>JAOTON010001969.1:0-600000 GCA_034440635.1 Lepas anatifera | reverse complement strand
TCAATGTACCGTCAGCTGCACTGCTGACGCCGTGCTCAGTCAGCTATACTGCTGACGCCGTGCTCAGTGTACCGTCAGCTGTACTGCTGACACCGTGCTTGGTGTACCGTCAGCTGTCCTGCTGACGCCGTGCTCAGTGTACCGTCAGCTGTCCTGCCGACGCCGTGCTCGGTGTACCGTCAGCTGCCCTGCTGACACCGTGCTCGGTGTACCGTCAGCTGTCCTGCTGACGTCGTGCCAGTGCACCGTCAGCTGTCCTGCTGACGCCGTGCTCAGTGTACCGTCAGCTGTCCTGCTGACGCTGTGTTCGGTGTACCGTCAGCTGTACTGCTGACGCCGTGCTCGGTGTACCATCAGCTGTCCTGCTGACGCCGTGCTCAGTGTACCGTCAGCTGTCCTGCTGACGCCGTGATCAGTGTACCGTCAGCTCTACTGCTGACGCCGTGCTCGGTGTACCGTCAGCTGTACTGCTGACACCGTGCTCGGTGTACCGTCAGCTGTACTGCTGACACCGTGCTCGGTGTACCGTCAGCTGCACTACTGACACTGTGCTCGGTGTACCGTCAGCTATACTGCTGACGCCGTGATCGGTGTTCCGTCAGCTCTACTGCTGACGCCGTGCTCGGTGTACCGTCAGCTGTACTGCTGACGCCGTGCCCGGTGTACCGTCAGCTGTACTGCTGACGCCGTGCTCGGTGTACCGTCAGCTGTACTGCTGACGCCGTGCTCGGTGTACCGTCAGCTGTACTGCTGACACCGTGCTCGGTGTACCGTCAGCTGTACTGCTGATGCCGTGCTCGGTGTACCGTCAGCTGTACTGCTGACGCCGTGATCGGTGCACCGTCAGCTGTACTGCTGACGCCGTGCTCGGTGTACCGTCAGCTGTACTGCTGATCCAGTATTCAGTGTACTGTCAGCTGTACCGCTGGTGCAGAACGCTCAGCCTTTGGAAAATACCCTGAACCTTCTGACGCAAAGCTGTCTTATTCTGACTTTCTTATGTATCTGATGGCTGTCCACGTTCTGGATCTTAACAGACGTACGCCATTTGTGGTATATGTACCCATACCTTTCATTGAACTCTACCATATACCTGCTGATATCATTAATAGTAGGCAAGTAAACCGTTCAAACTGCGTGGGAATTGGATGTTGCACGGGTGGCATGACAATTTAATGCACTGCGCGGACACATTCCAAAGAGTTACCTGTACCAGATGTTTCAAGATGTTGTGCAGTAAGCTCGAATGACAGAACGTAACATTTGACACTTACTCTGTTTATTATCTTTCTGTCACAGTGTGTCCAAAGAAGATATATACAACAAATAGAAACATCTGATGTATTTGATCTTTGTGGTACATGTTTGTGTGGTGTAATGAATGTCATAGCAAGTCCTGATAACTTTGGTAGAACCTAATTGTGTGGATCGTTTTCGAGAGGAGGAATAGGACCGTGTTCTATCTGCTCCGAAGAAAACTAAGGGGTCAAAGCTGTGATAGAGTTCAAGGGTAACCAACGTAAGCTTGTTGCTCAGGAAAATATGTGAGATCAGTCAGTTTCGTCGGAAACAAACACATGTTTGTTCAAGCCAATTCTAGAAATAGCCTGAGTAGATTCCTCACGATCAGATTGCAGGACTTGAAAAATCATAAAAAAATTATCCAACGAAGAGAATGCTTGTTCTGCAGTTCTATCCACTGTGTTGTCTGCCATTGAACCCTCTTCACCAGGAGCGCAGCGTGGCAGTCGTTCAAGCTGGGCACGCCTGTACGGCTTGAAATTGACAGTCATCCGCCAACTGACGGCCGCCGGAGTAAAAGTTTACTGCCGGAACAAAACACGCGCTTTCATGGCGGCGCTCCACTGCCACTGTACGCGGCAGGACATTTCAACGAGTGATCTGAGGCGTGCGGGCGAAAACGCCAGCCGCCGGCTTCTATTCGGAACCTGATTATCTGGCGTGTTGAGTGTCCTCGCTCGGGCCGTCATGGCGCTCTGTCCGTGGGAAGGGGGAGGGGTGAGAGGGGGAGCTGCCCGGGATGGTACGTCGGCCCGGGTCCACTCTCCAGTGGCTGCGTCTGGCCAGCCGTCACAGCCGGCTCCTACGCCAGACGTCAGTGACAGTTCTCGGAAATAATTTCGCCTCAGATGCTTATTTGTGTTAGATATTATCCTACGGTGCTAGGCGGACCCTGAGCTCGTTCTCGGTGTCATGCGAGAGGTGCGTCAAACAAATTTGCTTGTTTTTTATGAGTTGAGGTATGAGCTATATCTACAATACTTTTTGCAGGCTGTAGGCTCTTTTCATTCACTTCAAATCGTTCGAATCAAACATCATGCGGTTTTTACGTGCTGCGGTATGTAAGAATAGAAAATGAGTAAAACCAAATTCAAAGGTGGTAAAAAGAAGTAAAAAGCGGCACCAGGGGCCACCGTTCATACTAATTTTTATTCTTGATCATCTTTGCAACTTTTACAAAAAATTTAAGGTCAGGTCATCTTAGGTCAAGCCACCAGGGCAGGTCAAGTGACCTCACCTCCAAGAAATTTAAGGTAACATAAGTAAGGACAGGGATAATCTATCCAATTGAAAGTTATATCACATAATAAGTCAACCGAGCGCTACAAAATATGTTCCGATATGTTTGATACCGATGACCTAGGGTCAGATACAGATCATGACCTCTCCATTGGAAATGCATGGGAAAACAAGAATTGGGCTGTATTTGTGTAAATACTGCTGGGAATACATTCTTATTTTGTAAATCATAGCATCCTGGGACCCTTTCCAGGTTTATGCTGCAATTTTTGGCCTGTGACCTCTGAGAGGTCATCTGGGCTACTAAAGCAGGTTTTCAGATTTGGGTCAAAACTTCGCAGGAAATGACGATAAAGCTTTCATTTTGCTTTCATTAGGGTAAGTTTGCTATTGCGAGTTGATTGATGTACATATTGACTACACTAGATCAGACAGTAGCCTTGACCAGGTCATGCCTCAGATCAGGTCATTGTTGTGTTTTGGCCTAGTATAGTCATATCATACATCATTAGACTCACGCTAAGAAGAAGAAGCGAGTGGTGTCTAAGAATCGATTCTAACTCAATTCTGATAAGTTTTGAAGTGCTGCGGCGAGGAGCATGATGATGAGTTGTTAAGATGTACCCTGGCCTCTCCCTCGAATCCGGAAATGTAAGAAACTGTGTGATGTAATCTTCAGTGTTTTTTACATTTCCGGATTCGAGGGAGAGGCCAGGGAACATCTTAACAACTAACTCAATTCCATCAGACGCTAGAGTCCGGATACACTTCTCTAACATGTCATGTTCTTTGGCCTGTCATGACCTCAATATTGACCTGAGACAAAAAGTGACAGAAATAGTTTCTTCATGAATTTTTATGAGCTATCTACCAGCTTTTGCGTTTTTCGCTATCCTGCATAAGTGCCGAGTTCGAGGGGAGGGGTTTTCGAACACCCCCACCATGGCGAAGGTGGCTCGGAGGCCCACCGGGGCGGGTGTTTGCGCCATTTTGTTGACTGCGCCACTGAAATTAAAATCATCTTCATGCTTTTAACCCTTGGATTGATACGTGGACTGCTGAAACATGAACGATTAGGTATGCCCAAATTCAACGTGCAGTGAAAACAAGCTGACGCAACAAAGAGTAATGCTGCTAAGTCTCCTTCCGGACCTTCCTGCTCCACCTAGTCGCGTTCCTGACGCGTTTCTTGCAAGTTATTGTGAGTTCCGCTTTTGGAATCGGAGCCTCACCAAAATAATCAAGGGTCTCATCACAGAGACATCAACCCCACAGTCCGAACAAACAATTCCCAGAATGACGTATCAATTTGGAAGGCAACGTTTGATATCCCACAAGGCACAGGGACCCCGCCCCCTCCCGCCCATATCACTTCCACACCGATTCTCACTAGTCAGTTAGTAATTGACCTACGCTGGGTAAGTATTGAGCGCCGGAGGGTTCAGGGGAATCAATCCTAAGCCTTCACCATTGCACCACCGCTGTACGGTTTTCTAAGCTGCCGGCCGGAGCCCAACGCTCTACCTGCTGAGATACCGGGGAGACTGGCATTTTATTACAAAGGGCAATTATTCATTCATTCAGGCATAAAGGGAATGGTTCACTTTGTCGAGAATCCAAAAAGGAGTGATGATGGACAACATAGGTTTGCGATTCAGGAAATCACATTTTGTTTCCACCTTAAATTGGGCAAAATAAGAATATCACCTCTGGTTTCACTGCCCTGGGTTGACCTAAGCCTCGTGTGTGATTACGAATCCAGGAGCTTGCGGTGGTTTGCGACATGTAGCGCTGCAAAGGCGATGTCACTTGTTGATATTCATCACGTGACATGCACTGCCAGATAGAAATAATTCATTCATGGTTTGAAAAAGTGGAATAGTGGCCCTCATTTTGAGCTTTGAAGCGCGCGAAAAATTGAATACAGAGGTCTTTGGGTGAAATGAAATATTGCGGATATGGAGAATTTTCTCCGCTTGCAAAGGAAAATCAAATTATAAGAATGTGTGACCTTTCTATCCCTTTTCAGCTCAAATCAAGCCAAGCCATCATTATTTAAGAAATTCCCGTATAGCTATTCTAATCTGAAACTTAACCAAGATGCCACGTTTCCCATACCTCATACGAAAATGTATTATGGCCTCAGTGCACACCTTTCCCTAACAGTCCCTGCCCGCTGTATTTCAGGAAGGTAACCTGGATTGCAAGGGTGTGGAGTGCAACAAAGCATGCAGTGAAGATTTTGAAGAACATCTGGAGTGCTGCAACATTTGCAGAGGTAGGTCATTGTTTCTGCGGGTATTACTATAATTGCATGTGCTTATTACAACGGGCAGGAAACCAATTGGAAAACCTTAGAGCCAGGGCAGAGGTATATAAATATGTTCACTTATTTTTCTGATGATATCAGAGGCAGTCATTCCCGTCCTCTAACAAGAAGCTCAAGCTTGAACCGCCCAGCTCTAATAGCTCAACTGGAGATTTAGCTTTAAATGCCATGTCTCGTAATTTGACACGATGGAGAAAGACTGATGCATCGAAGGGAATGTGGCAACTTCATAATAATATTTGAACTGAGATAGCCTTAGAGCATGGCGAGAAACCACTTGTTCGATATTTTGTTAGACTCAGAACTCACTGTTCGCAAGAAAACAAGCAAAAATTCAATCATATCGAACCTGTCCTCCCCGGCTGATCACGTGGTATTAAATGACATTGGAAATGTAGCGTAATACTAAAGTTCTCCTGAGCAGGCACATTTTTCAGAGTTGGACTTTCTTAAAGACTACGCGCTAATCACGTCTTTGGTACGGGTGAATATAAATGCGTTAAACTTTCTTCAATGACTAGTTTGAAACGTGAAATATGCTTTTCATATCTGGAAAAAAATCAGAAATTAATAAGCGTCTCTTTGGGTTCGAATAATAGCCTTTTTCATTTTTCTCACAAATAGTTGCCGCTTTAGCTAGAAACACTTTATTTGTGCATACTGGTCTTGATTTCTGGCGCGAATCCGATAGGTTGCTTAGGGTGACCCAAAGCATTACCAGGTCATGACCAGACGTGGATATGAAAATGAAAGGGTTGGAAAATGTTGCTAGAGCTAGCAAAGGAAAACCAAGTGGTATAATATTGTAGCTCAGCCATTGTCAGCAGAAATCAGGCCAAACTCGTTATTTTTAATCAAAAATTACTCCTAAAACCACCCCAGTCTAAAATGGCACCAAGTACCACATTGCCTTTAACAAGAAAGTGAACCTATGTGCATACGCATCACATGACAGGTACGAAAATATAAGGTAAATTTTTCAAAATGTGTCACTTCACCTTTCTGGATATCTCATTGCCATTTTGTGCGTTTTCCATTTTGTTCTCTCTATCGACTTTCCCATTCATTCCCTCCTCCGCTTCCCATTATGTCCAGTTCTCTTCCCTCCTCTTCCCCTTTCTCTTCCTCCACTTCTCTTCCTTTCCTCTCGCTCTCTCTCTCTCTCGCTCTCGCTCTCTCTCTCTCTCGCTCTCGCTCTCTCTCTCTCTCTCTCTCTCTCTCTCTCTCGCTCTCGCTCTCGCTCTCTCTCTCTCTCTCTCTCTCTCTCTCTCTCTCTCTCACACTGACATATCCGTGCCGACGGCAGAGGCGGAGCTGGTGGGGTCGGCGTTTTCGCGAGATGCCGAGCCCCAGGTGCGAAGTGGACGGACCAGCCCGGCGCCCTGCATACACAACCAGCAGCTCTACACCCAAGGGCAGAGGTTCACCTCCAACGACACCAGCATAGTGCCCATCAAGGACTCTCAGTGCGTCCAGTGTGTCTGTGAGGTGAGTCCGACCGCATGGGGGCAGTTATGCTGACTGGTTTGTCGTCGAGCTGAGTTGAATTACTAATGTTAAACTAGTAAGAGACGCCTTATGATATCAATTATGCTTAATAAATCATACTACTTATTCAAAGTTTGATGATGAGGTATGACCCTGAATAGGGCTGTCGTGTTGCCTCAGAACGCCCTCGTCTATCTATTCTTTCTGCAGGTTGTATGAGACCACCGACAACACCCCCGTGCGCTGGAGCTCTCGATTTAAGTCGATTATTACTCTCTGTTTGGTCAACGGGAGACATCACACATAAAGCAAATAGTCTTAAACAAGCAATATCAAACCAAATTCGCGGCAGGCTTTTAAATGTAAACATGAATCGTTAAAAAAACAGGCTTCAACAGCCATCAGTCTCTTTTAAGTCATTACTGTAGGCGACCAATGAAGCGGCTAATGTAGCTCAACTATTTCGGGAAAGTTAATCTAGGAAGGTTTAGCAAAAATAGCCTCTAAACCAGCCAAAGCTTGTGATAGAACGGGTAAGAATAAAACGCTCAGGATGTAGACCCGGGAATGATATCCAACCAAGCATTTAAGCCTCCTGAAGCTCTATGACAAGTTACGTCAGTTACCAAAAATGGGATTTCTTCCATTAAACCCCTCAAGTGAAATAAGCTCAACTTTCAAGCCTTCGACCCGAAACCATATCACTTGTACTGCTCTTTCAAAAACAATAAAAGTTGAGTCAAAAGCATGTCAAGTTGAGAGCAATGACGCAAAGGTCAACAGGGTTGGTCAGAGGCCTGACCGCTCAGTTGGGGTCAGTTCACCTGACCCGAGTGAGTGTATGAAAGCAGATCATGATTGCAGTTAGAAATACCTGCAGCCCTAAGTCTATGCGTAGCATTCCTCCTCCGACGAATTAACTGCGAGGGCTTGCGCATGCAGAGCTCAAAAGGATTGATACCAATGCAAGATATGTTGCAAGTGTTATAGTCTTTTTCTGAAGTGATTTGTTGTAAATAGGTAAGACTGATAGATTAGTCGACACATGTGCGGAAAAATAGTTCTACTCTTCTTTTTCAGTGCATATAAGCCGACACTATGAAATACGACTTCACCGCTAACAGCACCCGATATCCTACAACTGCAACTCTTATACTGCAACCAATGTCTGTGGTATCACAGAAAGAGTAGTAGCATTTCCAATAGCGTAAGTTGTGTTTACAGTGTAAATTTTAATCGACGAGTAGGCCGGTGGATCTGAGGGGTTCGATTCCGGAGCTGTTTCTTCTGAGTAGGTTGAGTGCAGATAGAAACCTGAAATAAATTTGAGAGCTGAACGGTTCACGTCCATTTCAGGATACTGCAGTACACTGCAAGCTGGTGGACTGCCTACCTGCGAGATGTGCCAACCCTCAGTCTCTGGACGGAAGCTGCTGTCCTGTCTGTCCAGGTGAGACACCCAGACTATGTTGCTGAAACATCACGTGGTATGCACGGTTAGACATCACGGACTATAAATGTGAGACAACACAGACTAGGTAATATACCAGGACCGAACAGGCGAGACACCACGTGGTATGCAGAGTTAGACATCGCAGACTGTAAAGATTACACAGCACAAACTAGGTCAAACACCCGGACAGCACAGGTGAGACACCTCGGACAGTCCAGATGAGACAATCGGGACAGTTCAGACGAGACAATCCGGACAGTTTAGATGAGACGATCCGGACGGCTTGGATGCGACAATCCGGACAGTTTAGATGAGACCATCCGGACAGTTTAGATGAGACCATCCGGACAGTTTAGATGAGACCATCCGGACAGTTTAGATGAGACCATCCGGACAGTTCGGATGAAATAATCTGGACAGCTCAGATGAAACAATCAGGGCAGTTTGGATGAGACAATCCGTACGGTTCAGATAAGACACTACGTACTATCCAGGCGGGGCACAATTGACTTAGTAGATCAGACACCGCAGACTATGTAGGTCAGACACGGCAGACTATGTAGGTCAGACACGGCAGACTATGTAGGTCAGACACGGCAGACTAAATAGTTCAGACACGGCAGACTATGTAGGTCAGACACGGCAGACTATGTAGGTCAGACACGGCAGACTATGTAGGTCAGACACGGCAGATTATGTAGGTCAGACACGGCAGACTATGTAGGTCAGACACGGCAGACTGTGTAGGTCAGACACGGCAGACTATGTAGATCAGACACGGCAGACTATGTAGGTCAGACACGGCATACTATGTAGGTGAGATACGGCAGACGGTGTAGGTCAGCAGCGGCAGACTTTCCCTATGAAACACCCACAACAGTCCGAGTGAGCATCACAAACCGGGCTGGTAAGAAAACCCGGATTTTTCAGGCGAGATAACCGCCTAAATGTAATCAAAAGAGATGCTTGGGTGTATTCAGAGACCACCCATTACCGTAACCATCGTGCAGTGATACATCATAAAGTTCAATCTTTTTGGTGTGTCTGTGGTGCTCTCTGGATTGTTATAATAAAATCCGATTTGGCAATTGGCTGCCTTTTCCAGCATAATAATCTTTAACGTGATTGCGTTATACTTGATGTGGTATGCTGCTTTCCTCAGAAGCAGTCTCGTTTTGAACAGCTGTCGTTTCCGCACAGGCGATGACGTCACTGGCCGCGGCGACCGTAGCAGTAACAGTGGCACGGGCGTCACCGGTGGGGTCGAGGCAGGACTGGTGCCGCTGGGAGATACCCCCTCTTTCAGCGTGGACAGCCCCTCCCCAAGGGTACAGGTCGACTGCATATCCGGCGGGAAGTGAGTTGCTGACCCTGCTGTAACTACCCTGTCATGCTGGAACATACCGCACCTCTGAGACTAAACTGTCGCCAAATTGTTTTTGTTTTCCTAGTTGCCAAATTGTATGCTTTTCTAATCTGTCGTGCACGGCGCTCCGCGCGGCCTGTCTGTGCCTGGTTCCGGCAGCAGCGGTGACACTGACCGGGCTGGTCCCTTTGCAGGGTGTACCCTAACGGCGCCACCTGGCACCCTGTGATGGGTCCGTTCGGCCGACTGGCCTGCCAGCTGTGCCGCTGCCGCGCCGGGAGGGTGGAGTGCAGCCGCCTCCAGTGCCCGCGGCCTACCTGCGCGCGCCCTCTGCCGGCTGCCGGACGGTGCTGCCCTCTATGCGAGTCCACCCCCGCAGGTGGGGTGCCAGGACAGCTAGTGGCTGCTACTTGTGGTAGCTATCACTTGCCATGGCCACCTCTGAAGGCTAATTATGGAGAGGAAGGTAGCGATCTTCTCCCAGTATTTATTTGCCTAAAAATCACGGAAGTTTACAGGGTAGTTTGACAAAATTTTTGATGTATCAGAACTAGTCCCAGCACTTAAAATGTAAAAACTTTCAGCTTTCGATTCTTTTCTAGGGGTTTAAGCCCGATATCTTGTGCCGATCTAGATGTGTCGTGAGGCAAGTGAGCCTGGGAACTCCATCATCTGTTCATAGGCGGATCAAGGATTTTCAACCGGGGGCACATGGTCGAAAGACAAAAACAAAAACTGTATTCGGAGTCATCCACAGTTATAAAAACGGTTGTGGCTATTACGACACCACGCCAAGCTGTTGATAGATGAGTAAATGGGATGGGCTTACACATTCACCAGGTGAAACTTCTGATCAATACAGTCATATCTATGACATCATCACATAAAAACTGCATACACTTGATATAAAATATTCTACTTTCACTCCACATGCAGCCACTCCTGAAAAGGGCCCATCTGGGTCATGGGGGTGTCGAAATCTATCAGATGGGCGCCAAATCCCATCACGAGTACTCAGATTCCGGGGGGACGGGTGGGAAGTAACGTTTCAGAATGATAGCATCGGTTTTCCAAGCGGCACCGTGTCCACATCAGGGAGCACCAGAAGGTCAACCAGGGCGAGTGCCCCGACTTTCCCCTGGGTCCGCCTATACATCTTCTTCTACTTCTCATGTGTATTAAAAAGCTTGATCAGCATGTTTGCTGTCAATTCGGTACTTTAAGTCCCTGCGGGTTTTTAGTTTTTCTTTCCTTTTCGAAGTGGGAGGGTTTTTTCAAGGAGCCTAAGAATCTATATATGGGTCTTCTTCTTAGAGCCTGATGAAAAACTCTGAAGAAGCACTCAATGGTTTTTGATAAAGTGAATGTTTAGCATGACGGATGCTTTAATCAAGCCTTGGTCGGTCAGTTGCAGACCGCACTATCGGCCTGTCGGGAGAGACGGCGCTGTGTGCTCCTGCGCAGAGAGTGGTCATCGTGTACCGCTCGCACGCCGGCGCCAACGTCTCGCAGTACATCCAGGTACGTCGCCATGCATCCACGACGTACATCCAGGTACGTCACAGTACATTCAGGTACGTTGCAGTACATCCAGGTACGTCACAGTACACCCAGGTACGTCGCAGTACATCCAGGTAAGTCGCAGTACATCCAGGTACGTCACAGTATATACAGATACGTCACAGTACATTCAGGTACGTTGCAGTACATCCAGGTACGTCGCAGTACATCCAGGTACGTTGCAGTACATCCAGGTACGTCGCAGTACATCCAGGTACGTCGCAGTACATCCAGGTACGTCGCAGTACATCCAGGTACGTCGCAGTATACAAGATACGTTACAGTACATCTAGGTACGTCGCAGTACATCCAGATACGTCGCAGTACATCCAGGTACGTCGCAGTATATACAGATACGTTACAGTACATCTAGGTACGTCGCAGTACATCCAGGTACGTTACAGTACACCCAGGTACGTTGCAGTACACTCAGGTACGTTGCAGTATACTCAGGTACGTTGCAGTACATCCAGGTACGTTGCAGTACATCCAGGTACGTCGCAGTGCATACAGGTACGTCGCACACCTAGTCAGAAGATATCAAATAAAACCAAAACTTCAATTGTCCGAGTGGATTCATAATTGCAGCATGCATTTGGGAGGAAGCCACCTCGGCAAGATCGTAAAGAAATGTGGGGGGCAAAATGAAATGGGGAAATATGTAAATCAACTGGCGTACAGTACCTAAGGCAGTCGATATAAATTTTTCCCAATTGCCATTTCCAAGTAGTGCACTTAGAAAGCAGGACTCTCGCCCCTCCTGCAGGATTAAGGAAAGGTTGATTCGTCGATTACAGGCATTACCGTGATTACTGTACGCCCTTTCAGTACTTTCCATTTTTTTCGAGGTAGAGGTCCAGGTTTGTACCTCTTTTCACTTTTCGTCCAAGACGGCGCCGAGTCGAAACTCTGCCAACACGGTGTCTGTGCCGTTGCAGTACATTTTCGAGCGTCCCGGCCGTTACAGCGGGCAGTCGGAGAAGCACGAGTGGACCTTCCGCAACGACACCATCCAGACCTTCCGTGTCGACAAAGTCTCCGACTTCAACGTCAGCGAGCTGAAGCGCTTCTTCCACTGGAAACTGCTCGGCACAACCAACCCTCGTCAGTAGCCCCAACCGCTATAAATATGGAATTGCATTTAAGGATTGTACCCATGTGTATCTATCACTTAATTTCCTGGGTCGTCGCTTCAGAAAAGCAATATCAATTTGGCTGCCTTTAATTCTTCTCAATAACGCCTATTGTAAAGTCGGTCGAATATACATTTTCTAGCTTGATTTACTTATTTAGTGACCGAATTACAAGTTTTCCATGCTCAAATATGACGCGTCCAGCCCAGCCCTGTTCACCTAATCTAATCCATGCGTCTGTCCCCGTCCGCTGACGTGTGTTCCACCCCGTCCGCTGACCTGTGGCCCCGCCCCGTCCGCTGACCTGTGGCCCCGCCCCGTCCACTGACCTGTGGCCCCGCCCCGTCCGCTGACCTGTGTTCCACCTCGTCCGCTGACCTGTGGCCCCGCCCCGCCCGCTGACCTGTGGCTCGGGGTCGTCAGGCCGGCTGACCAAGTTCCGACGGCGGGCGCAGTCGGTGCGTCAGCGGTGCAGCTCTGGCTGCAGCAAGCGCGTGCTGCGACTGGAGAGGACGCTGCGCCTGCAGCCGGCCGTCCGGCGCGCCTTCTGTCGGCCCGGCGAGCGTCGGCTCTAAACAGAACAGTCTGGTGGTTAGACTGACCGACTGCCAGGCCCGGCAGCCACGCGCCAGTGACATGGCAGCCGTGTGTCACTGACACGACAGCCGTGTGTCACTGACCCGGCAGTTACGTGTCAGTGACTCGGAAGTCGTGTGTCACTGACCCGGCAGCCGTGTGTCACTGACCCGGCAGTTACGTGTCAGTGACCCAGCAGTCGTGTGTCACTGACCCAGCAGTTACGTGTCACTGAACCGGCAGCCGTGTGTCACTGACCCGGCAGCCGTTTGTTATTGACACGGCAGTCGTGTGTCACTGCCCCGGCAGCCATACATCACTGCCCCGTAGTGATGCGGAAGCCGCGTTCTAGCAACTGGGCAGCTAAACGGTGGTTGGTGACCTAGTCGGCAGCTATACAGAAGCAGCTGACTACCAATTCATCACACGACACGGACTCGGCAGCTGCTCGCGTGCAGCTTCGGGTGATCTGTACCACATAACTGAATGGGTCAGCAGTCATGTAGCTGGCGATATAGCACGTAGAGACCGCTGATTGGGAGGAACTGACGTCGGCAGACTGAGATGCAGATCCGTGGACGGACAGTCTGTTTATTTGTCCTAGTTCTGTGTGGTAGTAACTAGGAGTGATGGGCAAGCTGACATGTTCTTCGAATTTTAGGACCGAGTCTAGGAAAGTGTGTCGATCCCTGAACTTTACCGGAGTCGAGTTTTGGGCTTCGGGGCAGCCATTGACTCTTGACCAACTGATAGGCCGTGATAGCCCCAATGGCTTTCTGGAATGCTAGAGAGCGAGCACCTCACAGCATTGTCCAGCAATTGTCCCATACAGTCTAACTAATCTCAGTGTCGGGTAAAAATCTGGCACTGGGCTATGTTGCACAGGGCCATGTTGCAAATGCAAAAAAAATCTCCATGGTGTTAGCCATTGGGTTTGACGGGACTGAGATCGGGATTTTTTATTGTTAAAACAATACGCTGTAGTGAGCTTACACACTGTTGAAAAAGAATAAGAGACATAGGCGGTCCAGGATTTTTATGGAGAAGGAGAGGAGCATATCGGCAGAGAGCACAATTAGTGGGATGAAAGGGGAGGTGAGGGTGACTCAGGGTGCTTTGATTTGATGGCGAGATGAGAGACACGCATTCTGTGTGAGAGGAAAGCGGCCCTTCAGGGACGCTCTGGATTACGGTGGAGGATTGGGGGGGGCATTGGTGTCCAATTTGAGCAAGCAACAGGTGAACAGAATATTCTCCCCTAAATTAGTCTATAGGTAATTCGGGGCATCGCATAGTACCATATTCACATTATCTACCGGAACTTGGCACTACATAGCATCCTATTGTCCAATTCAGGGCTATGGAGACATTATATGGCTTTGAGTAATAATTACACCTGAAAGATACTCCCGATACTGATTTATGGACCAAGTGCACATATGTTTGCCTGCAGAAGACTTCCAGCCTAAAAGTCAGGGTTTTTATCTTATCTGGGTAACAGCATTGATTTTCTCGGCCTGTGTTGAAACAGCATTGATTCTAGCATTGACCACAGAAAAGAGTTTGTTTGGAGGCTGTCTGATCCTTAAGCCTAAAATATGGTTCTTTCAGTTTACTTATTTTAGGTGCTTCCTTTCAGCACCAAAATAGATTTAAGCAGCCATTTTTGGCACTGCCTTACCCGAAGTTGGTTTGATAATATTAATCGACTACGTAGCTCTGAACGCCGGTGAGTAAATGTGTATTGTTATCAAATATGAAATTATTTTCAATCACGGCATCATCCCTCACAAAATCCATTCTGTGCAACCTATACAACCAATCAATGGAAACACAACAAGGACTAGAAAGAGAGCCATGCCGAGCCGCCCATCTCCTGGCACCGGTCTACCCGTTTCCCGCTTGGGTATGGTTGTGACTTGCGCTGCTTGTAGCGTCGCGCAGGGACAAGTTGTGAGCTGGCCCCGTGTGTGGCGCGCTGTAACGAACTGTGGTATACTTCCCGTCACGTCGAGAATTATGTATGACGGCGTGAAATTACACGGTTGTGCTCTGGTACGTAGATATCGTGTCACATATGTACAGTTGTACAGGTCTGACTATGGTGTGTTGTTATATTCTACTCTCGCGGTGCGCATCTGTGTTACACACTCACGGAGTGTCGGGTGACACGTCTCTAGAGTGTCGTGTTACACCTCTCTGGTGGTTCTGTGGTGTACTGTGCGGCACCATCTGTGTTATATGTCACGTCATCGGCTGCGGCAGGGGAGGAGCACTGGTATCGTAGAGGGAGAAACTTTGTTCCGAATCCGCTGACTGGCCGTCTGGTGAACTCCCCAAGGCTAAGTACTGTGGTGCCGCATAGGTGGCGATACTGTGTAGGCCCATTCACGGGCCAGAACGCCACGAAACGATGACGGTTCTGTGATCGAATAAGCGTGGTTGTGAGGCAGGTGTTCACGTTAAATCGCTTGGCGTAAGCCAGGTTGCAATGGCGGAGAATAACAAGCGTGCCGCGACATGATGTTGTGTTACGATAGGAGCGGTGCTTGTTGCTGTCATATTAGGGATCAAACGTGTAAAATGTTGTATACTGTGCGTTGTCAATATGCACCACACTACTCTTTTTGCAGTGCTGCTTGAATTGGCACTCTGTTGCAAACAAACTTCACTGCGGCTTTATAGTTTTCTTTTTAGTGCCAGTTACAGGAATCAACACCAGACATCTTTTATTTTTTACCTTCACTGGCGTGCGTCTTAAAGTAGGTAGTGACTTGACAAGTACATGTACATAAACAGTGTTGTTTTTCTGGTTATTTTGTGGCAAAATAGGTGGTCAGGATCGCCTGCCATGATGTTTGGCTACGAGAATGTAACCATGCATCTCGGAGTATTGACAGTGACGAATGCGCCTGCCATGACCATGCATTCCACCGGGATGATCGGAATATTGTAAGCAGTGAGTAAAATAATAGTGAGACAGTTTGTCGCCCGGGAGTGACTACTCTTTTGGGTAGTGTCCACCTTTTCAGGTAGATACGCCACCTTTCTGTTGAGCGAGGCTTAGTGAAGCGTACCGACCAAGGGGTATCTAGAATGGTGGGGATACTGAGACCAGAGGGGGTAGCTCACACCCCCAGTTGTCTGATCTCCCGCGACGCCGCCAGTGCTGGTAGTCTGAGGATAAATGTATGTGATGATGCAGCAGCCGCTTGATCTCAGTTGAGCTTACTGTATCGTTGTTAGTATGATTGTGTTGTGGAACACTCGAACCAAAGCTGTATGATTAATATATCACCGAAATGTTGTCACCGTTCGGTTGCATAGGCATTCGCTGTACCGATAGTGTGAGTCGTAACTGAACACGCAACAAACCACAAGGTGGTGTCTGTACGCAAGTTTTCATCAGAAACGGCAAGAGATGTTTAGAGCAATCAAATCAAACTTAAGTCAAAGGTATTTCTATAGTACTGTAGAAGCAAGTAAAAAAGAAGCAACAGCTTTCAACTCTTTCAAAATTATCTAAGCTCTTCAAAAGCTCTTCTTCAATAATTCAATGAATAGTGGACAAACATTTCCGATGATAAATTCCCTCAATTCTAGCATTAGTTAAGTAAAATATAAAGCCCGGTACAAACGCTCCTGCGCAAAGAATGCCAATAAAATGGATGTCAAGGACCTATAAATATTGTTAGATTATATTGTACTTTTACATCTTATTCATGTCTCATCGACAATGTGTGCCTAAACTTTGACTGATATTGTTCATGTAACCGTTTCTCCATCCATGCTATAATTTCTTGCCTCTTTGATAATTTTTTCCTTGTCTCTGTCCTTATTTCTGTTTCAGTTGCCACAAATCCAGACCAAGTGTATACCTAGTTCCTAAATTTTGTAATGAGGGCAAAGGCTGAGTGCGAAAGGTGCGAAGCCGTGGTGCAATCCACGGATAAAATGGGCCCAAGTCATGCATATTGGCATGTAATAATGTCTGTTTATCGAGCACATAAAATAGTCCAAACATATAGCAAAGCTAGCCATAAGATATAGTAACATCGTGGATAATACATTGCTTGGTTATGATCTCCGCAAATTCGCTGAGTTACGGAAGTTCAGTTTGATTCCTCCAGAGTGTGTGACTGGTAACCGTAGTCCCCACAGGCTTAACACGCGCACAGGAGGGGCCTCGGAGGCCTCCCCCTCCTAGTTTTCCTAGTTGACTGGAGAACCGTTCGCAGCCAAAGTACACTACCTGACTAAATTTGGAGAATTCAACGACGGGATGACTGTTGAAAACATTTTGGATATATGTTAATTTTTTACTTATATTCTATCAAATTCAAAACCTACACTATAAGACCACCGCAATCACACGGTCACACTATGCCAGAGCTTTGTTCCTTGCTCAGAATTGCCTCCCATTAATAATCCATTCTCCTCCGACAGCTTGTATTTAATCATAACTGTGTTTGGCACACGCTCGTGAAGGCCAAACGCCTCGAGGGAAATGCTAGAATTTCACAACGTGAACATAGCCCTCACATAGTATTAGCCTGTGGCTCTCACTCCAGCCTTCAGCGTAATCAACTTTGATACTTGGCTGAAGAGACCACCAGCACTTCTGTTGTTGCTCGAACAGTCCCATCACTAGGCCAACCAAGAACGAGGTAGGCAACAGGGCAAGAGCTGGTCAATAGCGTCAGAGGCCAGCTGACACCGCCGTCAGCCGTTACGCCGCAACAAATCCCAAACAGGGGCCGTCCGGCCTGGGCCGCGGTGCTGCCTAGAGCCACACCTACACTTGCAACGGCATTCCAGCAAGGGGCGGACGCGATACGGGGCTATTGTAGCGGGGTTGTTCCATGATTGATTGAACGAGGTATGATTGTACCCAATGTGAAGGACTGATAAAGCCAGTAATACATCTTTGCTGGATAATTACTTAGAAACAGTTTGCCTATTGCTTACTTGAGTCAATATCCCTTTAATGACACTAAATATTAGCTTAACCCTTGCCCCGGTGGCGGGTACGAGCCACCTTCGCCCTGGTGGGGGGGGCTAAAAAAGACCCCCCACGATCTCAAAAACTAAGAGAGTTAGAAAAAAGCCCAAAACGGCAATCGAAAGCTCTTCGAAAATGATATCGAAAATACTTCGGGCATTTTTCTTGTCAGGTCAATATCAAGGTCACCAGAGGTCAAAATAGGTCAAAAATCGCTAATATGAGGTGTACTAAGAAAACCTCGTATATCTCAGAAACTATGATAGCTAGAAACATTTTTCTAACACCATTCGAAAGCTCTTGAGAGCGCTTTCATTACAGTGGCAATCATTTTCGTGTCAGGTCAAAGCCTAGGGAGCTACAGGTCACTGAATATTGGGCATATTCTTGGAAATGTCCATAGCCACCCATGCATAAGGGCGTTTACCTTTTCGCTAATAGCTTCCAAACCAAACATGATGCAGCCATAGTTTATGCACCATTGCAATCCTCTCGTCAATACGAATCGAATGATATATGATATTGCTATGCCAGGTCCAATTTAAGAATTTGACCTGACCCAGGTCAACGGTCTGACCCAACTTGACCTGGTATAGTCATGATGTATATCATTTGACTTGCAGTGACTATACAAACACTTTGGTGACAAAACAAAAGTTATATCTTATTTTATTTAAAATTTATAGAGTAAAACACCAAAAAAGCTTATTTGACCTAAGTTGACTCTTTAAAGGTCATAAGTCAAAATTTTTAGCATCAACTTCAGAAATGGGCTAAAAGCAAGTCTTAACCGATGTTTGAAGTTGATTCCATCTATACTTACTGAGTAAAGCTCATTTCGTGATTTTCCCCATGTATTTACAATGGGGAGGTCATGTTCTGCACATGACCTTAGGTCACCAATATAAAAATCCCGGAACATATGTTGTAGCTCCTGGTGAGCCCAATATGTGGTATGAGTTTGAACCTGATCAATTAACCCTTCTTTTAGTTATGCGGTTCTAAGCATTTTTTGAGGTGAGGTCACTTCACCTGGCCTGGTGACCTGACCTGATATGATCTTGAGCTGAAATTTTCAGGGAAGATGTAAAAAGGATGAAAGAACAGCTAGACCAAGTTTGGCGGCGCTGCGCGCCGCCGTTTTTTGGTCGCTTCGGAAAAACCCGAGGGGGTCTAAAAGACCCCCACCCGGGCAAAGGTTAATAGATTACCCCTTGTCCTTAGCATGTTCTTAAAGGGAATGTGGCACCCTTATAACGTGATTTTAATTCAGATAGCCAAGTTGTAAAGCAAGTCGCAGAACCCGGAACTCTATATATCATTTGTCTTGGAACTCGATATTTCCGTAGAAAAAAGCTAAAACCTACCCGAAATGTATCTCTCAGGTACATACCTCTCGCCAGGCGGCCATTGTTGTGAGCTGCTGGTGTGACGACATATGCTGATGTCACGATGAGCATCAGCCAATCGAAGCCCTTGAAGCGTTTCGAGTATGGTAGTGACTGCCAGGTCATGACATCATCCACAGGCAGATATTTAGGCAGTATTCTAAAAATCAAAATATTGAGCTTATTGTACATTTTTCAGAAAAGTCATGAGCAGTTTCATTATTTTCGGCTAAAAGTACGCCTACTTACACTAAACTCCAAGATTCGACCAAGATGCCACATTCCCTTTAATTAGCTTGGGGTAAGATCTATCGAATGTCCAAGATAGAGCTGGAACGGCCGAGGTGAGGTTTGGTAAAGTCAGCTCAAGACTCCAAGGTGTAATTGCATAAGTATTACCAATCTTTGATCATTACAAAAATGGCTGAAATCATGTTTGTTTAATGAGATTTACGTTTGCATAGCGTAGATTATTTGACTTTGTTCTACTTGTAAGGGGCTTATATCTGTATTGATACATTTTTGAACCAACACTTAGAGCTGCATCTTCGACAAGAGACCAACGTGCCTTCTCCCACACAACGTCTGAACATTTTCTAACTTCGGAAAAAGCTGCAATTTTGGGACGTGCAATTTGGGTGCTCGAAAGACCTAGTATAAACTACGTCTCCAAGCAGTGCCAGATCCAGGGGGGGACGAAAAGGCATTTGCCCCAAACGGAAAAGCTCGGGGCAAAACTATGTTTTGCCTCCCCAAAGCGATCGACCTCCTTTTTTCCCCGACTCCTTTTTAGGCTATAAGCAAGATTGTGATGCTTCAACTGTCAACTTCAAACAGAACCAGATAAGTTTGGGGTAAATATTGGGCCTTGGATAGAAAAAGTTCTTGAGCCCGTATTTTTCACGCCGTGACGTTTTTTTCTTTTTTGCTTTTCGGCTCAAATGCCCAAATTCTACCGGCAAGTCATAGTGTAGCCCAATTATTCACTGCGTGACGTTTTCTTCACTTTGGTTTGCCCCTCCCAAGCCAACCGGCTGGATCTGCCACTATCTCCAAGTACATGATCGCTCCCCTGTGGTGGGAAATGTTTTTGCTCTACAGACCTAGTGTAAACACCTTTTTTCAAAAATTCTCCGGACCTTGGGGCCAAAATATAGTTTGGCCCCCTCCAGCGCTTGGGGGCATGGCCGGAATGCCCCCCCCTGCGTCCGCCAATGTCAGTGAAGGACGGCCAAGATCCCAAGTTTGAAGAGTTTTGGTTTTAAAGAAAAGGTTACTTCCAGTAAGTCGAAGGATTGATCTTCACTGTCAAGCTCTGTTTTCGCCCCTTCCCCCATCTTTCGGCCGGTAGGGACATTACTAACATTTATATGTGCTAAGACAAAATGACGTCTTCACTAGAACAAATGCATATTTCATACATCTTCATTCTCTATCACATTTGCGTTGTTTTCTTTATTAACACTCGTCAAATCTTCGCACGGCCACAAAACTCATTCAATCTCTCCACTCTTACGGCCCCAACGATCCTCATTCCCTTGCAAAAAGGTCACCTCTTTGCACACGACGAGAGCCAAAAAACCCACACGCCTCATTTATGATATTCATCATGCTGCCTACGCTTCTATTCTAGTGGCTCCGCATGCCGCTGCTACCCGCCCCACTTTCAGTTGCTATGCGCCTCAGGGCATTTACTGCGGCGAGATTCTTTGACCCCTGACCCTGCGCGGAGCACGTGCTTATGCTCAGAGTCAGGGGGCTCAGAGTAGGCTGGTCAATAGGCCATTACATTTGACAATTTTTGTCACGTTTTGTGACTTTTCCCGTTCTATGGTCCAATTGGAGCCGATCGGTAACGTTTTTATCGAAATCTGGCAATATTTAGTTCTGCTTCATGGGACCTGAAGATATCGAGTTTCCATAAAAAATTAATATGATAGGGACCACTACGGCTGACGTTGTAACGCTAATGATAATAATAAGTTCTCGGAAGGTCTGCTGGAGATAGGGTGCTATAAACCGCAGAGTGTTGTGGGAATGACCTAAGACCCTAAAATGATGATAAAAAATATGACAGTAAAAGCGCTAAAAGACTTTCAGCTTAAAAAGCCAAAGTCCAGAAGCTAAGACGCCTAAACCCTAAAAAGCCCAAAAAGGCTAAATAACACCCTCTTACCGAAGGAGAAAGGGAGCACTGTCTGTGGTGTGTGCTTATATGTCTGTGGGCATGTCTTTGTGTGGGTGCCCGCGTATGTCGAGTTTACCGCAGGAGTGGCCAGAAAGATGTTTGGGTGTTGAGAGTAGGTCTGTATCGCTGAATGAGAAATTATTCCGCAATTTTTCTGTTTGGGCCATCACTGGCGTATTTTAGAATTTTGATGCTCAGGTTGTCTGCTGTCAGCTCATTATTCGGATGCGTGGTTAATCTGCGTTGTCAGAAAGGTGTTCCCTGCCGCTTAAGCGGCAGAAATAATTATTATAGATAATACTAATTAGTATTATAGTTATATTTATATATTTATTTATTAATAATTATTATTATATATTATAGAAATAATTATTTCTAGCGTCATTAAGTGTTCGTTAAATCTGAGTCTAGTGGCCCTTTGGCCCTCATCGATATAAAATGACTTGCCTGGTTCGCAAATCTTACAATCTATCCTATAAATTTCATTTTTTATGACACTTCCCATGGATACCTGCATGACATACAAGAAAAGACGAGACTGCGTTATCCGGTGGAGCTTCCTCACCATGGCTTCGTCGTGCGTGAGCTGGTTTGCGAACATAAAAATTCATGAAATACGGCACCAGCAGCTTATGTGCTGGAACGCCCGGAACATTGAAGGGGAAAGTTGTATTTTGAAATGGTGTATTTCTAGTCAACGCCATAGGACCAATGACTAATATTTGAATATGGGGGCATGACCTCCTGCCCTCCCCCTCCCTGTTTCTACGCCTATGACCAGAAAACAGACGATTACTTTTTTCGACTACTTTTGGCCACTCGTCATGCTTGATCAAAAGCTACAGGATCCACGTATCTCATTCCACGTGGTGGCTCCAAAGAGATAAGGTTCATGATATCTGAATATTTTCGTCTGGCACAATGAGTGGCCAAAGCTAGTGATAAATTTATGAACAAGCTCTTTGTGAGCAGCTAATGTGCTTGTCAATAATTCCTCCTGATTTCAATGCTCTCTTCGACAGGTAGACTAACAAAATTAGGCAGCACATGGTATCAACTAGCATGTATTGTTCTACCAAAAAGTTGTGTGTTTGCAGGTGCTTCTCTTCGTGGATATTTTTATGTTCGCAAACCAGCTCACGCACGACGAAGTCGTTGCGCATGACTTTTTGCGCCTGTGGCAGCTGATGCACCCAGCAACGACATGCACTTTTATCAAGACCTCATCTGGCACAAGGGTGTGGACGACCAAGTAGTCAAGGCTGCTCTGGGGGTTCTCCGGCGTCACATGTCGTAGAAACATTCCGTCACCAATTGTGTCGTTCAGTCTCAGCCGTTCCCGCCGACCTGGTGCAAGAGTCGACTTGGACAACATAACAGTTCGTCAGCCCGACCGATCACCCCTGACTGGCAAAAGAACCTGTGGAATGGGGTGCAAACAAACAGTGCAACACGGTTCACACCCTTATCAAGTACTTTAAAGTGGCAAATGATGTTGCAGTACTCTAGATATTGGTATGTTGAAGGATTTGACCAGCAGACAAAAATATGAATAGCAGGTTAAATAATTTCTGCAGGTGGAAAATCACCAGAAGTAAACTTCCCTAGGTCTCCAAGGAAGTTTTAAAGCATGTCTAGGAGAGTGCACTTCCCGAAGTAGCGACAACGTCATGCGCTCGTACCTCCTCACCACTAAGGCGGGTGATCTGCCGGGGTGCCCACAACATAAAGACAGCTATAATACTCTGAAAATATATTTCACGATCAGCATATGCAACTGCAATACAACGTCAAGCCCGGAACTGTTTTTGAAGCATTTTACCACGCAAAGCATTTCCAGTAGCGAGCTCAAGAATCCGCTGGTCGAGGCCTCATAAACTAGAATTGCCCTTTATACCATAGCTTACAGAGACCTTGCCCCCTTGGTTTACGACATTCTAGGGCCTCCAGCATGACTGTATGAACATTTTTCAATAGCAGGCTTAAAAACATTTTTGGAATCATCATGATCATTACAGCGTCAGCCACATTGGTCCCTATTACAGCCATTTTTGACGAAAACTCGATATCTTCAGGTCCCATGAGGCAGACCTAAATATTGTCCGATTTCGATAAAAATGGCACCGATCGACTCCATTTAGACCATGGAACGGGAAAAGTCGCAAAGCCTGACAAAAAATGAAATGGCCTACTGGTCAAGCTAGGTCTTCAGTGTCGACTAATCACACAATGTAGCGTTTAATGCAAAATCCGAGTTGGGAGATGCATTGTGGACAAAGTATGAGCTGGTTTAGATGATTAATTCCGATAAAAATATATGATGCAATGCACAGCTGGAATATCATGGGTATTTAATTTCAAGGTCATCTGAAGCCGTCATCATATGCCATTTCTTTCATCTTGGAAAGAAAGGAGTAGAAAGGTCCCATGAATCCTTTATTGAAACCGTTGAAGCTATCGATAGCCATGGTCAGATGGCTTAATGTAAGTTCGGTTGTATGAAGTTAGCTGATAGCTCAGAGCAGTTTCCTTCCCATTATTCTCTCTAGTACTGAACCGTGCCGCCTTTCTACTCCAAGCTCTAATTGGTGAAGTCATCCGTGAGCTTTTGGAGTCAGTGAAGTTGTACTGCTGCAGATCACAAAGGGCCTGATCGATCTACACTGTTGACTTTCCATGATTGATCTAATTAGTATAATTAGTTGCACATCAAACACAGAACTATGTTGAAAAAACAGGGAAAAGTGTTGTTTCTGAGGGAATTCAGACCCTCGCGATAGCCACATTGCACCAGAATGGTGTCAAAGTGCCAGTTTTGGGGCCGCAAGGCTGCAAGGGAACTGAGATCAAAGGTTAACTAGTACATTTCTGGGCCGTGTCGACTTCGACTGCAGGTAGCGACGATACCCTACTTTCAACCAGAGCAACCACGCACAAGTCGACGGGTTGATTTTGCAGCTTTTAGAAATACAAAAACATCGAATAAAAAACATAATCGAGCCTGATTCCATTCAGCAATGTGTTTACAAAACAACATGCAGTCAAAGGTTACAAATTCCGTAATCACTACACTCACATCAAACGGGATAAAGCAGTGAATGGTTTGTTCAGTAGCTAGAAGCACTGACGCATCCAGAAAATCATGGGGGGATGAGGCTGGAGGGCTTAAGCCTCCCTTGCTATTGCCTCGGAACAGCCTCTGGTTATGCAGTTACTATATGCACTATTAGACATTTCGGGGGGGGACTTGAGCCCCCTCCCTTGTATCCACCACTGGTTAGAAGGGCAAACAACATGTCTGTCTAAATCATGGATTTGAGGAATGAAAACTTTAGAGACCATACTCTGGGTATCATATGACATTTATACAACTGCTCATCTACCATTCGAATTACTTACCTACAGCATACGATTTTATAAAACACAAGTTTTTACTACGAGAGAATCGCTCAAAACAATTTTTTTGAATAGGGCATACCCCTCTAAAATATCATTTTGCTCCAGAAAAAAGCTGAGCCGAAGTTGAAATCGGAATTTTGTCACTAACGCCATAATCTATCTGTGCCCTAATACTTAATGCTAAGTTCAAAGTCACATCACTCAATACTAAGTTCAAGGTCACAGGTTACATTTAAAGGCAAGGCCGAACCCTCATTTCCCGCTCAATGGTTGCAATAGGGCCGGTTATAGCTTACATCATTTGGAATATATGATATTGTGACGTCAACAGGTCAATGACCTTGAAATACTTTGAGTCCACTGCCTTGTTTTTTTCTTTTTGCATGATTACGGCATTTCCCAATAGGTCCCCACGAATGCCCATATTTGACATTTACAGTCTCGTTTGACCTTGAAGATATTAACCAGAGTCAATACTGACTGGATGTGAGATAGATCATGATGGTGCCCACAACTCCCAAAACAGGTGTTTTTCTGACCCTCTTATTTCTGAGATCTCAGGGGACTTCAGCGATGGTCATGCAGTGATCAAATGCTGTGAGTGAGCAAATTGGAGGAAGTGTTCTCTCACCGGAGAGTCTTCAGGATCGGTAAAATATTTTATGATCTCTTTAGATATTTCCTGATGCTGCCTCACTCAGGGGCGGACGCAGACTCGAGTTTTGGAGGGGGCAAAACCCATGTCCGCCTCTCCTTCGGGGTGGAACGTGCAAGTCGGGTGTTCGACAGACCCAAATATAAGCTACCTCTCCAATTACATGATCGCTCTCCTGGGGGAGGGGGTGGGGGTGGGAGCAAAGATTTGTTTGCTCTACAGACCTAGTGTAAACACCTTTTTAAACAAAAAAAATTATCCAGCCTTTGGGAGAGGCCAAAAGATAGTTCCCCCTCCAGTGCTTTGGGGGCATGGCCGAAATGGTCCCCCCTGCGTCCGCCAAACGGGAGGAGGCCATTTGGTTGAAAGTTGCCGTTTGGGTCAGGGAGGGGCATCATTTGGGTATGGCGGAGGTGCCATTTGGGTCAGAGGCGACAATTCTTAAGGGGCTGACCTATCATTGAGGCTCCATAATACCAATACTTGCACCGCACTTCACTGGGGCACCAATGGTTGCATCGTAGAGGAGCACCATATCAGGGGTGCACCGGGGTGAAGTGTGGGGGCGCCGGTAGTGTCAATGTGAACGACACGTGCCTCTTCCTCCCCATGTATTCCCTTATTCTGACAGCTATCTTAAAAGAAATGAAGAAGTCATATACACAAAGAAAGGCCCCGAAACTATAAATCCTCTCTATCTAGAATGTTTTGTTCTAACTTGGGTTTCCCCCAGCGCCACATAGCCTGCTGGCGGGTCGGTGGCGGTGCAGTCAGGCCTCTCGGACGGGGTCGGCTCGCTGGCGGCGTCCGTTGCCGCTCGGCTGCCCGGGAGACGCTACATAACACGGCACTGTGTTGTGCCGCTGCCCAGGCTACGGCGGTCACGGCCCGGCTACGGCCCTGCACCACGGCCGCGCCGCGACAGAGGAGCCGTAGCCGTGCCCGGACCCTGTCGGCGACTCTGCGGCTGCCCGACCCAGCGGCAAGTTGTCAGCGGCCGAACTCCGCACCTGTGAAGATCACTACCCCCCAGTCGGTGGTGGGCGGCTTCTTGGCTTCATCTGAGAGCTGAGTACCGCGATGTCTGCGATCCAGAAGAAGAGAGCGCTACTTCTTAGAGAGAAACTTGTGCGCAATCGCAAGATGGCGGCTGTCACGTAAGGGCTGTTCTGAACCTTCTTGCCCTTTTTTACGTGTTCAAGCTTGTCCGGGAATTCTTTAAGACTCCTTTACTTAGTTTTACGGAATATGTGCAGTATTATGAGGCACAGTCTCCACTTGAAGCCTTCGTTTATCCTAAAAATAAATCCACTAGTTACAAATCCGTAGCCTTGTAAGATATTTATAGAAAAATATAGATGATAAGCTATAGCTGATGTGACACGAATAATTCCTGTCAGGTATGTTGTGCGGTAAGATATTGACACTAAGTCCCAGAAAGGGTATCAATCACAGGACCTCGTCTCGGCTTTTCAGGTAAGATGTCAGATGGCGTGCCGCCGTGCCGTGACAGCTCTGGAAGTCAGACACAGGGGCCGCAGGAGACCGGAAACTCGGCGGCCTGGCAGACCGGCGGTGCGGGACGCGCCTTGTCCAGCGGAAGCCCAGGGCTCCCGACAACTTAACCATGTCTTTAGGCACGCCGCACCGCCTCGAAAGAGCGGAGGCTGAAGATGTTGGCCGCTGGAGTGGTGTGAAAGGAGAATGGTGCATGCAAAGAACGGATGTCTGAGGCTGTACGAATGAGTCCGGGTATTGTATGAATGAAATAATGCATGAATGGGAGAAAATCCTTGATCCTTACCTCTCCACCTCCGTCAGAAGGTGCGCTGATGCGCTGTTGTGTGAAATGAGTGACATGTTCTGTCTTTGCACACAGTTCTTCCGACCGAGCTTCCTCTTGGGCAGATCACCTTCACACCCCTGCCGCCTTTCGGTGGGTTATCATGGCAGACGCAAACTGTTGATGCTGCAGACTGCAGACACAAACTGTAGACTCGATGACTTGGTTACAAAGGGAGTGATCAAACTGTCCTTACACATCTATTCGACCAATGTATCGCTTTCCTGAACCAAGAGACGCTACCAAAAGTACTATCTTTGAACTTTTTCATTACAAAACTTATGATGAAAGATGAAAATACACTGATGTGGGTTTTAATCCACACTTTCCAGCCAATGATTTGATTTTGAATTTTGATTCTGAGTAGAATTATATTCTCTTCTACCAAAAATTTCCCTCAGTTAGAAGCCTGCCGGTGTTTCCATTTAACTTTCGACTTCCTTACTCGTGAGCTGTTGTCAACCTAGAACGTCCGCTCACCAGACCCGCGCTACCCTGCCACCACCAACTACTACTGGGGCACCATCGAGAAGGACATGGATGAGAACGCTGCTGGGGGCGCCTTCATCACCGGCAACGGACCTCTCGGCTTCGACACATCCATCAAACTCGACGGCACTGGTGTAAGTACCGACAATGTGGTCTCCAACCGCTTCCATCCGCGTGCCGCAACACACATTGGCTAATAAAATGCCGCCACTTTTTTCTCGATGCTCTGTGTGAGGTAAAGTAGCCTAGAAATAGGGGATGGTGTTATTTTGTTAGAATTATTTCCCTTGTGTTTATGCTGGCAGCTATCCTAAATTCGTAACACATAGTTTCATCAATGTCGGATGGTGATGTGCCCATTGTACAAACCCTCCAAGTTCATAATGTCGGAATCGGCTCTGTTCAACGTGCCAATATATCATTATTCAGTTGCCTCCGGGGGAAGGATTGTTTGATTCACTGACCATCTAGGCAGGGGCGTAGCCAGGAATTGCTTTAGGAGGGTCCGATCCACCAGGAATTGGGAGCGTATCAGCGGGGATGGGACTAAGATAACACGATCATCGGTCAAAATGAGTCGGGCGCGTAAAAAAACGTGCCTGACCAAGTTGAGGGTATTGACTTTAATTCTCGATGCTGCTTTGTGCCATTAGTTTAAATTCTATAGGAAGACAAGATTGTCTATTTCTGCTCAAAATTCGTCTTTTGAGCTATACCCCATAGCCCAGAAATTGACATTTTGGGGCTTGGACTTTAACAAAAAAATTTACTTTAACCCGCCCACCGGGGTCCGGCGCCACCTTCGCCCCACGGGGGCATCGATGGCCCCCCATCTAACTCGAAAATATGGGCGTTAGCGCAAATCTGCAAAGTGCAATAGAAAGCTTGCGTGAATTCAGTAAGAAATTACTTCGCATGTTTTAGTGCTCAGGTCAATGGTTTGACCTCCAGAGGTCAAATTAGGTCAAGATCGGCTATTTTCACTCAAATATGCAATGATTAAGCAAACTGGGCATAACTCTTATGTCATTAGAGCTATTGAGGCCTGGTAAAGTACATTTGATAGCAAATTGCCAGTAATTTTTCCGCTATGTGGAATGTAAAGACGTCCCGCCAGTGGTTTGACCGCCAGAGGTCACCTCGTGACCTAATATGACCTGAGGTCACGAAAGGTCACAAAGTGACCTTGCCGTATATCAAATGAAAGCCAGTGACAAGACAAACACGATGGTGTTTGTTTCACCGCTCTAGCTCAACTAGGTCAAAAGTTATTGTCAAAATACTGTTTTTGACCTCTGGTAACCTTGGATGACCTTGGAAAAGTCAAAGGGCAAATATGACCCCTGGGATCCGTGAAAGGGTGTCCAAAAACGTTGTTCTGAGCAGTCTGAGTATTTGCAATCATTCTTTTGGCTTTTATATCATGAAATAGCTTTTCCCCATGCTTTTCCAATGGGAGAGGTCGCCTCGTGACCTGACCTCAGGGCACGAAATCGAAAAATCCCGGATATACACCTTGTCGACCCTGGAGGGGTCATGAAGTGTAGGAAGTTTCAAATCGATCGACTCGAAATGTAGCTCTTACAGAGCTCTAAAGGTGAAGTGAGGTGACCTTGGTTGACCTCGTCTGGTGACCTGACCTTGGGTGACCCGGGGTAAAAAATTTCAGGGATGATGGGAAAATGATGCAGTGAGAGGTAGAGCCCTCAACCGCGGTGCTGCGCCTCGTCGTTTTTCTGCTATCCCGAAAAACCTTAGGGGGGCCATCGATGGCCCCCGGTGGGCGAGGTTAATAGCTCAGAAGTCGACTTTGGGTTCAGAGCAAATTCAAAGTCTCTTAATGAATTAAGCTAGTGGTTTCCGATAAATTGCGTCGTGTCTCAGGGACACGCAGCCTTTAAATGATACCTAGTTTAATAATGTACGGTCAATGCGTGAATACGCAGATCTGGTCAAACACGAAGAGATCCTGAATTGTACCGAAGAGCAGCCTCGGATGGTGTAGCAGATAACAAAGCCAATAGAGAGCAAAGTATGGCTAGGGGTGTTTGAAAAATATTATGTTAATACATCTCCAGGTTCGCGGCTTAAAGCTCTATCATTTTCATGGATACATTTCCACTAGATTTCTGGGAATCCAAGCGAACGCGCCTCCACCAATCAGCGGCCGCCATCCATAGGCTGCCGCTTGCCTGCGGGGCACAGAGGTTAGAGAGGTCACACTGGGCACCGCTGGCGCCGAGTTCAAGACTCGGTGGGGAGAGGTCGCGAGGCGGATAATAAAACCTACATGTGTGTGTGTGTGTGTGTTGAGAATGGTGGTGGTTGTGGCTGCTGTTGGACTGAGGGATGGGGACAGATTTAGCAGAGATGAAGTACCCATGAGTGGATGCGTAGGGTGGGTGTTTGTACTGAGTGCGGTGCCGACAGCACTGGAAATCATAGTTTCATTAATTGAGTTCGGTATGTGAATATGCTGGGCAGGAGAAATTGGAGCCGCTGAATTCGATCTCAAAGTATTTTCGACATCAGGGTAAATGTTGGAACTTTTTAAAGGTCTCTGTTTCAGGTTTACATTGATTGACACTAAAATGCAGACGGTAACTGCGAAATAAGCGCTTAGCTAACATTTCATGCGAATGCAGCATTAGAGAGCAAAGAGGCTAAAATGACTATTTCGACGGAGGGATAAGTAGTTCTGGCCGTGTCACTAGGGAGGGCCCGGGGCAAATCGCAGAGTGTACGAGGCAATTAACTGAGTAGGCTATGTATATTCTAATGGCATGAACACCACTGTATACCTTTAGCATGGGCAATTCCCCTGTCACATCCTTCCAGGCAGTCGCCACCCGGTCTCCAGGTAGTAAGAAGTCATTGTGCACGGTGGTATAACTATGATTGTCCGGCTTTACATTTTAAGGCCTGAACATTATTTTGTATACTAGAATATTCCACCGTTAATTTCCTGGTTTACGTCGCCTTCTTAGTAAGTTAAGTTTTATTATAATCTTAAGCAATAAATAGTCGTGCGCCATTATAAGATCAATACGGTCAACACTGAGCTTTGGAATTAACCCTCGCCCCGGTGAGGGGTGTCTGAACACCCCCTCGGGTTTTTCCGGCGGAACGAAAAAACAGTGCCGCGAAGCGCCGCCGTACTTGGCACACCTTATCCTTGATTAATTCCGCAACTCTCCCCAAAATTTAAGTTTAGGTCATCTCAGGTTAGGTCATCAGTGCAGGTCCAGTGACCTCACCTAAAAAATGTTTAAGATAACATAAGTAAGAAATGGGCAAATCTATCGGATTAAAACTTATACTATATAATGTGCCTACCGGGTGCTATAAGATATATTCCGGGATTTTTCATATCGATAACCTAAGGTAAAGTACGGACAATGACTTCTCCATTGGAAATACATGGGAAAAAGATAAATTGGGCTGTATTTGTGTAGATACAGCTGATAATACCTTCATATTCTCCAAATCATAGTATCTTGGGCTCCTCTCCAGGTTCATGCTGCAATTTTTGACCTGTGACCTCTGATAGTTCATCTGGGGAAATTTAAGCAGCTTTTTCAGACTTAGGTCAATAGCTTTGCATGAAATGATGATAGAGCCTTTTATTTGATATCATTGCGTTCAGATTGCTATTGCAAGTCCATTGATATGCATATTGACTATGCTAGGTTAAAAAGTGAACTTGACCTGATCTGAAGTCAGGTCATTTTTGTGTTTTGATCTAGTATGGTCATATCATACATCTTTCGATTTGCTGCGACGAGAGGAAGCGAATGGTGCCTAAAAATTATATAACTCAGCTCTGTTAGACGCTAGAGCCCAAATACTCTACTCAAAATTGCACTTTCTTTGACCTGTTATGACCTCAATATTGACCTGAGCCAAAAAGTGACTGATATAGTTTCTTCATAAATTTTTATCCACCAGCCTTGGCATTTTTTCGCTATCTCCCATAGGGGCTGAGTTCGGGGGGGGAGTTCAAACACTCCCGCCACCAGGGCGAAGGTAGCTCGGAAGTCCACCGAGGCGCGGGTTAAGCCAGGTTTTTTTTAATTTTTGTCCAAGTTATTCTCAGTTCGACTGTTGGAGTCGGAGTCGGAGTCTCACTAAAGTCATCAAGAGACTTGTCACGGAGACCCCGACCCCACCACCCGAACGAGCAACTCCCACAATGAAGAGTTGATTTAGAAGCCAAAGCTTAACGTCCTACAAAGCACAGGGACGGCCGCCCCGCTCAGGTCACCCTCTCATCAGCCAGTTGCCAGCCGACCTGTACGTCGGGATAACTATTGAGCGCTGGAGCGTCTCAGGGGAACCGATCCCAAGCCTGGTTTGGTTTGGGAAATGAGACTGTGAGTGATGTTACAAGCCATGTCAAAGTGAAATTGTGAATGGTGAAATCTAGAAAAGTAAATCCTTTTTTGGTAGATGCTCATTTTTCAGGTAAAAATTTCCGTACAGACCAGGCATTACGAGGATGTGAGAGGATGCTAACGAAACATCAAGCAACGTTAAATACGTTGTTTTGAACGACACAAATTTTACGACTGCGTTTTCGATTATGTCCAAGATTTCTAACCCTCCCCCTACCGGGGAGCCATCGATGGCCCCCTTAGGTTTTTCCGGGATAGCAGAAAAACGACGAGACGCAGCACCGCGGTTGAGGGCTCTACCTCTTACTGCATCATTTTCCCACCATCCCTGAAATTTTTTACCCGGGGTCACCTAAGGTCAGGTCACCAGGCGAGGTCAACCAAGGTCACCTCACTTCAAATTTAGAGCTCTGTAAGAGCTACATTTCGAAGTTGATCAATTTGAAACTTCCTACACTTCATGACCCCTCCAGGGTCTACAAGGCTTATATCCGGGATTTTTCGATTTCGTGACCTGAGGTCATGTCACGAGGTGACCTCTCCCATTGACAAAGGATGGGGAAAAGCTGTCTTATGATCTAAAAGTCACAAAAACGATTGAAAATGATCGACTTCGTCAGAAAAGCGTTCTTGGACACCCTTACACGGATTCCACGGGCCATATTTTCCCTTTGACCTCTCCAAGGTCATCCAAGGTCACCAGGGGTCAAAAACAGTATTTTGACAATAACGTTTGACCTATATAAGCTAGAGCGCTGAATTAAACACCATCGTGTATGTCTTGTCACTGGTTTTTGTTTGATATACGGCAAGGTCATTTTCTGATCTTTCATGACCTCAGGTTATCTCAGGTCACGAGGTGACCTCTGGAGGTCAAACCACTGGCGGGAGGTCATTACGTTCAACTTAGCGGAAAAAGATCTGACATTTTCCTATCTAATGTTTTTTACCACATCTCAATAGCTCTAATGGTACAAGAGTTATGCCCAGTTTGCTTAAGCATTGCATATTTGAATGAAAATAGCCGATCTTGACCTAATTTGACCTCTGGAGGTCAAACCATCGACCTGAGCGCTAAAACATGCGAATTAATTTCTTACTGAATTCACGCAAGCTTTCTAATGCACTTCGCAGATTTGCGCTAACGCCCATACTTTCGGAGTTAGAGGGGGCCATCGATGGCCCCCGGTGGGGCGAAGGTGGCGCCGGACCCCCGGTGGGGCGCGGGTTAAGATTTCTGTGTGAAATCTTTATAGCATGACACACACCTGTAGAAACGGTAGCTGAACGGTCTCGAATAGCGTTGGGCAGTTGTTAGGACCTTAGTGAGGGGTACTACGCAGGTGGTTGGACTTATTGCAGGAGTGATATCTAATTTTATGAAGTCAGCAAGCGTTATAAACGGTCTATGCGTAATCGATTTTGCATTTCATACCCTGTGCTTTTACTTCTTTCAAGACGCTCGTCTGCTGAATTGCTGAAGAGTGCTGGATCCGCTAAATTCTGCTTGCACCTTTTTATGCAATGTTTGGATGCAGCGAAGTTTTCAAGCCTTAATTGACTTAACATATCTATTGTAGAGGGCCAATGACTATATGTTTGCCCTATATAGTAACCTTGTAATTTTTCTTAAGATCTGGCCTGCACAGTCTTATTGATACATTTTTTCAAAATTCTGAACTTGTGACGGGCTTCAGAAAGCAGTATCCGGGCAGGCCCGGGCCCAGGCAAACAAAAGTGCCCGAAACTACCTCCTCTAGTAGGTATATACAAACCTGGGTAAAATCGTGAATAGCTCAAAGTTTTTTGCTTAAGAAAATAAACAGAAATCGAATAGAAGAGTGAGAAGTGTGCACATTTTGGGAGGACCATGATCGATTAAACCCGCCTGGATCCTGCACTCATTTTTTTCATGGCATTGATTGAGCCACTGTGGCTTGATGCAAAACGTTGCATTTGGTCGGCGGCTTGCAAGCCGGTCGCCGTCCTAGCCAGAAGATTCTTACGTGAGATTCTTATAGATAGATTTTTAGTAGACATTCTTACATGATATTCTTAGTAGAGATTCTACATGCCAAACCTCAGAGGGCAGGCACAACGGGGTTCCCATCTTTTGACGTGGCTGAAAAATATGTCCAGATTCAGCGTGACCAGTTTCTTAAATTCGGCGAGGGGAAGAAAACAGAAAGCTAACATTATCACTACCGCTTTTAGAAGCGCCTAGCACTGTATTAAATTTGTACAATGCAGTACCGCGTTTAATACGCCCCTCACATGGTCGTCTGTGCCGCATAGCACAAGTGCATGGCGGTTCAGGGCCTTTTAGCATACAGTGCGCACTCAAGCGACATACTGTGCCGCATAGCGCCGGTGCATGGCAGTGCAGTATGATATGAAGACGAGAAAGAACACACACAGAAATACCTACATAAAGCCTACATCATAATTGTGTTTAATTACATTCCAAACATCTGGATCAAGGAGATGTGGGATATCACCGACCTCTGACGCCTGCCTGACACGCTTGACTGCTGACGACATGGCTTCCCGCAGTGTATGTCACAGCAGAACTGGGCTTCTCCTCTGGACGAGTGCGCCAAGAACCCCGCTGACTGCGAGGAGGGGTTCTCCTTCAGTCTGTGGGTCAGGCTAGAGCTGGATGACGTTTCCAGCATGTTCGAGGAGGACGCGACAGTAGCACAGGATAGCCCCAAACGCTACCTGATCAGCACAGGTGGGAGGGGAGAGAGAGAGAGAGACAGAGAGAGAGAGAGAGAGAGAGAGAGAGAGAGAGAGAGAGAGCGATAAAGAACAGAGAGGAAGCATGAGCAAATGAGTGAGTCGTATTCATCGAGTTAGTTACTGAGAGAGAGGGAGGAAATGGGATGGATATTTTGTTAGATAAATTATATCTAAAAGGGAGATGAGTGAGAGTTACATGCACTGGGTTTTCAATGAATGCGGGGGTGGGATGAAAGGCTTTTCTCCCATACTCCCCGTTTTCCGGCTATGTTCTTTTAATTCGGACAGCGTATTTTTCACGTGTCTCTGATCACGACGCCATTACCCTTCACCTCGGTCCATGACCGCCACTGTCGCTACGGCCCCGGATTTCTACAGGGGGCGATGACAGCGGTCATCCGGGGATCGCCATCTACCTTCAGTCTCACTCCCTGAATGCGCTGGTGTCCACTGGGGGCCAATACTGGCTCTCTTCGGTCACCGGCCTGGTAAAAAACAACACCTGGAACAACATCGGTGAGCCGGAGCAAGCGCCATGCACAGCTGAATCTCAAGCATTTGCAATAGTTACTTTCCAAAAAATCACACCGTGTAATGTTTTTCTTACCCTGTTTTCTTCTGATAGTAATATTTTTTGTTTGAGGAGATTTGCGTAACGTAATGATTTTATGCTCATGAAGTATGTTTAAAAAGCTGGGACCCTGGCTTTGCAGGAGTACGCTGGTCGAGAGGTGCTGCCGACGGTATGGAGGGTGGCGGACTGCAGCTGTTTATCAACAACTCCACCGAAGGTTATATAGTGAATCCATCGGATTCCAAGGAAGCCGCCAAGTCCGGTCTTGACCCCGGCGAGGTCATGGTGAGTGAGAGTGTGAGATTCTGCAGAGACTTACAGTGTGTGAAGTGCAGAAGCTTAAAGAAATTATTCAAGGCCTCTATTCTGCCTGTCCGGTCACGGCACAGAGGAACTCGAGATTTTCTCGGAGATAATCTTCATTTTAGGAGGAGAAGCTCTAGCATTCGGTCCACGAGTTTTCAATTTTGCCAATGCCTTTGCTCTAATTCTTAAATGTTACTCGGCTTTGTTAAACAGGCGAGTACAATTTGCCCGTATGTCGAGACGGTTAGCGCATCAACTGGCTCCATCCAATCTGCCGCACTCTCGGCGGAATTCCTGCACAAACTCAATTTGTCCCAGCTAAGTCCCGCCCGAGACCAGCGGTGGGTTCCGGCGGCGGGGCCAACCTCAGACCTCTAGCATAGTGTTTTCAACTAACCGATATGACATTTACCCGGGATACGTGAGCCGCTTCGGAACTATGGTCCGGCCCAGACGAAATATGGCGACGCGGAACCTACCGTTGTCAGAAGCAAATTAATTGTATTTGAATAGAACATTCACGTAAGCTCATTAAGCTAATGCTCTGTCATTTCTAGAAATAATTCATGATTAAATTATAGAGATCCAATACAAGTATTGTATTCCAAATCAAAACTTTATTTAATGGTACGAAGGAGCCTCCTGGTCTCTCAGGGTCCTTCTTTTAGAGAAGAACCTGGACGGAGTGGTAGAATCGTTTCATACACCTTGATACACGAGATAATTGGGCCGTTCCCACGGCTGGTACCGTACTGAGGCGGCTCATGTAATTGAACGGCTGAGTGCTGGGGGCCGTCGAGGGCTGATGGCAGCCGGTGCTGCCATCAGGTGGGATGCCACCGAACCGCGGCAAACATGGCGTACCGGCACAAGACGGTGGGAGAGTTCGACGAGGTGGCCATGTGGACCCGGCCGCTGGCCAATAACGAGACCATCTTCTTCCTGGGTGGATTCGGTATGTTATGATCCGTTCAATATATCCTCGCCAGTATTCACTTCGAAACGGACCTCTTTGCCGTTTTCATTCGCTGCAATCATAGCTTTGACTGTTCAGCGACTGGTGTTGTGCGTTGTATGTGTGTACGCGTGTGTGTTTGTGGTTTTAGGGCGCTTCAGCGTCCAGGCTATATCGCAGCCATCAATATTGCTTCATTGCATCATTTCATTTTGATCATGTCAATAGTGCTAGATATTTGCAATGCCACAGGAGTCTATCAGAGTTCAGTTTCTACCATCTTCGCCCACTGTTGGGGGTTTGGATGATGTTAAAGCCTATTTCGGTCAAGTACTTTAAAACACGTTTGAAGTCTATCGACGCCCCGTCACCAAAGATCTCCGACATAGATAGCCCCAAAAGGAAGCGATGCAAGGTTTAGCGACTGGCATATAGCAGTAAGTAAATATATTAATCCAGATCTATCAGACCTGTTCCTGCACTTGGTATAAGATACGCACATAAACATCGCCACCGGAAAAAGTGGGGGAGGGGGCAGCCAAACTTCAACCTGATGCTGACAAAAAACTTTCCACGATAGGACCAAGAAGTGTTCAAATTTGGGCTCTTCCTTGCTTTCTGCATCGACTCGTTATGAAAATGTCGGATTTTCTTCCATTTTGACTGAGATCAGGTAATTTTTGGCCAAAAAGTGGGGCCAGGCCCCCTTGCCCCCCCTTTCCGACGCCTATGGATACACGCCTATGTAATACATATATTTGCCAATACTAATAACAAATTGTATGAACGAAGTAATTGAATACGTTTTTAACCTGCATGTCTACATTTTTTATACAGCACTAAACCTGTGAGGAAATGACTGGTGTGTGAATAAATAAGAAACTAATTTTGCCCCAGTCGAATTTCATGTGCCATGGTGTAAGTATACCGACAGGGTTTGCGTTCATTTTGCTTCCATTCAGCTCTACACTATCCTTAAGCCCACTCTCACTGTGTTCTAGTGAAATCTTGATCCGATAATTCACAAGCTTCTGTGATTAGAAATATAGAAATATACATGGTTGGAAAGTCTGTCAGAAACGCAGCCTCATTATAAAAGCGAAAATAGGACATATAAAATAGCCCTAATACAAGGTGCCCTACCAATCAAAATTGAGCCAACAATTCAGGTATTCCATGGAATATGGTCTCTTCATCCTGGTACTTGAAGTGAGATAGCCAGAAGATAGAGCATACCGGAAAACTTCATGTTAGATATTCATTTGTCACAGAGCTCGTCGGTTGCGAAGAAATGATATATGTCGAGAGCGGAATTCCACCCCACGGCCCCGCGCCGGTCGCAGTCCCCAATGAACCACTGCGCGAGGCCGTTAGTACCGTGTACGCTTATACAGGGGTAGCGTAAGGGAGGCGCAGGAGAAGTGCCTTCAGAACGAGATACTCTCGTGAAGCGTTGCTGCTCCACAGCATGTAAGTTCTGAGAGAAACGGAACACGAGACCCGGGTTTTTTCGGCATCCTCTATGTGACATATAGCTCAGTTCCTATCCCGAGAAGGTACCAGATTCTCTTGAACTCATAACCATCACCTCCATGAACACAGACTCGGCCGACGAGGACCTGGACATGGAGAAGCTGCGCATCATGTTCAAGAAGTGCGTGCAGTGCAGGGAGAATCCGGTGCAGTTCAAGGCCTTCATCTCGAAAGCGCTGGTGTCGGCCAAGACAGCACCCGAGCCTGCCAACCCGACCGTGCCTAGCACGGCTTCAGCCGATCAGGGCGGCACTCAGGAGGAGGCTGAGACCACAGTCGAGCTACCACCCGGTGAGTGTTCATACCGCCCGGCGAGTGATCATTCTTCCCACTGAGTGATCCATCCCGTTGAGTGCCCCTTCACACCCAAGGAGTACCCATTCCCCCCGCTGAGTGCTCTAAACGTTGTGTGAGTGCCTCCTATATCAGTGTCCGTAGCTGATCGCAGATTTGACGGAGATGGTGACAAAATGGAATGGTCGATATTCAATCGTAACCCCAACACCAGTAAGATCACGCCCATATGTTCGGTAGCAATCAGGCGGGGTGAAACATTGAGGAAGAGATTCGTCACTACCCTTGCTGATCTTTGCAGATGTCGAACAAGCACCGCCTGAAAAGGTTGAGAAGATTAAGTCATTGGCAATGCTGATGTACGACCTGACATCTACCTGCAAATCGCCAATGGGACAGGATGAACTCAAGGACTTCCTGGTAAGCTACTGATCGCAAACATTATATGAGCACATGATAGGCTGCTCCAGCTTTTAGGCACCCTCTAAAGATTGGGTACACATATGTTGGCAGAGTGGTGCGCTGTGTCTTTCCACTAGCCGAGAGGAGTTTCCCCCACCGATCCAGTAACAAAACACTAATAACGCGAAAAAGAGCACCCCAACTCCATATATCAGATTCCAAGCTACCCAAATTCCCTAACCGTTTCACTGTATGGTCCGCTCTGCCCAGAAGGGACCGAGCGCTATCGTACCAGTGCGCTCGGCGTCACACGAGCCCGCGTCGGCAGGAAATTGGTGCCCTGCTGGACGAGACTATGGAGATGAAGACTCTGTCCCAGTGGCGCACGGTGGAGTATGCATCAAAGGAGGACGGAGGTATGAGGCAGACCAGTATATCGTACAGCCACAGGGAGACTGAGGAAGGTGTCTCACTCGACTGTTGCAGCACCGACCCGAATTAAGCAATTGGTGATTGCGAATTGATTAACACGCGCAATGACGGGGGGAGTGGGTGCCCGCCTCTCACTCGAGTTTTTTTTTGATAGCGTTAAACGGCGGTGCGTAACTCCGCCGTACTTTGCATACCTTTTCTCTGGTTATTTCTACAACTTTTTTCTTCAAAATTTTAATGTTAGGTCATCTTAGGTAAGGTCAACAGTACAGGTCAAGTGACCTAACCTAAAAAAAGGTTAAGATAGCACAAGTCAGAACAGGGCGAACATATTCCAATGAATCTCATATCACCTAATGGGCCCACCGAGTTCTCTAAAAATTATTCCGGGATCTTTTATATCGATGAGCTAAGGTCAGGTACGAGCCATGACATCTCTATTAGAAATATATTGGAAAATGGCTTTAACTGAACAACTTAGTAAAGGATAGTGATAGAGCGTTTACTTTAACTTCATCAGATTGGCCTTGTCTTTGTGGTTCTAATGATATGCATTTCGACCAAATTTTACTTTGACCTGACCTCAGCTCAGGTCAAATCTCATATTTGACCTGATTTAACCTAGCAATGTCATATTATAAATCATGCCATTTGTCTTGCTGTGAGGATTCCAATAATCAAAATTGTTTTGCTGTATCTTCAGCTGTTCAGATGTAGTGACCGAAAACCTTTATTTACATGCTATCCCTATGACGGCATGTATTGACCTCTAGTGACCTGAAATAAGACCTGACAAAAAATGGCTCAGATATTTTTGATAAAGAAGTGGATGGGCTAGCCAACGCTTTTTACCGTTTCTCGCTATCTAGCGTGGTTCTCGAGACCTGCAGTCAGACGTTTTTCAAGTTTCATGCAGACAGGACGCAGGACCAATGTACTCTATTGGCCCTAGAGACTCAGCGCCGCTCAGAGGGCCGTGAAACGACGCCCAGCAGCAGTACCATTATGACCAGCGTAACACAATACGCAGCAAGTTGTGCAACATTTGTTCTTGATTCGAAATTATGGAGAGGCACAGATCTGTTGAAACGTTGTCATTTTGTAGGGAATAGACAGGTCAAGCAGCATGTATTTTTGTATAATTTTTAATTTATCATTCTTAGCAGCAGGAATCAATTTGGCTCCAAAATCATGTTTTTCCGCTGCAAACTATTCGTCTTCGCCAGCACGAAAAATGATCAAATAAACTTTGTTTGGCCTGATTTGTGATCACTGGATGCCAAGGCATCAGAAATTGCATGGGGAGCGGGGATCAAAAATAAAATTGCAAAATCAACCCACCTTAGCATATAGACTATGCAAGGTTGGATTGCGACCTGACGTGACCTTAAGTCAGGTTTTTTACCTAGTGCAGTCATATCACACACCATTCGATTTGCCGTAACGAGAGGAAGTGGATGGTGCTTAAAAATTGATTCTAACTCATTTATGTCAGACGCTATAGCCCAGAAACTTTTGTCAAACTTGTCACCTACTTTGACATCAATATTGACCTCAAAATTTCGTGGCCCCAATATTGACCTGAGCTAAAAAGTGACCGATGTAGCTTGTTCATTATTTTTTTATGAGCTATCTACCAGAGTTCGCGTTTTTCGCTATCGCCCTTTGGAAACTAGTTTGAGGGGGGTGTTTGAACACCCCCACCAGTGCGAAGGTGGCTCGGACGACCACTGGGGCGGCTGATAAGACTGGTGCCCTGCTGAGACCCACTCTCTGGGGCCTCCCAAGACCAGCACTTAAAGCCATCACAAGACAAATTCTGGGAGGCCACCCCGATATCAATTTTTGGGCCCCAGAGATCTGTTTTGGGCCCTCTGCACCGATTCTTCCCCCTTGCCGAGACCAAACTTTGGGGGCCTCCTAGGACTAACACTTGGGGGCATCACAAGACCAATCTTCGGAGGCCCACGGATACCAACTTTTGGCCCCCGAGATCAATATTGGACCCCCGTGACCGATTCCTGGGGTCCCCAGAAACCAACACATGGGGGACCCCGTGACCATCTTTTGTGGGCTGCCGGGACTAACAGTTGAAGGCATCCTGATATGAACTCTTAGGCCTCAGTGAGACAAACTCTTGGGAGCCCCCTGATCATAATTCTTGGACCCCGGAGACCAATACTTAAGGCATCCCAAGACCAACTCTTGGGGGCCACCCGAGACCAACATTTGGGACATCTCGGCCAACTCTTGGGGCCCTAGGCCAACTCCTGAAGAGTCAGAGACCAACCTTCGGGTGGCGTTTGGGTTCCCCAAATAAAATTCCGGAACGCCTATCCGACATCACTATGAGGACTCAACGCGGGGCCCTTTGCAGGGTTTAAGCTCTGCGCAAGAGAGGGGGAGTTGCCCCACCCCTTTTGGATCCGCTTTTGCCTTGCTCTATGGTGGTTATTGATATTGTTTCTAGATCAGCACCCTCGACAATTTCCCGAAATCCACGCTCTTCAAAACCGGGAGATTGATCTGACCCAGCTTTCTCTCACCTTCAAAGGCGCCGCCACAGTGGTAACAAGGCTGGAGAAATGGGCACTGGATTGTAGCAGCCACATGGTGATGCAGCCTAAAGACAGAGTCTTCGTCAATAAGAAGCTCAACAACATGGAGATGCAGGTGGAGAAGATGAAGACGTTCAAATTCCAGAAGGATCCGATCATTACCTACCCGCGAGGCAGCGACAAGGATCTTGGTCTCAACATTGTCTCATGTGAGTCACCCCACGCTTTGGGCAGTCTGGCGGACGTTAGAGACAGTATAATACTCAAAAGTAATACGAAAAATGTATAGCCTAGCTTGGAAATTAAGCTGCAGAGACAAGAAGTGTCCGGTCCTAAATGCTCCGATGTTTGTCTTTGTTGTCTCGTTCACCTACGCTCCCCTCTCCCGCAGTCACTCCCGAGTTGTTCGAGAAGGACGAAGAATGCAGATTCGTCGACATGTCTGTCATGTTCATGAACTATGATACCTACGGCCGCATCTCTCCCAAGCGTGCCTCCCTCATGTAAGTCGGATGTACACAAAGATCCTGCCCAGTCGATTGCACTGTAATCATCTCTTTTTGTTGAGGTAGAGCTCGGAGGGAACTCTATTTTGCATTTATCGTGGTATTGGACCATGAGCTCGAAGACATAATTGTCGTCAAACATACCTTTCTCTCTCTCTGTTACATAGTCCTGAAACGCAGCTTTCGTTGACGCCCCTACCTCACAACGACGTATCCCCACACCAAGCTTCTGAGTTCTATCACATCTCTGTTGTTGCCACGAATGACCCCCACCAATTCACCTGATTGAGCTCAAACGATCCCTTTAATGTACATACACTTCCCTGTCCCCATGCCATAGTGAGATGGACACACCTCTAATGACATGATTTGTCTATGTGCCGCAGTGAGATGGACAATTCCCCGGTAACGTTACCCTCCTATGTACCGCAGTGAGATTGGCACATCTCCGGAACGTTATCCTCCTATGCCGCAGTGAGATGGACAATTCCCCGTAACGTTACCCTCCTATGTGCCGCAGTGAGATGGACAACCCCGGTAACGTTACCCTCCTATGTACCGCAGTGAGATGGACAATCCCCGGTAACGTTACCCTCCTATGTGCCGCAGTGAATGGACAATCCCCGGTAACGTTACCCTCCTATGTGCCGCAGTGAATGGACAATCCCCGAACGTTACCCTCCCATGTACCGCAGTGAGATTGGCACATCTCCGGTAACGTTACCCTCCTATGTGCCGCAGTGAGATGGACAATTCCCCGGTAACGTTACCCTCCTATGTGCCGCAGTGAGATGGACAATCCCCGGTAACGTTACCCTCCTATGTACCGCGTAATGACATCCCCGGTAACGTTACCCTCCTATGCCGCAGGAGATGGACATCCCCGGCAACGTTACCCTCCTATGTACCGCAGTGAGATTGGCACATCTCCGGTAACGTTACCCTCCCATGTGCCGCAGTGAGATGGACAATTCCCCGGTAACGTTACCCTCCTATGTACCGCAGTGAGATGGACAATTCCCCGGTAACGTTACCCTCCTATGTGCCGCAGTGAAATGGACAATTCCCCGGTAACGTTACCCTCCTATGTACCGCAGTGAGATTGGCACATCTCCGGTAACGTTATCCTCCTCTGTACCACAGTAAGATAGACACATCTCCGGTAACGTTACCCTCCTCTGTACCGCAGTAAGATGGACACATCTCTGGTAACGTTGTCCTTCTATGTACCGCAGTAAAATGGACACATCTGCGGTAACGTTACCCTCGTCTGCACCGCAGTGAAATAGACATATCTCCAGAAACGTTACCCTGTCCCGTGCCGCAGTGAGATGGACACCTCGGACGAGGAGATGCTGGAGGTGGACGGCAACGTGCTGTCGCTGAAGGTGCAGTTGAACGGCGAACAGGACGACACCGACAATTACAAAGTGTCCAACTGCACGCCTAGCGAAGAGAAGCTTCGAACTTACCCAGTCTTGCTGACGATCGGCCACTCTACCCCGCGAAAGGCGCTCCGCAAGCCACTCTTCCACGAGGAAGAAATCAACACCGGGGTGAGCGGGAATATGGGAGTAGGGCGTTGGCCCCATCACTCTAAAAGTGGTGGGGTCAAGTGGACTTTGACCTCATATAAACGAAAGCTAGCCTGCTTTCAAAACTTTTGGAAGTGCATATGGTACTTCTTACGGTCTGGCTTGAACAAAAAGTCTACCCTTTCGATGAGGGGAACTCTTCAGAGTTATTATGATATTCTTCTGATGAGATCGAATGAGTCTCATCATTACAGGTGTTACCCATTGGCGGATCCAGGGGGCAAGAGCGGCACTTGCCTCCCCCATCGACCCTCGGTACACCCTCCCCTTCCACTGAAATGTTGCTATCAATAAGGGTTGGAAGATATCCGGAAAAAACGTAAAGGGTGAGCGGAATCCACCCCCCCCTGACGGAAATAGGGTTAAAAGATGTACCTACCAGCTTCTGTAAATTAATCCAGCTGATAATCACAATTAACAATACTTCATAGTACTGATAACATGTAGTAGTACCTTTACATTGCATTAAAAAAAGCCGAGAGAAAGAACTGTACGCTCTACTCAGGACATAGAATTCAACCACCTGTGTTACGACCTCCTTCAATCACATTGGTCACCACTATATGCAGCGACAACTATTGGCGCTAAGTATGATGCATTTTTGGAAGTCTGGAACCGTAATATTAACCAGCACTGCCCGATGAAGACGGTGCACTTCCGCCGCCCAGCTTACCCATGGCTCACCGACAATCTGGAGCTCCAGGACCTAAAACATCGCCGCAACGAAGCGAAACGTCTCGGCAGGGGCGACGAATGTGAAGTCCCATCGAAAGATTTCCACAAGAAACTCCAAAAAGCGAGTACTGAATTTTTCGCGGTCGCCAGCAACGATACTTGTAAGCTCACTTGGTGGTTGGTGTTTTAGGGTACTTCAGCTACCAGGGCTATAAAGCTCACTTGGTGCGAGTTAAATAAATTTGCGTTGCAAAATAACCGACAGAAATCCAACACAACAATCGACACTTCAACAACTTACACGAGTTCTTCACCAAAGTTGGAAGCCGAGTGGCAAAACAAGTAGCTGCCTTAGCCAGCGAAACACTGCGTCAACGTTTTCCTCGTATGGTCGCTGACGTGTTTCAGGTACACTCCGTCACTCTACCGGAGCTCAGTTCTGCCCTCTACCGGATGAGCGACTCAAGAGCAGTCGGAAAGGACAGCATGAGCATGGAGCTCCTAAAGAGGCGCTTCTCTGTCGTTGGGTTCCATCTCCTTCATGTGATTAACCACTCCGTGACAACCGGGACAGTGTCTAATCTCTGGAAACTTGCGCCCGTGGTAGCGATACACAAATAGGGCGACAAGACCGAACCATCCAACTACCGACCGGTCAGTGTTCTCAGTGTGGTTGGAAAACTGGCAGAGAAAGTTGTCACCAATCAGCTACTAAAATATGTAGCATGTCATTACATATTGTCTACTTGCCAGTACGCGTACCAACCACGACACAGTACTCAGGATGCCATGTTGCATATTGTGAGCTTCATCCCCAACAACATGGATGAAGACTGCCTCTCATCCCTGTGTTCGACACACCTTTCCAAGGCTTCCGATTGCGTAGACCACCGCAAGCTGCTCGACAAGCTAGAATGCAACGTGATTTCATCACTGACCACTTCATCTGAGCTTCATCTGACCACTCCTCCCCCGAGCGCCCTTCTGCGTGTCCGTGCCTGGGCAATCCAGAGCTTCATCTGACCACTCCTCCCCCTGAACGCCCTACTGCGTGACCGTGCCTGGGCAATCCAGAGCTTCATCTGACCCCCTCCCCCTGAACGCCCTACTGCGTGTCCGTGCCTGGAGATTCCAGAGCCTCGTCTGACCCCGCCTTCCCCGGCAGATTCTCAGGCGAGTGTGCGTCTGGTGGAACCCCGAGCTCTCCGACTATGGAAGCTGGGACGCCGACGGCTGCACCGCTGAAAAATCCACCGAATACTTCACTACGTGCAGATGCGCACACTTCGGACAGTTCGCAATCATAAATGAAAAGGTGAAAGGCATTGTGTCCGCTGACGTACTGGTCCGTTCCTTGAAATTGTCGATATATATATATATATATAAATATATGTATAGCTATACATATATATATATATAGCCCCCAAAAATATATATACATATATACGTTTGGTTGATAATGACGATTATGTAGAAAGTGACAGTGACAACGATGCATCTAGAAAACGCCTTTTTATAAAATAATAAACTATAAAAAGGTGAATATTATATAGAAAATGTGAATAATATATATAATCGAAACGCGTCTGTGCCAGCAAATATATTATTTCTTATAAAAAAGGTGTTTTCTAGATTCATCGTTGTCATTGTCACTTTCTACATATATATATATATATATATATATATATATATCAATATATATATATATATATATATATATATAAAATATATATATATATATATATATATATATATATATATATAATGTTCCGAGAGTGTGCAAGACGTTTCGAGTCCAAACAGAAGTTAGTAAACTTCAAGGCGGTGGCAGTTAGCTGCTATTATGCGAGACGCGTTGGGCTAGGTATGGTAACTGACAGTGCAGTACAGTATGGGTGACAATATTTGGCTTTTAAGATTGATAAGCTGTAGATGACCCACTCGTAACGAAGAACAATGAACTCCACAGGTGCCACCAAAGGTGGTGGACATCGAGTACCAATGGCTGCAGATTATAAAATACGTCTGCTATACTATATCAGCTCTACTGTTGCTGGTCTTCATAATTGCCGTAGCAAAAATCAAGTAAGTAACAGCACGCTACTTTGCCAAACATAATAACCAAAGATCATCAATGAAGCAAGCAGAATTATTGAAACCTTTTTCCTTACGAATCAAATATACTTTCTGTGCGTGAGATATCTACGAAAGAACGTTTTATATAATATTACGCCTTTTCTATCACTTTTACCAACGTATTCCGAAGGTTCACATAGTTGAGCTTCAAATACCTACTCAAATATATAGTTCAAATGATAGCATCGGTGTGTAAGGACCACTGATCTCGCATGTTTCACCCACAGACAGCTGCACGATATGTTTGTATAAGTTCACTGACCACGGACGTTCCGCTCGGACAGCTGCACGATATGTTTGTATAAGTTCACTGACCTCAGTCGTTCCACTCGGACAGCTGCACGATATGTTAGTAGAGGTTCACTGACCTCATGAGACTTTCTTGGGTCACTGACCTCGCACCTTTCGCCGATAGATAACTGCAAGAACCACTGACCCGCGCCTTCCAACCAGACAGCCAGCACGTCCCAGAGAGCCACTGACCCGCGCCTTCCAACCAGACAGCCAGCACGTTCCAGAGAACCACTGACCCGCGCCTCCCACCCAGACAGCCAGCACGTCCCAGAGAACCACTGACCCGCGCCTCCCGCCCACACAGCCAGCACGTCCCAGAGAACCACTGACCCGCGCCTTCCACCCACACAGCCAGCACGTCCCAGAGAACCACTGACCCGCGCTTCCGCCCACACAGCCAGCACGTTCCAGAAACCACTGGCCCGCGCCTTCCACCCACACAGCCAGCACGTCCCAGAGAACCACGACCCGCGTCTTCCGCCCACACAGCCAGCACGTCCCAGAGACCACTGACCCGCGCCTCCCGCCCACACGCCAGCACGTCCCAGAGAACCACTGACCCGCGCCTTCCACCCACACATCCAGCACGTCCCAGAGAACCACTGACCCGCGTCTTCCGCCCACACAGCCAGCACGTCCCAGAGAGCCACTGACCCGCGCCTCCCACCCAGACAGCCAGCACGTCCCAGAGAGCCACTGACCCACGCCTTCCACCCACACAGGCAGCACGTCCCAGAGAGCCACTGACCTGGCACGTTCCGCCCACAGGCAGCTGCACGAGATGTTCCACCTGATGCGGCTGCAGACGGCGATAGGCCTGCTGGTGGGCTCTGTCTTCATGTGCATGACAGACATCCCAGAGATCAGGGCCGACCGCCACGCCTGCGTCGCTTTTAGTGCCATCATACAGGTGCATATAAGGAACTGGAACTTAAAGGAACTTATTTAGGAAGAAAGGAACTTGCTAGGGATTTCGGAAGAAGCGTTCTCTGCCGACTTCAGAAATCAATATTCCTGATGAATATGTTCGGGCTGGAGATATAACATGCAAGCTGTTTTGTGCAAGTAAAAGAATCGTCGATACTAATATTTTACAGTTTATAATAGTATGATCAGCTAAAACACTTTTGCCTATTTACTTCAAGTGCTTCAGAGCATAAAATCAAACCATTTTTCAAAACAAAGACAAATCATCTACGGGTATAAGTTTCGTTCTTCCCTGTCAACAATCACCCGTTCTCCCCAAAAATAAAATAAGCCGACCTGTGCCGGGGAATTGGCGAAAACGGCAGTTCAGCGCGACTGGAGACCTTCAGCTACCACAGAGCATTCTGCTACTTTGCAGTTGTTCTACATGCTGGCGGCCATGATGGTGATGATGGAGGGTCTGGCCGACTTCCTCTCCATGACCACTGGCGCCATCGGCGGAAAACTGAAGTGCTACACCGCCATATCTTGGGGTCAGTCTCAGCAGAGCGGGGGTGGGAAAAAGGGACCTGCCTCCACATGTACTTTTCACCGGGAAGTTCCCGCTTTCAGCCAAGTCAGAAAAAACTTCAAGTTTTATAACCAGAATGTGGGAAAGGTAAAAATGAGCCCAAAACTCGATAGAGGTTTTGTTCCAGAGGGTAACGTTTCTTGTCAGCTGGAGATTGAAGTTCCACTCGCCCCTCGCTTTTTTGTTATTGGCGACGCTAATGGTGGGAGCTATTAACACAGTCAATGTAACGCACTCCGACGTCTTGTGGTTCTCGCAGATATCCGGAGTTGACGGGTGCGACATGTGTCTCCGGCTGAATCCACAGGACTTTTTGCTAACTTCTTGCACGATTAAGCAGACACGTTCTGTCTAAAAGCACGAGAATGCTGCGTCTTCAGCGCTACGGTTAGCCGGTGTGCCGGCGCGCTCTATCCTCCCGCTGAGTACGCTGTACCGGCCGACAGGTGTACCGCCGCTATCGCTGGGGTACGCCTTCCTGATGTACCTGCACGACTACGGCACCGACCCGCGCTGCATGCTCGGCTGGCCGGACCATGTCAAACTCACCATGTTCGTGCCCATGATGGTGGCCATGACGTGCGCTGCCATCATGGCAGCACTGGTCACCTGCAACATGCAGGCCAGCAAGCTCAGGAAGGAGAACATCGTGGCAGAACAGTTGACTGTCTGCAAGGGCTACGTCTTCTTTGCCTTCTTCTTCGTAGTGACGTGGGTGGTCGGCGTGCTGGCCTACCTGCACCTGGGTTTACAAATTCCCAGCTTCTACCCGCTGTTCCAGGTTTGTTATCCCTTGCACCAGTTGGTCCTTGGTCCACCTTTCGCGCCAGTGGCAGTGTTAGAAGCTCCTCCGTATCGACTCCGATGGAATATAGCCGCATAACGTAAACGGTGTTGGATATATCGCGAGGGATCACAGGTCCACAGAGCCACAATTAAAATGTTGTATTTGGCTCCTGATTTCGGATACTCAAAAGGAGTGTTGTACTTTTATCATGGGTTTTGAACTGATTCAGCAGTTTGACAGAGCATGTAGAGAAACCACTATTAGCACGCTTGATTTCACCCAAAGCTCCATCTATTGAATTTCCGAACCGCTCGTTATTCAAAATAATGGGCCGGCACTAGGTAAGGCCCCAATTCAAGCCGTGGATGAATTCCTTTTCATCTGGTTGAAACAATTTGATTGGTCTAAATCCTAACACCCTCCACTTATTCAAAATACCATGCTAGCCAGAGAGTCATTATTGCTTTGTTTGCTGCGTTTTTTTTTAATTAACCATCTTCACATGCCGGTAAACTCAAAAGAGATAAGTGATCTCGGTTTAAAGCAAAAGACCGCATTTTCATGCCACTTTTACCCTTGTTTTTTTAATTCGAAAAGCAAACTTTTGATTGAATATGAAATATCGATCGTGCGCCATATTTGGTTCCACCTCAAAACGAGTTATACGCAATGTCATTTTGGATTTTCCCGCCCCCGTTAGAAACCGCCCAAAATGCGAGTTGCCAGGACTGACTTTTTGGGACAGGCTCGAAGATTGGGCCACAGCATGAATAGCTGCTGTTTTCTCCTGGAATCAATTTCTATCGTTTGAGAGCACCAAACTCAGCGTTGCCTGTCAACTGCACTTGTCTTGCTGCTTGATGAGCGCTTGGCAGACGAAGCCAGCGCGCGTCTAACACCGTGATAAGTGGGCTTTACAGAACACGCTGAATTTGGTGCTCTAAAAACAGAAGTGGAGTACAGAAGAAAACAACAGCTATTCGTGCTGAAGCCAATCTTCCAGCTGGCCCCAAATAAGTCGACCCCGGCACCGTGCACTCTGCCCAGGCGGGAGTTGCGACCATCATCATCATTTTGGGGTTTAGGGCGCGCCGACAGTAAATAAAATATGGTGCCCATAACACTTAATAAAATATATACAAGAGGGTTTCACAACTCGCGTGGCTGGAAGTGTGTCAGAAGTTCAACTATAAAAGTATATAAATCAAAATGAACCATCACAGAGTTTCAAATCGCACACACCTAGGTCGGTCAGTAAATAACATTAAAATCGATGCTCTTTAAAAACGATAAAATACTTGAGAGATCCATGGCTGGAAACTCTCCCAGAAAAAAAACTTCAATTCAAGTGATCCCACAGATGTCTCAACCTCTCAATCTTATAATCCCGTAGTGGTTATTTTTCAATACCTACCACCAATAGTGTGCACGTGATTTTGTTGTGCCGGCCATCAAGGTTATCATTTTGCGATATGTTGTTCATTACTGGGCTATTGAAAGCCAAAGGCATTGACCAGTCACAATATTACGCTTCAACCATACACAAGCACTGTGGTTTACATCTAATCTATCTACTGACCTCTCAAGAATAACATCTCCCAGCGGCACATTGTACAGACAGACAGACTCCCCATGAGAACAAAACGCACCAAAGTTTGCCACCACCGCAGTCACCCCTGACTCCCCCGGTCTCCGGTAGATACTCAACTCCACGAACGGCATCGTCTTCTTCCTGTTCTGCGGCGCTGGTTCGGAGCGCTTCCGGCTGCTGCTCACTGGAAAGGCAGCGCTGCGCCGCAAGATGCTGTTGTCGTACACGGTGTCGGAGCAGCTGCCGCCGGCGCAGCAGCCGCAGGAGGAGCCGCCCCGGCCACCCACCCCACCAGAAGCCACACCTTACGATCCAGAAGCACGCGCGCCCCGCAAACCACGTACGTGAACCAACCGATGTCGTGAACTCTGGTATCAGGTCCATGGAAGAGCGCGATGCCTGTCGTTTGGATTCGGCTCAAAGTGTTCATGTCCCTACCTAAGACTGGCCGGGAAATTCTGGTCGTTCAGCAATCGCTCCTGTTTTCAGATTTTTTCATGGGTTGGGGTACCAGCCTGCCAGCACTTCTCTAAGCCATGAACAGGCCTAGCACTTACCAAAATAGAAGTAACGCAGAATTTGCAAACGGCGGCCCGTATTGAAATAAAATCGTGGTGCCAATCGACAGCAGTCAGCGAATGACCGACCATATATCCCCTTTGTTTCAGTCGTGGCCTAAGGAACGCCAGGCGGGAATGATGGATGCGCAATACAAAGCTGGAAAACAACCCTGGCTCTTCACCCGGCGCCTTCAACGCTGTCTCAAGGAATGTGGACGGGCTTGTGCTCAAGACGAAACGTGTGCCTTATTCCAGAGGAAAATCGCGTCGATATAAGCTTTCCTAATTTCATTTGTGTGCCCTCAGGCCGCGGGGAGGTCTCGTCAAAAGACTGTGTATCAGAGGACCCCGCTATCTAATTTGGTACACAGTCCATGTCGGTCAGAGTTAGGTGTATTTTTTTCACCGCTGCTATGTATAAGTGTGCTGTGTTCTGTTGCCACCAATTCGTTGTATTCCCAAAATATATTTGATTTTAGCAATGTTTCAGCATCTCACTGATCGCTTCCTTTTCTCGCGATCAGCGCATACCACATATGGGAATTCAGGGCTAAAGTACCAGCTAAATGAGTTCCTCATCGTTTTATCAGAACACTCTCACAACTGGAATGAAGGAAGGATTCGGTCACACTTCAGTCAAGGAAGGATGACGAAGCCGCTCAGAATCCAAGGAAAACTTCCGCCTAGCATTAACCCTCGCCCCGGTGGGGGTGTTTGAACACCTGCTAGGGTTTTTCGCCTCGCGCACGGCGGCGTGAGGCGCCACCGTGCTTGGAACACCTATCCTCGATCAATTTTAACTTTCTCCAAAATTTTAAGGTTGTGTCATCTCAGGTCAGGTCACCAGTGCCGGTTAAGTGATCTCACATCAAAAAATGTTTAAGGTGGCATAAGTAAGAAAAGGGTGAATCCATCGAATTTAAACTTATTCACATAATGGGGCCACCGAGAGCTACAGCATACATTCCGGGATTTTTCATATCGATGACCTACGGTCAGATACGGATCCTGACATCTCCATTGGAAATGCATGTGGAAAACAGGAATTGGTCGTATTGGTAAATATAGCTGAGAATACCTTCATATTCTTGAAATCGTAGTATCCTGGGCCCTTTTCCAGGCTCATGCTACAATTTTTACCTGTGACCTCTGAGAGGTTATCTGGGTCACTAAGCGGGTTTTCAGACTTGGGTCAATAACTTTGCAGAAAATTATGATACAGCTTTTATTTTGATACCATTACGTTTGCACTTTTATTGCGAGCCCATTGGTGTGCATATTGACTATGCTAGATCAGACAGTGACCTTGACCTGACCTGAGGTCAGGTCATTTTTGTTTTTACCTTGCATTGTCATATTATACATCATTCCATTCGCCGGGACGAGAGGAAGCGAATGGTGCATAATAAACGACTCTAACTCAACTACCTCAGACGCTAGAACCAAAAAACTCTAATCTAGCATGCAACCTTATTTGACATGTCCTGACCTCAAAATTGACCTGAGCCTAAAAGTGACCGATGTAGTTTCCTCATTAATTTTCATAGGCTATCCACCAGCCTTCGCGTTTTTCCCGCTATCCCACATAGGAGCTGAGTTTAAGGGAGGTGTTTGAGCACCCCACCATGGCGAAATTGGCCCGGAGTTCGACCGGGGCGGGTGATAATTTACGTTCTATTTTTTCCTGAAAATACGCCCATGACTGAAAATCTTAGTTTCAGTGTTGGAAAGTCGCTACAACCTATCTAAGTAATTTAAGAATTTAAGTAATAATAAACCTAATAAGTAACCTACTAAGTAATTCCGATACACATCAGGAGTCAAAATACCTCGGGGAAGGGATCAGGAGTGCACCCAGAGGACCGCGCAGACCGAGAACCCCTAACGGACGGAAGTCTCCAGCTAGGGGAAGTTCCCCCAATCCCGGGCGCCACTGGGGCTCACACAAGGGACTGCGTACAGATACAGCTAACTTGGTAACGTACCAATCGAGACGGGCCGCCGCGAGGCGCACCCGCTAGAAATAAGGTCACACGGTGGAAATCCGAAGCAACTTTTTTTATTGTGCCGCAATCAATGTTTCCCCTGGAGAGTTTCGGAGTCATTGGCCATGCCGTCACGTGATAACTCTCCAGTTGTGGCAGGAAAAATTCACACCAACTAAATATTTTCACCCAATTAACTTCAGCAAATTCCGGAATCGTTGTTTCGCCTTGTCTGTGGAAGGTTCTCGTGCAATGCGCTCTGGTACATGCCCTGAGCTGTCCTGAAATGGCCACCCCGATCCCGTGATTCTTTAGGTGAGACTGTGACTGGACTGTGGAAGTGGACTGGCCGAGGACTGTGGAAAGCAGATTGGTCTTGTCAGATACCGCTCCAACAATGTACTAGTTCGATGTACCTGACACAATTAAAGCGCTTTAACATCTTTCAGTATTAGTTTAGAAGCCAAAAATTTTGCATCTCGGATACAAGGGCATAGGCCAAAGGAGATCTTAAGTATAATATATTTTCCCCACAATGTTTTTGCCTGACCCAACCACTCGCAATCAGCATTGACCGCCTCCAGTACAGCCATTACACTTCTGTCCTGGATATCCTGCTTCCCCTAAAATACGTTCATTTCTATGGGCGGGGTGAAATACCGAACGGCTAGCAGCATTTAGCTGTTGTTGATTAATTGGCTACGGCCTTCTTCCAGCACTCTGGCTAAGATTCTATATGAGCTGCTGACTTCGATGGACTTATTAGCCGGATCTCTCTCGCTTCCGTCAATGCCACTTCACTGCAGCCCAGACCAGCCCAGGAACATCAATATAAGGTACCTACGCCGCACGACGCTCGATGCGCTCCCAGCTCTCCACGACTTGCCCGCAATGTAGCTGGGGTGGTGCTTCCGGTCGTCTGACTTTTCTCCTTCAACCACAACTACGACGTTTTCTCGAAAACACAAACACAATATCGGCTCACTTCAGCTCAACCAAATAACACGGACTTTATTTTCATTTAGAACAGCATTTTCACTCATGGAAAATAATGCTTAGAAAACCTGACAGCCAGGCGACCGCAGGGATACCCTGGCGCCACCCTGCAGCGGGTCTCGCAAACAAAACTTCCAGTTGAGACCGCTATCAATGCGGACCACGGACGTAGCATGGTTACCAGCTAAAAACAACCGAAGTATAACCGCGATATTCACCACGGTACCGCAGCACATCTCTGGCACGACAGTAGTCCATCGTCGCTGCGCCGAGCACGGCGCTGTCCTTTACAGTGCTGACATCTCTCGGCGGCCGCCGGAGATATAGCTGCCATCCGACGACAGCCGCGGGAAACAGCCCCACCATCTTTCAGCGTGGCCGGAAGACAATTCAGTCTCCTTTTAAATGCTCACAAAGATGGTGTCGATATATCCAAGCGGCCGCGACAGATGCCACTGCCATCTCTCGGCGGCCGCGGCAGACGATACTACCGTCCGTTGGCGGTCGCGGCAGTGCTGCCATATCCTGGCAGCTACGCTCCGGCGGTTACCGGATCTCGGGCTCGCCCCGCCAGTCGTCACATATTGCAGGCCAATAACACTGCTAGTATATTACTCCAGCCTCAATAAAACCACTGATAAATAGTAACTGTTCGTCGCGCTTACTTCGTTCATCGCACTGCCGTGTTCTGTATCTGACCTATCCCACGCGCGGACTAGAAGCGACCGACACAGTACCACGCGGCCTGGGAGCGAAGCACAACTTACAAAACTGTCCACCAGGTGCCAGGACTGCGCCGACCGGTAGTAAGGCATAAATCACAGTAGCGCTGCGCGGCGCGGCCCCGCCGCCTGGGGGCGTGCAAGTCTGTATGTCTCTCTGTGTGTGTGTATGGGGGTGTGGGTCCCTCCGAGGGGCGGCCTGCCGCGCGGTCAGTGTTCACGTCCTTGTGTCGGTGGCAGGCTGCCGAAACAGAGACCGTCAATGGCAACGTTCTGAGAGACACTACCATGAACTATCTTACCCGCCAGTCAAAATTATCCACAGTCCAACCTGATATTTTTCGTTTACTTGTTACTCAAATATTAGAGACAGCGTTAGTCTAACAACTTGAAACAACTCTACTTAACAACTATTTGACACAAATATAAACAAAAAATAAGCACTTGTGCAAAATAACAAGCATGCACCAAGTGTGCAGGCCTTGAGCAGCGGCCGCGTCAGGCTGGCGGTAGGCAGGCTAGGACACAGGCTCTGACCTGGCCGGCGGCTGGGCGGGCTGCTGCGGCTGAGGCGCCGCCGGCGAGCCCGGGTCTGGGTCCACGGCCGGCGGCGGCTGCCGCCCCGGCTCGTCACACTCGGGCTCCTCGCACTCCGGCTGTCGGCCACAGCGGGGCGGTTAGCCTGCTCCGACGGCCATGTCTGTAGCTGACGGACAACTCCGACAGCCAGCGGGACGACAGGCGAGCCTCGCAGGAAGCATCCAGCCATGGCGGTATTCGGCGAAGAGGGGCCGGCTTACGTGACATTTTCGGGTTGTAAGATCAGATTACTTTACATACATCGGTTGGCCCATTAAGAGAAACACGTAGACAAATGGACGTCGCATAACTTAGCAGCGATATGGCAGCGATAACTAAGGTGTAACCTTTATGAAGGTTGCACTGTAGCTTCAGACCCACATATTTGTAATTAAACGGAAGCACACCGTCTTGACAAGATCGATCCTGGAAACAGATTGAATGTAGGATTATGATGAAAAATTGAATCCCTCTCAGGCATAATGTACCTGTCGAGGACGTCTGAATTTGATTAATTTTAACGCCGGACCTTATGGGTATATGAGAATGTCATCGCCAGCGTGACGTCACAGTAAGAGCGGCTCTGGATTGGTGGTTCGGGGCTGGCGATCGTCTACTTGTTCCTGGCTAGTTGAGATGGCACGGGAACATCGTGGAGAACACGAATGTTTCAATATATTAATCTAACTTCCCTCACCTAATCATGGCAAAAACAACAGCACTCAAAATGGCGGACGAATTCGGACTACCCGCACTATTTTTAGGGTCTTCCGTTCCCTACAACAGCAGACCGACAGGAAATTCCCCAGGCGACACCCAGGCCCTGTCCAGCCCCCCTCCAGCGGCCTGCCTTCCCCCTGTGCTGGGCGGCGTACCTGATCGGGGCACAGTTCATCAGCCTTCTCCAGACACAGCAGCGCCGAGTGGCTGCGCTCCAGGAAGTAGCCGTTGGAGGTCTCGTTGCTCTGCGTGGGCGGCGACCAGGTGTAACCGTACTGGGCCGTCGACTGGAACGGACGCTGGGGGACACGGCGCTGATGTCACACCCCGCCCACAGCCGACACGCGTGACTAGGCTCCCTGGCGAACCCCGCCCCCTCCCCCACGGCGGACACAAGGGACGACGCCCACCGGCCAGACACATCGGCGCCCGCCCACTATCGTGGTACATACAGCCGAGTGTGCGATTTGTAACTATCCGCGCTGGTAAGAGCCTAACGTAGTTACATTAACAATTTGCGGCTGGTATGCTTCATACCGAGCATGGTGCATAAAATACATTTGCAAAACACCTAACACCTTCGGTGTGACAATGTTAGTAATAGGGGAAGAAGGCTAGCGGCGACAGGACTTACCGAGAAATTGGTAACTTATAACGACGATTCAAGTTCTAATTAACGTCACATAATCTCAAGCACGCACACATTTAGGTGAGGATACATAATCGCAATGAGCGCACCTTTGAACAAGAAGATACAGTTGACACGCACCCTCAAACCTAAGCCTCGTACCAAAAATCACACCTGGCCAAAACGAACCGAACGTTCTATAGCCAAAAAATATCACAGAGAACACGTACAGCATAATTAAACAACAAACATCTCCGCGCCCCGCCGGATGGCGGTCTGTTGCCAGCTGTGTCTCACCCTGTCCAGCTCCTCCTTGAGCCAGTCGACCGCCTCGTACCACTTGCGTCTGAACTCGGGGCTGCCCTGCAGCAGCCGGTGGGCCACCGGGCAGCGGGAGAACAGCTCCACCAGGCACTTGATGCACTGGTAGGCCCGCTTCTGGTAGTGGTTCTTGAAGCGCTGAATGGTGTCGAACAGGCCTTCCCTGCCGTCGCGTTCGTCCTGCGTGCCCTGCAGCGAGCGGACAGTCATACCCACGGAAATCACCTGCAGCTTCAGACATGGACCAGACTCTTACTTACACGCTGACAAAAGGGTAATCGCATATAGGAAGACCCAAACCGACCTACGTTCCCAGCGCCTCTCATTGCCAACAAGGCAGCCCACAGACACCGCAGTCACCACACACAGAAGCAGCCGGCGCGGCGGCCGGTTACCTTGAGGGCATTGAGGACGCGCTGTTGCTGCCAGGAGTCGTCAACAAGCAGCAGCTGCAGCAACAAGTCCAGGTAAGGTCGCAGCTCGTAGTTGTAGCTGTAGCTGATCTGCCACAGCAGCTCGGTCAGCACCAGGAAGCTGAAGCCCGGGTTCTCCCAGCTGCAGTAGCGCAGCAGCTGGCCCGTCTCCTCCACGTTACCGGCGTCCTCGATTATCTTCTTCAGGTAGCTGCGCGGCACAGCGGAGCGGTTATACAGCCGGCTGGCCAAAAACGGCTGGGCGCTGCTCAAGACACGCTCAATGACCTGCAATTTGCACCGCTTCCATGTGTATGTATGATAGTCATGTCTATGATTCTTATACACATGATTCTTATACTGCAGCTAGCCTATGAATAAAACTGTTTACTCCAAGGCCTTTGAAGAGGGCGCACAGCCCACATCTCGCAGCCGCCAAATTGCCCCGTTTGACCCGGGCTGACCTGGGGAGGCCGGAGCGGGCTCACCTGGCGCGCGAGAAGAGGATCTCATCCACCTGGGGCTGTACCGGCATCAGCGGCTCAGCACAGTCCGGGTCGCCGTACGGGTTCGGCAACACCGGCGACACCTGGACACACGCAGGAGACTGCGTCAGGGGGCGCTCCGGGCAGGGGTTCATATCAGTCTTCACGAATAGTCTAGTCAAGTATATATAACGCGTGCCAATGAAAGAATATTCTTACATGAAGTCGGATGGATACACCAAACACATCAAACAAATCCCAATCACATCGGTAACATTTTCCCGCTTCCCCTCCGTATAAAACTGGTTGGGGATTCTCTGGCGAGGCCCCTTCTAAGCCCAATCTCGGCAATTCTCTCGTCTGCCAAGACACGGCACACCCAGCGCAACGGGCACGCACCGACTGGTAGGAGACGGTCTTGGCCGAGACGTCGCAGCAGCGCACCAGCAGGGCCACCGTCTGGTACAGCTTACTGAGGTCGGCATACTGAAACTTGATGGGCGGTCCGGGACCCTCCTCCAGCGCCACCAGCATCAGGGTAGCGGGAACCTGCAGCTGTGGGCGGCAGGACGGCCAGTCAGTTCTCAGGTGAGAGACATAAAGAAGAGAGATGGGGAGGGAGGGAGGGAGGGCGGGAGGGAGAACTTATCTCACAAAAGAGAACAGCAGATCACTCTCGCATATCACACAGATATACGATAGTGATACACTATCATACACGATACAATACACTATCATACACGATACAATACACTATCATATTGTACGATGAAGACAAACAATACTTTCATCTCAGGGTAACACTTGGACGCCCGGCACTGGCGGTAGTCCATCTGACGACCTAGCGTACCTCCAGCAGGTGGCGCCGCTCCCGCAGGCCGCCAGCGGCGTACTGCAGGAAGAAGCTGAAGTACTGCGGCAGATGCCGGCCGTGCTCGGCCACCTCCTTGTTCAGCAGGGCCAGCACCAAGTGCACCACCGCCTGGGCCAGCGTGGCCGCCGGGGCGCCGCCGTCCTGCTCCGGGGCCGGCTCCGGCTCTGCTGACGGGAACGGGGGTCAGGAGGCTGACGGATGGAGGGTGGTCGGTCACAGTGCCGACCGGCCCTGCTGACGGAGACGGGACGGGAGGGGGAGGAGCAGGAGGCTGGTAGAGGGAAGGTGACCAGTCAAAGTGACGGCCGAATCAGGCTCTGCGGACGGAGACGGGGGTCAGGGGACTGGCCGGGGGATGTAGTAGTAGTAGTAGTAGATTCCCTCCAGCCTCCTTACGGAGGTGTAGCCGTCCGGCTCTGGAGGGAACCTGGCAGCCCTCGCCACGGCCGCCACGTAGTCGTCGCCACGCATCTCCTCCAGACTCGGGTAGATGGCCGGGGGATCGGCCAGGGTGGCGGACGGCCCGACTCTGCGGCTGGGCCGGGGTCAGAAGGGGACACCCCGTCTCATACTTACTTACTTACTCTCATATTCTTCATTCATATTCTTACAAATATTAATTAGGAAAGTCACACTTGCCATAGATTTAGCTATGCAGTCACACGTGCGCGTTTAACCTCGGAGCACGAAGTGAAATGGTGCCAAATCATCCTACTTAAAAGGCGCAAAACAAAATTAAGCTTTGCTGCATAAAATCAGCACATTTTGGCTCCGTTCCCGGAAGATCATTAGTTACTAAACGTCACCATTTAAATCAACACGCCGTATAATTCAGCTGCCACGATAACAATCCAGTATCCTCCACCGTATCCCAGCAGACGCGTTACCCTGTCTCCGATCGGTGCCGGTACCTGCTGCGACAGTGGCGACCCCGGCGGCGGCTGGGTGCACCGGCAGCGGCGGCGACGGCAGCGGCGCCGGCTGGCCGGTACCGTGGCGCGCCAGAAGCACCAGCAGCCGCGCGAACATGGCGCGAACCTCGGAGCTGGGACACTCCAGCAGGTACTCGCAGAACCGGCTGTCGGCGGCACGGTTGATTGATTGATTCATTATTTACGTTTAAGGGCACGCCAACCTGCGAGGTCTTATAGCGCCCATTAAAATCGACGTCATGCTCATAGTTGTCGGAAATGAATAGGTAATATTTTCCAAAGAGAATCCGTAGGTCAATTTAATACATCCGCTTCAGACAGACAGTTGCCCTCCAGTCTACCCAAAAAGTAGTACCGCGTAAGCTAAAGCTGCAGCAGCGAATAGCAATACCTCAGTGTGGCATCATGGCTCGCTGTTTTCAGCTGTGGCTATTAACAACGACCACCGCTCAAGTTACAGTCAGCACAGGCGTTTAGCCTTCACCCCCTCCCCACCCAAATTTCAGCACTGCCGACACAGATGATCCCCTGTGTAGTCTAACGTGTCCACCACTGACCTGTTCCCATTGACGAACAGCACGTGCTGAGCCAGCCAGGCGCGGGCGCGTGCCGAGAGGATGAGGTGCGGCGACAGCGCGTCGTACCACTCGCTGGCCGGGCCCCGCACCGCCTTCTTCATGTGCAGGCCCACCGTGAACAGGAACCGAGCGGCCAGCTGCACCGACAGCAGCGCCATCTGCTCCCACTCGGCCGTCTGGCGGCCACACGGTCAAACGTCACCGCGGGCGGCAGTGCGCAAGAATGCGTCGCAGGCGCAACACCAGTACCGGACACTACGCCTTATTGCGCTCGAACCGGAAAGCTGAGAATTATCGGTAGCCAGTAACGCCGACACGCTCGCCAATCGGATTAATGCTTATCAAACAAGTTGCCACCAGTGACGAGTCCTGGATTTAGCCAACGAGGGGGCAGGAGGGTCGATGCCTAGGAAATTAGCCTATACCACCTGGGGAGCAACTCCTGTGCATTCCAAGTGGCACCCTTCCGACACGATCTTTTAGCTCTGCCACGGTCACACAGAGTCAATTTCAAGGAGCATGGACCGCAAAGGTCTCACATTTTAAGGGCATTCAGGGCGCCTTCGGCTCCCGACATGGGTTTCTCACGTCCCCAAGGGGACGGCTCAAAGGGCCTAAAGGTGGACGGCTCCAAGCCCACCCCCGCCCCCTTCCTCTGGGCCCATCCCTGACTCTTGCATAACACTATGCGTGTGTAATACAGGCGTGTCTGCGGGGCAGTACGTACCATCTGCCCGGGCGTCCAGGTGTGGGGATATGTCCGCGGGGCCGTACGTACCATCTGTCCGGGCGTCGGGATATGTCCGCAGGGCAGTGCGTACCATCTGTCCAGGTGTCGGGATATGTCCGCGGGGCTGTGCGTACCATCTGTCCAGGTGTCGGGATATGTCCGCGATGCTGTACGTACCAGCTGTCCGGGCGTCGGGATATGTCCGCGGGGCCGTACGTACCATCTGTCCAGGTGTGGGGATATGTCCGCGGGGCCGTACGTACCATCTGTCCAGGTGTCGGGATATGTCCGCGGGGCCGTACGACCAGCTGTCCGGGCGTCCATGTGTCGGGATGTGTCTGTGAGGCAGTGCGTACCAGCTGTCCGGGCGTCGGGATATGTCCGCGGGGCTGTACGTACCAGCTGTCCGGGCGTCCAGGTGTCGGGGTGCGTCCGTGATGACGGCATCTGCACGGTGGCCGTGCTGTTGCAGCCCACCAGCTTGCGCAGGAACTGTACGAACTCGCTGAAGAACTGGTTCTTGGTGTGCAGGAAGCGGATGTTCTGGCGTCGGATGCTGCGCTGGATCGGCGCTGGCATTCGGATGCGGCTGACGGAGCCGAGGTCGGCTGCCGGCAGACGCTCACGTCAGGGACCTCCACAGACTTCTCATCCACCGGCCAGGACCATGGTGGACCAGTGCTAGATACAAACTCAGAATTCTAGCCTAACACCTGAATTACCCGGTTAATAAGCCAAACGTGAGTTAATTGCCCTCGAGCACAAGGAATATGACCACCTAGGAAGAAGTCACCAATCACTGCAGAGGCAGTGCAGAGTGACTATTTAAGGGTGTACTGTGACACAACACAGATGCTGTACTGGCAGCAGAAGGGCGGCCAAAAACGGTCATCACCGGGCCCTGAGGGAGCGCCTGCGCGGTGGATCTGCACAGCTCAGTATCTCAAACACCCGTCACCCCCTCACCGAAACACCAACTCACACCCCACATCCCCATCCCCGCTCCAGATCGTAAACGAGGTCTGTCCCTTTATGGCGGAGGCGGATCGAGTCCTCGTCTTCTTGGACCTGTTGCCAGCAGCCGTTCGCACTCACTGAGGGACAGCTGCTGGAGCTGCGCGGTGACAGGCCCCGGGGGCCGGGGCTCTGCCGCCGCGTCCGTCCGCGTGTACAGCAGAATGTAAGCGTTCCACCACCGCTTCTGACGCCGTGACGACATCCGCTTCATCATCTGGTCAAACACCTGCGTACCAACAGGCATCAGCGGATCCAGCATGATCCCACATCTCACGACAACGGTGCGGGACAGCTCACGACCGCAGGAGTTACCAGCAAGAAGAGAAAAGCGAATACAGCGACGAAGAATCAGCCCTCGCTTGGTTTGACTTCAATACATGATTAGCCAGAGTCTGATCTTCCACTGGCACGCAGTTTTCGATTGCACAGCTACAGAACGAGATATTTCCACCGCACTCACGTCAAAAGAGCCAGACATAGGACAGCACATAGAAAATACATAAGCATGTATCAACGCTATCGCCTGTGAGAAACATTCCAAATGCGCCTCTAGTGCCTGCCGTGACTCTACCCCAGCCTCTCCGATACCCAAACCTCTGCCACGTTCACAAACCCACTGAACACCTGAGCGGCGCTGCAGTCGCGTCCCAGCACGTCGCCGCCGGCCCCCTCTCACCTCGCCGACGTACTCCCCGCCGACCCCCTCTCACCTCGCCGACTTACTCCCCGCCGGCCCCCTCTCACCTCGGCGACGTACTCCCCGCCGACCCCCTCTCACCTCACCGACATACTCCCCGCCGAGCCCCCTCTCACCTCGCCGACGTACTCCCCGCCAGCCCCCCTCTCACCTCACCGACATACTCCCCGCCGGCCCCCTCTCACCTCACCGACGTACTCCCCGCCAGACCCCCTCTCACCTCGCCGACGTGCTCCCCGCCAGCCCCCCTCTCACCTCACCGACATACTCCCCGCCGGCCCCCTCTCACCTCACCGACATACTCCCCGCCGGCCCCCTCTCACCTCACCGACGTACTCCCCGCCAGACCCCCTCTCACCTCGCCGACGTACTCCCCGCCCGCCCCCCTCTCACCTCACCGACGTACTCCCCGCCAGACCCCCTCTCACCTCGCCGACGTACTCCCCGCCGGCCCCCTCTCACCTCACCGACGTACTCCCCGCCGGCCCCCTCTCACCTCACCGACGTACTCCCCGCCAGACCCCCTCTCACCTCGCCGACGTACTCCCCGCCGGCCCCCTCTCACCTCGGCGACGTACTCCCCGCCGACCCCCTCTCACCTCACCGACATACTCCCCGCCGACCCCCTCTCACCTCGCCGACGTACTCCCCGCCGGCCCCCTCTCACCTCGGCGACGTACTCCCCGCCGACCCCCTCTCACCTCACCGACATACTCCCCGCCGAGCCCCCTCTCACCTCGCCGACGTACTCCCCGCCAGACCCCCTCTCACCTCGCCGACGTACTCCCCGCCAGCCCCCTCTCACCTCGCCGACGTACTCCCCGCCGAAACACTGCGTCTTCATTTCGTCGTCATCCTCCATGCGACACTTGGAGACGTCGTAGTCGTCGAACTTGTACCACTTTCGGCCGCCCTCGGCGTCCCTGGCGGCAGCGAGATCCGGTCAGAGGCGGCAGTCAGCCCAGCCTCACAACCGCACATCGATTCAAAGGGTGGTTTCCGTTTGAGAGAAATCGTCCCTGCACAGTTTTTAACATAAAACGGAAATCCTCACACCATGGGAACTGTTTGAGGTAAAGCTTATCCGTCCATTCGAACATATTACTACAAGACCGTAGCCTCCAATCGGGGTGCCGGCAGTCATTAAACGCAATGTGGCACCTTGATCGAATCCCGGAGTTTAGTGTAGTTTGGGGTATTTTTTTAGCCCAAAATCATGAAAATGTCCATGATTTTTCGGAGAAATGTACAATAAGCTCGATATTTTCATTTTTAAAATGTTCCTCTATGGTAAGAAATAAACCTCTGCCTGTGCATGACGTCATGATCTGGAAATTACTACCATATTCAATAGGCTTCAATGGACTGACTACTCATCGTGACGTCAGCATGGCGTCACGCCAACAACTGACAACTGTGGCCGGATCCTTGGGTACATTTCAGGTAGGTTTTTAGCTTTTCTCCACGGAAATTTTGAGTTGCAAGACAAATGATATGTTGCGTACCGGGTTTTCCGGCATGCTTTACAACTTGGCTATCTCAGTTAAAATGACGTTATAAAGATGCCACATTCCCTTTAAAGGGAATGTGGCACCTTCATAACGTGATTTTAACTGAAATAGCCAAGTTATAAAGCAATTCGGAAAACCCGGTACTCCAAAAATATCATTTGTCTTGGAACTCGAGATTTCCGTAGAAAAAACCTAAAACCTACCTGAAGTACACTCCTCATGTACCCTTAGCAGCAGGCCACAGTTGTCATATGGCTGTTGGTGTGACCACATATGCTGACGTCACGGTCAGTATCAGCCAATCAAAGCCCATAAAGCGTATTGAATATGGCAGTGGTTGCCAGATCATGACATCATCCACTGGCAGAGAATTGTTTTTTTCCTAGAGGCGCATTTGAAAATCAAAATATTGAGCTTATTGTGGATTTTTCAGAGAAATCATGGACGCTTCCATGCTTTTCGGCTAAAAGTACCCCTAATTACACTAAATTCCAGGATTCGACCTAAATTCCAGGTCTGGTCTCACCTGTGCAGGATGTACAGCGGGGCGGGTCTGGTCTCACCTGTGCAGGATGTACAGCGGGGCGGGTCTGGTCTCACCTGTGCAGGATGTAGCTGTAGTAGTGGCCGCCGCTGGCCTGGCCGCTGTGCACCACGATGCCGGTCAGCTCGTAGCTGGAGCACACAGGCCGCGCCAGTTCCTCGGGGTCACCATCGATCAGCTCACCCTCTATCCGCGCCAGGCCACGCACTGCCGGCCACAGCCGCGTCACAGAGCGCAACGCCGCGCCCCAGCGGCCGACGCAGCGGTCTTCACCCTAACCCCGGCGGGCGTGACGCCGGATAATATCACACATACCAGCCATTGGAACACCTCAACCTCACTGCCACAGCGGCGCTTTGATACCAGACTGCGAAATAGCTCATCGCATCAATTCACCGAGATCACGGGCGTAATGAAACACGATGCTCCAAGGCTATCACACATAGCAAGCAACTGGGTCTTTTTATAACAATATAATGATAGTATATTTAGTACAGATCCCTTGAATTATATATATATATATATATATATATATATATATATATATATATATATATATATATATATATATATATATATATATATATATATTAAAAAAACAACTAAGCCTATCGATTACTGATCGATTTACAATACATCGAAATAACACGGGCCATGGACTAAACACCAATCTCAAGACTCCAGTAGGAGGCCTATGTTGCTTAGATACATGTTTCTCCAATTTTTTCACAACAAAGGGGTGACTAAGCCTTAAGTCACAACAGGGATCCATACCGGGGTAGAGTATGCTACACAGCACAGGCCTGCGCCAAGCCCAGAACAGCGTGGGACCCCGCGCCGGGCCGGGGCCGCTCTCACCCGTGTAGGGCTCCATGTCCAGCTGCCGCGGAAACTCGAAGTAGTCGTTGAACTTGATGGCGCACTCGCGCTCCCAGTCGTAGTCGAACCGCTTCAGCTGGATGCACAGCGTGGGCGGCAGTTTCTTGATGCAGGTCCGCTTCACGGTGTCCACCTGGCGGCGGGACGGAGAGTCAGCGGCGTCGGCCGGCGGCTCCGGCCCTCCAACATCGTGACAGGCTGAAGCCCTGGAGCTCGTAACAAAACGGCGAAACGTACAATACCGAGATGAACAACGATACCGAGAACGATACCGAGGCGCAAATCAGAAAGCACTGCACGAAGACACAATTCTCATGTATTCTACACCAGAAGAACATTTTCCTTCTGTGTCTACACACACGGTCCTACCTCCACTACGATATACCCCAATGATCTTTTGTGTGTGTACGTTTTGGGGTTTAAGGAAGGAGGCTTCAGCGTCTTGGCTGTATCGCACCCATCACTATTACATCAGTTCGGTCGTGTCAACAGCGTTAGATGCCGCATCCCCCACCGACCACCTGCCCAGGTCTGGCCGCCCCTCATGACCCCCGCCCCGCTCCTCACCTTTCGGTTGCACTTATCACAGTGGTAGGCGTTGGCGCCCTCCAGCAGGTCGCCCTTCACATACTGGTCTAGCGACTCGGTCAGACTGGCGAAGTTGCGGATGTCCACGTTGAGCACCGTGAAAGGGTCCTCTTTGGAGTACCTGGTCGCCCACAGCCGCCGGAGGATCGTCAGCACATCGTCACAGAGCACCCTCGGGAGAACAGTAGACGCCGTTCTGACAACTGCAGTGTTTTTTCGCATTCGCACAGAGCGGAAGATACCGAGGGCTTAGCGACGTCCCAATATAGCACAATGATACGGTTGACTGACTGTCAGACGTCTGGCTCAGACTATACCCCCACCCAAAACAAACGTGCTTCAGAGGCACAATTTATAGAAAACAGTAACAATTATTTTCAAAACAGCACTGGCCTTAAGTTGGGAGCATCTCGCTGAGTTTCGCGCATGCTCAAAAGGACGAAACTTCCGCCGTCGCCACAAAGAGCGAATCCATCGGGGGTGTAGACGGGCTGACGTACCTGTGTGGACACTGTTTGCAGATCTTCTGGTCGGAGAACACGCCGCCGAGCACGCGCGACATGACCAGCGGCTGTCCCAGCGCCTTCAGCGCCTCGTCCACGCTGTCCACTAACGAGATGAAGAACTCGATGGCGTCGTGCTGTTCCCGCAGGTTCACTGGCTCCCCCTGCAGTCTGGCGGCCACACAGTTCGAGGCTCAGCTGTGGTACACTACACAAACTTCGGATTCGAGGTGCTTTCTCACGGGAGTTGGGAAACTGGGATCATCAACTGCATAGTGGCTCACAAATAATTCGTTTTCGACCCATTCCGAGAGATAACTCGAACAGTCCATTGCAAGACAAAGTTTTCAACGCCCAAGCATCGATGCTTTAGCATTTCTAAACGGAAAAATAAGCAGATGAACTCGCAGAGACAGCAGCATAAGAAACGAAACACGCGAAAACAGTTCCCTCACATAGCTAAAAATAAAGCTCATATAAGAAACCTACCACTTGGAAGGGGACAAAACGTAGTTGAGCGTCAAGGCCAAAACATCCCACGCGCTCAGTGCCAACCAAGCGCGTCCACGCACCCATCACCACCACGGGCCTCACTTGAAGTGTTTCCAGAGTCCGCGCGGGATGTAATACTGCAGCTTGCTGCCGGCCAGGTGGCCGAAGATGGCCTGCAGCCACTTGAGGATGCCGATGTTGTACTCGCGCTGCGTCTCCGAGCGGCGCTCATCACCCTCCGAGTCTGAGAACTGGACCTGAGGCAGGGCAGGGCCACCGTCACTGCCGTGTGGGCACACAGGCACGGGCAGGCAGGCCCAAAGTTAGGGTGGTTCTGAAGTAGCGAATCGATTACATATGGTCTCGATTGTTGAAGTCATGATGTATTCAGTGTTCCCTACATTATTCTTCTTTAAGAGCGAAGTGGGAAAGGCAACGTTTAAACCTTGCGCGGGATGGAATTCCTCGGCTGAAAATTGGCATACTGAGGGAAGAATCCGGCATTCCAATTTCCCGTGATTAGAAGGCCCCTATTTCTGTTGCCCGTTAGACGGGATCAGGTTCCAGGAGCGCAGGGCAGAAATTCCGGCTGAATAGCTACACGCTACAACACTATGCGTCTGATGACTGTAACTGTGACAGAGGCCGGTGTCGTCAGCAGCGACGACGCGTGGACAGCGGAACAGCCCCTGACCTCACTGTCGGCGCGCTCCTCGCCGCTGAAGTCCTCGTCCGGGTCCACACAGGCGCCCTCGGCGGCCAGCACTCCGTTGCGGACGCGGTCGATCATGTAGAGCTGCTGCAGCACGGAGTTCATGTAGCAGGTGGCGCCGGCGTTCTTCAGGCCCACGAAGCCGCCGGCCGGCCTCTTCCCCACCGGCGGCGTGTACTCCCACTCGGTGGCCGGCTCCTCCCGCTCTGCACGCACGCACGGCCAGGCGCCACGTCAGTGGAGCGGCGACGCAACGCGGCCACCATCTCACTCCAACGTATGTTCTAAAGGGAAAGTGGATTATCGTGACAAAGCCTCGGAGTGGTCGGGATCGCGGCCCAGGTTTTCAGACCAAACCAGACTCTCACTCACCCCGCCGTGAGAGGTGCCGTGGCGGGTGTGCGGCGTTACTCACGGCTGTAATACATCTCAATGAGGGTGGTGACCACCAGGCGCAGGTTCTGGGGACAGCCGGTACACAGCGCCACCAGCACGTCGAACGCCGCCACCCCGGTACCGGCCGAGCGGCAGACCGGCGTCGGCTGCCGGCACACACGCCCCGCGTCAGACACACACACCCCGGTACAGGATGACACATACATACATACATACATACGTGTATTTCATCTTGTATCAAAACAAACAAGCCATGGAACATCCTTCATTGGCGCAAAAGCACAATAGTGCTTAAATCGAAGGCGCCTTTCGAGTTTGAGGAGTTTTGAAATCATGAAGCGCCACCAGGGCCGTCAGCTCCGACTCCAGGTGTGCGATGCCGCCAACCCGTGGGACGCCGGCGCATCAGAGTGAAATCAGTAAACTTAGTGCTTGTAGTTTTAACGGCTGGAGTCAAGATTGGAATCATTGTGAAGCAGTGATAAACCTACATGTTTCTTGAGTTGCTGCATAGCCCTGCGTTTTGGATAACCCTTCCCCTTTCAAAAGTATGTCTAATCTTTTTGCATTGTTTAACAATGAAAAATTAGAGTTGATTATTGCTGATATTCTGTTAACTAGGTTTGTTCTTGCATTTAATAACAATGGACAGTGTAGAATGTAATGTTTAACGTCTTCGCAAAAATAACCACATTCGCATGACGGCGTCGTACTTTTTTGAACCAAGTATTGGTGACTGTTTAGACGCGACATTCCTATTCTTAATTGGGTTAGCAATGTATTTTGAAGTTTTGGTCCATAGTTATAGTATTCTGGTGGTTTTGTAATACCAAAAAGACTTGTAGCACCTTTCTTAAATTCTTTTCGCGAGTTGGATGCCCTGATCTGCTCTGGGAGTAGGTTATATAACTTGGTTGTGCTCGGCAAAAACGAATGTTTAAAGTTAATAGTTCGAAAGAGCAGTTGGATTCTTAGGTTTGCGTTACGAATGGGTCGATTTATGATGCTACTTCTAATGTTGGGCACTATGTTGTTAATATAGGTTGGTGTGATAGTATGGCACAAGGTATGGACAAATTCAAGTTTATGAATTTTACGCCGATCTTTAAGTGATGTCCAACAAAGGTCTGCTCTAAGCTTCTCTGTACTACTCCTCGGAAGTGCCCCAGTCACCAGTCTCGCAGCTCTACATTGAAGTCGTTCAAGTCGTTCAGCGTCGTTGACTGTCAGAAGTCCGTCGTAAATGACGTCACAGTAGTCAAAATGGGGTCAGACATATATGTTGACAATCTGACTTAAGGTCGATCTAGTTAGGTGACGTGATATTGGGTAAAGCGGGGTGAGTGCCATATTGACTTTTTTGATAATTTCGTTTGTATGTTCATGAAATCGAAGATCCTTAGAGAAGATCATGCCTAGATGTTTGTGGCAATTTACAACTGACACTGGCTGGGAGTCAAAAACGAGTTTTGGAATTGCGGGTAGTTTTTGTAGGAAAATGTCTGTTGTATTGTTTTGGAAGAATTAAATGTTATAAGCCAATCCGAACCATACTTTAGAATTTTATCAAGATCATTTTGAAGTGATACCTGCACATTTTGGACGTTATTTGTGTTGTGAGAAGCGAACAAACAAGTGTCATCGGCAAAAATAAAATTCCGTTTTGACGGGGGCACACACGCCCCGCGTCAGACACACCCACCTCCGTACAGAGCGGCACACACGCCCCGCGTCAGAAACACCCACCCCGGTACAGGACGGGGAGAGGGGGAGACACACGCCCCGTGTCAGACACACCCACCCCGGTACAGGACGGACGGCACACACGCCCGTGTCAGACACCCACCCCGGTACAGGACGGGGGGCACACACCCCCGCTTCAGAAACACCCACCCCGGTACAGGACGGGGAGAGGGGGAGACACACGCCCCGCGTCAGACACACCTACCCCGGTACAAGACTGGCGGCGCACACGCACGCACGCACGCACGCACGCACAGCGTTGGATCCAACCCCGCAGTAGCTATACACAACTACACACAACCGTTTATAAAGACCAGAGCCCTCCCCCAACCCGTACTAGCAGTACAACAGTCGAGACCAGACGCAGGGGAGTAAAATCCGGGGAGGGGGCTCACCAGTTGGTCTGGCAGTTCACCGGTGCTCTCCAGTCGCAGCAGCAGCACCGAGTTGGTCAGCAGGAAGCTCTCCAGCAGCTCCGTCACCAGGCCTCCGCCACGGGCCGGATCCGAGCCCACTGCAAACTGGGGCCACAGACAGATCAATTACCAATGCACCGGGGACAACAGCTGAACAAGACACAGTCGGTTAACTGCGGACACAAACACATCAGTTACAGGGCCACTGAGAACTGAATACATACACACCACTCAACGGACCAATGAAAACTGCATGGTGCACAGGCCTCGTTAAGCGAGCCGACACGAGCGTCAGGTGGCTCATCTATCCTCAATTAAAATAACGCTTACTGCCGGGTGGGGCAGTGAACGTGACCACGGAGAACAAGCCGCACAGACACGGGCAGCACGGCCTCACCTTCTGGTCGGGCGTGAGGAAGGCCATGAGCTCGCGGGTGACGCGCAGGTGTCCCTCCATCAGGCGTTCGTCTTCGGGTTCGGTCACCGCCGGGTCGGCGTGACGAGCCTGCCGGCGCGGCCCGGTCAGCGCCCGCGTCACGGCGGTCACTGCTCAAACTCACAGCCTCGATCATATCCACTGGATTCTGGCTAACATCGGAATCAAACGTAGCTAGAGAAAGCTGTTCTACTTTAGAACAGAAAAGTAGCATTACAAAAGATAGTGTCATAACATAACAGCAAAACCGCCGTGCGCTTCCCTCCCACCTCGACCTATGCTCAACACGCAAGACACGTGAATCCAAGCCAAATGCCTCCTCGATAGAGCATTCGAAACAACTACAATAGGCAGGCTAACAAATAAGCTACAATAGGCTTCAAACAGTTTCTACCTGAATCACACTCCTACATCACAAGCTCGCAGCTGACTGTGCTCAGGCTGCCGGAAAGTCTGGAGACGTGTCTAACACGGCACCCACCTTCAGCTGCAGCAGCCAGGCGATCTCGGCCAGCAGCAGCTTCTGCAGGCCCGGAACCGTCAGACTGTGCTGGCAGGCGCAGTCCAGCAGCCGGCACAGCAGCTGACCGACACAGACGAGGCCATCAGCCACAGGTAAAAACACCGGCCCCGGCCAGCATCGAACTCCGGGAACACCCAAACCGAGGGCAGCGAGTGGGTGTCTCACAACCATCTCAATCCGTGAGGACCTAACGCTACCAAGTGTCTACTTTGTGAACGATAAGGTTACTCGTTCCCAGTCGAGACTTGAGAAAGTTTTCAACCTATATCAAATACCCATCGAATCCCGTCTGAGTCAAGTACTAAAAACCACGATGACTAGTGGGCTAACTACCTCAGACACATGAGTAATTCTAATACGCTCTATTTACATACCGGAATTGGGAACAGACTTATCGACTTGTGTAACCGGGAATATCGAGCACGGACTCCCGTTTACATGAGTCGGTAAGTTCGTGCCTGAGTTTGGTGCGTGAATAGAGCGCACTGAAACTGCTTATGTTTGCCGGGGTAGCTGATTAGCCATTACATGGAACTATCGCATTACGGTACGAAACACACATTTTGTAAACGATTACCCATCCCCATACAAAAGTCGAGGTAAGTATTCGACCCATACCACATTCAGCTGAACTCTGTCTCGGGAGAGTACTTATACCAATATTGGACTAATACATCAATGATTAACTGTTACTGAGGTACCAGCTTAATCAAGAAAAGCTAATGAAAAGCTTGAAAACGAACGTCAGGTGAAGTTACAAACAGCATCGGAGAACACGACCTACCAAAAAGTCACGCCATTAATAATTCAAAAATGGGGTTCTCGATATCGCAGGCAGCGCCGTGCCCACTGACCTGGAAGAACTCCTGCGAGTTGGCCGCGTTGTCGTGCGCCTTGCCGTTGAGCACGTTGAAGAGCAGGTCGATGAAGAAGATGAGGCCGCTGCTGTTGTTGCTGCAGCGGGTGGCGATCAAGGCGAACTGGTCGGCCGCACACACCCGCACCACCCTGTGACGCACGAGAACAACTCAGTGCCCTCACAATCAGTAGAACTGCAGCATTCCGCACCACCCTGTGGCGAACGAGAATAACTCATAAGTGCCCCCACAATCATTAAGACAACACAGCAGCAATCCACACATACCTCGTTGTACACGAGGACATCTCACCTCTGTCGCTCTCGCAGCCAGCAGACAAACGCCACAGTATTCTAAACAATCAATCTAACCAATAAGATGAATAGAAACATGAAAACCAGCTTATGTAGCAATGACAGACCTGCTGTAACCCGAGGTATTCCAATTTCCTTCGCCCTCAATGATTCCTATCTTTCCCATCTCTCATCAGTCCTTTTTTAACCATTTCGTATTCCTTGCCTTCAAAGACATTTGAAAACTACCCAATGAACCTAAATGCGTGTACACAAAATATAAGACAGATAATGCAAATGCAACAACGGTCTGCACCGGACCACTCACTGGTTTTTACAGATGAGCACGAGGTCGACGATAAAGCTTTGGAAGTAGTCTTCTTTGGTGAGCGTCTCCAGGATGTCGGGCCGCAGACACAGCGCCACGGAGAGCGTTTCCAGGCCCTCCCGGCACACTGCACGGGCCGCGCGTCGTGTCAGCGGTCCCACTCCACGCACCCGTGCAGATCACACGGCGCAGCCAAGCACACACTCACGCATTTTCGACACGTACTCACAAACCTCATAACAGCGACGTGTAGTTGCTAAGATTCTCCGGGCCCTTGGTAAACTTCTCTAGCTGGGCCTCAGAAAAACAGGGCGTGTGTAACGATGTAGCAAAGGTTCAGACACATCAGCAAAAACGAGAACAGCGCTTTCAAAACAGTGGATTCTCCTCCAGGTGAACAGGAGATACGAAACAGAGCAACAGGACACGCCAGATTTTCTGTCCCCGCTGCGTCGGCCCCGGTTAGCCGTTCCCGAGGAGCCCGGTGTCTGTTCGCCCGCCCTGGTCGGCCAGGGGGCGGCACCTACCGTCCAGGTGGAGCTGGTCCAGCCCGGCGGCGGCCTCCTGTTTCTGCTCCTGCTCCAGCAGGCGGCGCAGCTCGGCGGGCGGGCGTCCCGCCCGCCTGCAGCTGGCCGCAGCAGGAGGCCCAAACCAGGCCCATCACGTGTCGGATGTGTCCCAGCTCCGGAATCACTCCCGTGATCTACCGCAGAGCGACACCGCTCAGTCTCAGCAGCGCGTCAGCCAGCCTCGGGACCACCCCGACAGTCGCCTGGCGCTCATAAATAGAGCCTCCCCGCAGCCTCAGGCCTGCCCGTGCTTATATAGTGGCTATCTATTTCATGTATTCATTTCTATATTACAGGCGCTTGGCCCCACCAGAAACACTTGACCGATTGCAGGCAGAATTGGCTCGTTTGTTTTAATGATCCTCTCTACACCAGGTCAGCTAGCACACGGAAGGTGGTTTCCCTGCTGCACTTAAATGAAAACACCGAGCAACAACTTTCCGACTAATAATCGAAGCAAAACACCTCAAATACAGCGCGGAGTTTGGATGGTGGTCAGCTCAGGGTTCAGTTTGGGAGCCGTCCGTGTCGGAGTCGACATATCATTGAGGTTTCCATAGAATAACTCCTCTGATAAGGCCCGAGAGTAGTCTAGCAATAACAAAACAAAGCTACACAACGACCATTGCCACATCTCGATAACTATACATGGCTGAAGCCGAATGAAATAGTACTTACCGAACCACCCATTTTCTGTGCCACCATGATGGCCACGCCTCTTAAAATGCACTCGGAACTAGGCAGGACCACAGCCTGTGGGAATACGCCAGACCGGAGGATAACACTCGATTGGCCGTGTTGGATACACAAAGAGTAGACAAAAACCAGCAGTAACGATGCTGCAAGTATATCAGTGTGACAAGCCTTGAATATTTCCAGGTCGTGAGGGGCATATCATAAATAACGGCTAATCCACCGAAAATATTGCCCACAAGAGGCAACTAATACACCATTTCCGCGCCCCATCACTATCCCGGGTAAAAAAAAACACCTACCTGCTGAAGGGCAGCGTCGCCAGTCTCGCCCGTCAGCCGGGCCGAGGCGAACCCCACCGTCGCCAGCACCAGCTTCGTCAGGCGCAGGACGGTCAGGAACGCCAGCCTGATAACGCAGACACGTCAGGGGCGCCAGCTAGAGAGCAGCACAGACATATCAGACAGGCCAGGGAGTGGACATGAGATACTTCTCTAGAATTCTGGGGGTTTTAAAGGTTCCATTTCTGGTTCTAACAGTTTTTTGGCAGCAAAATTTAACATGTAATTCCAATGGGACTGTTTGCAGGGGTTTGGGGCACGGGCCAGTGGGAAAATGTAAGTGGTGCTTAAGGGTATATTTTTTATTTTTGGTATGTAAAATTGATCAGGCTATCTTCTGGGTGCAGTTTTTAGTCTCTAAAGTGCTTTTATAACAAGAAAAATCCACGATGCACTTCATGCTAATTCCTTCAGAATTCTGTTTCAAACGTTTCAATTAACCAATCAAAATGCTGCATTCTACCTTATGCTAGCAAAATTAAAGTTATCTTGAACAAATCCCTTCAAAATACTACCATATCCTCAAAGTGCTGCCAAATCAGGCAGTCAGCTGGCTGTCATGTCCGAACCGTATCTATAGGAACCGTGAGACAGGCCAGTCTGCCTACGCAGATGATGTGTATTCAGACATGTATCAGTACACATAAGAAAACATGACCCAGCAGATTCGTCAGTCTGAACACAAAATGGCTGTAAGCCACCCCTCAGAACAAGTCAGGGAGAAGTGAGACGATCACACAGCAGCAGCTCCGACCTAAGCAGCAGTGTTGCTGACCTCTTGGTTGCTAAGTCGGCACCAGAGAGGAAGTTGTTCTTGTAGAGCATGTCCAGTACTACCGAGCCGCCCCCGCTCTTCAGGAACTGGCGGTGAAACTCGCAGCACTTCTCCGAGAGAGGCCCTTCCGCCGGCATCAGCTGACTGTACAGCACCTGGCGACGTCACACAGACGCATCAGTTGACTGTATATCACCCGTTGACGTCACATAGTGTCAGCTGACTATAGTACCCGGTAACGTCTGCCAGTTGGCTGTACAACACCAGGTGACGTCACAATGTCAGCTGACTGTGCAGCACCCACTGACGTCACATAGTATTAGCTAACTACATTATCTAGTGACGTCACATCATGTCAGATGACTACAGCACCTGGTGATGTCACATGGTGTCAGCTGACTACAGAATCTGGTGACGTTGCATGGTGTCATCTGACTACAGAATCTGGTGACGTTGCATCACAATGCCAAGGGACTGGTGACGTCAGACAGACAGTATCAGCCGACCAGATTTATACCGGTGACAAAAATTCGACTACGTGCATAGTCAAGCTCGGTCCAGTATTGTTAGAGTGCCATGAACCACGGAAGCCTCACCTCCAGAGAGTAGAGAACTTGCGAGGGCGAGGGTGAGAAGAAGATGCCCTCCAGAGTGGCGGCGCGCCGGCCGCCGCCCTCCTGGCAGGCGCTGTGCAGCTGCTCCACTGAGGACCACGCAGAGCGGTCATACACCCCTACCCACCACCCACGCGCGGCCTTTAGCGACCTTCAGTGTCCTGAAATCCATTATTTTACGTGGAACGCCTCACCAACACAGCGACAAACTTGGCGTCCTAAACCTCGACTTTTGAACTCCTAAGGGTCATGAGGTAATGAATAAACTTTATTCTGAGCATGATATTCCACTCTTTCTATTCCTTTGATTGATGAAGTTTATGAAAATAAGTTGATTGGAAGGACTGACATATGTGGATTTTTGTACACTTCCAAAAAAACCTATCAGAAATATCTAACATTTTAGCCGACTATCTTATACCTTTTTGAATTCGACCTCCATTATCTAGCTGCTTCTGACACCGATGAAAGTGCAGCAGTGCATTTTTGGCGGCGTTTGTCATGAACATGTTTTATGGCACCTACATGCAAGATATTCTCATTTTTGTCGATTTTATGTCAACTTTTTCCATTTAAATTCTGAATATCACACTCGAACAGAAAACACTCCAAAGACGAACAGAAAAGTATTTTTGGTACCACCAAAAGACACATCGCATCAAAATACTATCAGGTTCAGCAATCATCGGTTAGCAGCAGCAGTGCAATGCCGCCGCTCCCGGGCGGGAGCTGACCGCGGCATCAGAGGCGGAGGCAGGGGAAGGACCGTACCTGTTCCACGGCCGGCCGGCGCCATCAGCAGCACCGCCCGCGCCGCGTCCCGCAGAGGGGCGTGTCCGATCCGGCAGCCCAGGTCCGCCAGACGCAGCAGAAAGTCCACACACTGCTCCTGCTCGGCCAGGATCTGCCGGCGCGCCGCCGCAGTCAGCTACCGCGCACCAGAGGACAAGCACACGGACTCCGAGAGAGACGGGCCGCCACAGTCAGCTACCGCGCAGCGTAGGACAAACACACGGACTCAGAGAGAGACAGGCCGCCGCAGTCAGCTACCGTGCACCAAGAGGACAAACACACGGACTCCGAGAGAGACGGGCCGCCGCAGTCAGCTACCGCGCAGCGTAGGACAAGCACACGGACTCCGAGAGAGACGGGCCGCCGCAGTCAGCTACCGCGCACCAGAGGACAAGCACACGGACTCCGAGAGAGACGGGCCGCCGCAGTCAGCTACCGCGCAGCGTAGGACAAGCACACGGACTCCGAGAGAGACGGGCCACCGCGGTCAGCTACCCCACACCAGAGGACAAGCTCACGGACCCCGAGAGAGACAGGCCGCCGCAGTCAGCTACCGCGCAGCGTAGGACAAGCACACGGACTCCAAGAGAGACGGGCCGCCGCAGTCAACTAACGCGCACCAGAGGACAAGCACACGGACTCCATGATGATGATTGGGGTTTTAGGGCACTGCAGCTGCAGAGGCTATACGTGCCCGTCAGTATTGTATTACATTATCCTAAGGTTGTGCTTATTAGCTTAAGTGTGCTATACAGAATATGTCAAATCTAAGAATCTCTACCGGGTGTGTATACTACGTCAAAACCTTCTTCTCTCAGGTAAGATAAAACTTTTCCAATATCTACGAGTGCGTCATCGCCCAGGATCTGTACCAGCGGAACCGGTGGAAAGAATCGGAGCTGACTCCGTTTCAGCTGGTCGCAGCTGTCGGTAGCAGATAAAACGTGCTGCACGGTGAGGCGGCTGCCACAATGAGGACACGTGCTGGGGGCGGCGTTGTTCAAATGATGGGCGTGGGTCGCATAACAGTGGCCGATTCGAAGCCTAGTAAGGCTCACCTCCTCCATTCTGCTTCGCCTGCTGCTCGAATCCCAAGGTTTAATCGATGGACGCAGACGTTTCAAAAAGCAATCTGGCTCCGCAGTCCACCTAGTCTGCCACTCAGCATCTACTAACATCTTAAATGATGGTTTCAGGTCTGTGGCTGGAATTTTAAACCGCCGCGATGGGGGCAACTGACACACATCCCTCGCAACTCTATCGACGTGCTCATTCCCTGAAATGCCAACGTGGCTCGGCACCCAAAGGAAACACACATCAGTACCTCGGGAGTCAATCACTGTCAGAAGCTTTCGGATCGTCAGTACAAGCCAGTTCTGCTGCGTGTGGGGGGACTGGAGAGCTGTCAGAGAGCTTGCTGAGTCAGTTATAATAATACATCGTTCCTCAGGAATGCACCTGATGTGCCGTAAAACTCGCAAAATAGCGTATAGTTCCGTGGTAAAAACTGAAACAGTCGCTGGCAAACTGAAGCCCTGGTTGACTTCTTCCCCCACGAATGCACTGCCGGCGCCTCTAGCACCCTTCGAACCATCGGTATAGAACCTTTTATGTCCCGTGTAGGTTCCTATTTTGCGTAGAGCTAAGTCCAAGAACTCTGCGGGCAGGATTGACGACTTTTTATGACGCAGCAAGTCGAAGTCACATTTGATTGGCGTGAGTCGCCATGGTTCTATGCGCTGTGTACGGGCTTCGGCTATTGTCCCTAGGTCGATGTCCGAACCCTCCAGCCACTGTTCAACTCGTGCGCAGAGTGCCAATGATGACGTCGGCCGCGTCGTTCTCAGGGGAGCTGTCAGCGAGTCGTCGAAAATCCACTTATATGTTGGGTGAGATGGAAACTGACGTATTTTGCTCGCGTATGTGAGTGCTACTCGCTTCCGTCTCAAATCTAGTGGAGGCTCATTAGCGTCTACCAAAAGACTGGCTCTGCAGGAGGTACGGAAAGCTCCTGTGGCGACACGTATACAAGCATGGTGGACAGTGTTAAGAGGCTGTTTGACGCTGCTCAATGCGCTGTCATATGCAACAGAACCATAGTCTAACACAGAGCGAACAAGTGCACGATAAAGCCGGAGAAGAGCTACCCTGTCGGCCCCATACGACGTGCGAGAGATCACCTTGAGAATATTCATGCGTTTGAAACACTTATCACGCAGCAACGATATGTGCTGGTTGTATGAAAGCCGTTTGTCAAGAGTCATGCCCAAAAACTTGGTATCCGATACAGTTGGAACCCTTCTGCCGTATAAACGCAAGTTCACATCAGTACACACTCGGCGACGACAAAAATGCATACATACGGATTTCTCCGTCGAGAACCTAAAACCATTCGTCACACTCCACTCAGACAAGCGGTCAATGCATATTTGAAGCTGTCTCTGAGCTGAAACGGATGTTGACGTGCTGAGCCACACCGCAAAATCATCTACGAACAGTGACTTCTCGACTGTAGGAGGCAAAACACTGCATATGTCATTAATTAAAATGCCGAACAAGGTCACACTCAGCACACCACCCTGTACCACACCGCTTTCCTGACAGTAAACACCTGACATGCTGTTGCCTATTCTAACGCAGAAGTTCCGTCCTTTCATAAAGTTGTCAACAAAATGTCTCATATGGCCCCTGATTCCGGCTTTTCGTACTTTTTCTAAAATTGCGTGGCGCCAGGCCGTGTCATAGGCCTTTTCAATATCGAAAAACAGGGCAAAAACATGTTGCTTTAAAGCGAACGAGCGGCGTATTGACGAGTCAAGAGATACGAGATGGTCAGTGGTGGATCGCCCCGCACGAAAACCACACTGGGCGTCTGAGAAAAAACCGGTTGTCTCCAAGTACCACACCATGCGCGCGTTCACCATACGTTCCAAAAGCTTACAAACACATGAGGTCAAAGCAATGGGTCTGTAGTGTAAGGGGTCACTACCATCCTTGTCAGGCTTTAAAACCGGAATTATTGTAGCGTCTCTCCAAGCACTCGGAAAACTGTGCGATGTCCACAGAAAGTTGAAAAATCCCAGCATTGCGACAAGCGATCCTTCACCGAGGTTCTTGAGCATGTCAATGTGTATACCATCTGGACCAGCAGCAGTACTCCTCGCCCGCGTGAGCGCCATTTGAAGTTCACCGAATGTAAAAGGTTCGTTGAATGGTAGTTCGTCTGTTGTGCTAAAATTTACTGGAATACGCTCCCTCTGTCGTTTGGATCGTGCAAACCTTGGCAGCCAACTTTCCAACGAGCAGCCCAGGCCCTACCGAGAGCATTGGCTACTTCCGCAGGATTAGTTATCGCGCCGCCGGGATGGGAAAGTGTAGGCAGAGGCAAGGCAGAGCTACGGCCGGATAAACGATGCACTCGCCGCCAGATTGTAGTCAGTGGTGTAAGTCGATTTATTGTGCTAATGTACGAGTGCCATGATTTGCGCTTGGCATCCCTGACAGTACGTCTCGCCAGTGCCTTGGCACGCCGGAATTGAATCAAATTATCTGTTGTTGGCTGTCTTTTAAAAGTTTTAAAGCATCGCCGTCGCTCTTTAATGGTTCTTTTGCATTCGTCCGACCACCAAGGTACAGGAATACGCCGAGGAAGTGGGCTAGTTTTGGGGATGTAAGTATCAGCAGAATCAATTATGCGTGAGCGTATCTCATCGTAAAAGGTTGTCGCAGTTACACCCTCACGTGGCGTGAAGCTGAGAGCGCAGTCGGCGGTGAACCCTTCCCAGTCTGCTCGCCGGAGGTTCCACTGTGGCGTCCTCATTCCTGGGTGAGGTGTCTCTGAACACAGCCAAATCGGGTAGTGATCGCTCCCACACGGGTTGGAATGAGTGCGCCATCTAAAACGATCACCTACCGATGGGAAACATAACGACAAATCAATAGCAGATGTGGCTCCTGACGGCAGTGCAATATGCGTCGGGTGGCCGGTGTTAAGAATACATAAGTCATGATGTGAGATTATGTCCTCCAAGCGTCTTCCACGTCGGTTTGTACGTACACAGCCCCAAACGGTGTTGTACGCATTGAAATCGCCTAATATTATGTTATTCCTTGGGAGCTGGCGCACCAGATCCTCAAACGCGTCCGCTGGGAATTCCTCTGCTGGGGGGATATAGACTGAAACAATTGTTATATTGATAGCACCAAGGTCGACTGTAGCAGCCACTGCCTGTAAGCTAGTTTGGAGGTGGAATACGGTTGATGGAGTGCTATAATGTACCAGGAGTGCTACTCCACCGTGGGCGATCGTAACGGTAGGAGCGTCATAACGATGTGTTTTATAGTGATGAATGTTACATGTTTGTTCTTGTTTTAGCTTTGTTTCCTGTATGGCGATAATCGCAGGGCTCTTTGATGCTATCAACGCCTGGAGGTCGGTTACGTTTGCCCTAAAGCCACGCATGTTCCATTGTAAAATGTTTGTCATGAGAGTAAGAGTGATGAATAAGAGCAGTCTCAGGATAAAATGCATCACGTTCATGATCTGTGATTAAGTGTCTTGAAAGACACTCCTCCACTGAGCTTTTCTGGACGAGAAGAGCTTGTACTTTGCTGCTGGTACATTCTGTCTCTGGAAATAGGGCGTCTTGTGTGGGAAGATTCTCTAGATTGAGAGCGGTATCCGACGTTGTGGTCTAATGTGACCGAGTGTGAGCGTCCTCGTTCGCGACCTTGTACCTGGCCTAAAGTGGAGGGGACTTTGGGATTGACACTTAAACAACTACGGAACACTTCCTCTGTCTGGAGGCTTTTCTGTGGTTTGGCAGAAGAGATAGATGGCTTCGCCGGCCGTGGAGGGGGTGGTGGTGGCAGTGGTGGTGGTGGTGGTGGCGACGGTGGAGGTGGCGGTGGCGGTGGAGGTGGCGGTGGCGGTGGTGGTGGCGGTGGTGGCGGCGGGAACCCTGGCGGCGGGAAGCCTAGATTAGGGTGGTTATTGTGGGCGACTGGAACTGTGTGCTTGGCAGCTGTGGCAGACGCAGCGGCCTCTTGCTGTGCCGCTTCAACATTACACGTGTGAGTGATCAGGGATAGTTCGCTGTTAGGTTCACCTTGTTCTGTGCTGCTGGCTTTTGCATCTTTGGTGCGTGGCACAAGCACGCGGGCTCGCTTTACGCCTGCAGTCAATCCAGGGGGAGAATGGGTTCGCTGGGCTCCGTCATTGGGGACAAGGCTGGGCTATTGGGAGGTGCAGGTTGTGTTGGGGATTCCTCCCTTGCACGCTTACCGGATGTTTCTGCATGCGTTTGTTTTGTGTTGTTCTGGGGCACTGTTTGGATGCTGGGAGCCTCGAAATCTTTTGCGTCCGTGCCCACAGCAACACTCCGGGATTCCGGCGAAGTCTGCACAGCTTTGTCTGATGTCAAGCCCACAGGCTTGTCGCAAGTTTTATCCTGCTTATGGGGGAGCAGGTCAGCAACCATCGCCAGAAACTGACGGAGTGAGAGGCCCATGCATTCATTCATGCTCGAATCTAAGCTTAGAGAGGGACGGACCTCGGTGCGGGCCGGGTTTGGTGCACTTTTACATTGGCTCCCAACCAGAACATCTCTGTACGGTGAGTTAATGAGAGCGGGTCTACTCGTGGGGGCGCGAGGGGGATGAGCTGCTTCTTTTTGGGGACGGGGTGAGTCTTTCTTTTTCCGGGCCTCCTTTGCCTCGGATAGCCTTGGGCAGGATCTACTCCACGCTTCGTGCTCATTGCCGCATCCTGCACACTTAGGTTTGTCGGCCTCACATGTTGCCGGGCTGTGGCCGACCTCCGAACATCTCCCACAGCGCTCCCTCCCCCTGCAGTTGCTGGCGATGTGACCGAAAGCCTGACATCTAAAACATCGAATGGGGCTAGGAACAAACAGGCGGACCTTGATGGACATCCAGCCAACACGCACTCTTTCTGGTAAGGTTGTTCCTGAAAAGGTCAGCATGAAGGTTCCATTATCAGTCTCGTCTTTTTCGCCTTTGTGAAACATTTTCCTCACTTCTGTGACACCCTGTTCCCTCAAACCTGCGAGGATCTCGTCCTCAGAAACGTCCCATAAATCGCGGCAGCTGACCACGCCCCTGCAACTGTTCTTGGTGGCATGGGGAGAAACCTTGATAGGCACAGACAAGAACCTGCTGGAAGTACGGATCTCCAGGGAAGTAGTTGTAAGCAACTTCTCCGCATCACCCTGGTTGTCAAGTTGGATATCGACTCGCCCGTTCGGGTGCCTATAAGTATGCTTAGGTCGAAACTTTCCCAGAGCGTTATGAAGCTGAAACGGGTTGAGCTTCACGGTTCTATCCTCGAAAGTGATCACCAAAGCTAACGGAGTGGCCTGGTCTGGTCTGGTTCGCGCGGAGGGTCTGGCTTCGCTTAAGTCCTTCGTTGCGGCGGTGTCAGAGGGTGGGCGAGAGACGGTCGGTGTCGTGCCAGGGATCGGAGTTCGTGCAGTCGGTTCAGAAGGTGTGCAAGCAGAAAAAGACGCCATGACGGATTAGTTTACCTTCGGCCCCCGGGTTGCCAGCTGTCAATAGCTGGGCCCGGGGGCTGGTACAGTGCCTACGGGGGCAGGTGCACCCGTCTCAGAGGGGCGAGAGACACTCACACAACCCCTCCGATCAGAACGCACCCACCCCCTTGACGCCATCAGCCCAGAAGGCTGGCAGGGCCATGAGTCGGGACGAAGCAAAACGCGGCACCCATCACGCAGCGGAGACTGCGGTCCACCAGGCGCGCGCAACAGGCCGGAGTCTCGCAAATCGACGGTTTCGAAACCCCGGCCCGCGTCGCGCCCGGCAAGAACTATCACAGCCCCCACCGCGAGGGGCGCCGCGCCGCACGCCCGAAACATAATCCCCTCTGCCCAGCTGGACCGAGCGACAGTGCCCGTGGGCACTGCCGCGTAGCTAGACCGCCCGCGGCAGCCTACGGACGGCTTACCCCCGGTTAGATCGTGATATCTGGGCCAAAGGGGGCGTGTTGGATCCCTCGGGACTGACCCGCCCGAGGGGGACCTCAACCCCCAGGATCCCGTCAACCTCGTCGCCGGGGCTCGGGATAGGCCTCGAGTGGGCGCCTTACACCCATAAAAATGCCGAAGAAGGCAAATAACTGTGGAACCAACAACTGAAGCATAAAAAGAGGACAGGAACTAAAAATAACCAACAAAATAAGAAAAACAAAAACAAACAGGAGCTACATACTGGGAGGTGCAGGACAGAGCTGACCCGATCCAATACGGTTACCGACCAGGTAACAAAGGGCCTAAGCAGCCATCAGCATCACCGCGGACCTCATCACCAGAGCCACCGACGACAGACGCTGACTCTAACCGACCGAAGTCGGAAGAAGCGGCGGCCGCCGGAAGACCAGGTATGATGTATCCGCGGTGATGCATCGACGTGCCCTCCAGGGCTGACTGGGGCCCCGGGCGCGTCACACCCCGTTGCTCCAATCTTTACTTGCCGAACGAATCCGGCAGGTGAAGATTGGTCCCCTGAGGGGGCACACGGACTCCGAGAGAGACGGGCCGCCGCAGTCCGCTACCCCACACCAGAGGACAAGCACACGGACCCCGAGAGAGACGGGCCGCCGCAGTCCGCTACCCCACACCAGAGGACAAGCACACGGACCCAGAGAGAGACGGGCCGCCGCAGACAGCTACCGCGCACCAGAGGACAAGCAAACGGACTCCGAGAGATGAGGGCCGCCGCAGTCAGCTACCGCGCAGCGTAGGACAAACACACGGACTCCGAGAGAGACGGGCCGCTGCAGTCAGCTACCGCGCACCAGAGCCGTTACTGTTATGCCTATGTTCCAGAATGATAACATCTGGCACTATAACAATTAAATAATGGCATGCTTCAGGCTTGCCACATACGGGCAAGCATGCAATATTTACAGGTAAAGGCAGAACGTATACTCCCAGAAAGTAATAGCTGCTACACACACAACTGGACCAACCCCACGCCTGCGCGGGCTTATGCCCCCACCTGCACCTGATGACGATCCTCACCAAACCTGCAGAAAGCTGCGGGACAACTCACCACGCCCGGCAGTGCGTTCTCAGCATCGACGTTAGGTCCGTCGCAGGGGTGCTGCGGCGAGGGGGCCGAGCTGTCGGAGCTGCTGTCGGGAGAGGAGGGCACCGTGCCTCCGGCAGCGGCGGTGCCGCCACCGGCGGACGCCACGGAGGTGGAGCACAGCTTGGCCGTCAGCACCTGTAGCGACAGCGGGCGTCAGCGGACCGGGACTCTGGACACGGCGCGGGACAGCGGGCATGCACATTACGAACCGGCCAAAACGGCTAGCGTCACACGCTTTACCCTGCTTTTTTATAAATGTTGTCCGAGTTATTGCAAGTTCGGTTTTTGGAGTTGGAGCCTCACTTAAGTCATCAAGGGACTTGCCACGGAGATTCCGACTTCACCATTGGAACATCCAATTCCCGCAACGAATTAATTTAGAAGCCAAAGTTTAACGTCCCACAAAACACAGGGACGGTCCCCTCACCAGTCCGTTGCCAGCCGACCTAAGTCAGGTAAATATTGAGCACCGAAGCGTCTCACAGGAATCGATCATCTAAAGCCTTCACACGCACTTCCTGAGCCGCGGCCCGGAGCCTAACGCTCTACCAACTGAGATACCGGGCGGCTGTAATACTTCGAAAACCACTGTTGTCGAAGTATTACAGGAAATGAGTGAACTGATCCGATTAACACTGATTTTACTAGTCACAGATGAGTCCCAGTTCCCACTCAGCAGCCAGAACAGCACACAAAGAACAGCCATCAGCACCACCAGGCCGGCCGGCGACCTCACCGTATCCTCCTGGATGTCCGGCACCTCCCCGATGCACTTCTTGTCGTCGACGTGCTCCAGCGGGTCGCCGTTGGCGTACAGCTCCACCCGGTAGGCCTGCGCGCTCGCCTTCACCTTGGCCAGCACGTGACGCCTGACGGCCGCCAGCGTCTCCTTGGTGTGCGACTCGATGGTGAAGTCGAAGTTGCGGCCCTGCGTGGGCAGCCGCACAGCCAGCGACAGCTGTTTGCCGCGGTGTGCCCTGGAAGGAAGCAGCGTGCGTTGCAGGACCGGCCGGGGACGCAGAACGACCACGGGACCGTCAGGTGTTTCACTGTTCCTGGTGAGCTCGGGGGCCAGGTATGACTCTGGGCCTCGGCCGACTCAGGCTCCGTCATGTCACTGACTACCGGGCGATGACGGCAAAATGTTCCTCACGCAGTGCGATGTGGGATGTCTGCGCGATGTAACGTTCAAGTTACGGTACAATTGAAACGCATAGAAGTAGGCTAAATCCTGATAGTAATCCTTAGCAGTTCAACAGGAGAGGATTTGCCTTGAAACATTCAGAGACCCTGACCGGCGACCGACAGCTGGCGGCGGCGAGAGCAGGTCAGGGCAATCGCCCGCCTGAGGCCGGTGCCCAGGGCCGACCCAATGGCTGACACTGGATGGCCGTGGACAAAGCAAGCGAACATAGAATGGTTGAGAATACTGCTAGGCATTAATTATTATATTACACTATTTATTTTACCATTATATTATGTACCGGAGAAATCGTATTCATCTATGCACTATCTGCGGCAGCAAAAACTTCTGCAAAAACAAAAACAGAAAAAACGGAATCCAGTTGTCATCAAGCCAACAAGAGCTATTTCACAGTTGTCTAAAGGACCACCAATACAATATCAAACATTTTAGAGTCTCCAGATTGTTGCGTCGCGTTCCCATCTCGCTCAGCGCTAGTACCCCCTTATCGCCGCCGCCCTCCCCCGCCTCGTCTCACCTGAACAGAGGCAACTGGACGCGCTCATCTCCGTACTCCTTGTCGCACTCGACGATGTACTCCCGGAGCACCTTGAGCACGCGGCAGAGGGTGGTGGCCACGCGGAGCTGGGCTTCGGCGTCGCACTCCCTCTCCAACACCCCGATCGTGTCGTGGCTGGCGCGCAGCCGGTCCATGCAGTTGCTGATGAAGTCGGCGTGAATGCTCTTCTGAGGACGCGCCAGTGGTCGGAAGGGTCAGAGTGCGCGGGAGGGTGGTGGTCTCAGCATGGGAGTTAAAACAGGCATTCTTGCGATCCTCTCGTTAGGGGCGTATTTCATCGAAAAGGTACGTCACTAGAGTTCCAGTGTTGAAGCCTTGATCTTCCAGCTTCGGTGCACAATGCAATCGAATTTCGTTCAGCCACTTCTTTCGTGGTGTTGCCAGCGAGAACACCGAGAAAACGTAATACATCTACAAGAGACCGCACAGCCGCACCCCCGGGTCCTGAGCCGGGACAGGACCGCGGGCCGGTGTCGCTGACTCACCTGCTGCGTCTGCAGCTGCGGGCCCAGGTTGGTGTACGTCTCCCGCAGCAGCTCGATGGCCTTGTTGGCGATCTCGTCCGAGCCGTTCATCACCACCTGAAACGCAGGGCGGCCAGCGTCAGCGCACACTGGAGACGACAGGGGCGCCTTCGCGGCGGCACTGCATGTGTGGCAGAGAGAAGCAGGCTCGAGTCCTGCTCTGATGAGGTTCAATCGCACAGTCATTGGCACGGTCACTTTGCATTATTCTGGCGCGATATAGCCCAGTCGGTGCAGCGCTCTTAAATCTCAACACATATGCACTTTGCATTTGCAGTGAACATGTCTTCCCTTCAATGCTCCGTGGGGCATTGCAGTGTTCCTATTGATGCAAAAATACTCATCACTCAATGGACTGGTTGCCTTCGGTAAATTGTACACTATGATAAGTCTTAAATAAATTTATCCGTCCTCATAATGAAATAAGTCCGAAAGATCACACTTTCATGGACTACAAAAGCCTTTGCCCAAGCTTACCCGCCAGATGTAGTCAAGGCCGATCAGCTCCTCGTCTTCCATCAAGAAGGTGCGTCGCTTGGGGACCAGCTTCCCGGCCTTTTGGTTCACCGCCTTGAAGAACTTGTCGAAGCACCTGCCGCACCAAATCGACGGGTGAGGACAACGCTCAAACGTGCTTCTGACCACGATCAGTTCAGAGCCAACACGCTCTGCACTTGGTTGGTCACACTCAGTAATCTCAACCATGTTTAGGGCTTAACGAGGCACCAACTGCTGAGTTCATGTGACGTTCTTGTCCTGAAGCAACATGACCAACCGCTAGGAGATGGCGACACCTGACCTGCCGACTGCGCGTTCACAGCAACGTCAGCCCGAAGCCACCGCGAGCCGCCACCGCCGTCGTACCTGATTCCACTCTCCGTAAGAAGAGCCGGGTCAAGCTGCAGTATGTTCTGCTTGAAGAACTCCTGGTTGATGTTGGGGTCCAGGTCGGGCTCGTCTCCCATCAGTTTGCTGAACCACTTGAAGCAGAGCTCGCGGTCCACAGGAAAAACGGCTCTCTCGGCCAGGCAAGACCAGATCTGGTGGGCCTGAGGTGCGCACAGCCACAACTGGCCGTCCTGCCAAGACAAGTCCGGTCAGACGGCCGGTCACAGGTCGGGGGCCGGGGATCATCGCACATATGGGCGGTTACCAGTCTCCTTGATAACTCGGAGACAACCCCAACATGCCGCATTGACTGTTACAATAACATTGTTCTTGACAACTATAAGATACGTTGGCTTAGTTCGAAACTAATACGTACAAAATAAACACTTGAAAACCACAGTCATCAGTTTTAACACGGCATCTCGGACAAGCCTGGAGAGACGGGTGTATGACAGAGCGAGAACGGCTGGCGACGGCGTACCTTCAGCAGAAAGCGGAGGAAGTTGAGCCGCTCCTGGATCTGTTGTACGTGGTTGTACCGGCCATCCGGACAGTACGTGTGCACGTCGATGTTGGGCGTGACTGCGGTAAACGTCACCGTTAGCTGTCAGTTATGACTAGCCCGCACACAAGAAAATCGCTCACAGGACCGATTAAAATCAACAACGCCTACAATTCCTTCTTAAACTTATACAAAAAAACCTGCAAAGCCTACAAACACATCCGGATCATTAGCGTTCACAGTGTCTCACCGTCGGCCAGGACGCGCATCTTCTCGATGTAGTTGGTGAGGTTGTCGGTGATGACGATTACCAGCGAGTGCTGGTTCTGCAGCTGATTAATTATCTCATGCCTGGCGACACACGGAGGCACACTACACACACACCCCGGGAAAACACGAACAGACAGTGTCATGCCCCGTGAAATTATGCAGCTACAGTCACTGGCTCACGCTCACAAGATTACACAACATATATTGTTGACAAGTCATTTCGAGAAGCCACCAACGTAGCCGTCTCCACAGCGCATCAGTGCATGGGGTAATCATCAGTCACCAAGATGACTATCGTTTTGGGCGCGTCGATGATCAAAGGTCATTTTGTACATGTAAGTTTTGCTTTACAAAACAAGCGCAGGTACCGATTTAATCAGGTAAGACATAGCGATCAAATTGACCGCATTGAGCGCCAAGTGTATCTTGGGAGAGCATGCTTATTTTACGGCTGACGCAAATATTGAGTTTCGGTTGAAACAAGTTGAACTACGCATATAGATTGCTAAACACGGCGCACCGGCGTGAGCCGAGCAGCTAGTTATAATGAATGCGAGAGCCGGTGCGTGCCTGTGTGAGCCGTGCTGAGAGTTGCGCTGAATGTGGGTGTGGCTGAGCTTCTGCGTGAACCATACTGGGTGAGGCTGGGTACCTGTGTGAGCCGTGCTGGGCATGGCTGGGTACCTGTGTGAGCCGTGCTGGGAGTTACGCTGGGTGTGGCTGGGTACCTGTGTCAGCGGGGCTGGGAGTTACGCTGGTCATGGCTGGGTACCTGTGTCAGCGGGGCTGGGAGTTACGCTGGGTGTGGCTGGGTACCTGTGTGAGCCGTGCTGGGAGTTACGCTGGTCATGGCTGGGTACCTGTGTGAGCCGGGCTGGGAGTTACGCTGGGTGTGGCTGGGTACCTGTGTCAGCGGGGCTGGGAGTTACGCTGGTCATGGCTGGGTACCTGTGTCAGCGGGGCTGGGAGTTACGCTGGGTGTGGCTGGGTACCTGTGTGAGCCGTGCTGGGAGTTACGCTGGGTGTGGGTGTAGCTGGGAGGAGCCTCCTGGTAGAGACAGCAGATGTCGCGGATCTGCTTCAGCGTTGGCAGCACCCACTTGTCTGACTTCAGCTCTTCCACGCACCGATCCAGCCAGTTTGATTTCTGAGCGTCTCGGTCCTGCATCAACACGGAGACGGAGTCAGAGTGACATCAACATGGAGACGGCATCATAATAGCACCGATACGGAGACGGGATCAGAGCAGCATCAACACGGCGTCCGCATCACCACAGGGTCAGAGTCGCTGGTACATCCATACTAGGACTACAGCGTTCGTACATTCGAGAGTGGACAGGGGAGGTAGAGAAGCGGAAGTGGCTGCGGGGTGGTGGGACTCCGCTGGTATCGGGCCAACGAAGGTAGGCAGTGCCGCTGGATGAAACGACAAGAACAACAAAACAGACAGGTCGTCTGTCGGGAGCTGTGTTTGTTTTGCAATAAGGTCGACAAGAGCGTTAGTGGCGTTATCAGTCGCTTCTTGACCTTTGGAAACGCAGCCGCGGTACCAGCCGATGCGAGACCCTGGAGTTACAGTCCAGTTTTTCCCTACCTCAAAACAATGGCCCGGCAACTAGCATCAAGTTATTTGAACCCCTCCTCCCTAAAACAAAATCATACCCGACAACTCCAGTTGAAAACAATTAACCAGCAACGACGATCGTCAGTCCGGCGCGCTGCGCCTGAGGGCTCACCTGGGAGCAGCTGTAGTCGAGTATCTTCATGTGTGCCGTCAACGCCTGGTCCATGATCTCCGTGGGCACGTCGTCGGAGTGGGCCAGGCTCCAGAGCAGACTCAGCACCTTGTGAGCCATCACGCCGTCCTTGTCGTCCTCGGCCAGCCGCCGGATCAGCTCCAGCAGACGCTCCCGCTGCTTCTTGGTCGCGTTCGCCCAGGACGCCTGTCACACACGGCCGCGTACAGCCGGGTCAGACCCGGGTCATAATGAAGAGGACGGTGAAGGGTGACGGCTGATGCGAGGGACAGCATGGGAAGGCAATCAGGCGGTTCCGGATGAAATGCATCAGTTGGGCTACCCTACCTGTTGGAAATTGACTGGCAGAGGTCAGTGTCGTCCACTTGGCAGCACTATCCGAGTTCATTTTTCCAAGAACAACATTAAGATACGTCTCTCTTGCTCTCTCTCTGCTCTCTCTCTCTCTCTCTCTCTCTCTCTCTCTCTCTCTCTCTCTCTCTCTCTCTCTCTCTCTCTCTCTCTCTCTCTCTCTCTCTCTCTCTCTCTCTCTCTCTCTCTCTCTCTCTCTCTCTCTCTCTCTCTCTCTCTCTCTCTCTCTCTCTCTCTCTCTCTCTCTCTCTCTCTCTCTCTCTCTCTCTCTCTCTCTCTCTCTCTCTCTCTCTCTCTCTCTCTCTCTCTCTCTCTCTCTCTCTCTCTCTCTCTCTCTCTCTCTCTCTCTCTCTCTCTCTCTCTCTCTCTCTCTCTCTCTCTCTCTCTCTCTCTCTCTCTCTCTCTCTCTCTCTCTCTCTCTCTCTCTCTCTCTCTCTCTCTCTCTCTCTCTCTCTCTCTCTCTCTCTCTCTCTCTCTCTCTCTCTCTCTCTCTCTCTCTCTCTCTCTCTCTCTCTCTCTCTCTCTCTCTCTCTCTCTCTCTCTCTCTCTCTCTCTTACCTGAAACCTGCCGAACAGGTGGTCCAGCTGCTCCGGTGAGAAGTCCCAGGCCAGTTTGGCCAGCAGGTCGTGTACGTTTTTGACGATGGCCTCGTGTTTGCCGGACTGCGCCGCCCACAGCGAGTCCAGATCCTCCAGCGCCAGCGCCTTCTCCTTAATTATAAACCTGTGGCAGCGCGCGCAGCGGTCACCCCCTTCTTTACTGTCCAAGCGCGGAAATCGTCCCCGACAGAAGAATATCAGGAAGCTCACTCAATCCCTTATCAGCTTGATTTTTTGTCTTTTTTTGTCCTTATATCTGCAGGGGCCTTTAGGTGTTCCTCCCAGTAAGCACGCTGAATTGTTCTTATTTTACTTCGCAAGAACCGTCAAAGAGGGGTCTAAAGCAGATACAGAAACGTTTTCACATTTAAAGCGTTAAGGCAGGTGAAGTTATTTGAAACCCAATCCTACAAAACACCAACAAAACGTACATACACAAAGTAGCATGAATGAACGGGTAAATAAACACGTCACCGCGCCTTTCAGCAGCGGCGGCCGACTCACCGGATGATCTTCTCCAGCTTCTCCACGTACTGCGGCTGGTGCAGCGAGTCGCGTAGCACTATCTGCAGCACTCGGTTCTCCTTTATCCACTCCTGCAACAGCACAGCAAAGGCGTCACCCTCTGCACCACCCCGACAAAGACGTCACCTTCTGCACCACCCCACCAAAGGCGTCACCCTCTGCACCACCCCGACAGAGGTGTCACCCTCTGCACCACCCTGGCAAAGACATCACCCTCTGCACCACCCCGACAGAGGCGTCACCTTCTGCACCACCCCGACAGAGGCGTCACCTTCTGCACCACCCCGACAAAGGCGTCACCTTCTGCACCACCCCGACAGAGGCGTCACCTTCTGCACCACCCCGACAGAGGCGTCACCTTCTGCACCACCCCGACAGAGGCGTCACCCTCTGCACCACCCCGACAAAGGCGTCACCTTCTGCACCACCCCGACAGAGGCGTCACCTTCTGCACCACCCCGACAGAGGTGTCACCCTCTGCACCACCCCGACAAAGGCGTCACCTTCTGCACCACCCCGACAGAGGCGTCACCTTCTGCACCACCCCGACAGAGGCGTCACCTTCTGCACCACCCCGACAGAGGCGTCACCCTCTGCACCACCCCGACAAAGGCGTCACCTTCTGCACCACCCCGACAGAGGTGTCACCTTCTGCACCACCCCGACAAAGACGTCACCCTCTGCACCACCCCGACAGAGGTGTCACCCTATGCACCACCCCGACAGAGGCGTCACCCTCTGCACCACCCCGACAGAGGCGTCACCTTCTGCACCACCCCGACAGAGGTGTCACCCTCTGCACCACCCCACCAAAGACATCACCCTCTGCACCACCCCGACAAAGACATCACCCTCTGCACCACCCCGACAGAGGCGTCACCTTCTGCACCACCCCGACAGAGGTGTCACCCTATGCACCACCCCGACAAAGACGTCACCCTCTGCACCACCCCACCAAAGACATCACCCTCTGCACCACCCCGACAGAGGCGTCACCCTCTGCACCACCCCGACAGAGATGTCACCCTCTGCACCACCCCGACAAAGGTGTCACCCTCTGCACCACCCCGACAAAGACGTCACCCTCTGCACCACCCCGACAGAGGCGTCACCTTCTGCACCACCCCGACAAAGACGTCACCCTCTGCACCACCCCGACAGAGGCGTCACCTTCTGCACCACCCCGACAAAGACGTCACCCTCTGCACCACCCCGACAGAGGTGTCACCCTCTGCACCACCCCGACAGAGGCGTCACCTTCTGCACCACCCCCGACAGAGGCGTCACCTTCTGCACCACCCCGACAAAGGCGTCACCTTCTGCACCACCCCGACAGAGGCGTCACCTTCTGCACCACCCCGACAGAGGCGTCACCCTTCTGCACCACCCCGACAGAGGCGTCACCCTCTGCACCACCCCGACAAAGACGTCACCCTCTGCACCACCCCGACAGAGGCGTCACCCTATGCACCACCCCGACAAAGACGTCACCCTCTGCACCACCCCGACAGAGGCGTCACCCTCTGCACCACCCCGACAGAGGCGTCACCTTCTGCACCACCCCGACAGAGGCGTCACCTTCTGCACCACCCCGACAGAGGTGTCACCCTATGCACCACCCCGACCAAAGACGTCACCCTCTGCACCACCCCGACAAAGACGTCACCCTCTGCACCACCCCGACAGAGGCGTCACCCTGCACCACCCCGACAAAGACGTCACCCTATGCACCACCCCGCCAGAGGCGTCACCTTCTGCACCACCCCGACAGAGGCGTCACCCTCTGCACCACCCCACCAAAGACGTCACCCTCTGCACCACCCCGACAAAGACGTCACCCTCTGCACCACCCCGCCAGAGGCGTCACCTTCTGCACCACCCCGACAGAGGCGTCACCCTCTGCACCACCCCGACAAAGACGTCACCCTCTGCACCACCCCGACAAAGACGTCACCCTCTGCACCACCCCGACAGAGGCGTCACCCTCTGCACCACCCCGACAGAGGCGTCACCCTCTGCACCACCCCGACAGAGGCGTCACCCTCTGCACCACCCCGACAGAGGTGTCACCCTATGCACCACCCCGACCAAAGACGTCACCCTCTGCACCACCCCGACAAAGACGTCACCCTCTGCACCACCCCGACAGAGGTGTCACCCTATGCACCACCCCGACAGAGGCGTCACCTTCTGCACCACCCCGACAGAGGCGTCACCTTCTGCACCACCCCGACAGAGGCGTCACCCTCTGCACCACCCCGACCAAAGACGTCACCCTCTGCACCACCCCGACAAAGACGTCACCCTCTGCACCACCCCGACAGAGGCGTCACCCTCTGCACCACCCCGACAAAGACGTCACCCTCTGCACCACCCCGACAGAGGCGTCACCCTATGCACCACCCCGACAAAGACGTCACCCTCTGCACCACCCCGACCAGAGGCGTCACCCTCTGCACCACCCCGACAGAGGTGTCACCCTCTGCACCACCCCGACAGAGGCGTCACCCTCTGCACCACCCCGACAAAGACGTCACCCTCTGCACCACCCCGACAGAGGCGTCACCCTCTGCACCACCCCGACAGAGGCGTCACCCTATGCACCACCCCGCCAAAGGCGTCACCCTCTGCACCACCCCGACAAAGACGTCACCCTCTGCACCACCCCGACAGAGGCGTCACCTTCTGCACCACCCCGACAGAGGTGTCACCCTATGCACCACCCCGACAAAGACGTCACCCTCTGCACCACCCCGCCAAAGGCGTCACCTTCTGCACCACCCCGACAAAGACGTCACCCTCTGCACCACCCCGACAAAGAGGCGTCACCCTCTGCACCACCCCGACAAAGACGTCACCCTCTGCACCACCCCGACAGAGGCGTCACCTTCTGCACCACCCCGACAGAGTGTCACCCTATGCACCACCCCGACAAAGACGTCACCCTCTGCCACCCCCACCAAAGACGTCACCTGACACCCTCTGCACCACCCCGACAAACCCCGCACCACCCCCCGACAGGGGTGTCACCCTGTGCACTGGCGCCCACAGCATCGTAGAAGCGTCACCCTCCGCAACACCCCGGCAGAGACGTCACCCTCTTCTTTGCGCTTGTGCCCACAGCACCACTCCGGCAGAGGCATCACCCTATGCATTGGCGCCCACAGCACCGCACACTACCACAGCAGCAACGGTGCCAACTGGCACTAATGCATACAAATGCTGGGAGTGCGAAGATCCACCGCTCCAGCGGGGAAGCACTGACTGCCTTGGGCAAGCCCCTGGACACCGTGCCTCGCGAGCTTGCATTGGAACGGATATAGAGCGCCACATCTCCTTTGACCGCCACGACGCCGTCTCTTCTGCCTCTAGCCCTTCGGGTGACCACGGGTGGTTGAAAACCTGGGAGACGAGTGGACGTTTTTACAGGGAACTGAGCTTCCTGCACAGCTACCACATCCGCGTTGACTGTCCGAAGCCAGAGCAAATGACGGCGGGCGGGTGCCCGCAGGTCTCCCTCGGAGAGGGGCACATTGGAGACCGTTTGGCTTCCACGTCTGGGGCACCAGGCGTGGCGGGCCGGATGACCGGCCCACACCTTCCCACCACTTGAAGGCGGTCTCCGTCGGAAGGCGAGCTTGCAGTGGGAGCTGGGCTCCACTTCGTGCCTCTGGAGGACCGTCCGCTGCACCCGGCTGATGATTCTTCCGAGGTGTGCGGTGTTCGCATCCTCGGGGAACGTCCCGTCTCGATCTGGAACATATACCGCCCTCCAATTCGATCTGCAGAGGATGACGACCGGCGGGATGCATTTGCCCCGGATGCCCTGCCCACCAACCCAGACACTCTCATAGTCGGAGACCTCAATGCACACCACCCGCGTTGGGACCTCAATTGCGACGAAGCCGACGATGTCGGCCAGCGGATCGACGACTGGCTGGCCCGAGTCGGCTGGACTACCCTGAACAATGGTGACCCGACCTTCCTCAGCTACAGGACGGGTAGTGCGACCGCGCCGGACGTAGTCGCCTGTGACCCCAGACTCGCCCGAAGATGTACCTGGCAACTCGGGCCTGACCTCGGGAGTGACCACCTGCCTATGTTGACGACGATTCGGCGGTCGGAACGCCCCCCTCACCGCATCAGAAAACCGAAGTCGGCCTTCCATAAAGCCAACTGGGTCGGTTTCCGGGACGCCTGCGAGGCTGCCTTGGCAGAGGCGGTGCCCGCGCAGAAATCCGTCCAGGACCTGTCAACCCGGTTTACAAGGGCGGTCCAGGAGGCCAGCCTTCGCTACATACCGAGGGGAGCAAGATCGGATCCCAAACCGTGGGGCCTCGACCCAGAGCTCCTCCAAGCTATTGAGGAGCGTCGTAACGCGCGGAGGCTCGTCACGCCGGACGCCCCCGAGACGAAGAAGAGATGGATCCGCGCTAAACGGCAGGCCACTCAAGTGGAAAATCGGGTCTCCCAGCAACACTTCAGGTCATTTGTGAACAACACGCTCAACAAACCAGCGAGTCTAGGGAGAGTCACCAAGATCCTCAAGAAGTGGGAGGGTGCCTCGGACGACCACCGGGCTGGGGAAGCCATGGTGGATAATGGCAAGCTGCTGATCTCCGACAAGGATAAAGCTGAGGCATTAAACAGGACGTATAGCAACGTCTCAAAACAAGTGCGTGCCGCCAAGCAGGACCGCGCCGCCAAGCGGAAGCTCAAGGCCCCAGAGCTCAGCGTCTGCGCCGAGTGTGCGGGAGCCCGCAGGGACTGCTGCTCAGCCTTTAGTGAGGCCGAGCTCGCTCAGCAAATTCAGCGTCTCCAACTTAAAAGGCACCCGGTCCGGACGGTATCTCAAACGAGCACCTGAAGTACCTCGGTCCCACCACCCGCGGGATCCTTCTGCGCCTCATCAATGAGTCCTGGCTGAGAGCAGAGGTCCCGTTTGAGTGGAGGCGGGCAACTATCATCCCAATCCCCAAGGCGGGGAAAAACAAGAGGCTACTCGGAAGTTATCGGCCGATTGCCCTTACAAGCCACGTCGCCAAGCTGGCAGAGCGCCTCATCCAGGCTCGCCTGATGCACGTCGCGGAGCAGAAAGAGATGATACCTCCAGAGCAGGTAGGATTCCGCGCCAAGCGTTCTGTAGCAGACAGCACCGGCCGCCTGGTACAAACCGTTCAAGACGGTTGGCAACGCCCCAAGGCCCGCAGTACCAACCCACCAGACGGAGCAACCGCCCAGAAGTTCGTGCTCCTGGCGTTTGATTTCGCCAGGGCGTACGACACGGTGGATCATCGACTCCTCCGAGTCCGCCTGCTTGATCTCGGCCTACCCCGGTGTATGGTAAACTGGGTCTGGCAATTCCTGAGGGACAGACGCGCTAGAGTCGAGTTTAACGGCTCACTTAGCTGTGAGAGGGTGTACAGGGCGGGTCTCCCGCAGGGGGGAGTCCTGTCCCCCGCCTTGTTTCTGTTGTGGGCGGCCCCTCTCGCAGAGTCCCTCAGACCCCTGCCAGGCGTGACGCCGTTCTTGTACGCCGACGACACCGCTGCACTTTGCTCCGGGAACACAGTGAAGGTGGCCCAGGAGAGGGCCCAGGTGGCGGCGGATACCCTCGTCAAGTGGGCCCGTGCCTCGAAGATGCGGGTTGCAGGCGACAAAACCCAAATGATGGTCCTCTCGCAGTGGTCGCGGGACGCGACAGACATAGCCATCAAGGTGGCGGGGACGCCTGTCGCGGCAGCACCGCAGCTTAAGCTTCTCGGCGTGACCCTCGACCGCCTTCTTCACTTCGGGCCCCACTGCAGGTCGCTGAAGGCAAAGGCCCGGCCCCGGATAGCCCAACTCCGTAAGCTAACTGGCCGCACCTGGGGTCTGGAGGAGAGAACCCTCCGCTCCGTAGCCAATGGATACGTGCGTGGAGCCATTGAACACGCCGCGGAGGCGTGGTTGCCGGCCACCTCGCCCTCCAACGCTCTCTTGCTAGAGCGGGCGCTGCGGGCGGCAGCACGTGTGGTGACCGGGTGTCCCAGGTCGACCCCGGCCCATGCCGTTCTCGCAGAAGCCGGCATTGACCCAGTCTCGGCAAGAACCAAGACCCTTGCAGCGCGATTTCTTGCGAGAGCTCTGGCCCTGCCACCTGGCGACCCCTGCGGGTGGTGGCAGAGGCCACAGTCCGGGGGCGCCTCACCTCGGTGACGGGGTGGAGGGAAGTTGGACGGGCGGTCTGGAGCGCCGTCGGCATCTCCCTGCCGATTGAGCCTCTACTCCCCCCGGCGCGTGCCACCGTGGGAGGAGACTGCCTCGACAGTCACCTTTGCGCTGAGCGTGGGTGCGCCCCTGCACGCCGGAGCCTCCAGCGAAGAGAAGAAGACCCAGGCGCTCTTCCATCTCACCGCCTTACCTCAATGTGCGACTTGGGCTTGGACTGATGGATCCGCCGCCGGAGGAACCTCGAACAGAGGTGCCGGGGCGTTCATAGAGGAGCCCGGCGGTCAAACGCACGAGCTTAGATCGCCCGCTGGACGTCTCTGCTCCAGCTTTCGTGCAGAGCTGGTCACCTTACAATCGGCACTCCAACACCTCATCGACCACCCGGCGCACACCGAGGATCCCATCGTCATTTGCACGGACTCACAATCGGCCCTGGCAGCCCTCCGTGCTGGCCCCGCCGAACAGACGTCCCCCATGGGGATCCGTATCTGGAGGGACCTCTCGACGCTGGCCAGGGGGAATCGACGGATCCACCTACAGTGGATCCCCTCCCATTGCGGCATCCTGGGCAATGAGAGGGCGGACGAGCTCGCCAGGGGGCCGCCGCTCTCCCACAAGAGCAGGTCCCTCTCGACGTCACCACCGTGTTCCGGGCGGCTGCGAGAGCGACGCGGGCCGAGTATATCCAGGCTTGGCCCGCCAGCTGGTACCGCCTCCTGATGGGGGGACGCCTCCCGTCGCCGATCCCGACTGGCAACCGGGAGGTGGCGGTGGAGGTACACCAGCTGCGTGCCGGACACTGGTCCGGATCCAACCAGTATCTTCACCGGATTGGAAGAAGCCCCTCCCGTGACTGCGCGGCCTGCAGTTCAGCGGCATGCCCCGCAGGAAGGTGCCCGATCTGCCGGGAGGAGGCTGACACCCCGGAGCACGTGCTCCGGCGGTGCCCCGCCTTGATGGGGACCCGACACCGACTGACGGGGACCATATCCCCGTCTTATGAGGAAGTCCGGAGAAGCGACGTCGTGGCGGCCCTGGCGGCCGCCAGCAGGTCCCTCCAGAGCCGCATGGCTACACCGCGTTAGCGGCTGGAGGGACAACAACAACAACAACAACAACAACAGCTTGCATTGGAGAAGGCACATTGAAGCAGTCCCCTCAGTGACATGTTCCCTAACTTCAGCCCGAGACTATTTCTCCAGCACTGCAAATTCACACCCGCCGAAATATTCCACACAAAAGGAACATAATTCAATGATTCCATAACAGTCAAACATGGCAAGTACTTAAAGGCATGCTATGCTGTACAAGTAAATGCATCGAATATACCCAATAGGAATATAATACCTGACCCTACCTCGTTTCCACTCTGTATCAAATAGCCAAAGAAAATACGACGCATTGAGTTTAAGTTGGAATGTCTGTCTGTTCGTCTGTGCCTGTCTACATGTCTGTCTGTCTACAGCAAATTGATAAACGCCGAAGTGGAGGCCAACTTACGTAAGAATTGTTCCCGACGTTGGGCTAATTTATGAGAAAATAGTTTAAGTCAATTGGTTAAAGCAATCGTAACAATTTTATGGAAATTTGGCCTTCACTTACACGTTCAGCACAGAACGACATCGGACAGAGATGATGCAGGGTGTCGGCGCTGCCCGACACGTCGCCACTCACCGCCATCTTGTCGGCCGTGAGCCACTCGTCGTCGTCGCCGACGCCGCGGCCGTGTGAGAAGTAGGCCATGTTGCCGATCACCTTGTTCACCTCGTTCAACGCGTTCATCTTGCCGTTGAACGAGGAGATCTGCAGAAGCCTGTGCAAGCGGAGGGGAGAAGGTGAGAGCGGCAGACAGCGGTCGGGCAGGGAGGCGCAGTGTATGCGGCACCTTCAAAACACCAGCGACCAAAGTAGTGTCCCCCCCCCCTCCGGCTCTCTGTTTCTTAGGCAACGTGATAGCGACACTGGTCACATAGGTGCGTTAGTACTGAGCCATGTGACGATATACAGCTAGAACTACCTTGGTCTTAGGCATTAAATTGTTCCCGCACTCTCTGCGGGCGGCTATGTGCGCGGGGGCGTGGGGTCTCGTTCGGTTGCGATTCGTTGGGTCTTCTCCGGGGGGCTGGGGGGAGCCTTGACTCGTTTATGTCACTGATGATAAATAGTGCCACTGATGTCTCGTTAGGGACAACTGATGTTCAAACTCTGAATGGTTTGGTTCATCTGGGTCCGCCCGGTTTTGTCTTGGCGGGTTGCGGCCGCGGGACCTTGCGCCCTTTCATCTTTCATCGAACCGTAAACGTTATTGAAAACGCATATTATACATGTCGGTGGTTCAGTACCCGGTGTCAAGTCACACTGTGATGCTCCCACGCATGACACACATGTAAACAAAAAATCATGCTCTCATCTTCAGTCGCTCGCACCTCATCATCACCCGTCAAAATTCAAAACAGATGAGCATGGACTTGACGTTTTTCTGTCTCTGACACGACTCTGGCTCGACAACTAAACGAGAAAATCATGTATTCTCTCCGTTGCCCTTGAAGGCCGGTGAACAACAGGTTTCACCTAGGTTGCTGGCCCGACGGGGCAACGGAGGGAATATACTTATTCATGCTTTCATTTTCAGTCTCTCTCACCTCGTCATCATCCAAAATTCAAAACACGTCACTGTATGCTGTATGACGGGCATTAAACACGTCTGTGCTGTGGTTCAGCACCCAGTGTCAAGCCGTTCACTGTGGTGTTTCCACAAGAGACAAACATAAAAATTACATGTCCATAATATACCTCACTCAGCCCATCCAGTCCTGACCCGGCCGCGGTACGGCGCGGACCTGCCCTCAGGCGCTGAGAGGTGAATCCCTGACCTTCTAGTGCGGCAGTGAGCGGTGGGGCGCATGGGCGCGCCGGCCGACGGATACCGGTGGAAAAATTCGCTACTGGTATCCGTCAATTAAGATGCTATCTAATAACAACAATTTTGAGGGGGTTGGTTGGAGACAAATCTGGCAGGGTGTCCATAGTGAATGTTGAAAGCAGTGGTATAGCTGAAAATAAGAAAAAATAGTCACGAGTGTTATTGCCGGGAAGAGAGACACTTGACAATTAGCAAACCAACGACCTATAAGAACGATCTAAATGTTTTTTTCATAACGTGATGACAAAGTGCCAAGAAAATCATCACCAGTCGTATAAAAAATTCATAAATGATATCAGACTGGTTTTAGAGTTTGCCTGACTGACTGGAAACCATAACTGGAAAGTAATGTTCGAGCCGCAGCCGTTCATTGCATTTTCGAACTTCGAGCCGGATAGGTTCAACCTGTTTTCAGATAAGAAGATCAACCACGTGAGAACGCAGCGTGGCGTGCTCCGTCGGAAACGGCGCGGTGGAGCCCCATATCAGGGGTTCCCCGCCGGAGTACGAAGTACCAGAGATCACGGAGAACCAGACACCTGCGTAATAAAAGATGACCGCAAAGATCCCGTTTCATTCGCCAGAAGTTTGTTACTTGGGAGAAGAATACTACATTTATTTTTCCTTTCATTATTATCAATGAATACGGTTCAATGTTTACAAAGTTCAACTATTCAAGATCGGCAAAAAGGAAAAAGCATACCCATGACGAATTATGTCTTTTGTTGACCTCAATCCTGGCACAAATGCGTCGGATGGAAATTTGCCCAAACATCCATTTCTGAAATGCCGTGGTTACCGGCCCGCCAAAGTAACTCGATTCATCAAACCCAGAATGACATCAGGACGCATGGATTCATTTAACGAGTTATCCAATATTAACGAGTTATCCAATCAATATCCATTTCAAGACCGATCTCAGCTTCAGAACATGAGCTCCGGTGCCATATATCTTTTAGTTGATTCTCTGGACGAACAACAGTCGTATAACGTTCAAATAACATTCTATGTGAGCGCTTACGGGGTAAGTGACCAGTGGGATAAGCATATCACTTCGAAAAATATATGAAATTGACGACAAGGGAAACTTTGGAATATAAGAAGATTCCGATTAAGACATCTCCCAGAAAACCCCAGTCTAGGATCTATCTAAAACCCCAGAAATTCCGCCAATCTAGCAGCCGCTCCTCGCATCTCTAGCTTGGTGCGCCTAAACGCAATCGGCTATCGCGCCAACGCAGAGGTCGTGAGTCAGCCAAGTCCTGTATAGCATCACTCGAACTTGGTTTTAGCTCAGCTGACGGCTCAAGCGGTGACGCCAGGCGTGGGCACATCTTTGCGCCGGTGACGTCACACCGCGGTTCACGAGCCGACCTGCAGCTGACCGTTGTAACGCGGTGACCCTGGCCAGCCGCGAGACAGCCCAGTGCGGTGCTTCGAGTTCATGTTTGAATTTGAATCTTACCTCCGTGTTTTTTTTTTAATACACAGGCCGGTTCTAGCCAATTTTTTACAATTGATGTTGGTATAAGAGAAGGATAGAAAATGTTCTGATTTGCGTAAAGTTGTGCTATATGTATCATAATTGCCCTACGAAAAAGTATTAAATATCTAATTATAGCATAAGTCGCACACTATGCTCTGGGTCAAACTTCTAAAAATAGTTATATCTATCATTTCATCGAGCGCAGATTTCATTATCCATTTACCGTTATCGCGGTCGCCATCCTCGGAAAAGGACATCACCATCGAACAGAGTGAAATTATCCAGCGCTTGATACTGACAATTACGACAAACCAACTACATTTAACACGCGCATTGACGGGGTCTGAGCCACCTTCGCATTGACGGGGGGACGGGTACCGCCCCCCAAGATCTCGAGAACCACGAAAGGTAGCGAAAAACGGTAAACGGCGTTGGGCTGCCCATCCACTTCTCCATCGAAAACATTTGTACCATTTTTTGTCAGGTCACATTTAAGGTCACGAGAGGTCAAAACATGCCGTCATAGGGATAACATGCAAAATCAGTTTTTCGGCCATTACATCTGAACAAGTAAAGATAGAGCAAAACGACTTGAACTGTATGAATCCTCTCAGCAAGCCGAATCGAATGATATATAATTTGACCTTGTTAGTTCAAATCAAGATTTGACCTGACCTGAGGTCAGGTCAGGGTCAAATTATATAAAATGCATATCATTAGAACCGCAAAGCCCAGGCAAGTCTAATGCAGCTAAAATAAATGCTCTATCACCATCCGTTACTGAGTTATTCCGTAAAAACCATTTTTCCCATGTATTTCCAATGGAGAGGTCATGCCTCGTACCTGACCTTAGGTCATCGATATAAAAATACCGGAACATATTTTAGAGAACTCGGTGGGGCCATTATGTGATATGAGTTTCAATCGGATAAGTTCACCCCGCTCTGACTTATGCTATCTTGAACTTTTTTGAGGTCGGGTCACTTGACCTGTACTGGTGACCTGACCTGAGATGACCTAACCTAAAAATTTTCACAGAAGTGTAAAAATGATGAGGGAAAAGGTATGCTAAGTACGGCGGCGCTACGCGCCGCCGTTTTTCTGCTGTCTCCGAAAAACCCTAGGGGGCGGGTACCCGCCCCCCGTCAATGCGCGTGTTAAGCTCACTCGGCGTAAGACATACCAACAAATATGACTGATCACCTTGTCTATGCAGGAGTAAAAGCGAATTCGTTACGGCTCAAGGCAAGACTAAAAGTTCCCGCTACCTCCCGCCTGCTTTAACATTACCTATTCATCTGAGCAATGAGAGCACGAATCAATAAGAGGCACATCGATTTCCAGCCTGGCGAATACTCCTTTCATCTCCACGCTACCAAGGACACGGCTACAGGGGCGTTCCGCAATCCGGCACCACCGTTGGTTCCGGTGTCCGCAAAAGGCGGCTTCCCGACTCTAATCACTCATCCAGCCAAGTTTGACTTCGCCTACCTGCGGCGGACCGGTACACTGGCTAAAACCTGGCGTTATATCAAACACTGTTGAAGCGGCTGAGCACTCACCTGAGGATCATTTTGAGACGGAACATCTCCAGCGCTTTGACTGTGTCCTCCTGTCCTGGCGCCCGGCCCGCCAGCCCCTTCAAGAGCTTAACGATGGAGGAGAGCGCGTCGTTTTTCGACTCGTTCTTAGCCTCCTTCTTGAGCTCCTCGTCCGAAAGCTTCTCCAGAAAGGTGGGCACAATTTCCTGCGACAGAGGCAGTTCCAGTCATGTGACGGACTAGACGAACGGGAGAGAGACTAGATACAAGCCAATTCGCAGACAAAGGAACGTGTTGAAGACTTCTTAAGCTATAGCTTCAGGATCGACGACTTAAATGCCTCATCGCTATTCAGCCAGCTCTCACGGCCATAGTATCAATCGCAAACAAGAAAAACAGTGAAATATTGACGGTTGCAAACTATAGAAGCTTGAGGTTTTCGGTAAATTTGCAGTGCAACCAGGGAACAAACAATCGCGCTAGTTTAATTTCATACTTCATATAGCAGGAAAACTGGTAAGAGTACAAATTTGTAGGAGTAAACTTGTACGAAAATATGATTCGTACGGTTCCAACACTAATTTCGAGACCTAGTTTCCAAGCTGATCATATCAGTAGCAGTTAAGCTTCAAAATCGATAAAAAATACTGACCCAGCTGGTGGTGAGACACATCCCAAGAAATTAAAAGTGTGTACGTCCCAGAGACCCAGGTGTGCAGCAGACGGGGGACTCGCGCACACCTGCCCAGTAATCGGACAGCACGGTCTGCGTCCGACAGAACTCACCACAATGGGCAGTATGTAGGTCTGGATAGTGTGCACAGTGAGCAGTTCGCAGCATACGCCGACCGGCCGGATCAGCGCATAAATGGTGACTACGGTCAAGTCGCGACCGCTCTGGAAACGCTCCAGAAGCAGCCGGAACCCGCCCAGCGAGCCGAACCTGCCGGCGCGCCATACGTTACTGCCGAGAGCGCCAAAACAATACAGCATCCACCAGCGGGTCGAGCCTGCCGGCGCACCACACGTTACTGTAGAGAGCGCCAAAACAAAACAGAACCCGCCCAGCGAGCCGAACCTGCCGGTGCGCCACACGTTACTGCCGGGCCCCAAAACAGAACAGAAACCGCCCAGCGAGCCAAACCTGCCGGCGCGCCACACGTTACTGCCGGGCGCCCAAAACAATACAGCATCCACCAGCGAGCCGAGCCTGCCGGCGCACCACAGTTACTGCCGAGAGCGCCAAAACAAAACAGAACCCGCCCAGCGAGCCGAGCCTACCGGCGCGCCACACGTTACTGCCGAGAGCGCCAAAACAGAACAGAAACCGCCCAGCGAGCCAAACCTGCCGGCCCACCACACGTTACTGCCGGGCGCGCCAAAACAATACAGCATCCACCAGCGATCCGAACGCATTCAGGGATCCTGTTCTATAATTACATACATCCCAGCATTGAATATAACAGAAGGTCGGCGCCGAAGCAAATCTTACAGTCCGGGACAAACACAACGCCCTACCGCTCACAAGCATTGACCACCGTCGTGTCATGCAACATTTCTCAAACACTCGGTGAGCCTCTGTCCGAGAAAGCCTGACTTGACGGCGGCCAAGAATGAGACAACCACTAATGAACCGAGATATCCCCACCAGCATATGCATCCAATCCCGGCCATATCCGCGCTAAAGTAACGCTAAAGCTGGCCTCATCTCATTGTCATTGCTATGACTAAAACTACGAGCCATTTCAGCGAGCTAGACACAACAAAAGCTGTCGCCGCGGCCAGTCCATGACGGTGGCGGTACTCACATGTTGATGAGGTCGACCAGCCAGCCACGCGGCACGCGCGCGTCGGGCGGGCGGGCGAAGAGAGTGTCTTCAGGAGGCGCGCCGGCCGGCGGCACGGTCTCCGAGGCGCGCGTGCTGTTGAACGTGTGGAACCTGCGGGCAGCAGGTACCGTCACCGTCGGCAGCAGCACACTGGACCACGGACGGGGTGAGGTACACACGGCCTGAAAGACTTCGTGTTGAGCGTAGATGCATGGTGAATATAAAACAGGACGGAAACAACGGCAAACTCTGCTAAGATATCAGGCTGATAAAGATACCAAAATTTTCTAATCGGATACGGCAGAAAACACTTTCAAGCTCATCCCACGCTTCATAAATAAAAGCGTTACGACGAAAGCTGATCCCATTTCCTTGCTCAGTGTAGGAGATCAAAATAGCACACAACCCTTCAGAGCTGGCGGATGGAATCGTACCCAACCCCCTCCCCCGCACACACATTCCCCTTCTCCGTAAGACATCGAAATCGAAGTGACTCAACGCTGTGAGTCATGGGGCTGGGATATTCCATCTCACGCACCGGGCGGTCCGGCTCCGTCCCCGCTCGATTCGCGGCAGCCCTGACCAGCAGCTTACTTATTCAGCGGGTTGAGGACCATCGCAAGAAGCTCCAGCAGGCAGAACCAGTCGTCGTTCAACTTCGCCACGCACAGCTCTATCAGCCGCTCGCAGTTCTTATTGATGCATTTCTGCAGACAAGACCCGAGATTGTTAGCACATTGACCGGATTAAAATAAGCCAGACAACCCCATTCCAGCAGCGCTCCCGTTCTAAGCAGGGGGGAGGTGGAGGCTCCGTCAGGACAAACGCTCGATATTAATAGTTGACGTCTCAGTGTTGAGTCTAACACTAGCGACGCTTCCATTTACACCAAGCAGGGAGCGGCGGGCACCAACACGGGGCCGGTCATAATCCGCGATGTTACCCCGGTCGATGTTACCTGCCCACCTGTCAATGAGGCAGGTCTTCACTCCCTCAGCCACCCTCCGGGTTCGATGCACCCCGGCGCTCTTCGAGGAACTGCCTACATCAGAAATTTAACACCGGAAATGCTATCCATCCAACTAAATCTTAGATAAAGTTGCAATCACAGTTGGCAGGCCGGTCGTGAACTCGGCAACGACACTCACGTGGATCTCGAACTTCCAGCCGCTGACGGCGTCGTCGGTGAGGATTTTGGTGAAGGAGGTGGTCAGGCCGTCGCGGAAAAACCGCTGGCAGGGCTCACTGCGTGTGTCCAGACCTGCGGAGACACAGCAGGGCGTTCACACCGCAGCCGCCGAGCCGGCCGGGCTAGTGCCGTCTACCGGCGGCGCGTGCCCACTGGAGACGCCGACACGCACCTGGTGCGGAGCGCCAAAATGTGTCTGACTGCCTACAATCCGCTTTCCTTCACATCTCTCCCATCTCTCTATCCACCACTGGTGGTTCTGCCGGTTAGTTATTTGGACTTTCCGGTGCACAAACCCCCGAAGATGACACATCGGCCGGTGGTTGTGCCTGGCGGCGCCGGCTGAGACTGACCTCGTTTGCAGAGGTCGATGGCAGCCTTGAGCAGCACCTCCAGCTCTCCGTCAGGCAGCACGGGGAATGACCCAGCGGGGCCGTGAGATCATCTCCTCCAGCCGACTCAGCTCCACCATCGGGAACTCAGGCGCGCCCTCGCCGTCCGCCGCGCCCGGGGCCGCAGCTGGAGCCGAGCCCTCGCCGCCCTGCCGACACCGGCGCACACTGGGGCAACACTGACCACCGCCCCACGGCGCACATTGGGGCAACACGGATCAAAACCATACGGCGCACCACTGGTTACTGCCAGACAGCGCAGGTTCCGACAGTTCAGGTGTTTCCACATATAGAAAACTGCCGCGCATTAAAAGAATAATAATGCAATACTTTTTTAAACTCAGCACACTAGAGTGACGGGAGAAAATTGATACAAACATATTGAGAGGTGAACATTATAAAAAAACAAAGGATTGACGAAGCAGATACAAACATTCCGTAAAATAAAAACAAAACCATAAGGAGGATAGCTCGAGGATACCAAACAGCTTAATAAAACTGGTCCGATTTTCGACCCGAACACGCACATTTTACCTCATTGATAACTGACCGGGAAAGTGACCACACCATGATTGAGGAAAGCCGGGGCGCGGAGTCTGGGCGCAGGCCCGGCGGGGACCTACAGCGTTGTTGTTGGCGACGGAGGCCGGATCGGTGACGCTGGGCTCGGCCGTGCCGCCGCGCATGGCGATGGTCATCCTGGGGCGGCCGAGCTGCGCGGCGGCGCCGCTCCTGCCGCCACAGCGCACACCCGTCAACAGCCGTCTCCACACAGTCACCCCCCCCCCCCCGAGGTTATAGCGCAGAGGTAACCGGACCAAAGGCAGCGGCGTCATCGTGCATCTTTCACTGGTTGGGGGACATGGATCCACCTGGTGATAACGGGGCAGGGGGGAGATGAAGGCGAAGCCGAAGTTAACTTTCTTGGAGAGTGCTACCCATGCAGTTTATCGTCACCCAGACTGGGTACATTTGCGTAGGTCGCCAATCTCAAGCACGAGGGCCCTGGGCCGCCTTTTAAGGGACGCCCACTGAATCACCAACTGGGGAGACACAGGCCCCGTCCCCTTGCTTTCGACAGCCATGCGGATGGGTCAACGGATACCATACAACAACACTCAGGTCGTAACGCAGAGGTCAGCAGACAACTCCCACGCCACAGGAAAGGTCACCGCACAACTTACGAAACAGGCGAGATCTTTAAACAGGAACAATTGGCGTTAGACAAGTTCAAGGATTAGACGAGTGCGTATGGTCGCAAAAGAGATTGCCTGTTTTTTATGGCCTAAGGCATGCACTGGGAACGGCTGTTGGGAAGAAAATCGGTAGAACGAACCAAACACACCATCAGTTTGACTTAGTATTTTTATGTTTGTTTTTCCGAGGTTTATGAAGATGGTAAGTTAACCCTCGCCCCACCGGGAGGGGGCATCGATGGCCCGTCTAAGGTTTTTCCGGGATAGCAGAAAAACGATGAGGCGCAGCACCGCGGTTGACGGGCTCTACCTATCACCCAATCATTTTCCCAACATCCCTAAAATTTTTACCCCGGGTCACCTAAGGTCAGGTCACCAGGCAGGTCAACCAAAGTCACCTCACTTCAACTTTTGAGCTCTATAAGACATTTCTATTAGCTACATTTCCAAAGTCGATCGATTTGAAACTTCCTACACTTCATGAACCCTCCAGGGATTACAAGGTGTAAATCCGGGATTTTTAGATTTCGTGACCTAAGGTTAGGTCACGAGGTGACCTCTCCCGTTGAAAAAGCATGGGGAAAAGCTGTCTTATGATTTAAAAGTCACAAAAACGATTGCAAATGCTTGGCTTGCTCAGAAAAGCGTTCTTGGACACCCTTTCACGGATCCCAGGGGCCATATTTGCCCTTTGACCTATCCGAGGTCATCCAAGGTCGCCAGGGGTCAAAAACAGTATTTTGACAATAACTTTTGACCTAATTAAGCTAGAGCGCTGAATCAAACACCATCGTGTATGTCTCGTCACTGGCTTTCATTTGATATACAGCAAGGTCACTATCTAACCTTTCGTGACCTTAGGTCATATTAGGCCACGGAGGTGACCTCTGGAGGTGAAACCACTGGCGGGAGGTCATTACGTTCCGCATAGCGGAAAAAAGGCCTGGCATTTCCCTATCAAATGTACTTGACCAGATTTTAAAAGCTCTAATGGCATAAGAGTTATGTCCAGTTTGCTTAAGCATTGCACATTTGAGTGAAAATAGCCGATATTTACCTAACTTGACCTCTGGAGGTCAAACCATTGACCTGAGCGCTTAAACATACCAAATGATTTCTTACTGAATTCAGGCGAGCTTTCTAATGCACTTTGCAGATTTGCGCTAACCCCCATATTTTCGGAGTTAGAGGGAGCCATAGATGCCCCCCGGTGGGGCGAAGGTGAAACCGGATCACCGGTGGGGCGCGGATTAAATCAACGTGCTTTTTCACTACGCAAAAAATAAGGCAAACGTTTTGAGCTCAGCACTTCGTTGGTGGCGGTTTTGGGAACATAATTAATTTCTATAAAAAGGCGTAGTGCCGGAGACCTGCCGCTAATGTGGTGCGGCGTATGTTGGGGTAACAGGTGGCCCCAGAAGTGTTCGTTTCAAAGAACACGCATCGGACAGTGGGCACGCAGTCGGACGTGCTGACCTACCCTCCATCATCAAACACTGGCTTACCTGGGGTCAGGATTCGGACCCCAGTCAACGCTGGCGACTGAGCCGAATGGTTCCGCAGAACGATCTGAGAAAAGATTCAGATAAGAATGAGCCTGCTTTCTCAGAGCCAGGAAGTGTGGGAATCACACTCCGCACAATATGCGTCCGTGTGCTGCATCAAGACTCATTTGTATAAGATGAAATCAGAGCTGAGTAATAACAGTTTTGTGGACGCATCTGAGGTAAGTTTCATAAAGGTGTCGTTTGACAGTCTGGGTTGTTTGTTGAATTTGCTCGATTCACCAAAAGGTGTTTTGAAAACCATGAAGCGCAACGTTCAAATTCAGTATCACATGTTTACCCGAAAAAGTTCGTTAGAATAGCTATCTGACTAATCCTATTAATGCCATCCATCATACATATTTCCATCATCCTACTTTTCATTTGATGTCGCTTTCAACCAACCCTGTCAAGCAATAACTCACATAAAAAAAAAACGGGCATAATGCCTTTAATACCTGTTGGAAAAAACATAGATTTAGTGTTACGGGCATACTCTCATTTCAGTACGCTTTCATAGAGCTGGACATTAAAAAGTTTTACAGAACAAAAAGCGGGTAATTCCACTCCTACAGGCGGCTCTCACTTTTTGCAGCATGTCATCCATATCGACGATGTCAGGCGCAGGGGCTGAGTACGACGTGGTGCGTACGTGTGCCGGGTTATCGTGTCCAAAACTAGTTACTTTCTGAATGAAGTTATAAAAAGACGTTAATTTCCACCAGATATCAACAATAACTACATCTTTTGGGGGCGACAATGACGGTTTGACATCGACTCATGACTTGCGGCCCTGAGCATAACACTGGGTAAGCTGAAGTATGACGTCATACAAAAAATAGACGTTACACTGGGTGACGTCTGACCGGAAGCACTGGGTTATTGATCGTGAAAATGCTGATATGACATTGGCCTGTGACCTTGGACTTTGTGCGAGGCGACTTTGATGTCTCAACCCGATTCTTTGGCGTTATGACGTCTCAACTCGGTCCAGAATGCAGGTGAACTGATGCAACCGCGCAATTGTGGCGATTCTAAAACATAGGCCTGGCTTTGAAAGCTTATGAGTAAAACAAATAATTGACAGATTTTGAAATATCTTGCATTAATCAACAAGCTCATTAACTATCTCAACATGTCACCGCGGAAAAAATACGTGAAGAGTCGCTTTTTGGACCCTCTCCACTGCTGTGCGGCCCCAATTTGCTCGGTTTTGATCTCGCACGCCGGCCGGGGGGACATTGTGCCAGTCCCGGCATTATGTAAGTTTTGAGCACTCACTGCAGCCATGCATGACAAGATAATCCAGGGCTGATGTCTGAGGGCTTCCCGGGCAGTAAGAACGCATCATTACCTTAGACGTGGTTTTGGCTGCATTCTTTGGGCAGGCTTATAGTAGCAAGTTTTGTCGACTAATAATGCCAAAATAGCACCCGATTTGTCCTATTAAGAATGTTACTCAGAGCAATATAAAGATGGCACAGTTCAGCTTTTGGGTCGTTTAACGCAAGGTAAAGCAGGAAGAGATAACACGGATTTGTCCCTCGCCTGGTCCTTCATTTGAGAAAATCGTACCACAACTCACCTATATTTTTTATTAAATGCACATATGAATACACCATAAAATACGCACAAACAAATTTGGTTCTGCCTATCCAGCGTCAGTACACGCAAAGGCCGTCATGGGCTGAAGTGGGCAAATACAACGCAGACAAACATCGAGATACCAAGAAATAAGTCGAAATGTGTGGTGTCTGCGGTCCCCAGGTCACCCAAGGCCTCAGCAACGGCACCCACTCTGGATTGGCATTTATGTCAACGGCTGGTATCATACCACAAGCAACTCACAACAGGTGACAAAACGCGAAAACTACTCATCGAAACCACCAGGGTATAAAGATATTTTTCATCTTACCCGAATACTTTCTGAACATCCGTACGGTAAATATCTTAATAAGCCACATCCCCAAGAACGCAGAGTGGGGACTTGTGTCATTTCGGCATTGCCCGCCGGGATGGGGCAACGACGCAAATTTCCCTTTCTATTCATTTGATGACCCGGCCCGTCTTCAAAATATGCGAGATGGGTATTCATGCACCCTGCTTTAAAATGACAATTGAAAGGAACGCAATATTTAATTGCCTGTAAATAATAACTGTTGGGGTTCAAGAACGCATTCGCTGCCGATATTATCCGGCCTGACCAGCTGCACCCTGGAGGGAGGGTTCCTGGGATCAAGTAGTACTTATTGAGACAGTAGGCCGGGCCGTGAACCCGCCACCGGTGGTTCGGTAAGCAGAAGCAGTACCGCTGGGCCACACGTCTCCAGTAATTCTCTGCTGTGTGTTTTATGCACCCCATACAGGAGCCGAAAGCAAACAATTTCGGCACTGCGTCCATCTTCATAACTCAAGCACCCGAATAGAGGGACCAGAGAAGGCCTGCTTCCCACTTTTCATCGCCAAATTTCCCGACCTCAGCCAAAGTTGGAGAAAAATAGTTAACGTGTATAACCAACCAGTGTGGAAGGCACCAGTCCGATGCCTTTTTACGCTTAGAGAAGAGTTTTTGTCAACAGTAGGTTGGAGATTGACTGAGCCCAGTGGTGGATACATGGTAAGGGGGGGACTTGGGGGCTCAAGCCCCTCCCCAAATGTCAGTGTCTATATTTAAAGGAAATGTGGCACCTTGGTCGAATCCTGGAATTCAGTGTTATTAGGGGAGCTGTTAGCGGAAAACCATGGAAGCGTCCATGATTTCTCTGAAAAATGTACAATAAACTAATTTTTTTTATTTTTGAAATTTTCCTCCAAGGAAAGAAATAAATATCTGCCTGTGGATGATGCCATGCTCTGGCAACATCTACCATATTCAGTACGCTTCAAGGGCTTCGATTGGCTGATACTCACCGTGACGCCAGCATATGTCGTCACACCAACAGCCATGGCAAATGTGGCCTGCTGTTAAAGGGAATGTTGCACCTTCACAACGTGATTTTAGAGATAGCCAAGTTGTAAAGCAGGTCGGAAAACCCGGTACTCCATATTTCATTTGTCTTGGAATTCGATATTTCCGAAGAAAAAAGCTAAAATCTACCTGACACCAGCCCCCCTCAGCCCCCGTCGCCGGCGGCCATTGTTGTGAGCTGCTGGTTTGACGAGATATGCTGACGTCACGATGAGCATCAGCCAATCGAAGCCCTTGAAGCGTTTCAAGTATGGTAGTGGTTGCCAGATCGTGGCATCATCCACAGGCTGATATTTATTTTTTCTAGAGGAGAATTTTAAAAATCAAAATATTAAGCTTATTGGACATTTTTCAGAGAAATCAGGAGTGGTTTCATTATCCTCGGCTAAAAATACGCCTATTTGCACTAAATTCCAGGATTCGACCAAGGTGCCACATTCCCTTTAAGGGTACATGTAGGGCACATTTCAGGTAGCTTTTAGCTTTTCTCTAACGAAAAGTTGAGTTTCAAGACAAATGATATGTAGAGTACCAGGTTTTTCGGCATACTTTACGACTTGGCTTTCTCAGTTAAAGGGAGATGCGCGAAAAATTATTATTGTGGTTTCTTGCTAATTGAAAATCCTGATTACGAAACTGTCAATTATTTTTGTATCTTCGGCAAAATTTTGGGAGGCCACTCACCTATTATCGAAATAGGTTAACAGTTTCGATAAAATGCTGAAACCTTCACCCATCACTTACTTTTCGAAAACTATTTACAGCGTCTCAAAATTGGTTTTGTTCTAGGGTGCTGAGTGTAAAATTAATATTGGAAAATATAATCAGCGAGTGGAAAAATTCCGAAGTTGCAATATTGTGAGACTCAGCTAAAACCTTTATTAAACATACATATAAGATTTGAAACATATTCTTCATTAACATTTCCCTATTGTACAATTCTTGAAGAGCTAATTTTCACCACAATCGTTTAGTTGAGCTCCATTGAAGAGTGAGTGGAAAATGTAGCAAAAATGACACAGAAGTGAGAGGAAAATTAAGCCTGCCCGGGTGTCACTCTCCACCCAGCACCCTGAGATTTGGGACACTGACTATTTAAAGTTGAAAAGTAGTGTTTTTTGTAATACAAATGTTTTTTCTCCTGTATATGTATTTGAATTAATTTTAAAAAGCCTTTAAAATATACAAAATGAACTAGTTTGCCCTAGAAACAGAAAAAAACATATTTACTCAAGTCTTCAGCCGTTTCGTACCTCGGGTCTTGAGTCGTTTTCTGCTTCAGCCCCAGGATGACGAAACTTTTACGTCAGAAAGGTCACGTGGCCCCCTATGAGGTGGCTGTACGTTCTGACTGGTCAATTGTAATTTCTTAAAAGTCCTATATTTTTGTTTTAATATTATTTTTTGGCTGCAGCTTTTTCAAAATAACTTTTTATTTAATAGTTTTAAACTTTCAAGTCACTGCTTATGAAAAAATGGGACCGGTTTTTTAGAGAATTTGATAGCCTTAGCCGGGGGTACGTCATTTTCTATAAGTTTTGTCCAACTTGTTCCCAGTACGACTGCTGGAGTCGGAGTCTCACTTAAGTCCTCAAGGGACTTGTCATGGAAACCCCGACCCCATCACCCGAACGAGCAGCTCCCACAATGAAGGATAATTTAGAAGTCAAAATTTAACGTCCCACAAAGCACAGGGACGGCCGCCCAGTTCAGGTCACCCTCTCACCAGTCGGTTGCCAGCCGACCTACGTCGGGAAAACTATTGAACGCCGGAGCGTCTCAGAGGGAACCGATCCCAAGCCTGGACATGCACTGCGACTGCACGCTTCTGAGCACCGGGCCGGAGCCCAACGCTCTACCAACTGAGCTACCGGGGCGGCGATAAGAGGCGTACCGGTGAAGTCGTCTAGAAATGTTGACTTTGAGAGCAATTTTAAGGCATTTGCAGGCGGAATTCGCAAAAATGAGAATAGGACTTCTGAAACAACTTTTTGTGACCTTTTGGTCTAGCCAAGAAAATATTTCGCGTATCTCCCTTTAAAATCACGTTATAAAGGTGCAACATTCCCTTTAATGCATCATAGCTAGAGGCTGTTCCCAAAGAGATAGCGAGGGAGGCTGGAGTCCCTAGCCCCCCCCCCACGAGGTCTGGACCCAACACTGACTGAACCCGTCAATATTTGACGGTGGCGACGGTTATGGATAAGAAAGTAGCTTTCCACTAATTTCGTGGTCTTATTTAGCATACTTATGTCAGGCTTCTGGCTACCTCTATTCCTGTCACGGGGCAGGATTATCCCTTAACACGCGCATTGACGGGGGGGCGGGTACCCGCCTCCCCCTCGGGTTTTTCGGAGACAGCAGAAAAACGGCGGCGCGCAGCGCCGCCATACTTGGTATACCTTTTCCCTCATCATTTTTGCAACTTCTGTGAAAATTTTAAGGATAGGTCATCTCAGGTCAGGTCACCAGTACAGGTCAAGTGACCCGACCTCAAAAAAAAGTTTAAGATAGCATAAGTCGGAGCAGGGTGAACTTATCCAATTGAAACTCATCTCACATAATGGGCTCACCGAGTTCTCTAAAATATGTTGCGGTATTTTTGATATCGATGACCTAAGGTCAGGTACGAAGCATGACTTCTCCATTGGTAATACATGGGAAGTATGGTTTTTACTGAATAACTCAGTAACAGATGGTCATAGAGCGTATATTTTAGCTTCATTAGACTCGCCTTGGCTTTGCAGTTCTAATGATATGCATTTTATATAATTTGACCGTGACCTGACCTCAGGTCAGGTCAAATCTTTGATTTGACCTAGCAAGGTCAAAACATATATCATTCGATTCGGCTTGCTGCGAGGATTCATATAGTTCAAGTCGTTTTGCTCTATCTTTACTTGTTCAGATGTAATGGCCGAAAAACTTAATTTACATGTTATCCCTATGACGGCATGTTTTTGACCTCTGGTGACCTTAATTGTGACCTGACAAAAAATGGTTCAAATATTTTCGATGGAGAAGCGGATGGGCTACCCAACGCCGTTTACCGTTTTTTGCTACCTACCGTGGTTCTCGAGATCTTAGGGGGCGGGTACCCGCCCCCTCGTCAATCCGAAGGTGGCCCAGACCCCCGTCAATGCGCGTGTTAAGATCTCAAAATCTACCTGTCCTATCTAAAAAAATCCAAGTGGAATAAATTCGTCTCACACTGAACTACAACTAAAAAACCGAAACTTCAAAATTATCAAAGTTTTGGGCAAGGGCACGCAAAAAAATTGCCGTTTTTAAGATTATCCATAACCGTGGCCCTGTTTTTATAACAAAACTAGAATGTATCATCAAAAATTTCAGTTAGGTGGAAATTCCTAATTTAATGGCAGATCCAGGGCCAGAAAAATATGGTGACATATGACTTTTTGATGACTTTTTTGCATGACTTTTTTGTCGCATAAATTACTAAATTTTAGATACTGCGTGGCATCTTTCACATAAACATAAACTTAGAACATTTTTTTACCAATCGGAGGTAGATTCAGGAGAGCAAAAATGCGGAGCCAGATCCATATTGCCAATGTCTAAAAGGTAGGTACACATGTTTACCTATTATTGATAGCTTTCATGTTGCACATCTTTTATCCGTCCTTGCCAAACCTTGGGGGATTATGAATGATGTAGTCACCTCGATCATCCGCTTATGCATGAATTTTTCTCTATTTTGATTCGGTCTTGGATGTTTGTTCCGTTCGTTGTACTTGGTATACTAAAGTACGCTTGTATATACGTGAAATCTCCTTAATTAAAATTCTTGAGCGCGCTCATGGCATCTTATTATCATTCAAACAGGGTTGCGGGTATGGTATGTTTACTTTTATTCCCCGGCTGTCCTGCAAACAGTCGATCCACTCTGCACGAGTACAATCCAACCGAATTTCGAACCCCGGAGTAGCTGGAACCGCCTGTAAAGGCTTGCAAGAAAATTCAATAAGTTCCATGCCGCTTTGCTATATGAAGGACGCGTCGTATACCACGGTAATACTCGGTTTGAGAATAGCGCCTTCCTAAATACAGAGACATAGTTCCACCCCGGTAAACATATTGTTTCAGAATTTTCAGAGATCTTCCAAGTTTCGTTTTGGAAAAGTAAGAAAATTCTAAAACCTGTCGCAAACCGTTTTAAAGACAACTAGGAAATATGAAGCGTGGAGAGAATCAGGCCCCTCCCTCCCGGAGCAGGAATAGGGTCAGCATTTAATTTGAAGAGTAGTCTTGGTTTCATTTTCTGATGGAATGAACAAATGCATTTTATATCAGGGTCAGGAGCGTCGTCACACCTTTGTTCTGTGGGAACGGAATCAACTCCGGTGACGGCCGGACGTGGTATTACGAAGCGAACAACTTTTTTAATTACAAAATACCACCGCAACTGTACACATATTTGATCAGAGAAATGCAAACTTTGGCGGAAATAACTGATACCTACTTTGAGAGCGTCTATCATACTTAGAATCGGGGATAACGTAAAGGAAGAATGAGCTTCCCCGGATACAATTTCATTCCAAGCAATTCACCCGTGGATACAATTTCATTCCAAGCAATTCACCCGTCTTTAAATTTAAATTATTCTCGTCTTTGGGAGCAGCCATTTCCCTTTCGCTGCCCCACGCGGACTCCACCTCACAGACTGGGGCGCCCGGCGACAAGGGCGAAAATCCACGCCACACCCGTGTGTCATGACCAGGTATCGGTCGCAACGGCCGGCAGGCGGCGACAGTGAAACAGACCAACTGAGCGTTGACTTGGAGGCTCCAACCTTACCAGGAAACCCCAAAGGGATTGCCGATTCCCAGAAAACGCACGACCAGCGGACACTGGGTCATATGATGACAAGGCTAGAGACTTTCAGCACCGTACACTCAGAGGCGTCACCACGGATTTTACAGGGGGTGAGATACGAGTAACTTTAAATCCTATTATATGCAGAAGTGTGTATTTCCGTTAAAAACAATCAGAATTTCGCTCATATTTCAAATGTCTTGATGGTCATCTCAAACTACTTAAAAATGCAGAATATGGACTTGTCAGGTGTGGGCATGTCACTGATAGGCTCGCATATCGTTAACCTGCTCATCAGCAATATGGCGAAATCTTAGCAGGTTAGCGAACTGAAGACAAGCAGGATAGCGCATCAAAACTGTACGCCTGAATAAACTAACTTTCATTTATTTCTACCCACTTTCAGTTTTTTCAACAACTTAGAGAGCTTGAGCCTGTTCCAAATATGCATTTAAGCATTTTGCGAGGTCTACCTCTCAGTAGGCAAATTTACATATGACCCAGGCCGGCCCGGCCGTACTAACGCTTTTGGCGAGCTAATTACTCTGCGAATAATTCACGTAGGTAAATAAAATTGACACCATAGGGTAGCTGCATCAATTGAATGTAACACAATTTCAAGCTAGACCGAGGGGTGGGTGTTTCCGCGAGGCCTTGCAACACCATCCAAACAGTGATTTTGGAAAGCCTCAATGCTTGAAAAAAACGAAATATTTATAGGCATTTTGAGCGTGAGCTTAGATAAAGAAGCATTTATTTCTCAAGCATTGATTCAGAAAGTCCAAGTAAAAAAAAACAGAAATTCTAATAAAATGGATTCCACAACAAATTATCTAGAATACATTTTGCTAGATTTATTTTCCGCCATGTTCAACCATGTCTCATATTAAATGGTTGCAAGTAAGGTATGAATTCATGGTAGCTGAACTTCTTTGCGATATCGTCTGTTTATCTTAGACAAGCACCATGAACCATCAATAACATGCCAACCTTCATTTCTCATTTGAAAACAGAACCATCCGCTCCATTGTCGCTCAAAAACGAGTACTAATGGTTCTATTGAGGTACGGCATACGTTTTGTGTATAATGTAGCATTACTACTGGGCGGGCGCGCGGCATCCGCCAGCTTTCTGCATACAAATGAAAAAATGTATCATTCAGCAACTACGCCCGGCTCGACCGTCATGGTACGGAAAACATTTTATATCTGCGAACAGGTGTCGTGCGGGAATAAATTCTGCACTTGAAGGTAGCAGCACGAATTCAATCGTCGCATTAGTATCCCATTTTCGAACAAAATTATTTCCCTTCTCGCCGAGGATGCTCGCTTCTCCAATACCTTACACAACAATCCGAACGAGGATTTTGAGAAGTTTCTCCGATGGAAAGACAACGAAGCATTCGTAGCCGTAACACAAGTGAGGTCTGAAAAAGCTCCGCGCGTTTTTGTAGTGGATTTTTTGCGTAGCTGAGGATGAATAAACTGAATATATAATTAGTTTCCCCGGAGAGTCCCGAGAAAAAATCCTCACGTTAAATTATCTTTATCTCCCTATCGTGTAAAATTGGAACTGATTGTAATTAACGCATTCATTTATCAACCTGGTATCTCCCCGATATTTCATCACCTCTGAGCTGCAGAATAGCGATGAGCCATCCAACAACATTTAAAGAGAATGCACCACGTTGTCAACAAAACGAAACAAAGCTTATGGACAACGGAAGTCTGAAAATCCGGAAACAAAATCTTATTTGCACCTTCAATCGGTTAGAAAAAATATTTCTTACAATTTTAAGTGTTGTCAAAACAGAATGTGGCGCACTTGCGGGTTGGCCTAGGCATCGCGTGAAGTTACCAGGCCGACCGCCCGCAGCATGCCAACGTTGCGGCAGCAATGCCATTGCTGACATCAGGTGGCATGCGTGGCAGTCACGCAGTTGGGATTTAGACCAATCAAATCATCACAATCAGATGGAGAAGTATCCTTTCATTGTTTGAAATGGGGCATTAAAGACCTTTATTTTCCACTTTAAAGTTGTGGAAATTAAATACAGAGAGCTTGGGGTAAAATGAGATAAGCCAACAGTGATTTCTTGACACGCTCTACAAAACTGTAATATAAGTTCAAAACACATTATAAAGTCGGAACACTCCATTTATGTCAATCTCCACTTTTCATCTTGGGACGGAAGCGTGGGCTCGATTATCGCCAATAAAAGCGTTCTGGTTGTTCATTGAGGACTATGTTTTTTACAGATTTCACAAATAGGAGAACAGACTGTTGCTGCGTTAATTACCAGGCCAAATTGTCTGCTGTTAGCATATCAGCGTCAGCTGCCCAGCGAACCTAGAAATTAGCCCTGCAGCGATTAGCGGAATGGCTGACAACGCGAATTAGCCATTAATACCCGCACTGGAGAGGTCTGGCGTTAAAGCGCACTGCAATGGGTTCACTGCCCTCCCCTGAGATCTAAAGACAGACCAAAACGGCTAAAAATACTCCCGTCTGGATTCTCGTGGAAGCTATAGTGTTTTTATATCATAGCCAACTTTCATTGAACTAGGTTAATATATTCAAGGTCAAATGAAGTCATGAAGTCAAATATCGGCCGTGCTAGAGGCACATTGGGAAATGCAGTGACCGTGCAGAAGGTTATGAATATACTGCAATCTAACTATGGTCAAAGAGGGAGGGTCCCATGCAATTTTCTTCAAATTTTGGAGTCAATGCTATTCCAGATCACTGTGTTATACATCACAAGATATTCTCTCTATATTCTACACTATAACCAGATATATAGCAGCTGCTGAGCTAGTTGTGGTGAAGAATATGGAAATAATATCTGTGAGCACCTATGTATACCAAAACTAAATATAAAGCATCTGTTGAGCTGGAAATGAGGGTTTATGTTGATGACCTTGACCTTTGACCTCGACCACGAACGACTTCGATATGTGATCTTGACTTTAACACCAAAAGGGGGTTTAATAACTATTACCTGTAACATAAACATAAATCATAGTGGGTGATGTCATCTGACAAAAATCACTGGAGTCAAAGACCTTGAAAATACAGACGTAACTGGCATGTGGCCTTGGAACTTAAGTTGCCATGACATTACTTTGACATATCACCCCAATTTTGACATTATGACATCACCACTATGTCACAACACAGGTGAACTGAGACCACGTGAGTGTAACAATCTCAAAATATAGGCCTGACTTCGAAATCCAACAAACAAAAACAATCCCAGACTAATTTCCAAAGTTCCTGCAACAACTCATCTCATTAATGATCAGGCTTCGAGCATTTCCCTCTATTCTCCGGTTACTTAGGAAAGAAATAGGAGCAAGGAGGCACTTTAGGACATCCTACAGCCCCCGCGTTAAAAATCGCACTTATCACTCGTATTCAACACCTTCGCCCAAGATCTTGTTGCGACCCCCCAGCGAGTGGTCCCTAATTGACGTAGAGCTTCGCGGTAAGAACCAGCGTGTTGCTTGTCACAAGGGCTCACGATTGATGCCAGTTCGTACAGCCTTAGATAATCAGGTCACTTTCCAGGTCAGGTCAAAGGCACGGTTTTTGCATTCTTCTGCTCATTTGCCGCGACGTGTTTAGACAACCTTGGTCGTGCCAACTGAGTCACACGTTTCTGATTTAAGATCCTTTATACATTAAATCAACAGAAACTCCTGATGCCTTAGCTGGGAGGCACAACGTTGCAAATAACCTTTATTGTGTATTATGGGGCTTCCCACATCAGTTGAAAGAGCTGAGCTCACCTTCCTCAGCTGAGTTCTTTGAACTCAAACTGAGATATCATGAAAAAATATGAATTCCATACCCATGACAGCAGACTGCCTTCCCTCTTATATCTGGCATGGTGGAGACTGGAGCCTCCTCCAAACATGAACCCAATACCTACTTCCTGTAATTATCAGGCATGTGTGCTTAATGGGGGTGATCCTAATTAAATAAAGCATACTTATATGTGTGCTCATTAATTATCTAGAACCAGTTTTTGATCATTTGCCTGCTGCCAAATAAGTGCACACTCTACACAGCAGTTCCAAACCTGTCAGAAAACATGCCAAGGCTGCTGTAGGTGAAGGAACTGTTCAACAATGGGTGTTGTGTAGATGAAGATGTGTGCAATACAGAGGGAGAGGCATTGAAACTATTTTCAAGTTTGCTAATCCATCTGAAACTTGAACAGACCTACTTTCAAGACTGGTTTAGCAAACAATGTAAACATCTCTCATACAGGTTTCAAATGCTTAAAAAGCAAGCATGCAGGCAGAGACAGTTTTTGGCAAGACTTCCTGAGGGGGAGGGCAAGTTGAAAAATACTGCTTTGCAAGAAAAACGAGTGAAGTTCCGGAGAATAGTTTCCCTTCCTTCTGCATTTGGAGGGGAGCAGCTAACCTATCCATGTATATACATTTAATAAAAAAGGCAGAGTATTTATAGCAGTTTCAATTAATGCATGTTCAGGTTCATTGGACCCTAAGCAGCACTTAACATCAAGGTGATATATGCCCTTTAGGCTACTGATAGTGTTTAACACGCGCATTGACGGGGTCTGAGCCACCTTCGCATTGACGGGGGGCGGGTACCGCCCCTAAGATCTCGAGAACCACGGTAGGTAGCAAAACGGTAAACGGCGTTAGGCTGCCCATCCACTTCTCCATCGAAAACATTTGAACCATTTTTTGTCAGGTCACATTTAAGGTCACGAGAGGTCAAAACATGCCCGTCATAGGGATAACATGTAAATTCAGTTTTTCGGCCATTACATCTGAACAAGTAAAGATAGAGCAAAACGACTGAACTATATGAATCCTCTTAGCAAGCCGAATCGAATGATATAAATTTGACCTTGCTAGGTCAAATCAAGGATTGACCTGACCTGAGGTCAGGTCAGGGTCAAATTATATAAAATGCATATCATTAGAACCGCAAAGCCTAGGCGAGTCTAATGCAACTAAAATAAATGCTCTATCACCATCCGTTACTGAGTTATTCCGTAAAAACCATTTTTCCCATGTATTTCCAATGGAGAGGTCATGCCTCGTACCTGACCTTAGGTCATCGATATCAAAAATACCGAACATATTTTAGAGAACTGGTGGGGCCATTATGTGATATGAGTTTCAATCGGATAAGTTCACCCTCCTCCGACTTATGCTATCTTAAACTTTTTTGAGGTCGGGTCACTTGACCTGTACTGGTGACCTGACCTGAGATGACCTAACCTTAAAATTTTCACAAAGTTGTAAAAATGATGAGGAAAAGGTATACCAAGTACGGCAGCCTACGCGCCGCCGTTTCACTATCTCCGAAAAACCGAGGGGGCGGGTACCCGCCCCCGTCAATCGCGTTTTAAGATTCCAACTTGTACCACCATATATGAACATTTAATTAAAAAGGCAGAGTATTCATAGCAGTTTCATGCAACATCTGTTTAGATTAATTACATCCTAAGCAGCACATAACATCAGATGATATGTGCCCTATGGGCTAGTGATGGTGTTTATGTTTCCTACTTGCACCACCAAGTTTCTCAGATGCTTTGGTTCATATGCTAGGTACTCTACCACCAGTGAGGCTTAAGCTCCATTGCCAGAATATGCTCCAGATGGGACTAACAATTAAGCCCATCAAGGGTTATTTCCTTAGCACTATAGTGTGGTATGAGCTAAAATGATAGTAAAAAAAAATATTTAAGGGCCCAATGACTGCAGTATTATCCTGATCAGTGGTCCATCAATATTGTATTTTGGAAACTAAGCCAGATATGGAAACTAAGTCATATGTCATTTGCTAGTGCTAATGACTTCTGCACCTGCAGTTGTTACCCTTGCTCCTGTTCTCTGACTGAACCATCTGTTGCTGGCCATATCATGTAAACTTAATTTTCATGAATCAGGTAAACATTACTTCAATCACTTGAGCATAATGGACACATGCAACTGTGTCAAAGATAGTCCATACATAATCTTACTCAGCAAAATATACCTGAATATGCATAATCTAGTGCAATTGTCAACCCCTGCATGCCTACTTTTGAGCATTTATGCTACAAAACACATAAATTTAAACAAAAATTTTATTTAGGATAAGTATTTTGAATTGCAGTCTTCACTTTTTTCTCCTTGCTCATACACCACTGGAATTGCCTTATATTTCATTGAGGCACCCTCTAAATGAAAAAAAGTATGTAAATATCAAAGAAAAGCTTATAGTTCATTGCCTCAAACTGCACATCGACTAAAGAAAAATGGCACAGAATAGCAGGGAAAGCAAAAATGGTTACACATTCTGCCTCCTTTGCTTATTTTCTATTTCATAAACCTAGTTCAACCATACTTGTAGAGCTGCATCAGGCTCAATATTAAATTTACATTGATGTGTTTGAAACTGCAACTATCACACAGGTATCAAACTTCAACTGCAGGTATCACAACTAATAACTCAAGTAATACAAAGCAGCTTAGCTATCACAAGTCTGTCACGAGGAAGTATTTGAAGTCTTTGACAAGGAACAAGGGAATTGGAGGCACACTGAAAGATTGGATGAAGACAATTATATGTGTGTCACACTTCATTTCCCTGATTATTCAGCTAAATACAAAAACCCTACCACCCTACTGAACATCATTGCAAGCAGAGCAGAACAAATGCATCTTAGTAACAATTGTCACCATATCAGTCTTCCCACCTTTTTACCTTAAGGAATTTCTGCCACAGCTTGAATGTTTTATATTTGCTCCTGATTTTCTGGTGAGACTAAGCAAAATGAAAAAACAATGCAGACCTGAACTCAGGCTGTTCTAGCAATTATTCCAAAACAAAACAACCCAACAGGCACCACTGAGCAATATTATGATCAGAGGTAAGGTATTTCATGACTCAAGTTATGCTGGAAACCTTCTGAGCCAGTGGCCACACATTTCCAGCATCGAAACACACACACACAATGTTACATAAAGAGATAAAATCTAAAATTTACAACACAGAAACATTGCTATGGGCGTCCCAATACATATGCGGCGCATAGAAATCCACACGGTTCTGGACACAGTGAAGACCACTTACTTTGAAAGGGATCCAGAGGGGGCTTCAAATATCGCTTGATGAAAGAACCGATTCTAGCATGTATCACACGATATCAAATGTATGGAACAATGCCCTGAAAAGCTACAGCAAGCGCACCCCGTCACATTCGCCGGCCCTGTTTGCCGTCGCGGAGATTTACACTTCTATCGATCACAAAAATGCGTGGTAAACTTCTCGAAGATCATACTAATTTCGGCTATTGAAAATTAATCAAATTTAGAATTTTTCATGCTCCTTGGCTGACTTTCTGAAACAAGCGACATGTTAGATTTGTTTCAAAACTATATTTTTTACCAAAAGCTGTAATAGATGGCACTACTAGTCAAAAGATGAGTTGAAATAAACTAATGCCAGATTACTGTAAAGTAACTCCTCTAATAAAACATCGTTTGCTGCGCCGATAAAAGTAACAAACAAACGGTGACAAACGTGAAGAAGTGACGATGGGTCACGACGGGGCTCTTTTTCTTCGAATGCCGTGCAAACAAGATAATATGATGAATAGATAAACCGGGAGCTGGTTTTCATTCGCTCTGGTAAGTGTCGTGATGTCTGATCTTAAATTTGAATTACTGAGTTAAGCAGGCTTTTCATTGGGGCTTGCTCAGAACGGGGCAAGCATGCCACGGGCTACAGTTCCACTAAAATCCCAATGATTGGTAAAGGTATGGTAAGGCAGATGAGATTTTATACTACCTTTGAGCCCATGGGCAGTGCCAGATGACAATATAAAATTTCTCCTATAATTCTAATTCGGACCCATACACATTTATTTTCACAGCTGACACAATCAAGAAAAATACAAATATGGGCATGGAACAATCACATTTTGCTGTGCCTGACTAATTCCATGCAACATTTACCTTAAAGATAATGTTACTTGATCATATTTCATTTGTATTTTGGTGTAATGTAGTCATATAAGGGCAGCTTTCACATGCACTTCTCAAAGTTTGTGACTAATTTTTGTAGCGTGTTTGTGCAATTGATTTTTTGTTTCATAATCAGCTTGTGTTCATGTTTTAGAAGCCAAACTTTCAAGCATGCCTCTAGCCAAGTTAGCTTAAGAGGCCGGTAAAGATAATTATTTGAAGGAATGGCTTATGTTGGTGGGTACTTACATCCTTGCATTTTTGTGTGGTGTTGTATACTTTTGTGGCTTGTGCTGTCTGCTAGGTGACTTATGTGGCTTTTTGCACCCATAAATGAAGCTATAGTTGATCTTCAATTTATTATAGGTATATGACATAGGGGCTGGTCCAGAGCCTCTTTTGAAAAATCAATTGAGGTTTTTGGTACCAGATGTTTAGTCAGAAAATACCCAAGATAAATGACTGAAAGGAATGTAACAAACTCACTATTGTTGTTTAGTCACTGACTTACAATTTTTATTCACTCATTCATCTTTTTTGTACTTTATATTTGTGTTTTCAAAAGAGGGTGTGGACCAACCTCACATGCTTGTGTGACTCTTTGTGGAGCATTCTTTTGTGACATATGATATATGTTAGGTTAACTTATGTGACCTTTTATTAATGATTGCTGCTTTTTTTACTTCAGTGTGTTATGGGCATGTTACAAATACAGAATACAGAGACTGCTAGTAAGATTTAATTCAGTCAATAATCTAGCACTGAGGCAAAGTACTTGTAACAAGGGGTTCACTTGCTGGATGACACACAACTGGCTGACAATATCCCAGTGGCTGGCTGATTTTCTGCAGTTGGATAGAATATTTAGCCATGAGGGAGCCTGCTTAACTGACTAGGGTCATTCTGGTGTACTAAAAGGTCCTATTTTGTTGTTGGTCTGGTGTAATGTTTAATATAGTGATCACTGGCAAGAAAGGGATCAACTGGCTTGCAGGATCTGTCTAAATATCCACTATTAGCATAAAGAAGTTCCTTACTGCTCAACAGGCCCAGGCTAACAAATTCAAGAGGCCAACAGGGCCACTCACTGGCTATTTGTTTATTGTCCTTTCCATTGGCTAGGGGTTATGTTTTCAAACAGGAACCCCACCAGTCAACAGTGCCCTTCCAACCAACAAGAGTTATAAAAGAAACTCACAAGTCATGTACAGCTTACAGAATGAGATAAACCAGCAGGATATTGTATAATAAAAGGGCTCTTCTAGATCACTGCCCTCTATTAATGACAGCAAGCTCTTCTAGATAATGGGTATCCATTTGATAACTCCCATGGATAGCAAGCCAACTGGGGGCCTACAGCCAAAAGGAAGGATATTTTTCCCAGCAGGGGACAGAAGGATCAACAGGGGATGCATTAGTTAGTTAGAATGGGAACCACTGGCCTTTGAGGGATGGCCAACTAATCAATAAGAAAGGACATACTGAACAACAAGAAGGAACCCACTGGTCGACAATGAGAGCCCCATTGGTCTTGAGCATCCTCAACATCAAAATAGTTAAGCTGACAAAATACATTGTCATTGTCTGAGTTAAGAGCATAATGGTTAAGAGGTTGACACAATCTGTGGGTGGATGTTTAAGATGGGGTATCTGCCAGGTAGAGTCGAGATCCAAGCTGGGGAGAAGAATTTTGAGTCTGACCTCCTGACAGGTGCTTCAATTCCGTGGCTGCCACACAAGAGCACAGAATACAGCCCATGTCCATGGGGTTCACATAGGTAGTGTGATTGTGTAGAACTGCTACCTCTCGGCAGGATGATACGGGGTGTGGTAAGCTGAGCTGACGATGCCGTCGCCGGTGCCGACATCCGACCAGCAGGCCAGCTACCGCTGGTACTGCCCCGGAGTGTCCCGCGCCGAGGCCGAGGTGCTGCTCAAAAAGGGTGAGACATCTGCCAGGCTGGTCATTTGGTTCTCCTCTGCATGACACATCCGCGGTAAACGATCGTCGTTTGTAAGCCGGGTATTCCATGAGACTATAACAGCCTACGAATTCGATTTTGATAGATCTTCAGCCGGGGAGTTCTCTGGGGGTGCTACTCATTTCCAATTGAGGCAGCGAGGTGCTACTACTCTGTTTTTTTTTTTTTTTACTTCGGCACCCAAGAGGTATTTCGGTAAAGTTCTGCTATTTTCAAATGTCAGGCCAAGCACGTTTTGGTGCGATATATTTGGCATGAACTAATGCCATGTCGCCTGATTTTAAAACGAGGGCGCTAAGTATCATAACTTTTTGGCGGGTCAAAACTGAGTTGGTTTTGTTTTTCTTTATATGGTGAGAAAATAGGAGTAGGTTTGTACATGAAGTACTTTATTTCTGCTTCAACTGGTCCATGGAGGGGAATATACAGCGAACGCATCCCTGATGATGCATATCTTCGTGACTTAAATGCTTAATTCGCGATGTTCCTTGATAGCGTGTTAATATTTGAACTCTCAAAGGTGTCATCAGGCTTTTTTCTTTCGATGTCAGGAAAGATATGTGACCTTTGCTAACCTCTTCTGTTGTTGTTTTACCAGTCGTGACGGTTGGAGCTGTGTTCTATTTCGCTGGGAACCCCGGCAGATTCGCCGTCAGATGGCTATTTCCTGGTGCGAGACAGCACCTCGGCGCCTGGCGACTTCGTGCTCTCTGTGGTGGTGGATGGTGACGTCATCCACTACCAGATCCATCAGCATGGCCACGACGCCTTCTTCTCCATGGGTACGTGCTGTGGCCTCAGGAGACGTGCCCTGCTCCAACAGCAACTCCATCTGAAGGGAGGAGGGCAGGACGCTCGTGCTACCCAGATAGATCGTGAAATGCAGTGGCTTATTATAAGAAGGCATTTGTAACATGTGTGCAGTTGTTGTTTGTTGTACATGGTTGTACATGCTGCTGACGGTCGAACTGCTGACCGCCGCAGACGAGGGGCCGCTGATACACGGCCTGGACGCGCTGGTGGAGCACTACATGGCGGCGGCGGACGGGCTGGCGGTGCAGCTGAACTCGTGGTACCCGGGCTCGCTGCCGCCGGCCACCGCCCGGCTGCACGGCTCCTCAACTCTGCTGCACCGCGCTGCTGAGGCTGGTGAGAGCTGCGGAGCCTGGTGGGAGCCGCTGAGGCCGGCTAGAGTCGGCGAGGCCGGTGAGAACCGGTGGGGCCGGTGAGAGCCGCTGAGGCTGGTGAGAGCCGCTGATGCCGTTTTGAGCTGCTGGCACGTGACCCCAGTCCGCTGACGATGCGTGAGGGGGTTGATCTTTGGAGCATCGGAGGGGGAGGCGGTGTCTGATGCATCGCTACAGCTGCTGACGTAGTGGGAGGATGTAGTCCTGTGGATATAGGTGTACCAGGCCTATATCCGTATTAGCAGAGCGAGCCGATGTTTTATCTAGACTACTCTGCTGTTGGTGTCTGTCTGGTGTGTGCCCCGGAACACGGACTGCGGCTTCAGTTGGCTGGGCGATGTGCGCCGACGCGTGTCCCCTGCGATTAGGTGAGCTGCTGATTGTCACCGAGCTGCTGAAGGCCGGCTACAGTCAGCTGAACAGCAAGGACGCGCAGGGCCAGACGGCGCTGCACCTGGCTGCCCGGCTTGGCCGCGCCGAGGTGCTACAGCTGCTGCTGGCCGCCCAGTGTCAAGTCAACGTGCGCGACTCGGAGGGACTGATGCCGCTGCACGTGAGTGGCTGGCTGCCGGTAGCTGAGGGATGCGCGGTGGGGAGCTGCCATCGCGGGGATGTTGATAAGAGTTGGTGCCTATGTTGATTCTTTGGATTGATGCGCCTTCTGAAGTTACATGATTTTTTTTACCCAAGTTCGAGGGGTTGTTTGGTTAGTGCTGTCTCTTTCCGCGCGGCTGACCTGAGTTCAAGGCCGGGCGGATTCCGTGATCAAGGAGCAGTCTGACTCCCCAGGAACTTTTCCTACTGGAAAAGAGTTGGTGACGCCATATGACCTTGGCAGTTGGTGCGTCAGTAAGCCACCAAAATTATGACCATAATATCCAAGTTCAAGGTTTTTCCACTCATTTCCGTTAGCATATACCATCACTAGGGAAGCACAATAAGTTGATAGTGTTAAAGTATTTGCCAACCTCTAGTTATTTGAGAATCATTCTGACGTATCACACTCCTCGTCGTTCCTTTGTCCCCATCTAACAGAAAACTATTTCCGCGACGCTCCGGTCGGAAAATATGCACCCGACAGCCAATGAAGAGGCTCGACGACAAAGACATAAATATAAAGAAGAACCCTAAAGGCGAATATTTATATATTATAGTCCCAGGTTGAAAAATATAAACCCATTTTCAGCAGTGCCCTGTCCCCTTGAGGTAGACTCACCCCCCCCCTTCCCCGACACTGCGTCTGCTTCTGCCCTCTGACGACGCGTCTGTCGCCCCTGTATGTATGTATAGTCCGTTTAATATAAGAAAAACCATCGCCCAAAGTTCAAAGGCTAATAACTGCACGTGGATTTCTTTCCTCACATTGTTTTCAAGGCTTAGTTTGGTGAAGACGGGATAAAAAAGCAGCAATTTTCCGGTAGGAAACTCTGTTGTCTTAACAGTTCTAGACCACAAATCACGTGTATTAGTAAATATCGCCACTTTGGAGGATGGTTTTTCTTGGATTAAACAGACTATATTCAGAAAATGTCGCCTTCTGCCTAGCTGTCTACGTCTGTCTCCGCGGCTGTCCTTCCCTGACCTGGCTCGCGCGTGTGTCAGTACGCGGCGCGGCTAGACCGGGCGGGTGCGGTGCGACAGCTGGTGGACGCCGGAGCCGACCTGCAGGCGCGGGCCGCCGTCCGCCGTCGGGTCCCGCTGCACGAGGCGGCCCGCTGTGGCTCCGCCGACGCCGTCCGGACCCTGCTGGCCCTCAACGCACCCAGCCGACCCCGCGACGCCGACGATCTGACGCCGGCTCAGCTGGCCAGCCGGGCCGGCCACGCCGCCTGCGCCGCCCTGCTCGGTAACCGCGCCCGGGGGCTGCTGGTGTAGGTTCTCGATCGGGGCAGGGTGGCCTGTGATGGGGAGCGTGGCTGGTCCGATAGCGAGTGGGGTTCGGTTGGCTGCTGGGTTATATCCGGGTGGGTGGTACTGGTGGGGAGGGATTTAGTGTGAATACCAGCGTGACGGGACATTTCACGTTTCTCGTGAAAGATGAGGGATCGACTTTGTGTTGGGCCCACGATTGGAACAGCGAGGCTGGCTGGACGCACCCAGGATATCGATATGTGATATTATTTTGTGATTTTTTTCGCGTAACTGCATTATTGTTGTTGCCAGACATTTCTACTTCTGTGCATGTTATCTTTCGATTTTGCACTATTATGCTTTTGTTTTACCTTTGGTGCGCTATGATCCGTTTCCTTGTACTGCGACACGTTCTGCCTGCACCGGGCGATGAGGAGGCTGTTGGCTGTCACCAGCACTGTCGTGTGCCTCTGGCGTGCTCTGGCCCTGCAGCTGTGTCGCCACTGACCGGTGGTCTCTGTTGCTGTCGTCCAGTGCGGTACCGGCCGCCGGTGCCGCGGCGCATGCGCTCTGACTGGCTGCACGGCGCCCTCAGTCGCGCCGAGGCCGAACAGCGGCTCCGCGCCGGGTAGGTCTGCCTCTCCTTTGTATCCTTGTATTGCTTCCTCATCCCCATGGCACTCTACGTTCCGCACGGGGAACTCTTCTGCCCCCCCCCCACTGATCACCAGGCTGTGACTATACGCCGCCGGTTAGGTTTTCCCTTCCCCTCCTCTTCCCCTTCACCACCTTAGTCGCAGCCTCGTTCACGCGTGTCACAGTCAGCGTCAGGAATCCCCCCTCCCGAGTAGTGTCGACTTCGGAATTAGATCTAGTATACGCCACCAGACATTGCCAATATCCCAGCCTGCGATGTTTTTAGTGTAGACTGGATGGTGCTCCACCTCACCAACTGAATGATTATCGCCTGTTCTTGCACCAGAAGGGACAGTCACCGTCTGACCCATCTCCTCTCTAAGCTTCATACGTTAAGTGGTTAGCACAATACTTGTTAGGGGCGACCTGGGCCTGCTCTGACGAAGTCCCGCCACCAACAGGGCTGGATTTGGGCTGGTTCCCGCACTTATGGCGTGCGGTTGTAAAGATTAGTCATTTGTCTGGTTTTTAGTCGTGGCTGCCTCATGTCTTGCTCTTGGCAATTCTATTTTTACTTAGAAGTGCGTGTGTGCGCTTGCATCACCCGTCGGCACTTCAGGAAAAGCCTCTTCGCATCCCGTGTTTTTATTTCAAGGCACTGCTATTTCTCCGTTTTAAGTATTTAGTTAAGATCTGTGGTGCAAAGGAAAAATGGTTATCTCTTAATGTATTAGCAATAGAGATACCCTTTTTCCTTTTCCCGGAGATATGTTGGTGGTAAACAGCGACGAGTACTTGTACACTGGCTCCGCCCCATTGCCAGCCCCACATTGTTGAGATTGACTTCACCAGCCTCGCTGGCCCTGCTGTAGGCCGTGACGTTAGTGTTTGCGGCAGCGGCTTCAACAGCGGCGACTACCTGCTGAGGACCAGCTCCCGGAAGCACATTCCGGTGCTTAGCATGGTGCACGACGACAAGGTCTACCACTTCGAGATCCAGGAACTCACAACCGAGGACGGGGTGAGACGCGGCGGACGCCGGGCAGGCTGTCTGGCGGACTGGCTTCTGGTTGGCGTTGGGAACTGTGTCAGCTGCTGGCGGCCTCCAGTTCGGAGTTCGTGTTGGTCTGCACTGTGTCCCCCACTTTACTGTACGAAGCATACAATGCTAAAATATTGGTGCCCTTGCCATATTTCCTCGAGAATTTTGGCGAGCGTTCGTCGCATGTTATTGTTCGTTTTTGGCCACCATTACTTCTTACCAGTTTCCTCTGGCTAAACGTTGCGCCTGTGTGTTCAGGTGACGTACGTGTACATTGACGATGGACCGTACCTGGAGTCGCTGGAGCACCTGGTGGAGCACTACAGCACGCTGTCGGACGGCCTGCAGTGTCGGCTGATGCACCCAGTGCCGCCCAGCGCCGAGGACGCCCGACAGGTCATCTCAGACAGCAGACTGGTGAGGCCGCTCCTCCTCCATCTCCTGTCTGTTGGTCGTGCTGGGTTAATATTGATCAGCGGACGCCTACTGCCTGCTAATCCTCTACAGATCCTTGTTTGTTGGTCATTCGTTACCGTAGCTGTGTTCAGTCTCGTGGGAGTAACCCAAGTCCCTAAAAAGACTGTGCGGCTGATGACACCCTTCCGTCAGCAGGCTTTCCAAGAACGTATTACTTAGCTGTTATGTGGTGCCGGTGGCATTTTTAATTGCCCTCGTCAGCTGAATGCACACTGTGGTGAATATGTATTATATATTTTAGCATTGATAATGCAAGGTTGTAGCTAAAGCCACCAGTCTAACGTGGGATGTCCTCAGAACCCTACTCACCCTCCGAAGCCGTGAGGTCCTAACCCACCTCTGCGCCTGCGCAGAGCGTGCTGGGCCCGCCGCCGCCGCTGCCGCTGCCGCGGCTGCTGCGCACCGGTACTATTTCCACCTCCGACCTGGAGTTCGGCGCCGTGATTGGCGACGGCGAGTTCGGACGGGTGTACCAGGGCCGGTGGCGCGACCCCCGCGGTCAGCTGGTGAGGCTCCGCCGCCGAGCGCCCCCCCGCCGCCAGGCGCCGCTACCTCGCCGGGTTGTAAATTATCCATGGTAGTTGTTTGAATGGAGATGTGGTTAATTGTGTTCACCACCGAGTGACATGCATTTGAAGATCTGTGATGTATATAGTGCTGCCGCTAAGGCTAAAGCTTATCTGCCGCTCCCTCAGCTCCGTGTCTCTCTATGTATGGTTCTCCTGTTTACTCGTCAGTTGTAGGGTGTGTGTGCAGTTGTAGGGTGTGTGTCGTAGTTTTCAGTCTATATTGTGCCGACGTGGAGCCGCTGTGCTCAGGTGGAGGTGGCCATCAAGACCCACCAGGAGGGTGAGGAGCAGGGTGACGACCGGGAACAGCTGCTGCGCGAGGCAGCGTGCATGCGCCACCTCCGGCACCCCTGCATCGTCCGCTTCGTCGGTGTTGTGGAGCACACGCCGCTCATGATGGTAAGGTCGCTTCATGATGGTCTGGAGAATTTCACTGATGTTACGATAAGTTGTCCTAGTAAGCTGTATGCTGTGTTTGAGCATTACTGGTATGCGGCATGTGTTTGTTGTTTGTTGTTCACGGCTGGGCCAACTCAGCTTGCGTATTATCTTAGCTGGGTGTTGCTCGGTAGCATCACTCCCCAGCAGTGCAGTGGTCTCGCTGTGAGCATTCCCGTTTCTTGGTGGCGCGGTCAGCAGCTGAACTGACGCTAGTGCCGCTTGCTGTCCGGCAGGTTCAGGAACTGGTGCTACTCGGCTCGCTGCTGGACTTTCTCCACGATCAGCCGCACGGCGTGTCGCTGGAAGCCGAGCTGAAGCTGTGGGCCGGCCAGGTGGCCGCAGGTCAGTGTCCCTGTGTTTGGAACTGTCATGTCAATGTCCCTGTGTCTGGAAGTGTCACGTCAGTGTCCTTGTGTCTGGAAATGTGAGTCACTGTTCCCTGTGTTTGGAGGTGTCACGTCAGTGTCCCTGTGTCTGGAAGTGTCACGTCAGTGTCCCTGTGTCTGGAAATGTGAGTCAGTGTTCCCTGTGTTTGGAAGTGTCACGTCAGTGTCCTTGTGTCTGGAAGTGTCATGTCAGTGTCCCTGTGTCTGGAAATGTGAGTCAGTGTTCCCTGTGTCTGGAAGTGTCACGTCAGTGTCCCTGTGTTTGGAAATGTGAGTCAGTGTTCCCTGTGCCTGGAAGTGTCACATGTGTCCCTGTGTCTGGAAGTGTCACGTTAGTGTCCCTGTCTTTGGAAGTGTGAGTCAGTGTTCCCTATGTTTGGAAGTGTCACGTCAGTGTCCTTGTGTCTGGAAGTGTCACGTCAGTGTCCCGTGTTTGAAAGTCAGTGTTCCCTGTGTTGGAGTGTCACGTCAGTGTCCTGTGTCTGGAGGTGTCACGTCAGTGTCCCTGTGTCGAAGTGGATCATGTTCCCTGTGTCTGGAAGTGTCACGTCAGTGTCCCGCGAAAGTGCACGTCAGTGTCCCTGTGTCGGTGTGAGCATGTCCCGTCGGAGCCCCGTGTCGAGTGTCACGTCAGTGTCCCTGTGTCGAAGTGTCACGTCAGTGTCCCGTGTCGGAATAGTCAGTGTTCCCTGTGTTTGAAGTGTCACGTCAGTGTCCTTGTGTCTGGAAGTGTCACGTCATGTCCCTGTTTTGGAAATGAGTCAGTGTTCCCGTGTTTAAGTGTCACGTCAGTGTCCTTGTGTCTGGAGGTGTCACGTCAGTGTCCCTGTGTCTGGAAGTGTGAGTCAGTGTTCCCTGTGTCTGGAAGTGTCACGTCAGTGTCCCTGTGTCTGAAAGTGTCACGTCAGTGTCCCTGTGTCTGGAAGTGTGAGTCAGTGTTCCCTGTGTCTGGAAGTGTCACGTGTGTCCCTGTGTCTGGAAGTGTCACGTCAGTGTCCCTGTGTCTGGAAGTGTCACGTCAGTGTCCCTGTGTCTGGAAGTGTGAGTCAGTGTTCCCTGTGTCTGGAAGTGTCACGTGTGTCCCCGTGTCTGGGAGTGTCACGTCAGTGTCCCAGTGGCGGCGTTGCCATAGAGGCACATTAGGCACTGCCTAGCCACTTTAATATGTCGAAGTAGGTATGTATTTAATGTGGAACAAATCTTATTTGACTCGATGTTTAGGTTACAGAGAATATTCCTTTTACGGATCCCTGGGTCAAAGAGGCCGATTATATTATTTGCATCTCTGAGAATCTACGTTCGCAGCTCTTACCGTCAACAAATGTGAGCTTAGGCACTTCGCGATTTCGCTGAATGTGCCTAACACCGTGGCAAACCTAACGTGTGCTTTTTGATTGACATTTCTAATACCTCATTTGTTCGGACGCGAGTACCAGCTCGTTAAATCAGTAAACCAGGCGTGCCTTAGCTGCCAGCACGTGCCATGCCGCGTCTTAGGACCTTGATTACAGCGGATTCGTTTATTGACATTCTTTTATTCGTGGATGTCTAGCCTTCTCTTGTGCGGGACAACTGTTTGGCAATTATTAGCAAGATATTTAATGTGTGAATCCTTTATGAAGAACATGAGTCATGGCACAAAATCTGGCGGATAAAATTTTAAAAATCCGTTCACAAATCGATCATACAGCGATAAATTGGACGTCATAAAAAATGAAGTGCTGAAGCTGTCCTTGAAATGCTAAGCTCTCGTGAGTACCTTGTCCTTCCCGGCTTACTTACCTACCTACTTATCCTTCTTGAAATTTGCCTTGGGCCTTCATGTACTGCTGCATAACCCTTTACACAATCCACCGACTTATGTTTTTGATAGTTTTGATTTTTTTGGTATTAAACATTTAAACATAAATTTTCGTTTTGCTCATCGACTTGGGCTTGTCCCTTCTCTAGCCGACCTGCTGGATCTGCCCCTGTCCCATTTCAGGTAAAAAGCCTGGGCGACGTCTTTACATCTAAGCCAATCGTGCCTAGGCTGTCATAATGTTCAAGCGCCGCCACTGCAGTGTCCCTGTGTCTGGAAGTGTTGGGTCAGCGACCCTGTGTCTGGAAGTGTCGTGTCAGCGTCCCTGTGTCTGGAAGTGTTGGGTCAGCGACCCTGGGTCCGGTTCAGCGTCGATTCAGCGTCCCCCTGTCTGGAATGGGTCAGTGTTCACGCTTAGCAGAAATATATATGTGTGGACCTGATGCTACGCAATACATTAGTGTTGGTGAAATCTTTTCTCCCTTCATACAGTGATTTGGCATTTGTGTAAGACTTCACAGTTTTGACTGTGACCTGGGCTTTGCTGTTATGATTTTGACGTGACACTGTTTTGTGTTTATATTTTTCCATCAGACTTTATCAGATGTTTATTTTCGCGTCAGACTTTTATTTCTAACGTTGAATGCTACCCCCACTGTCGGTTGAGCTGCAGCGCCTGTTCGCTGTCATAGTGTCCCCTATCGGCAGGGATGGAGTACCTGGAACGAGAGAGGATCCTGCACAGGGACCTGGCGGCGCGCAACGTGCTGCTGGCCTCGCGCACCCAGGCCAAGATCAGCGACTTCGGCTTCTCGCGTCGGCTTGGCATCGACCGCGACTACTACGTGGCCGCCGAGGGAGGCCGCTGGCCCATTAAGTGGTGAGACACCTGCAGCCCACGCAGTCGGGCACCCCGACAACGCTGATGTATTTCAGGGCTTCAAAGCTGGCGACGATGACTTGAAATCCTGTAAATAACATCGAACAGGTGGCTGAAATGTGTATTTTCCGTCGTATTCGTCTCTTCATCCTTTCTCATTCCTTGAAGATTGAACCAAGCAGCGTGAAACTCATCTATCTTAACTTGTGGCCTGTGGGTTTTGAACCCCCCACCTGCACTGCCTGGATTCAACCCCTCTTCAGCAGCGCGGTGATAGCTTGCACGTCCACCCAAACCAGTGTCTGCATGGTCTGCGGTCTTGTGCGCAGGTACGCGCCGGAGGCCATCAATTTCGGCACGTTCAGCCCGCAGAGTGACGTGTGGAGTTTCGGCGTGCTGCTGTGGGAGATGTTCTCCTACGGCGAACAGCCCTACGGCGAGATGCCTGGCGTACAGGTCAGTCCTCCTCCCGCTTGCATCTTGGGCAGCAGGGATCCTTTGCGGATAATCGTGTCCTTTATGTTAATTGCTGTGGTTTGACGACGCCGCAACGGCCAAGGATATACGACGTCGCCAACTCTCACCTTGTTGGAAGCGGTTTGGGGATTAGATCAACTGGCTCACGAGGCTTGGCCGGGGCTTGAACCTGGGACCCATGGCTCAGAAGGCAGGAACGCTGTTCACTGGCCCATGCATTCCCATGGCGTGTTTGGTGGTAAGCCTGTGGGTCTAGGACAATTAAAGTTGATTTGTTTCTGAAATCAGTATACGTTGGATTCCCTTTGGATTTGATGCGCGTTTGGTACTCATCAGAAGGTGTCAAAACTAATGTGTTTGCACTATTTTGGGACAGAATATGGTATGGGAAAAGATCAGCTTAGCAATTTGGGCGTGCAAATTCAAGAAGATATCAGAATAAAAATCAAGAGCTCGGCGTAACTGATATGATCTGCTTAACACCCAATAACTGCATAAATGTTGTTTCATAAGGGATGTCGACGTCGAACGCTAATGAAAGTAGTACCTCCGCGGACCGCTCGGTGATGGCTGTCGAATTGCTGGTGAACGGCCGTCGCCGCACGTCTGTCTCAGTTTACTCGAAATTACCAGTGACGTAGTTTGTGAAGAAACTGCTGCGCAAGGTGTTTATTACAGCTTCCGTCGTGCATGATATTCAGGACAATAATTATGCCGCATGAAATTGTATTCTTTGGATAACAAATGAACCAAAACGGTAAGAAGACGATGTTTTGACCGTTTGGTTTGTCATTCGGTTGGTTGCTCATCGCGTCAGCATTAATCACATGCGTACATTCTGGCCGTATATTTCGTGCTGGCCCGTCTCGGTACCATCTGTTAGTGCTGCAGGCTTTTCTGGAGGTGGTGGAGAAGGGCCAGCGTTTGGAGATTCCCGAGTTCTGTCCCGGCGGTATCTACGAGCTGATGCTGAAGTGCTGGGCGTACGAGCCGCATGAGCGGCCCAGCTTTGCCATGCTACACCGTTTTTTCAACAGTGACATCGTGTACCGCAACCTGACAGAACTGACGACGCCCCAGGTGGGTCTCGGGCCACCGGCGGAAAGTGCTGTAATGAACGGGCACCGTCAAGGGGAGTGTCTTTTCCTATGGCTTTGCTGATTTCCGTGCTCCCAGCATTTAATCAAGAATCGGTTATACAAGGCCATCAATGTGAGAATTGTCTGGTTCTTTCCAGCAACGAAACGCTTGACGTTTCGTTGTAAAGTCGATGATGGGAAGCGTAAGGATATCTTTTCTTATGTGAAAAATAATGTTACGATGTTTCAGTAATTCGTTATTTGGAGAGAATATGTCCTTGTTACCGCACTGTGCGGGTTATAGTTCATGCAGTTGATGCTGCCTGCATGAGTGGACACGCCTCAGTCTAATACCCGGCGCACTCTCCAGGTGGTCTCTCTGACCTCGCCTTTAATGCTGTCTGAGGACGCCGCTGATCCGCCCTGTCCCGACCCATCGAACGCCGCAGCAGTGCCGGAGCCGGCGGCGCCGGAGCCTACACCGGAGCCGCGCGCCACAGAGCCAGCGGCACAGACTGCCGAGCCGCCGCCGCCGCCGACGCCGGCTGAGTCGGAGTCGGAGGTGTACGACGTGCTCTCGGCGGCGCGGTCGGTGGCTCCCTGCACGCCGCCGCCGGTGCCGCCCAAGCCGGTGCGCACATCCTCGCCAGCAGCGCCGTCGGAGCAGGAGTACGACTCGCCGCGCTCCCACCGCGTGGAGACGCTGCGGCGGCCGCGGAGGCGCGCCCTGGAGGAGGCTGCGGCACCGGCGGAGGAGATGGAGGAGAGGCCCACTGTCGCCGCTCGCCGGAGGAGAGGGCGCCACTGTCGCCACTATCGACGGAGGAGAGGGCGCCACTATCGCCGCTCTCGCCGGAGGAGGCACGGCTGCTGCGCCGGCCGCCGGCGGCAGACGACCTGACAGCATCTGAGCCGGCTGTCGAGGCTGAGGCTGCTGCTGCCGGGGAGGGAGCCGGTGCGGTAGCGCCTGAGGCGACTGACTCGGCGGTGTCGGAGCAGCCTGGCTCAGCACCGGCCGCCCCGTCCGGTCGTCTGCCACCGTACTCACAGGTTGGACCTCGTACTGGGCTGCTTGGACCGTATTCACAGGTGGGCGCCTGTGGTGACCTGTCGCGGCCCACCCTGTGCCCCAACTACACCGCCCCACTGCACGGTCTGTGGCAGGACTCCGGAGGTACGTACGACGTGCCTCACAGCGCCTCCTCCCGTCACACAGACCCCCGCGACCCACCAGTCAGCTGGACTCAACCGCAGTCGGAGACGTACGACGTGCCTGTGAGGGCGTCGGCTGGGAGTCCGGAGATGCACGATGCGCCCCAGAGGCCCTCTGTGGGCGGCACGGAGACCTACGACGTGCCGACCAGTCCGCGCCATGACACTGCGCTGGGGACCTCCCGCAGCTCCACCCCAGACCACTCATGAGTAACGATCTCTGGAAGTGAAGTTCTGACACGTTCCGCATCGTTTGGCGGCGTATAACGTTCCGTGCTGGGTGCACGTAAGTGCCTTAAGCACGAGTCTTCTCCGACGTGTGCCTCAGAATGTCCAGAAGCTAAAGATCTGATTATCAGACCAGCCGTAGGAACGTGCATAATAGCCGCGGCCCCGGCATCTAAATTAAGGTGGCTTTGTGCGCAGTGGTGAATGAGGTTTCCCGGTGGTGCATGCTTTTTGTATTCGAAGTAGTCACAATATGGGTAAGCTGTGTTTATCTTTTGTGACTGCTGCATGTACTGGCAAGATGTCTATTATATGTTAGAAGTACGCGCATGCCAAAAATATTCCATCTGTGATGATTATGCCGAATGTTCCTTGTTGGTGTGGTTTTTATCACTTTTCAATGGTGCGATACAGTACTGGCCATGAATTGAAGTTGATATTACGTAGTGTTTTAAGCTAGCAGTGGACGCTTGTAGTGAAGGATTTTGGAAGGGTATGTGTATGAAAGTGTATCGTCAGCGAAGCATATGTGCCTACTTCTGCTCTAAAGGTTCAGCATTACATCTCAGAATAAGTTGTGCGCGGTTGTGAGATTTGCTCTTCCAAGAGGATAAGAGTTGGCGACGCTGTGTGACGTCACCAGTTCTCGATGATTTGTTGTAAAATCCCAAAGCTTCTTCTTCTTCTCTTGCGTGTAAGCTTGGCGTCCTGTGGGGAGCTGGTACACTTGTGTTGGAGGGTTCTTTTTTAGTATCCTGTCAGCCCATGGCTTGAGATGTTGGTCAACAGCTAGGTTGGAAAACCAACTCTTCCTCCGTTTGAGGCGTCGGACGCGCAAATTTTAGTTGCCTTTCGACAGTTCTTGTATCTTTGTGCATACTCTCAACTGCAACATCACAGAAAGTCAGTTCCGCAAGGAAATGTTTTGAAGCACTCAGTCTCACCCTTTTCCAACAACAGCAATCATTGGACACTATCGAGGGGAACATACCAGCTCATCTTTCGTAACTGTGAGCTAATGCCACGGACAGAAAGATCTGAAAGTTTTGTATTTTCCAAATATTCTATCGGAGACGCCGCGATATTTGGCGCTCCAAATAGGCAGTGAATAGGTCGGATCGTGAAAAATAGTATCCAACCATCTTGCTTTTTAGGTTTTTGAGGGTGCCGCTACCATGATTTAGTCCGTGCTTGCATTGCTTTTCTCGCTATTTTGTTAAAGGGCTAGCAAAGGTAGCATTGCCTTCTGGCTGCTTGAATGTGGTGAATGGTTTGAATCGCCGTGCTTACGAGATGTGCAGTTTTAATTTATCGTGGATGAGCTTCAGTTGAACGGCAGTTTGTCCCAGTGCCAGCACCACCGATACTATCCAACGCTTTACTATGTCGGGCCGGATCATGATGGGCTGGAAGACAGTGGAAGATGGCCGGGAGACGATGACCTACGCATCATGAAATGTTAATAAGTATTTATGCTCTGATGCATTGTCCGTGTCAATTTTGCGCCAGGCTGGCTGTTTTGGTCTTTGCGATGGGTACAGTTTATCTCAGGTTATGGAAAAGTGGTGTGTTCATGGGAGCGAATTGTTTCCAAAGTGGCGTCTTAGATGCCTGGTGTCCAATGTCTGGGCGAAGATGACACCCGAACTGAAATGGGTTATTGTGTGTTAGGCTGTCAAATCAGTCATGCCCCCGCCCGCTATGGTGATATAGCTACCCTCGACTGTGCTCTCTAATTGCCCGTGATGTGACTGTCACGAGCGGTTGCCTTTTGAGTATGTTTTATCATTCAAGAGGAGACTGTAACTGTCCGCTATTTTCTATTCAATGAAATTTGCTTCTACCTATCGTTGTTTGAATATTTGAACCGGACGAGGTTAGCATAGGGTAGGTCTCAACCTATTACGGCTTGGTGGTCAAAATAAGAGTGCTTCGGTAACCCACTAACATTTTTGGAGTAGTCTTTGCGGTTACCTTTGTCTTCCAGATGCTACCCCAAGCTGGTCGACTTCACACGAGTTACACTCGTGTTTAATTGCCATGGCGCAATAGGGTGTTCCCTTTTTGCAGCGAAAGTGACCGAGTCGAACACAAACCCTTGTAAAGTGCGTATATCGATCGAAAACATACATGAGCTGTATCGTATTTCCACGGGGTACAATATTCCGGAATCTGTTGCGGTCTCAGATACGGGGACCGGAGAGAGTGCTGGGAATTTGGCTGTGGCGAGGTCGGTATAGGAGAGGTCATCTGAGGTCAGCAGCCGCAGCGGCGACGCACCACGCACTGCCGGCCCGGCGGGTACCACGGACGCTTCGAGGTCGATCTGTGGAGGCAAACTCGGCTCACACCCGCGCTCTTTACATACAACTTAGCCATAGAGAAAAGAATGAGGCGGTTGGGATCAGAGACTTGAAAAGTCATCAAAGACAAGGCGATAAGAATCAGGGATTTGTGAGTAGAAAACTTCAAATCGCATAAGCGGGCGTGCTGTCGGTGAGAACGTTACACCGCTGTAGAAACGTAACATAACGCAACATCTGCCTTGATGTGTTCTAAAAATCTGCATATGTTCCACAATTCAAAACCATTCAAGCAAATGGGTTTTGAGTTGTGCATACAGCTAGCATATACTATATACCAGCATATAGATAGCATATACTATCTATAATGCTGGGCAAGAAGTTGGTATTGTGTCTAGACCGACTTACTTTACTCTGCACTCGGGTAGTTTTCCTTCAGCTACCTCCGCCTTGGTATCGCGTGCGCACTTTTGGTGCTGGACAAACCTGCGGAACAAAGCATTCCAGACCAATCCAACACTGACTGGCAATGGAGAGAACTGGAAAAAAGGTAGAGGTTTTATATATCTTTGTTTTGAGGAAGAATCAGTCAGAGGAAATTTTGTTTTCATTTTGAGCTTATCCAGAGGCGTCGCCACAATTTTTTTTACTGCGGGGGACGGACTTAGAACGGGCGATAACCAGGGTGCGAGTTTGAGACGAAACTTGACGCGCATTGACCGGGTCTGAGCCACATTCTCTTTGACGGGGGCGGGTACCATCCCCCCTCCCAGTGGCGTAGCCAGGATTCGGCCAAGGGGGCCGACTACGTCGGGGGCCCCCAGGCCGGGGGCCCCCTTAGTAGTCGGGGCCCATCTCCTATATTTGTCGTATAATATTTTGGCATTATAACATTTACACGACGGAAATTTTTCTCTCCATTTTTAAGTGTTCGTTATTATTTTGTTTATAGTTTGATTTTTCTCGATCCGACCAAGTGTTGGTAAATTTAGGTTACCAAATATTAAGGCTGGCCCATACCTAAATGACAGCGTGGCTATAATAAGTTTTGTGGCACATTTCGGGAAATCAAATGTTGCTGCGTGCATGGTGTTAAACCTGACTCTACCTCAATTCACTCTGGTAATCAGGTATGAAGTTATTGGAGGTCAGTCGTTTTGAGTACGAATAAATGGTATTCTACGGAAAATCATTACCAGTTTTTCCGGGTGTCGAATTCATGAATTCTTTAATCACAAAGTTCCCAAAGAAATGGAAAATGAATAAAAATACAAGGGATATGGTGGATGGTGGTGTGTTCCGGACGTCATATAACGTCTATTCCGCGGAAAGATCCTGATGAATTCACCACATTTACTTTCTTACCCTTGCTATGTTGTAAATGAGCAAATTACCAAAACAATAGGCGCCTGAGATAACTATTGCCTTGGATGACTCTGTCATTGTTATTTTAAACCTTTCATACATATTTTTCTTTTTGGGATAATGCTCATCAATGTGTGTCATTTTCCTTATTTGTCTGGTTTCCTACGAAAATATTTGGTAATTGCTTATTTCAGAATATTTAGGACGGTAGTTATTGGGACTAAGCTAATTGATTGAAAACCAGCTGAAGTTCCAAATTCCCTGTTCGATTTGCTATTATGGATGCTAAAATTAGATTAATTTTTGCCTTTCCTTCAGTAATGTTGCCTGATCGACATGTTTCAATTTGTCTTTTTGGTACGCAATGGGAAAATATAAATTTTTACGAGGCCTATGATTTTCGAAAACCTTCTTTGAGCCTAGGATCTCAAGCGATATCTCTGGATTGTATTCCAAAATCTAAAAGAAATGGAAAGGAAAAAGGGCGCTCAATAAAAAGGATATATGAGTGTGCCCCAGATGCTATATAAAACCTATCCCATGGACGGCCCTGCTGATGAAACTGCTCACTTACTCCTCCCTAGGCCATTGGTTGGAGATCCCGGGGGCTTAGGGAGGTGAGTACTTCCTTGGACTTTAGGTCTCTGATAGGCTTTGTACAGGGCTTGTATTGCTATGCCAGTGTAAAGCCACCCAGGTCCATCACCCACCGCCCCCGCTCTCTGTGACCCCTGGCTCGAACAGAGATCTCAAGGGGCCTAGCACGTGACACGGCGCCGAAACCAGTATCTGGGACCCCCGAAAACAACACTTCCCGCAAATCAGTACTCACGACCCCCAAAACCAGCATTTGTGGGTACCATGAGACTACCTACTGGGACTCTGGAACTTACTCTGTGGGGCCCTGGGGATAACTTTGAGGAGGGGAGGAAGGAGAGGAGTGCTCGCTGAGACTAGCTTTGGGGACACCTGAGGGCAGCTTCAGGGACCCCGAGACTAACTCCTGGAGACCTCGTGAGACTAATTGTCATCTCTGAGACCAAGCCCGGGGGTCCCCTGGTACCAAACTCGGAGGGCCCCGTGACACTAAGCTCGGGGCCCCTGAGATCAAGATCGAAAGGCCCGTGAGACTAAAGCTCGGGGGTGCTGAGACCGAGCTCAGAGGGCCCCTGAGATCAATGTTCGGTACTCTGGAGCCCTCAATACCGATGATCGGGGCCCCCTGAGGCCAAGCTCGAAAGGTCCGTGAAACCAAGCTCGGGGGCCCCTAAGACCAAACTCGGATGGCCCCTGAGACCAATATAACCTACGGGTCCCTGAGACCAAGCTAGAGGGCCGCCTGAGACCCAAGACCGAAAGGTCTGTGAGACCAAGCTCGGGAGCCCCTGAGATGAAGTTTGGGGGTCCCCTGAGACCATTCTCGGGGGCCCCTGAGACAACTGGGGGCCCCTGAACCAAGCTCGGGGGCCCCCTAAGACCAAACTCGGAGGGCCCCCTAAGACCAAGATAAAAGGCCCCTGAGACTAAACTCGGGGGTCCCTGAGACCAAGCTAGGGGACCCTGATACCAAGATCGAAAGGCCCGTGAGACTAAAGCTTAGGGGCCCCTGAGACCAAGCTTGGGGCCCCTGAAACCAAGCTCGAGGCCCCCCGAGATCCATGTCTGGTTCCCTAGAGTTTTGATACCGATTATCAGAGGCCCCCTGAGACCAAGTTCGGGGTCCCCTGAGACCAACCTGGGGGCCCTGAGACCGAGCTCGGGGGCCCCTGAGACCGAGCCCGGGGGACCCCTGAGACCAAGCTCGGAGGGCCTCTGAGACCAAGATCGAAAGACCCGTGAGATTAAGCTCGGGGGCCCCTGAGACCGAGCTCAGGGAGCCCCCCGAGATCCATGTTTGGTACTCTGGAGCCCTCGATACCGATGATTGGGGGCCCCTGAGACCAAGCTCGGGGCCCCCTGAGACCAAGCTCGGGGGCCCCTGAGATCGAGCTCAGGGGCCCCCTGAGACCAAGCTCAGGAGGCCCGTGAGACAAAGCTCGGGGGGCCTCCTGAGACCAAGCTCAGGGGGCCCCTGAGACCAATGCTCGTGTTTTTCAGTGCATAAGGTCAGCCCAAGGGGGTCCACGGACCCCAAGGACCCCCCTTGGATACGCCACTACCCCCTCCTAAGATCTCGAGAACCACGCTAGGTGGCGAAAAACGGTAAACGACGTTAAATAGCCCATCTAAATATATCGAAAACATTAAAAAATTCCGGGTCAAATTTACGGTCACTAGAGGTGAAGGCATATTACCATAAGGATAATGTGGAAATGAAGGTTTTCCAGTCATTACATCTGAAATGGTAGAGATAGAACAGAAAAGACAAACAATTGGAATCCTCGTGTCGAGCCGAATCGACTGATATATAATTTGACTACGCTAGTTCAAAGCTAGGATTTTACCTGACTTGGGGTTAGATCAAGGTCAAATTAGGTCGCAATGCATATCACTAGAGATGCAAGGATAAGACAAGCCCGATGCCGTTAAAATAAAAGCTGTACCGCCATCCAAGACAAAGTTATTCAGTTTAAGACATTTGTCCCATGTATTTCCAATGCCCATAACTGACCTTAGGTCATCGATATCGAAAATCCCGAAAATTTTGTAGCACCTAATACGCCCATTATGCGATCTGAATTTCAGATCCGAAGATTAGCCCTGTTCTTATACTATCATAAACGTTTTTAGAGGTGAGATCACTTAACCTGAAATGGTGACCTGGACCTAAAATTTTGACAACAGTTGTAAAAATGATTATGAAAAAGCCTACCCAGTACGGCAGAGCTACGCGCTCCGTTCTTTATGACATATCGGAAAAAACCTGAGGAGGGAGGCGGGTACCCGGCCCGTCCGTTAATGCGCGTGTCAAACGTAGTATGGGCGAGTATCATCGATGAAGTGCCGAAATTTTGGGGGTGCCGAATAAGTGCCGTTTTACAGCTCTCTGAATGATGATTACCACAAACAAGTCTATTGAATATTATTCAGGATCGCTCTCTGTTTGGACCCATATTGTTCACAACTGCCTGCGCTCCTCCCACCTGGGAGAAGCCAGTCGACCCGCCCCGGGGCAGGGCGCCGCCTCTGCGTACCTACTTGCGCTCGCCCTGCTGGCACCGGTTGAGCATTCGTGTGTGTTGGGCATCGTTGGAGGTGGCGTGCGAAGTCTCCCAGGCGTCTCGCTCATCCACCCACTGCCGCTGGTAGTCGTGTGCGATGATCTTCGACATGTTTTCCGGCTCCTGCCACCGCATCCCAAGCCGTCAGAGGGGCGAACGGATAGGAAGCTTAGCTGGACAGCAATGTGAGGGAAGCATTCGCAAATGAGTGAGCAAGCGAGGAATGGTGTGTGTTGGAAATTGTCCTTGATGCTGCTGAATTTTACCTAGTTTGTGATTCCTCCTGGAATGACAATAAGGATATTATTTGATATGCGTTTTATATATTTTCAAATTTTTACCACGAAGGAGCCGGGTTAGAAGTATGTTTCGTTTTGTAGAAACGCAACGAATGCTTTATTTTGTAATTTAAGAAGTTTTCAAGTTGACCGGAGCTCTGCCTTAATTCGGATGGGCTGATGGTGTTTTCATACAAAAACAAATGATACATTTCAGGAAAAAATGCCACGTTCAAAAATTTTACACATTAAGGGAAGGCAGGTCCAAGCAAATTAGAAATCGAAGTGACCGTTCGAGTCATGTATACAAATGGAATTTGGCACGTGAAAACAGTTGGTTGTATATGACTACTTACGTGCAAGTAAGAAGGTACAAAGTTTTTGTCGTTGGGCATCGGCCCGCGCTGCGGCCGCTGCTGGTGATGGGCGTGCACCGGCGGTGGTGGCGGCCGCTGGGGGGAGCAGTTGGCGCGCGGGTCCGCCGGGTTCTGATACACCTCAGGCGCCGCGCTGCAGGGAATGCAGGCGTCCTCTTGGGCGGCCCGGACGAACGGCGGCGGCTGATTGCAGGCCTGCTGCGGAGGCGGTGGCGAGTAGCAGGCCTGTGGCGGAGGTGGTGGCGCGTAGCAGGCCTGTGGCGGAGGCGGGGCCATCTGGGGTTCACAGACCGGCGGCGGCGCGGCGGCTGGGGGACACGCCTGGGCGTACTGAGCGGCATCCACGGCGGCGCGCTGTGGCGGGTCGTACATGGAGGGCACGCGGTGCTGGCCGGCGGCGCCTCCGTCCGTGCAGTCCGGAATCTGCGCCGGCTTCTGACTGACGCAGCCTTTCGGGTAGCCGTCGTGGGTGGGCTGGCCGCAGCGCTGGCCGGCGCGCTTCCTGCCTGCGGAAGAGCCAGACGACTCGTGATCAAACCACTCCGGCCAGGGGTAAGGCACGGGATAGCCGGGCTTAGCATTCTCCTTGAACTGCAGCAGCCCTTCACGGCCGCCACGCACTACGGCTTGCATGTATTTCGAATCGAGAACTCCTGGATAGAACTTCTTGACACGTGGTTCGGGCTTGTCGTGGTGACATTCTTGGGCAGGAGAGAAGTCGGCTATTTGAGAAATGTCCGGGTAGGGCACTGGTCCTCCATCTTTGTCGCCATTGCAGTCCATGAACTGGTAAATGGCATCTGCGAACAGGTAGGCGCCGCGGTGATAGAACGGTGCCTGAGGTTCCCATGTTCTTCATTTGGGTGCATGCCATCTCGAGATCATCCGAAATAGTCGGGATGGCGATTTGTAAGCCGCGTAAGACCAGTGTCTTATGAATTCATGCACAGTGTGTGCTATCGTTTTTATCTTGCCATTCAGTGAAACGATTCCTGTCTGCTAGGACTGAAAGACTTAGGTTAAAGAGTTTTTATTTAGAGCTGAATCGTAAACTTAATGCAATAGGCATTCATCAGTGGAGACAAGCAAGGAGCAGTACAAGCATACATAGTCGGTGGTCTAAACGATACAAGGTGTTTTCGACGGTTCAATCGCTTGTTTGCGCTATCCGACTAGTGATACCTTTAGCTAAGTACGGAACTAGGTTTTGTGCGTCAAGTGGCAGTCAAATGAACAACTGAAAACTCAAGTTGGCCTAAAAGTGATGTCCGGCAAAGCTTTGATTCTTAATGTTTCTGAAAACGTCAAGTTGTTGCTTACCTAAGCTTGCCCGGAGAGGTCCTAAAGGGTACAGGATAAATCCACAAAGCAGTCAACCGTGACACAACATTACAGCATTATTGAAGCAAACAACGAACTTATCACGAAATAAGTATGCATGCTTGGTCTAAGTAACCGGACTAGGGGTAACGGCATGTACGCTTAACATTATTGCTCAAATCGATTGACGTTAAGAATCTACAGCACAATATTTACTTACTATCCATATTGCAGATTTTGATGTCTCAGAAGTCTCAGAGGATGTTTATTATAAAAGTGGAAATATTTAATGAGAAACTTAACTAAAACTCATTGAGGAAAACCACTTCGGCTCGAATAACCAACAGTTATCTTTTCCGCTGCGTCAGCGTTTACAACGTGACTTTTCAGGGGTCCTCCATTTCCAGCGGTATATCCATTTCTGTGAACATGAGGATGATGAATTGAGAGGATCTATCTTTACATCAGCTCCTCAGACGGAGACTGGTCGAGTTATCTTCCCTGTCATCCAGATTCTAAGCAGTCCTTCCCTACAGCTTTTCGATGTGTTTTTGGAACAAAGCAGAAAATATTCCACGATATTTTTTGTTCCTGAATATATTATTGTCCTCGCTGTTGAACAGATGTATTTCCCCTTACAATATTTCTCAGCCTCATACGAGATGTTCTAGGTCTCCTACTCCCTTTTCGCACATTATGCACATCGTGTCCACTTTTACTACCGTTTCATATATCACAGGGATAGGGCATTCGTCCTAGCCTAATAAAGTATGACTGGTGCGTGAGTTTTGTCGTAGAAGAGTTTCTGTAACTTCTTTTTATGTTCATACATCATACATATCCGGGCTTGATTTGATGTTAAGATATTCACAACATTTTGTTTTATTTTATCATTGTTTTACATTAGAATTTGGGTGATTTAATAATCCAGCATTAAAATATATCCAACCAAAGCGGCTTACGTTTAGAAGTAAATTTGACCGCTTTTATTGTGCCTTTTTACGGACTAGTGTTTTAGTGAGTGAGCTAGATCCATCAGCTTTCTTGGGTTAAGTACGCAACACCGCCAATCATCACGATAAAATGTTAATCGTCATCACGACCCTAGATATAGACATCCATAATTGCCCATGATTGAAATGGTTGAATTATCTCCGGTACTCGATTGATGATAATAGAATGCGCAACGCAAGCTGTAACGCTTATTATGTTGTTTTAATATCTTATTGATATTTCCGTGAAAATTCCGAAAAGTTCCAATCAGCTCGAACGATGCACTGAAAACGTCACTTCTAATCCCGACGACGCACCAGTATAAACCTGGCTTATCGTGCATAGTGGTCACCAAAACAGTCCCCGAAAAAACGTCGGAAACTCGCAACCTTTCATAACCGGTACGCCTTCTCGGTAACGGAGCCCAGTATTGAGAAGTAATATATGTACTAGCGCTTTCACACCGACCCACAGGAATTTGCACAGACTATAAAGGCAACGTACATACTCTGAAAATCATTGCACGATATTCTGTCTCATCTGTGTCAGACTTCAACGCGGGTCTGTCCTGTGCACTGAGCAATGGGGAGGGTGGGGGGGGGCGTCAGGTGAAGGCATGCCCTTTTGCCTTCCCTATGTTCCGTGGGATTTGTAGCAGCGCCAACTGATAACTATAAGGTGATTATATCCCAAGTTCAGATTGATGACGACCGAACAAGTTATTAATAAATGTATAAGGAATGGCTAGCACGACCACGGAACGGTAAAAATAGCTGCGAACGGTATTTTAACATTCCAGACATCAGAATAGAGTTGGAGAGATAACGAGGCGCTACGGGAGCGCTAGAAAACAGCTTTGATCGGTGGGTAGTTAAATATTACAGCAGCTTAAGACGTTACGAGAGCAGAATGGAAGAGGACGATAACGGTGTGTGTGGAAAATATGGAATAAGTATTGCTTTCGGTTAAAAGATGTACTTTGGCAATCACCGACACACCGATTTTCAGTCGTGTTTTGTCGTTAACCGATAGATGAATGCAATGCGAACCGAAAATTAGTCAACTGTATTTATGTAACTGCAATTTGTATTGTGGTCAGATCAGTTGCTGAAATTCGTTCTTGCTGTGATTTGCGGTATTTTAATACGACGGTCGGTTCACTTTACATATTTTGATATTTCCCCATCTTAGCTAACGGTTGTTATAAATAACAGATGCAGATTGCCCTCTATTTTTTGCTGTATTTGGCGCGGTGCATCAAGCATTGAATATTTACTCTATGCTTGGTTGTTCAATACAATGCCCCCGATACCACACGGCTGGAGATAATAGCTTTGCGTCTGGATCCCCCTAAGACCTTTTGATAGGTGGCAGGCATGGTAAGAACCCCTCCCCCTCCATCGCGCCTCCGTTTGCGTGCTCGGGAACGGTACGGGAAAAACTATCTTTCAAGCTGCGCCGACAAGTGCAACATGCACAGCCCAAATATGCCAAGCCCGTCAGGGTGCGACGTGGGAGGGAGAGAAGGGCTCCGGGCTGGCCTCCCCTGTCAGATCCCCGGTTTGTGAGACGGTACAAGTAAACCGACCCGCGATTCCCCCAGGCGGAGAAGTTTTTATTTTGAGGACTGGTATGGACTGAGCCACCCGGACCGACCCTTACCTGTCAGGCGATTCAGATAGATAATGCTGGGGTTTGCCAACCCACCAACTGCTAAGGTTGGTGCGTATCCAACTCTCATCCTGTTGGGAGGGATTTTGGGGATCAAAACAACTTATTCAGAGGCTCCGCCGGACCTTGAACCCATAACCGCTGGGTTAGAAGATTCTGATGCTATCCACTTAGCCACCCATCCCCCATTTAGATCGAATGCCACAGCGGGGACCGCCCGCCCCGGCGCACATAGGCCCTAAATGCCTCCCCCGTGGCCAATATTACTTTTCGTGGAAAACTCCTTCGCAATACCGCAAATTCCCCCGATTTTTGAACAAAGGAGCTCATTTGACAGACAATTGAACAGCGCATAAAACTTGCATTCGACATATAGGTTTTATTTACATGGGTGTAATCAGGACCAGGCGCGCACCCAGGATTTTCGTAAGGGGTGGACCCGGCTGACGAGGGGGCGCCAAGTCGGCGGAGGGGCGCCACTTTACCTTAGGGGCGCCACTTTTATACTCAAAGGGCGGCCAATCGTCGCATCCTGGGGGAGTGGGAGCTGAACATTTCTTGCCTCGCAGACCTAGTGTAAGCTGGTTTTTAGGTACTTTGCCCATTAAAAGGGCGCCTTTATGCTATCCAGGGTCACCTTGGCTCTAGGGGCGCGTCTTTTTCATCCAGGGGCTGGCCAAGTATCGTTAAAATCCATGTCGGGCGCCTTCGGCGCCCGACACGGGCGGGGGCGCCACTTAGAGCCGAAGCGTAAGGGGGCCCGGGCCCGCTGGCCCCCTTGGGTGCGCCACTGATCAGGACAGTGAAAAGATGGGCATTTGGAGCAACTTAATCCAGCCCGAGGTGTCCGTAAAATATTTTGCAGATGTTGTCGTGGCGCTATGAGTTGTGACCGAATTGTAGTTTGAAACACTGCAAACAATAAACATTTAATCCATGAACAACGATACAGCAATCTTGGTCTGCCATAAATTCATAAGCGTCACCACGAACAACAAAACGGGAGGCATCATAAATGTGTATTTGAGCTTGGTTTTTCTTTCTAAGCCAGCTTTTTGGTATAATTGTAACACTTTTTCTGCATGGGAATGTTCTATTATAACCGGTATTCGAGTGATTATTAACAACCACACTGGAGAGGGGTCCGACATTAACGCGCACAGGATGGGGAGCTGGTAAGCCCCCTGAGATATCGGAAACTTAGAGGCTTAAGAAATGCCGATTGGGGGTTGGCTATGGTGATCTACATCATAACTAATTTTCATTGACCTAGGTCTATATTTTCAAGGTCAAACAAGGTCATAAAGGTCAAATTTTGGCCATGCTTGGGACCTGTTGGGAAATGCCCTGATAATGCGTGAAAAAGCCGAGAGTAAGCTAAGGCCGGACCACGGTCATAGAGGTTGTGTCGCAAAGAATCTTTCCTTCATTTTTGAGGTCTAGGTCATTCAAGGTCATCGACCTATGACGCCACAATATGGTATATTCCCAATTATGCACACTTAAAGTAGCACTATAGCAAACCTTGTGCTGGAAAGGAGGATTGACCTTTACCCATGATCTTTAACCTTGACCTTGACCTTGAACTTACACCTGGGTTACCTTTACTACGACGTCATAGCATAATATACGTCAGACTGGGACACGTAAAGCACCGGAGTCAATAACCTTGAAATTGCTGGTATGACTTTGAACTTTGACCTCGACCCTCACGTGAGGTGACCTTGACAAATAATCCCGTCTATATGACACTGTGACGTCACCACTTGGTCTCCAATGCAAGCAAACCGGTTCGACTGCGCGGTCGCGGCGATTTCAAAATGTAGGTCGGACTTTAGAAGCCTATAAATCAAACAATTTTCGAAAAATTTTCAAAATTATTTCACTATTCGACGCGCTGTTAAATTTTCTCAAATGCGACCCATTCCCGTGTTTTGGCTACGAGCGGTTCTCCGGTCATCCCGGAAAAAATAGTTGGGAGAGTATCCGAGGCCCCTCCAGTGCGCGTGTTAACACGCAGAGTAGAAGAAAGGGGTAGAATATATCCCTACCATGTGTTTCCTCAACAAGGCATATCAAAATATCAGTCCGTGAAGGTCAGTACGTTTCTCTCTCCCTCCCCCGCCCACCCTCCGCTACATATCATATCGCGGTATCGCCAACTATGGGACGTAGGTCACCTGAACAGCCCGAGCGTCATCTTGCGTCAGCTTATGACAGTGGGAACGGCGAGGAAATTCGATTCCCGATTGCATCCCTAGGACACCTCGGAACTCCGATGGTTACGGAGACCGTTCATTTGGATGAAAAGGTATGACTGGTATTCACCATATGTGGTTTAACGTGTGATATGCAGCAAAACAGGATTCCTAGGTATCGTTTTTTGCTGTCCCGGCATTGCTTGAAGGTGTTATAATAAATGTCTGAATCCCGGGATCACGAGAGGCTTAATCCCGTGATTAAGGCTTTGTGAAAATAGCGGGATCCCAATCCCGGGATTGACATACCTAGCAGGAACATTTCTCATGCAATAAATGGTTCGTTGTCGGCAGTCCCTCCGGGTATTTGGATAACAGTCAACACAGCAGCCAATACACAAATTTAGACGGTTATAGTGCTTTGAAATTGTATAAACTAACTTCTGCACTTCTAGGCATTTATTATAGCATTGTTCTCTGATAGTCAACTCATATGGCTCATTCTTGGCCGGTCCATGCCTCTATTCGGTAGCCCACGGCGTTGCGTTAGCACCGCAGCGGCCTGGTTGGAGCCACAACCTGAGTTATTATATGTCATCTGGAGCACGGGGCTGCAAGTGGACGCAAGATATTTTGACTTGCCCTTGTAGAGGACATCCTGGGGAATCGTTTGATGGTAGTCTTATGCTGGGCCGATGCTGGCCAAGTTTTAATCCCTCTCTTTGTATTTGTAAATCGAACAGTTTTTGAGATATGCAATATACTGAGAGAATGGTCTATAAAATAGTTGTCAAAACTATTTTTGCATTATTTTATACCTAAACCCATCGCAAAGGGCTCACACAACAGTGGTATTGCCATACTTTGACCTGTTCTTGCTTTCATGGTCGATTTTAAGCATAATGAAATGTACGTAGTTTTCGCTGCAGATCTCTGGTCCGCGGGTGGCGCACCCGAGTGCTTACTTCAGGCAACTCTACAAAAACTTCCGTAGCACGGTTTGTGTTTTCCATGCCTGTTTCAAGTGCAGTGAAGAATTCTCTATCAGTATATGTGCTCAGGAAATGATTTAGAAAAAGTTGCATTTTCGTAATATTGGCCACGAACGGAGGCATTTAGGGCCTATGTGCGGCGCCCCGGCGCCGCACAGGGTCACGTGATCGGCCCGCCTCGGGCGCCGGACCTTGAGCTCGGCGTCAGTGGTGCCCAGCGGGACCTCTCTAACCTCTGTGCCCGCAGGCAAGGGGCAGCCAGTGGATGGCGGCCGCTGATTGGAAAAGGGCATTCACTTGCATTGCGAGAACTTGAGCGAACATTTTTTGTGTGGAAATGGTTTACAAAATTTAGTGAAATGAAAGAGTTTTTTTCGTTTCAAAGACGTTTATCATCATAGTCGAATCATACATCAGTCATTATGTAAATACAAACCACAAATCCAACTACCTCAAACATTATCCCAAAACAGGCTGATTGAAATTTTTTCGCAGTTAGGTCGCTACAAAAATACAAAACACATCGTCCAAGGCTCTCGCTCCTTCCATCGTACAGCATAACAATGTCCGGTCATCGACTCTCGTCAGCGATGTGTTGCTCATTCGGGTGAGGAGCTCATTGTAGGACACGCCTGTAGATTCTGTCCCACACACTACTATACAGGGACGATTTACTATTTATTTTGGCTATGTAGCTTTCAACGTCTAGATATTGAGCTATATGGCGTTTCAAGAGTGAGACTTTGAGCAGATTTGGGTTGTCCCTGTTTCCAGATGAAGGATTTGGTAAGTAGAATTACTTGGTTTACTTGGCATCTTTTGGTATCATCGGTTATGTTTACCCCCAAGAATATGTCTGAATGTGTCAGATTATTTTCCATATCCAACAGCTCCTTTACGGCTATCCAAAGAAATCTAACTCCAGGACACTGCCAAAATTTGTGAAGTATAGTCTCAGAGTAAATGGGGCATAACTGACATTTGTCCGTTTCTGCCAAACCGTATAAATACAAGCGCCTTTTAGTCGGAAGTATACGTTTAATGCACTGATAATTAAGCCATCTAAGCCGTAAATCTCAGTCATGTCGTGAAGGTCGTTATAAACTTTGGGCCACTGGCATTCATTATTTGTCCCCAGCTCCTTCTGCCATTTTTGGTGGCACGTTTCGTCGCCTATGCTACTATATGTTGGCGTTAGTTTCTCATAAGCCCATCCAGCTGTTTTATGTTTCGCTTGTAAGTTTTCAATGCACTCGCCAGTCTTCATATTGAGGGCCATTATTCGCGGTAGGTTGGGAACCACTGATACATACGCTCACAAACACTGCAGCCCTGAAGCGATATAGAGATGGGCGTGGAGAGGGTGATCTCAACTCTCAACTCAACTCAACTCAACCTTAGAACGGTCTGCAAGAAAACTGTTTAGCGACCGCATTCAGGTAAAAAGAGAAACAATGTATGGTAATTGGTAAGCTCCGTATTGACAGAGCCTTTGACCCTGACGGGGCTGAAGGGACAAACCAGTTTCGTCAGCTGTGGAACAAAGCGGTTTACTTTAGTATGTAATTACGAATGGGCACCATTTTATGGGTATCCCGTTCGTACTCGACAATGTTCGTAAGCACCAATGTTCGCCAGACAGGTGCTCGTAAGCGCTAACGCTCTTAGTGCCCATGTTCCTTCCTGAAAATATTCGTATCGCCGAGTTTCATAAATTTTAGTGCTGTTAATGTAAACGCACACAAACACGTGAACCGTAATGCTAGTGTTCCGTAACTGCCATAGCAACAGCTCATGTTCGTACATGCTACCCTAATCGCTGCAAAATACCGCCAGTCGATCGATCGAAGGCCGGTCTGAAGCACGTGGAGGGACCCTGAAGCCAGAAAGGGGCGCCCAAGCGATGACCTGATCGTATCGTTGTGACGCTTTTACAGCTTCGGTGGGCCAATGTTGTGTGTAGCACATTTCTACACCATAACTATTTCAGTTGTAACTATATCATAAAGTTGCACAGTTCCCTTCGAATACATCAATCCGGCATAGCAAGCTAACTCGTGAGTTACACTAACGTAAACGCACCCGGACAGATAATTTGTGACGCACTGTTAATAGTAGCCGACCTGTAAGCGCGTTCGATCAAATAATCCAAATATTCTCGCCAGTGCAAGTCAAAGCAGTAACGTAAAATATCTAGTGTATTAACAGCGACTCATTAGAAAAGGGTAGAAAACAGTACAGAAGTGTCGCAAACGGTTGCAAGCACAACGTACTTGGAATGCGGCTCCTGACACACCAGGAGAACACCGACATGTATCAATTGAACGTTGCAATCACAGATCTACAGAGAAATGTGGCAGCGCTTGGTACACACACTCACACACACACACACGTGGATACACCATCACACGGATACACAGCGCGCCTGGAACCTCATTTCTGCGCTAACCCACACGTGGCGCGTTTGAGCACGCGTTGGTATCATCAGCCATCTAAACACGCCCGCTTATTCGCACGGCGGGTCACGTCAGCTAAGGTGCTGATGTCTCCGATAGATGGCAGCAGTGTAGCAGCAGACGCCGGTGCGCCTTCAGAACGCAGCCGCGCTCAGTGACAGGCGCGTCGGTATAGCAGCGAAGTATCGAAACTGTCACCTTTGTACACAACATGGCGAGCGGACAGAGGAAAACAGCACCGCGAACAGAAGAACGCCTCCCGCCGACGGCATGTTCAACTCCATCTCCAGGGGGCATGCCAAGGCTAGCAAGGTGTGGAGTCGATGGCATTGAGCAGAGAGCGCCTCACGATGCTGACCTATGGCCCCTTTAATTTGACATAATCTCGAGAGAGCACCATGCCCTCCGGCAATCATCCCTTCAACTGCAGACGCACGAATATCCGCACGCGCATCTACGTCATAAGAAGCGAGTACAAATTCGGTAGCTTTCTACGGAAAAGGCCGGTTTTGATTTGAAATTGAACGTCGAACACTGCTATCAGTCGCAGTTGCAGATAAATAGTAACGGCAAACGTCATCTCCAGTTCAAAGGCGTCGACGCGAGCAGCAATTCAGCACCACTGGGAACGCACTGTTGGTCCCTCCACAGGAGTGCATAGTACCAGTCAGACACAGTAGCATCAGCCAATGACCCATACAGGCAAGGCCGGCACTTCATGTTACAACTAAAGCTGCCGCAGACAAAGCAATTCTAGAACTAGAATAAGCAAAACACCGACGGACCGGATGAACTCACGCGCGGGTTGTGAGAGACCACCGGCGCGGCGCGGGCAGATGCGAGTCCTTTGGCGGGTCCGGGCCCCGCCAACCGCGGCGACTAGACGATTCGAGGGCGCGCACCTCTGGCGGCGGGAGGCGGCACTAGCACATTACCTTCTTGTCCAGCACTAGCACCTTGTTGGAGAAGCCGTCCTTCTCGCAGCTCGCACGTCGGATAATGACCTGCTGAATGTCGTCCGGGGGCGGCAGGCCCGGCCCGGGGGGCGGTGTCAGCCAGACGTGCTGCAGACAGTCGCGCGCCGACAGCCGGTCACTGAAACACAGACGTACAGCGTCAGCCGGTCACTGAAACACAGACGTAAAGCGTCAGCCTGTCACTAAAACACAGACGTACAACGTCAGCCGGTCACTGAAACACAGAGGTACAGCGTCAGTCTGTCACTGAAACACAGGTATACAACGTCAGCTGGTCACTGAAAACAGATGTACAGCGTCAGCCGGTCACTAAAACACAGACGTACAGCGTCAGCCGGTCACTGAAACAAAGATGTACAGCGTCAGCTGATCACTCAAACACAGATGTACAGCGTCAGCCAATCACTGAAACTCATATACAGCGTCAGACGATCACTGAAACACAGACGTTCAGCGTCAGCCGGTCTGGTCACTGAAACACAGACGTACAGCACCAGCCGATCACTGAAACACAGATGTACAGCATCAGCCGGTCACTGAAACACACATATACGTCAGCTGATCACTGAAACACAGACGTACAGCGTCAGCCGCTCACTGAAACACAGATATACAGCGTCAGCCGGTCACTGAAACAAAGATGTACAGCGTCAGCTGATCACTCAAACACAGATGTACAGCGTCAGCCGATCACTGAAACTCATATACAGCGTCAGACGATCACTGAAACACAGACGTTCAGCGTCAGCTGATGAATAAAACACATATACAGCGTCAACCGCCCATTACTGAAACACATATATACAGCATCATGCGATTGCTGAAACAGATAAATACAGCATCAGACGGAACACATATACAGCATTAAGCGATTACTGAAACACATATGTACAGCGTCGATCGATCACTGAATTAAAGATATACAGCGTTACCCAACGACTGAAAAACATTTATACAGCGTCAACTGATCACTGAAATACATATATACAGTGTCAGACGATCACTGAAACACATACATATAGCGTCAGTCGGTCGCTGAACACAGATATACATCATCAGCCAATCACTGAAACACAGACTTATATCTCCAATCGATCGCTGAAACACAGATATACACAGTCAATCACTGAAACATAGATATACGTCAGCCAATTACTGAAACACAGGCATGCAGCATCCGCCGATTGCTGAAACATGACCACGCGGCATAAGATGATCACTCGAGACACGAATCAACGAGTCGTCCACTTAATGAATACGCATGCACTGCAACAGTCTCCGAACAAAACACTACAAGTCGTGTATACAATCAGTCGCGTACTTATAAAAAGGACCCGCCAGTAAGCTGCTCAGTAAATCACATACTCGATTGCTATACGCAGCCGCTCTCAGCAGCACTTTGCCTCTGGACTGCCGCACGGTGGGCACCTGCACTTCAGTATAACACGCCGACTTCGTGTTGGGAACTCTACCACCACGACTCATCCGGCTCCCGACACCACAGCTCTCCGGGACTTCGGCACCACTCCTCCCCTGAGCTCCACCACCACTCCTCCCACGATCTCCACCACCACTCCTCCCCTGAGCTCCACCACCACTCCTCCCACGATCTCCACCACCACTCCTCCCCTGACCTCCAGCATCACTACTTAGCTCAACTCCGGCACAACTGCTCACCCCGGCTCCAGCACCAGAAGGGCGGCGATGAAGTCGACGGCGGTCTGCGACACGTCGCCGAACAGCTCCTCCGGGAAGTCCAGCTGGCCCTGCGCGATGTTGCAGAACGTCTCCTGCTTGTTGTCGCCGCCGAACGGCGAGTGTCCCGAGAGCAGCACATACGTCAGCACGCCCACGGACCTGCCGCAGCCGGCGCCACAGTCGGTCAGAGCTGGGACACCTGAGCCAGCGGGCACACGGACGCAACAGGCGGGGACAGGGCAGTCGGCAGCTACTATCGGGGCGATGTCGCGGACGGGGACAGAGCAGTCCGCAGCCACTATCGGGGCGATGTCACAGACGGGGGACAGAGTACTGGGTCCTGTACTGGGGCCATGTCAGTACCCTTCGTTTGACCACGAGTGGTGCGCACGTTTAGAAAAAGTGGCAGCAACGGACTTATGCAACCGAATATTCGCCAAATAATGTCATTTTGTCAGAAAAAACATTCTTGAGGTCGCTATGAAATCACCAATTACGCATGGTATCGGCAGTTTTCATGCAAATTTAGAGTCAAGATTATAATGACATGAACCACTTGTCTTCGATCCTTTAGTTGCGTTGTCTTCGATCCCTTAGTTGCGTTGCTGACCACATATCAGGGTTGGAAAAAACCCGGGTTTTTTGTAAAAAGCCCACGGGTCTGGGTTTTTGCGGGTTTTTTGTGTTTTTTTCCGGGTTTTTTAATTTTGTTTTGTAGCATTCTCAGCGCACCGTTTCTAGATTAATGGCATTGTTTGAGCACGCATTCAGACTGTGATGCTTTCAATATCATCGCTTTCAATATCATCGTTGCCTACCAGTCTTTGCCTTAGGTGGTGGAGGTGAGAAGAAGCTCCTATTCCCAAGCTGCTCTGAAGTAGCCGATTGACGGCAGCGTGCAGAACCCTTCCTAGTTTATGGGCACCCATGGATAGGAAAAATGAACCGACTTTTGACCAGAATAACAATTTTTGGGGCTTATAAACTCATCCACTGCTATGGTCATGCGGCGTCGTCGACTCTTGTTACTGTTTTCTCTTAGGAGCCGGATTCTCCGTACTCAAGAAATCCACCGGACGTAAGCCCGGACGACCCCGTAGAAAGCAAGTGCGACAAGCACCACACCACTGCGCCCCACAGGAATTCATTTTTTTATAAATCAGTAGCTCATGGACAAATGCTAGCGCTGAAAATATTAGTCGGGTACATCAATAAAGGCCAGATCACAATTCTCAGAGCACAGCAGGGGCGTATCCATTATTTGCTCAGGGGAAGGGGCGTTGATATAGGCTCCGGGGCACAGCACGGGGCCCGAGCGCAAAGATCGCTAATGAAAATAAAAAGAACGTCAGTGGTGGCTGATGAGATGGTGGAGTGAATCGGTGTGGTTCACGTGACTTTTATTGGCTGTCTTTACCTACATTGTTTCTTTGTCTATCTAGCTAAATAAAGCGTGGTATCCTTTTTATTATTTTGTGACTCGGGGACCATCGTGCCCCCAACACGAATTCTTTGGGCAGTTTTAGAAAAATTGACCGGTGCCTTGAGACACAACCTCCCCTCCCGCCAGAAAAAAACTATTGAGTCGCCCAAGAACGAGTCTAGGGATCCCCGAGACCAGCTCTGAGGGCCTCGTGAATCAAGACAAACTCTTGAAGACTCTTGAAGGTCCTCGAGACTAACACTGGGAGCCCCAAGAACAATTCTTGGGGTCCTCCGAAACCAACTCTGGGGACCCCAAGGAACGAATCTAGGGACCCCCGAAACCAACTTTCGGCCAGGTTCAAGACCAACTCTATTGGCCGACGAGACAAACGCTCGAAGGCCTTGGAGACCAACTCTGAGGCCCCCGAGACGAATTCTTAAAGGCCATCCGAGAGCAACCCTGGGCTCTCCGAGAAAACTTTTCGGATCCCCCAAGTCAGAATATTGGGCCCCACGAGACCAACTTTGGGAGCCCTCAGAGACCAGCTCTGGCCCACCCCCCCCGTGACAAACTCTTGAGGGTCCTCCAGACCAACTCTAAAAACCCCGGAGAAAACTTTTGGGGCTGCTCCAGATACCAAGTCTGGAGGCCCAGAGATAAACTCTGGTGTCCCGATAGCCGAATCTGTGGCCCCCAATTCAAAATTTTGGTGGGCCCTACCAGACCAACGCTTGGGTCCCTGAGACTTGCTATTGAGAGTCTCCGAGACAAACAATGTGATGGTGTCAGTGTTCTTATAATCAACTTGGGGAGCATAAATCAGAAAACGACAGGAGGCCGTGCAGGAATCTCTTTACAGTGCTTAAGCTCAGCAAAGGGGAGAGGCGGTCGCCCCACCTTGGCTGCGCGCCTGGAATACAGCACGATGTGACTCCACCACCATAAGCCATTTTTTCCATTCCATGAGCTGGACAAAGAAACTTTTGTGTGACTAAGGTCAAAGTCAGTCAGAGTCACAATCTGAGACTGCACTGTTACTTTGGCATATTTTGACCTTGCAGAGATGTTTATAAATTAAGATATATATACATATATATATATATATATATATATATATATATATATATATATATATATATATATATATAGGTTGAATTCTGGAAAAACTGCATGGTGCAGACCAAAACGTACGTCATATTCAGAGACAGTATTGGTGTTATCCAGCGACTTTTACATATGGCAAAAACAAGATAGAAATTTGTGTTGCACAATTTGCAATTCCGACATGTGGATTCTTAGGAATGATTTTCTTGGTAAGACGGCAAGAATTTCCAAATGCACTTTTCCAGCGGGTTGTATGAGGTGGCATATGGTACCAATTCTGCCAATCTTTGACATATTCTACACATACCAAGGCTTAGTAGCTTTAAAAGTGATGTGAATATCAAAAAAGACGACATTTTTACTCAGGGGCATCTAGAAAATGATTTATGCAAAAAACCCGGGTGGGTTTTATCCATTAAAAAACCCACTAAAAACCCAAAAACCCGGGCAGTGGGTAGTGGGCAGTGCCAACCCTGCCACATATAGGTACTGACCACATATCGATACCGATCATTTATCGGTAATGACTTCATACCGGTGCTGACCACAAAACGGTATCGGTACTGACCACATACGGGTGCTGCCTACATATCAGTGCTGAACACATATCGGTACTGACTTCATACAGGTACTGACCACACACTGGTACTGACCACATACAGGTACTGACCACCCATCGGTACTGACCACATGTCGGTACTGACCACATGTCGGTGCTGAGACTGATGGGTTCGTACTGCAGCACCTCCGGCGCCACGTAGTCGGGTGTGCCGCACACCTCGCGCACCTCCACGCCGGCCTCCATCAGCCGGGAGATGCCGAAGTCGCACAGCTTGACGTCGCAGCCGGGAAACTCGCCCGTCAGAAGAATGTTCTGCGGCTGCCCAACAATGCCAACGGCAGCGTTAGCACTATCACTGGTAAAAATAAAGTGGAAAATCCTCAGACTCGGGCACGCTGCTAGCTTCTGTTTCTGTTCCACCGTGGCTAAGAGGGGAAAATGTTCAACACAATTGAAACTAATCCCCGCTCCCTACTGAGACGCTTGTAATGGAGTAGGGAGACTGTTAAATTTCGGACCACTAGCCGACAGACTGTTGATATAACAATGACACCCATCTGCAGTTACGGCAGATGACAGCACGGTTAGTAAGACGAGTGCTTACTGATTCTTACCCCTGACTGGCAACCACCGTCAGACGGCGTGTACTACAGCGCAGACCTGGTCCCTCGTCCCCCAGATCGGGCCCTCACCTTGATGTCGAGGTGGGCGATGTTCCGGTCGTGCAGGAAGATAAGCGCCTCCAGCACCTGGCGCAGAATTCGGCGCGTCTCCTGCTCCGAGATTGTCTCGTCCACGTCGATCAGTCGCTGCAGCTCACCGCCCGGCACCCTGCCGGTCACAGCACACTTACAGAGGGCACCCTGCCGGTCACAGCACACTTACAGAGGGCACCCTGCCGCCCACAGCACACTTACAGAGGGCACCCTGCCGCCCACAGCACACTTACAGAGGGCACCCTGCCGCCCACAGCACACTTACAGAGGGCACCCTGCCGGCCACAGCACACTTACAGAGGGCACCCTACCTCCCAAAGCACACTTACAGAGGGCACCTTACCGCCCACAGCACACTTACAGAGGGCACCCTGCCGCCCACAGCACACTTAAAGAGGGGCACCCTGCCGGCCACAGCATACTTACACACGGCACACTGCCAGCCACAGAACACTTACAGAGGGCACCCTGCCGCCCACAGCACACTTACAGAGGGGCACCCTGCCGCCCACAGCACACTTACACACGGCACACTGCCGGCCACATAACACTTACAGAGGGCACCCTGCCGGCCACAGCACACTTACACACGGTACACTGCCGGCCACAGCACACTGCCGGTCACAACACACTTACAGAGGGCACCCTGCCGGCCACAGCACACTTACAGAGGGCACCCTGCCGCCCACAGAACACTTACAGAGGGGCACCCTGCCGGCCACAGCACACTTACAGAGGGCACCCTGCCGCCCACAGCACACTTACAGGGGGCATCCTGCCGCCCACAGCACACTTACAGAGGGCACCCTACCTCCCAAAGCACACTTACAGAGGGCACCTTACCGCCCACAGCACACTTACAGAGGGCACCCTGCCGGCCACAGCACACTTACAGAGGGCACCCTGCGGCCACAGCACACTTACAGAGGGGCATCCTGCCGGCCACAGCACACTTACACACTGCACACTGCCGGCCGCAGAACACTTACAGAGGGCACCCTGCCGCCCACAGCACACTTACAGAGGGCACCCTACTGCCCACAGCACACTTACAGAGGGCACCTTACCACCCACAGCACACTTACAGAGGGCACCCTGCCGCCCACAGCACACTTACAGAGGGGCACCCTGCCGGCCACAGCACACTTACAGAGGGCACCCTGCCGCCCACAGCACACTTACAGGGGGCACCCTGCCGCCCACAGCACACTTACAGAGGGCACCCTACCTCCCAAAGCACACTTACAGAGGGCACCTTACCGCCCACAGCACACTTACAGAGGGCACCCTGCCGCCCACAGCACACTTAAAGAGGGGCACCCTGCCGGCCACAGAATACTTACACACGGCACACTGCCAGCCACAGAACACTTACAGAGGGCACCCTGCCGCCCACAGCACACTTACACACGGCACACTGCCGGCCACATAACACTTACAGAGGGCACCCTGCCGGCCACAGCACACTTACACACGGTACACTGCCGGCCACAGCACACTGCCGGTCACAACACACTTACAGAGGGCACCCTGCCGCCCACAGCACACTTACAGAGGGCACCCTGCCGCCCACAGCACACTTACACACGGCACACTGCCGGCCACAGTACCATTACGCACGGGACCATGACGACTACGGCACACTCAGGTCATAGTACTCAAGTGTGGCACACGGCCCATCGCGGCACACACACACAACACACTGCCCGCCCCCGCATACTCCGATCTCGCTTGAATCTCATCCGCCATCTACTGAGTGTCCGTATTCATCTTTAAGAAACCGGCAGGGAACATGACGTTTCTAATAAGGGAAAAGTCAGTGTTCAAATGGTGTCCCACCTGTATCCCCCCCTGGTTCTGACTATCTCAGTTCCAAACCCATCATAGAGGTGCAACATTCCCTTTACAGCCGCGCACACCCCAGAAACCCACCACCATCAGCTACCCTACCAGCGGGCGGACTCACATCTCCAGCACCATGGCGGTCTCGGTGGGCGTTTCGAACACCTCCTGCAGCCGCACGATGCGCTGGCTGCCCGGCTGGCCGGCGGCCGACCGGGCCAGGTCCAGAATGGCCACCTCGTGCAGAATCTCCTGCAGCACCTCCGAGGCGCGGCGTCGCCGGCGCACAAACTTGGCAGCGAACTCCACACCGGTCACCCGATGGGTGGACTTGCGCACCGCCGCGAATTTACCCCTGCACCGACACGGGCGTCATAGCTGAGTCATCAACACAGCATTCTGGAGCAATTCAACAGCACTACCACTTCTAAAAGCATTGTGCAGTTTGTGCACGTACGACACACCAACTTATAACAACACGTAACAAATGTTCTTCCTTCCAGATATTACCAAAACTGTGTTTGAATTTTGTCGAATTCAGTGAATATCCCTGAATTACTTCTTGCGAATTACTCTTGTTGTGCCTGATTAAGGTCTTGCATAGCAAACATAGCATCTAGTAACGGCAATCCAGAGGCAGTGATACGAATTTTCAGGTACATTCTGGTTTCGTTCATTGAAATAAAATTATCCTAGGATGCTCTGAGCAGTTCCAAGACTTGAATGATTGGGCTGACCATGTCTTGCCCTCCGTCAGTGCTGGCACTCGCATAGAACAAAGTCAAAATGGTCATACACAAAAATGGACAAAGCAAACTGTCGGCAACGGATCGATCACATATAACGAACATAACAAGCATACACATGTTAGCTTCGGAAATGTTAGTTACTATCGCATTACTGACTCAGTAGCCTCTCTCCGGCGAGTGGCTGGCTACAGCACTCACTACCGGGCCCCGTCACACCTTGCAAACGGAGCGTGCTCCACATCATAGACGTCGGAGATGCGGCACTTGCGCACCAGCGCCTGGTAGGTGGGCTCGGGCAGCTTCACCAGGCCGCGGTGCTGCTCCCCGCCATGCTGGCCACACTCGCCACTCCCAGGCCCCGCTACAGCATCTGCCAGAACACAATGAGCTATGAGAGGGAGGCCAGAGGAAAGACGCAGCGACAACGGAGCGCCAGGTCACCCCAATATACAAAAAGTAGGGGTGTATATTGAGGTGACCCGGAGCGCCAGATCACTTCACCATACCCTTTTACACTTTATTACACACGATTTTTGGTAACTTCAAAATACATCAACAGGTTACCGAAATATTGACCAAATAGGCAGCAGCAAGCTGCAGGCTTGTCTACGAAATGGTACTGGCAATTTGTCGTCGCTAATGCACGTCAACTGGCCAATATACACATCATTCGGTTAGTGTTGTTTTGCCCGAATTTGGGGGAGTTATCGTGCCAAACATGCACCCTGAATAAATATTTCTCTTTTGCAGGCATCACAGTTAAGTGTGGCTATATTTCGCAGTAGATGTGGGAGTGCGCAAAACCTGAAGGAGGCTGAGATCAGTCTTTACCTTAGTTTGATCAGTCTTTACCATGTGAGGCCTTAAAGTGAATGGCTTACCATTTGATAGGCAAACTGAGCGAGCCATGGCCTTCTCGCCTTCTTCTCCCTAGGTTAGAAATTATTTTAATAGCCATTTTCGCGCATTAATTTACAATGTCAATAGTTCTCAAGATATTTCACTTTTTATCAAATTAGTCGATAGATAAATAACTTTACTCCGATAGCATCCTCAAAAGTGTGGCCTTTTCGCTTCCCCCGTTTAGGCTTCAGGCCCTTTTTCAGTCACTGAACTGAACGCCAGGAATTGTGAGAAACGGAAAGTGAATATCTTGGACTCGAACCATCTGAGCTTATATTCATTGACTATTCTGATGATTTTAAATACCGGAATAAAGGCACAAATGTCAAGTACCGGCAAAGGAACTAAGGATATGTACAGGATGGTTGATCTAGAAAACCACATGATCTTCGCGGAAAGGGTCCTCCTAGGCGGCGCGTTCAACTCGATGAGTGATAGGAGTTGAGATGAAAGGCACGCAGATCACGTGCCAAGACATTCCAGGCTTCTAACTGAGTAGTCTTATCGAGTTTTTGGAACGTCAGTCTCTCCGGAACCAATATTCGTGAAAGCTTAGAGACGACAATATCGCTATCATCACGACATTTACCTTCAGACATCATTACAAAAAAGGCACCGTCTCCGCAGCGGTCTATAGCAAACTCAGAGCGTTCTTGTCTAGAAATGTAAAGGATGTAGAAAGCAAGGACGGTGCTGATGCACAAACACTCAACTTGTCAATGCCCAGAAAGCTGTTTGCCGTCTTGAAATTGACAATGAGCAGATGAACATGACTGCAAATGCGGTGGAAAAGCATGGGTGCGGCATGGCCCAGAGCAGTGTTCAAAAATTTTGTTCTTGAATGAGGCATAATTTTTGTAAATTGACTAGTTTGTGCAATAGACACTGCTTTAATTCATTAAAGCCCTAGAAAATACAATGATACCAAAGCATCACAGCATTGAAGTGCTGCCACATGCATTCCCATTTTCGGAAGGTGTTTCCATCTTGGGAACAAGCATGCACAATTTTTCCTTCATACACCGCATCAGTGGAGACATTTATTACATCAACATCTGGAGAACATAAAAGCAGAGCAATGATACATGATGTGTACGCAATAATATTAAAACAGGTGCGAAACAGCAGACGTGAGACGTGACAGACCCCCAGGGCACCCACGCAGTCGGCGCTCGGCGGGGGGCGTAGGACTGCCCTGCAGGGTCATCAGTGTTATTGTATCCCATTATTGGGAGCATAGCTTCTAATGGGTTTAATGGAATGAACCACTCCACAGGTATTCCAAAAAGGACTATTTATGGACACTGTAAGTCAGAAAATCTGAAAACCAAATTGTTTCCACATTCAACCTCTGAAAAATATTGTCTTCTTTCTTACTTATCCTAGTTGACCTGAGCGTCATGTTTACATATGAGGCTGGCTCCTGGGGTGCAACTTACTGCACGTAGATTTGATACAAGCATTGTCATTGTTTAATTCATCATACCACCTGTATGGTGAATGGATTTGGACAAATCAAATTGTTTCAATCAGATGGAAATAGATTCCTTTCTGGCTTCAATTAAGCCCTTAAGACCCTTAATTTTGACATATACGCCATGCAGAAATTTACTACAAAGCTTTGGATCAGACAAAACATACCAAAAGTGATTTCTTAACACTCTACAACACTCATTTAATTTCAAAACCCATTATAAAAGTGGGACACTCCCCATGCCCCCAAATTTCTGTGCCTAGCTCAATCTCTCTACCCTGCACCAAACGTTAAATACCTTGCCAAGAAAAAAGAATATGAACCAAACAACTACCCCAACAGGAAGCATTTCAAGCTTAAAGGGAACATGGCACCTCCAGGCAATTCCAGACTGTGGTGGTTTTAGAGGCAATCCATGTTGAAAACAATGGATTTCATCTTATTTCTGCTGAAAAAGGGTTGTATTTTGTTTTATCTAACTGCCCACTATTAGCAATAAAAAGTATCCAAATTAGCATGACATCAAATTGATGATCAGATAGCTATTAATTGTGCCAGATTGACCCTAGCCCTGTTCCATCTGTCAGCAGGCTCTCTACCCTCTCTGCCAGAAAAGAAACAGCAGTACCAAAATCAGCTCTTGTGTGAGCTAACCACATGAGAATGAAAAACAATACTTATCTACCAATCACAAAATAGAGGGTTGCCACTGTCCTGCTGTTACTGTTTTTCCAGCAGCACCACAACCAGTGGACAGCCTGCAAAAACTCTAGGACCAGCTCCCAGGAAGAGGCTACAGTGCTGTCATGTAAGCACAACATTGCCCGCTAATTGATGCTGACAAAACTGAACTGACAGCCTCCTGTTTGAGTTGCACCCAAATTGAATATGAATACCAATGATACATTTTAGCTATAAAACAACAGTGTGGAAATTATGGCATTTTGGACAAAATTTGGGATGGGAGTGAACTTCGAGACAGGAGCAACTGGTGCAAATTTTACTAGCCTGGTGCAAATTTCTGAGACTGCTCCGAGGGAGGGGACACTGAAAAACCAACAAAATCATGTGGGAGGAGAAAAAACTGACTCAAAATAAGCAGCCTGAAAGCAATTGCACCAATTAAGCTAAGTGTGCCAGATTTGCAGCAAACTAGAAGTTCATGAATTTAAGTTTTGCATACTGAAGGGTATATCTGAGGTATGTGGATTGGGCCGAATACTAAAGACAGTAGTTTGAAAGGGTTTTCATTACTTATTGTTGGCTGTTGGTAGAGCATAAGCTTTGCATGAACAAACGCTTTCAGCAACCATTTATCAACTCCAGCGCCACTCCAGCGAAATAAAACAATATTGTATAGCTGAATTGTTGAATGAACCTAAATGGGCGAGTGAATAAGGAGGAGCAGGGTAGCTCAAATAAGTAAGGGGTGGGGGTAAGGCAATGGCGTTCAGTAGACTGTGGGAGATGGGTGAAACTTTGTAAAGACAGGAGAGGGAGGAGAGAGGTAGCATTGCATTGTGTAGGTGGGGACGGGTGCGTTTTTCTCCCTGATTTCAAATGGATTGGTGTGAATTTTAGGTAGCTGGCGGTGCAAATTTGTGCAAGAATTCAAGATCATTGGTGACTAGTCTGGCCTGCTGCCACACTTTGCATACTGGTTGAAACATACATCACATTTCAAACTTGCCAATACAGCATGTTACACACATCTACAAGAAAAAGTGCCAAAGTATATTTAGCACTTGGGTCAAATACAGGTCCAAGTAAAAATATTTATCAGTGTGGCATGTGCAGCAGGGCTTGAGCATGACTTCACTTTCATGGTCCACAATAAACATAAAATCACCTCCAAGGAGGAAAGGGCCTGTAACAAATCAATTTTTCACAAGCCATAGTTCTGGGACAAATGAAAAATGGATTGATTGGTTTCTTGGAATGTTCTATCAAATGGCTAACTCTGTTCACACCCATTATGAAGGTGCCACATTCTCATTAAAATACTGTTTCCTTACTACTACTAATACTGCATCCACAATTAGCAAAAAATTAATTAAGCCACTACATTAAATGCACTGTGTTTCCATGAGACAAACAGTATAAAAAATTTAACAACACAATGCTGCCCATCTTATCATACCCGAGTTCATCCAAATATCTTAACAAATTGAGGACTTAACATGCGAAAAATTCATATCAAAAGCCAAAGTAGGTACCTCCCTACCCACAACGAAAAAATGAAGCAGCCAAACAAAAATTGTGCGCATCCACCAAAGACACACCACCCATCAGCGGTCCCCCTCAATTAGTAGCAGTAGCACACAGCCAAACAAATCCCATAACTCAATTACCTTTTCCGCACAACACACACCAGACAAGACCACAGCCATCAACAACAGACAGCCAGCAGCTTCCCAAGATGTTATTTACTTGAAAAGAAAAAGATTTGGATAGACCGCTGCTAGCACAAATAACTTTGGGCTACAAAGCACCTATTCAAATGGAATTCTGCAGGTCACGTGATATATAGGAAGAGTTGGCCAAGGCTTTATCAGCAAATAATTATACATATGTGACTATAAATGAAAATTTTTCATCTTTGGTTTCCTCCCGAAAATAATATTGCCAGATTGATATTTGGGGCCAAATTTATAGAAACCTTCAACACGAACAGTGGAGAGGAGCAGGGCCCTAGAGAGAGAGGAGTATGGCGTCAACGCGCAATGTAGTGGGCCAGTGTCTGTATTGCCTTGGAGAGGGGAGGGGTCCTAACATATTGAATCCAGGGGGCAAGGGAGGAGGTGGGGCAGGCGCCCCCAATTGACCCTCGGCGCCTCCTAAAATGGTCACGGCGCCCCGTGGAAGATCCATTGCGCCCCCTGAAATGTTGCTCATCACCTCCCCCCGCCCCAGGATGCGGAAACCAATTGGTTTCAGAGGGTTAGAAAAACACCCATTGGGGGTGTATGGAGCAATAGTGACCCGCCTTGCATCACAGTTTCAGTGACCTAGGTCAAATTTTTAAGGTCAAATGAGGTCAGAAGGGTCATGTACAGTATATAAGCCGGCACTGTAGCAACCTTTTAGGCGGGAAATGAGGGTTTACCTTGAAAAAAGGCTTTCTACCTTGAACTGTGACCTTGACCTTGAGTGTCCAAGCTCATAGCATAGCATACGTCATACTGAATAATGCTATCTGACCGGTACACTGGGGTCAATGACCTTGATCTTCATGTGGATTGACTTTGACATTATAACCTGATTATGGGACGTTATAACGTCTCCATTCGGTCTACAGGGCAGGCGAACTGGTGCGACCGCGTGATTGGGACAGTCTCAAAATAAAGGTCTGATTTTGAAATCCTAGAAGTAAAAAGAATGTTGACCAAATTTCAAAATGTCTTCACCAATCGACGCGCTCATAAATTCTCTCAAATGTGGCCTGGTAGAGTTTTCCGGCGGCGAACGGTTCTCTGGCCATCTGGGAAAAATAGGCGGGGTCACTTTGGGGCCCCCTCCACTGCACATGATAACCTGCGCCCCACCGGGGCACTATGGGCCAGCAGCCTCCAAAATGCGGTCATAAATCGGCTGACAGAAATATTGACCCACATTGTTGTCTCCAGGGGTAAGCATGACCGAAGAATCCGGAAATGATTTCAACTCTATCTGAGCCTGAATGCACCTAACATGTGTAGTGGTATCATAAGGTCTGCCTAACTGTCATCCTGTTCCTTTGAACTTATCATTGAAATGCCTGATCAGCTAAATTCGACAGATAACTTAACACGCGCTCTGCTGGGGGGGCAAATTTGCCTCCTCCTGATTTTCCCCAGATAACGAAAAACGAAGAGACGCAGAGCAATTGAAACTTACAGTACCTTATCCCTGATCAATTTTACGCATGTGACCACATTTTTAGGTCAGGTCATGTCAGGTCAAGGAGCAATCCGAGGTCAGGTGACCCGACCTCAAAACCTAAAATCACGAGTCTGAAGCGGTGCCTAAGGAACATCTGCCAACCGATCAGTTTGAAACTTTCACAATATGATGAGGTCATTAGGGTCTACAAATCAGCTATCTCGGAATTTTCATATTGTTGACCTAAGATGAGGCCAATTTTTTGGTCATTACCTATTACCTAAAGTCTATGGCGAAAATTGAAAGCGCTCGTTTTCAGTGAATACTGAATAGCTTAAGATAAAAATGTTCACACCGTGTATTCTTACCACGTTGAGTTTTGACCATCTGACCTCTCAAAGGTCATGTCAGGTCACGGGAGCATACAGTGATTGTTTTGCCAATAACTTCTCAGTGAAATAAGATAAAGCTCTTATTTTGCTTGCACTGTGCTTATATTGTCACAGGGAGTCGATTGATATGCAACATGACCATACCAGGTCACCCAGTGACCCTGACCTAACTCAAGGTCAGGCAATTGTCACAATTTGACCTATCAAATTCATATTATGCATCATTCGGTTCCCCATCATGAAAGGAATTCAATGATGCATAAATATTTTCTCTAAGCTTTGCTGTGTAAATATCTACAGTTTGAAACGTACATTGTCCTATTGCACATATGGCCTGTTGTAAGCCTATGGAACCTTGTTTGACCTATTCTGACCTCAATATTGACCTGAAATAGCAATGCTTTTTATAATTTCTTTTCGCCTCGTCAAGAGTTTTCGAATACTGTTACCGTCTGCCTGGCCCCACACCGCATTCCGCTGGAGGTCTTGGCACAGGCCATGCTTCTGCATTCCCTTCCAATTATCAAGCCTACAGGACTTTCCGAGCTGGTGTCTGTAACAGCACTGATGACTTTCCCATCCACCATAATAAACAATCGACACTGATACCTACGTCCCGCCTCTCCGACCGGTTCACTCAACTGACTTCACCCAGTGCAAATCACAGACTGAACTCCCACGTTTCAATCTTATTGCCTTCTCAAATAACATCAATGGTGACACCGGAACTGTTCGGTTCATATTCTCATAAAATCGGTTTGTGTGTATGTCTGATCTCCCCTTGTCTTATAGTCTTATAGTCTAAGTGTCTTATATTAAAAGATTTTTATCAAAATTGTTGTCTCAAAAGGATGCAAAACCGAGCTTCAAATATATGAAAGCCCCGGTTGAACGTGACGCATCACAACTTCTCGCTTTAGTAAGCAATACAGCCCAACCGGTGATAGGTACGAAGCAATAAAAGCCAGATTCGAATTCAGGGGAAAATTCTGTACCAGATTACTTGGTTCGCTGGCCCCATTTGACAAAATCATTTTTCGATTAATGACCGCATTTTGGAGCCCGCGGGCCCATAGTGCGGGGGTCCGGCGCCACCTTCGCCCCACCGGGGCCATCGATGGCCCCTCTTACTCTGAAAACATGGGGTAAGCAAAAATCTGCGAAGTGCATTAGAAAGCTTGCGTGAATTCAATAAGAAATTACTTAGCATTTTTAAGCGCTCAGGTCAATGGATTGACCTCCAGAGGTCAAGTTAGGTCAAGATAGGCTATTTTCACTCAAATATGCACTGCTTAAGCAACCTGGGCATAACTGTTATGCCATTAGAGCTATTGAGGTCTGGTAAAGTAGATTTGATAGGAAAATACCAGACCTGTTTCCGCTATGTGAAACCTAATGACCTCCCGCCAGTAGCTTGACCTCCAGAGGTCACCTCGTGACCTAATATGACCTGAGGTCACGAATGGTCAGAAAGTGACCTTGCCGTATATCAAATGAAAGCCAGTGACGAGACATATACGATGACGTTTATTTGAGCGCTCTTGCTTAATTAGGTCAAAAGTTATTGTCAAAATGCTGTTTTTTACCCCTGGAGACTTTAGATGACCTCGGAGAGGTCAAAGGGCAAATATGGCCCCTGGGATCCGTGAAAGGGTGTCCAAGAACGCTTTTCTGAGCAAGCTGTGAATTTGCAATCGTGTTTGTGACTTTTAATCATAAGCCAGCTTTTCCCCATGTTTTTTATCAATGGGAGAGGTCACCTCGTGATCTGACCTCAGGTCACGAAATCTAAGAATCCCGGACAAAAATCTTTTGGACTCTGGAGGGTCATGAAGTGTAAGAAGTTTCAAATTGATCGACTAAGAAATGTAGCTCTAAGAGAGCTCAAAAGTTTGTGTGAGGTGACCTTGGTTGACCTCGCCTGGTGACCTGAACTTGGGTGACCCGGGGAAAAAAATCACGGATGGTGGTAAAATGATGGGATGAAAAGTAAAGCCCTCAAACGCGGTGCTGCGCCTCGTCCTTTTTCTGCTATCCCGAAAAAACCATGGGGAGGCCATCGATGGCCCCTGGTGGAGCAAGGGTTAAAGGGAATGTGGCACCTTAGTCGAAGCCTGGAATTTAGTGAAATTAGGCGTACTTTTAGCCAAAAATAATGAAACCACTCATGATTTCTCTAAAAAATGTACAATAAACTCAATATTTTGTTTTTAAAAATACTCTTCTAGAAAAAGAAATAAATATCAGCCTGTGGATGATGTCATGATCTGGCAACCACTACCATACTTGAAACACTGCAAGGGCTTTGATTGGCTGATGCTCATCGTGACGTCAGCATATGTCGTCACATCAGTAGCTCACAACAATGGCCGCCCGGCGGCGGGCTGATTGGGGGCTAGTGTCAGGTAGGTTTTAGCTTTTTTCTACGGAAATATCAAGTTCCAAGACAAATGAAATATGGAGTACCGGGTTTTCCGACTTGCTTTACAACTTGGCTATCTCAGTTAAAATCACGTTGTGAAGGTGCCACATTCCCTTTAAAGCTAAGAAAAAGTGGAATTACCTCAGGTGATATTAGAGCTGTCTGTTCCTTTTCAATATCGTTTGATTTAAATTCTGCTGTCCAGGCCGCAGAAAAATCAGACGCCGATCAGTGGAAATTTTATACTGGATGCTTTATTGGGAAAGGGGATGAGGAAAACACGGTCAATCCGCCCAGGCTCAATAATTTCATTTCGAGTCAACCAATAGTCGATCAAAGAATATGCTCGAGAGAATTGCGTTCCAATTTTGGCTTTTGCGGATCCAGAGAAGCAAATTGTGGGCAAAACTATTGTGGGTGTAATATTGTCTTAATATTTAGCGTACATTGTGGATGCAACCAAGCAAGGTGCTCAGAACGTCTTAACTCAACGTGGGGGTGGCAATATTGTATAAATGTTTCTACAATGTTGTTGATACAACCAAGAGGTATTTGCTAAGAAAATGCATTATTTGGAATTCAACATAGTCATGTTTGATCCAGTGCTCCAAGCAGTCCCTCAATATCGAATAAAAACGATAAAAACATTGTTAGTGCAACATTGTGACAATGTTTCCGCAACAACTTTGCAGCAATATTGTGACAGCATTATTGTAACAATATTCCAAAAAATAATATTGTCATGCTTATTTTATAATAAAACTAGTGCAGCGAGACATTCAGTTCTGGGTGCGACGTTTGAAAATTTAGGCGGTATATTGTGGGTCCAGCAACGTATGCTTTATTGTCATTGCGGCGATGTTATGAAAACAATGTTTGTGACGATGTTTTGAAAAAATATTGCAGCAAAATTTCGAGATAACCTTGTGACAATGTCGTAGCAGGAACATTGTAACAATGGAAGTGGAGTTCACTCGATAATTTCACCTGGACTGTCAGAGATGATGAGGATGGAAAATAAAGGATAGTTGCGCCACAATCCAACACCGACAAGCGCTGGTTGAAGTGTGTCTCCCTCAAAGTTGTGAGACTTTCCGCCGACTAATTAGTGTTTCCACCGGCTAATTCTTCTATTTTTGTCACTTTTTGGCCACACGTGTTATCACAAAACGGTGTGCGGGTTCTGCATATTCGCACCACTCGGTGCTCTGCGCCGACCATGTCACCGGACCGGCGCCAACCAATGAGATGTCATGTCAAGCGTGGCGTCATGGCATCTACCGTGGCCTGACCCGCCTCGCAGGTCGGGCAGTCTGCACCTGAGTCTGCACGTGGGACTAGCCGAGTGCGTGTGTACACATCGCCCGACTGCGACAAACTGCTCAACGCCTCATTGTTGTGATCCCCCGCCGGCCGGCGTGCTTACGCTGCCCCTGCCGAGCTTGGCCGGCGGCGGTGACCGGTGTGCGTGCATGTGGTCACGGCAGTCGGTGCTCGGGAGTCGAGCTTTATAGAGAGCTATAGACACCAGAACCCTTGAGGTTGTGTCTTAATGCACTTTCATTCATTCGAGCTTTATAGAGCCTGCTACTGCACAGAGAATTTACGTGTGCACGAGACGAAGCCGCAGAGCATAACGAGATTATAACATGGCGCGATCGCGAGTTGTGTTAGTGTTTAGTTTTCGCTCAGGAGCGAACCCTGGTTGAGGTCATTTCGCCCTGAACGCTCTGCGCATGTGCAGCAGAGACGTGTATCTCTCGGAGTTCTTGGTTTGCTTTTGGTGAGTTTGTGAGCGTCCCGAAAAAATTTGCTGCTGAATAATTGCAGGTCCGATTCGCCTTCTGATCGATTTATCTGTTTTATTTGGCGGCGTGACCTTTATTGCGGATTCAAAGTGGCACGACGAGGAAAGACACAGACATGACAAAATACAACTAAACCAGTGACATAGGGCATCAAGAGTCTTCGCACCACAAATTACTTGACTCTGAAACAATAACATAAATCACTCGAAAGTTGCACTATTTGATGCACGACAATGTTACAAACAGCTGCTCTCGCTTGTATCAAGGTTCGGCATAATACTACACACGTCAATGAATGTATAAACGAACATAAAATGAAAATGAACGTCTCTGTGCTTTGTGGGACGTTAAACTTTGGCTTCTAAATTAACCCTACATTGTGGGAGCTGCCCGTTCGGGTGGTGGGGTCGAGGTCTCCGTGACAAGTCTCTTCATGACTTTAGTGAGACTCCGACTCCAAAAACCGAACCTGGGAACAACTTGGACGAGATTTATAAAAACATATAGAGGAATCTTAACCAGAAGAGAGCCGCTTGGGTCTTAGTATAATCAGTATGGTGTCATAATGTGCTCCCTTGAGCTACTGTAACACACGCTGGTGCGGGGCTCGGCGACGCCTTGGCGGGTACGTGGGGTAAGCACCTACCTCCCCTTCGATCTCAGCAACCATGGTAGGTGGTGAGAAGCGGAAGACAGTGTGAAATAGTCCGTTTTGATGTCTTTCAAAGATTGTATGTAAATTGTTTTGGTCAAGTCACCTCTGAGGTCACGAGGTCAAAGTATGCACTCATAGGAAAATAATGGGTGCTTACGTTTTGTTTCTTGACGGCTGATATAGTAGAATTATAGAAAATGCATAAGCATCATGGAAATCCTCTCATCAAGCTCATATGAATGATGCATGCTAAAAAATTGTCAGATTAAACCCTAAAGTTGATTTGACCTGACCTAAGATCAGGTGAAGGTCACTTTAGGTCATAATTCATACCAATCAAATTGCAGTGGTAAGCCAAACACGGTAAAGTCAGAATAAACATTCTATCACCATTTTCTGGATTTTTATCGATTTCAAAGTAATATCCTCATGACTTCTCAATAAAGAAATTGTGACCCTGGCCTGAACCTAGGGCACTGATATAAAAATCCAGCTGCCACAAGTTCCCGTTCTCGATGACATGTTTGTGAGATGTGAATCTCAGATCTCAAGATTAGGTCAGCTCCTACTGCTGCACCTCTAAACTTAACATTTTATGAGCTTAGGTCACTTGAACTGGACTGGTCACCTGACCTGGTAAGATCTAAGCCCAAAATTTTGTCAGAAATTACAGAAAGACCGGGTAGCAGGTACACGAAGTACATTGGCGCCAGGGGCGTGGCCAGGATTTCGCTCAGGGAGGGGTGGCGCCCCGAAAAGGGCCCCTACGCAGCGCCAAAAGGGCCCTGATGGGTAAAAAGGCCCTGCTTGTTACAGAATAGAGCGCTGAAGAGGGCTTAAGAGGGCCCTGTCTGGTATAAAAGGCCAAATTTGGCCACATAGCATAGTGCGGGCGAGCCGCGCTTCGCGCGGCTCGTGTCCTCAGGGGGCCCTTCAGGCCCTCAGGGAGGGGCGGTTGTCCCTGCCGCCCCCCCTTGGCTACGCCCCTGAGTGCCGCTGTGCGCCGACTTTCTTGTCAACATGCAAGAAAGCCTGGGGAGGATAGGTACCTTCCCCCGTATCTGCGCGTGTTGGGGACTTCTCGAAACATATATCTTGAAAGCATGTCACGCAATAAAAAATAACATTTCAGTAGATGATCATTGCATAGAATAACAGGCAAACACATCGTCACTCTTTGATGTCTTTCCATGTCATTCGTTTGTCAGTTACATTGCAAATATAAGCAGCTGTTCTTCATCACAACATATCATACTTCCATGAAAAACTGCACACACACCATACTCGACAGTGTCCCTCTGCAGCCTCAAGCATCTCCCACAGCGGTTCGCTGTATCCTGTATACGTCGAACTCCCTAGCACACCCCCTGGCGGGGTCACTCTTCTCCTTCTGAAATATCAGCCAGGCCAGCAGCCCTCCCAGCATCAGCAGGCCGCCAATAGCAGCTGTCACAGCCTCGCCCGTCACCCGCGGCTGTGGCAGCCAGCTGCCCGCCCCGTCCACCCTGCACAGCGACCACCACAGCTCCGACAGCAGCACGCCGAGGGTGGCCAGTGCTGCCACCTGGAAGGTGGACCGGCCTGAGTTGAGCAGGCGGACGGCCGTGAGCGCGGCGCCGGCGCCGGCCGTCGCTGTCAGAGCGCACGTCTGCCGGTAGTTGCGGTGGGCTGAAGAGAGAGACGTCAGCGCTCTCAGCACTGCAGCTCCCACTGCCGCGCAGCTGTCCGACTGCGGGCGAGGGGACCGTCAGAGGGCACAGACAGCCGTCTGAGGGGACGGTCAGGGGAGACAGCCAGGGGCCCCACAGGCAGTGTCTGGGGAACGGTCAGGGGTCGGGACAGACAGCCGTCTGGGGGACGGTCAGGGGAAACAGCCAGGGGCCCCACAGGCAGTGTCTGGGGAACAGTCAGGACAGACCGGGGTGGCACAACCGGCTGTCTGGGGGACCGTCAGGGGACACAGGCAGCTGTCTGGGGAACGGTCAGGGGTCGGCACAGACAGATGTCTGGGGACGGTCAGGGGTCGGCACAGACAGATGTCTGGGGACGGTCAGGGGTCGGCACAGACAGATGTCTGGGAACGGTCAGGGGTCGGCACAGACAGATGTCTGGGGACGGTCAGGGGAGGCCGTCAGGGGTCGGCACAGACAGCTATCTAGGGAACGGTCAGGGGTCGGCACAGACAGCTGTCTGGGGAACGGTCAGGGGTCGGCACAGACAGATGTCTGGGGGACGGTCAGGGGTCGGCACAGACAGATGTCTGGGGACGGTCAGGGGAAGGCACCGGGCTGTCGTGGAGGGAATGGGAAAGGCATAGTTAATGATGCAATGCCTGCTTCAGCCTGAGTTTATAGACAAGGTATTATAAATTGAAAGGGACTTTTTGGCCAAAATCGACTCCGCATTTTTTAAGAGAGGGCATTTAACATACAGGTAGAAGACTAAGCATTGTCCGATGTTTACATACGTTCATCATTAAGCAAATCTGTCCCGCCTGGACGCAGGTCTATCAGTCTTTGTGTCCCAGGTCCACCAATTAGCATTACTAATTAGTACTTATTAGCGTCGGAGCTACTGTTTTGCGTCGTTACCTCGCCAAAGCCGGGGATCAGGTCAGTCCAGAACATCAGCACCAGGCCCAGGAATGCCGCCTGGTTCATGAACGCCATGTCAGCGACAGTGTTCCACCACATCGCCGCAGACCTCTGCAACACAGGCCACTGTCGCGATAAAGCGAAACACGATGATGACTCTAGTCCAGGAAATGAATTAAAGGGCTTGATTTCCGCCTCGGTGTGGCTTCACCGATACAGGATTTATAGTATGAAGCTAAATAACAATGAAATTCGAAACAAAAACAGAAATCCCACGAAAAAAGATGTTCAGATGTCAATAGGCTATTTTGCCTCTCTTGTGAAATCTGATATGGAAAATTTACCAGAGTCAATAGTTATATCATCAGCCACAATCCCCTTCAGAATCTTGATCATACAATGGTCACAAAATCGGCCGCAAGCATCTTGTGATTTGTAGACATCGAATAGAAATCCTTCCACCTCCAGGAACGTGCCACCCGAAACCAAAGAAGTACCCAGTTCTCACCTTACCACTACGTGTCGGTTCACTGGAAGTAGCCTCCAGCAGCAGTGCCACTCCGCACAGAAAAGCCAGTCCGGTGGAGCCCGTGGCCACCCAGACCACCTGATAGCCTTCGGTGGAGTTGCGCCCTGACCCCCAGCTGTCGCTGTGGTCGTCGCCATGGCAACGGTACTTGTTGCAGACCTGGTAGCTGACGCCGATGAACAGGCCCAGGCAGATGATGACTTGCGCGATGGTAGACCGCATGCGAACTGAAGTCACGTGCGGACCGGGGCACTGTCACAGATATGGAAGCCGACAAATACAATTGAAGAGGAAACGAAACAAATCGAGTCCATGGTAGGTTTCCTGGCAAAGGTACCGAAAACCATAACTTATGTCCAGTCTTTCAAGAGGCGTTAGCAACAAATTTCGAAGACTTTTCTATCTCACTGATTGAAATATCATGGTTTTATTTTTCCCCAGTCTCAAAAATGAATATTGAAAAAAACTAGTACCCCCTTAATTAGCAGACGTTAAGTCCCCCGGGTTATACCTGCCTATCCACATAATCTGAAGCTGCCTATAATTACCGAGGCAAGCCGTTTATGATCACTCACGTTTTCCGTTCGTCAGCACGTGGCCTATAAACGCAAAGGCAATGAGCAGGCCCACCATTGGGTCCTGAACATTACAGCCCAGCCTGTTCCTGTGTCGGCCAGCCATCACCAGCAGGGCCCCGGAGGCCGCCAGCAGGGCTGCCACCGCCAGGCGGAGCCGACGCGCCGGTCTGCCGCCGCGACAAGCAGCCGCCGCCGCAGCGGGCAGCGTCAGCGCAGCCGTCAACAGCGACAGCAGCAGCGCCGCCGGGTAGGCACCGACGCCTGCGGCAGCGGCAGCGTCCCGCAGCAACGCCAGCTGCACCAGCAGCAGAGCAGAGAGCAGAGCCAGCGCAGAGCAGAGCAGAGCGGCGCCCGCCTCGGCGGCTGACGGCACCGGCCGGCGGTACACCACGGCGAACACCCAGGGCAGGCTGTCGACGGCAGGGCTGGACAGCCGCGCGCCAGCCTGGCCGACGCCGTCGTCACAGTCGGCCACCAGGGCGAGGCGGTCGTCGCTGACAGACATGCCGGTCAACCGGCGCCGATCCGGAATAGTGTTGAAAGCGACCTGTCGGAAAAACCGGCCCGACGGCTTAGTCGTGTGCGGTTGAGTAGAAAGCTAGCATTGTGTGTCAGCGTCGGGTGAGTGGCACGTTCCAATCACATTTTCGAGCTACAGCTGCGTGCAGATTTTGTTTGGTATAACAACCATAGGCGGCGTAACGGATGGGGTGGGTCGCCGGGGACCCTGTCCCCTTGGACGCACCAGGGGGCACCACAATTGAGGTGCCCCTCTTAAATCGACGAAGATAGCAATGAAGCGGCGCTTGTTGAGGGCTTTCGGAAAGGAACTGAGTTTGTAAGATTTTTCACAGACCCGCAGAGTCTGACAGCATATCCGCTCTATTTTCCTCAGATATGATATGCCTTGCGCATAAGATCCTCAACCTCACTGTGTGACCTCTCCCATGACCCAACGTTGCCCGAGACGCGATCACAGAAAATGATAGGCGTTTAAATTTGGCAGTCGTTGACAAAGCATGTGTTCTTAAATGAATAACTGTCCGGTGTACAAATATCAGAGACACGAACTTATGACTGTTTCTAATTTAAGGCTGTAAAGCAAAACAGCAATCTAAAACAGGTAAAGCAAAATCCGTTTTTAGGGAAAATTTTTAGTTTGGCCTTAAAACAAGAGCGCCAATAATATGCTATAACAGATAGAGAATCACAGATAGATATTTCCTCAAGACATTTTTGCTGATTCTCTTTTGAGTAGATATGGCTGCTAAACAACATCACCGTCAGCAGTGTTTTTTCTAGAAGCACTTATCTTTAGAAATGCCTTTCTGTAATAATATCTGCCTGTGTAAGCTGTTCCTCTTTGTGAAAATGCTTCCGGTTTACTTGAAATCCCTGGGAACAAAGCACTTCACGAGATTTTTTCTAAAATATGAATTCCTTCGGGGCTATAACGTAATTCATATTTCTTTAAGAACACTCAGTTGGAAAAACCAGTTTCATTTATTGTTCACCTTTTTTAACCGGTTTGATTAATTGATGGACTCATACCTAGATATTCGTGCCAATTGGTGACTCTAGGGACACAACAATCTGCACATTAATGCATTTAAAAAAATGTTACGAAGCTAAAAAAATTCGCGCCCCTGCCAGACCTGAGTGATATCCCCTTGGACTCAGATGGCGCCCCTCAACCGAAGCAGCCCTTTCCATCGAAAATCCTGGATCCTCTAATGGCGACAAGTCCGCGTGTTAGGAGAGTTTGTGACTGTTAACACGCGCATTGACGGGGGCGGGTACCCGCCCCCCTCGGGTTTTTCGGAGACAGTAGAAAAACGGCGGCGCGTAGCGCCGCCGTACTTGGTATACCTTTTCATTCATCATTTTTACAACTTTTGTGAAAATTTTAAGGTTAGGTCATCTCAGGTCAGGTCACCAGTATAGGTCAAGTCACCTGACCTCAAAAAAGTTTAAGATAGCATAAGTCGGAGCAGGGTGAACTTATCCGATTGAAACTTATATCACACATTGGGACCACCGAGTTCTCTAAAATTTGTTCCGCTATTTTTGATATCGATGACCTAAGGTCAGGTACGAAGCATGACCTCTCCGTTGGAAATACATGTGAAAAATGGATTTTACTGTATAACTCAGTAACGGATAATAATAGAGCGTTTATTTTAGCTGCATTAGACTCGCCTTGGCTGTGCCGTTCTAATGATATGCATTTTATATAATATGACCCTGACCTGACCTCAGGTCAGGTCAAATCCTTGATTTGACCTAACAAGGTCAAATTATATATCATTCGATTCGGCTTGCTGCGAAGATTCATATAGTTTAAGTCGTTTTGCTCTATCTTTACTTGCTCAGGTGTAATGGTCAAAAACTTAATTTACATGTTATCCCTATTACGGCATAGTTTGACCTCTCGTGACCTTAAATGTGACCTGACAAAAAATGGTTAGAATATTTTCGATGGAGAAGTAGATGGGCTACCCAACGCCGTTTACCATTTTTCGTTACCTACCGTGGTTCTCGAGATCTTAGGGGGGGGCAGGTACCCGCCCCCCTCGTCAAAGCGAAGGTGGCTCAGGCCCCCGTCAATGCGCGTGTTAAAAAACTAGTTACAGCAGGCGCCTCTATCAGCATTTAGGATAGCCCCAAGACGTTTAAACCTCTTACGTGTGAACTGAGCATCTCGGAAACACTGGTCACGCATGCCTGTGGTGCTCAGCAGCGCCTGGAAGCTCTCCAAATTCCCTGGAACTTACCTTAACTTCACCATGACATATCGTATCTATTGCTTGCTAAATCTTAAAGAATCCAGAATCACGTCATGTCCATTCAAGGAACTTGCTCGTGTGCTGTCACCATCAATGTATATTGTCGTTTTCTTGGAACGATTGTCACCTAATCGATCTGTCACAAATTTACTCAAGGCCTTCGGTGAAGCTGGTGAATCAAGGATCGTGATATCAGCTAAAATTTTCATAAATTAGATTAATATAATATTTTTCCAAGGAGAAGCATAATGTTTAGCAAGGTCAGCCCGCAAAAGGGCAGTGCCTTTATTGCTTCTGCTAGGTACAGCGAGCTAGAGGGCATCTTTGTGGTGGCTGTTTTTTCCAGAAAGATGATATTTTCTGGATATTTATCTGATTTCATGCACACCCTACTACACCTCCTATTTTACTTGCTCAACTCAGCTTGTGTCAGCGAGCTGGGAGAATGGATGGGGATTTGTGCATGGGCCTTCTGTGGAGCCGCTAGCTGGGGCCCTTCGCTAAGTTCCAGGATTAGAAACATTGGAATTTTTCCAGTGACGTTGAAGAACGCCCTCTGCCAGATAACATCTAAAAAATGAGAATTAGACCCGCTGCCCGGATGAACCTTTTCACGAATGGTGGGCAGCAGCGGAACTAACGCTCCTGATAAAGGGAATGAACCATCCGGTCTAAATTCCGACAAGGAATATAAACACGTAAGTCTAGAAATCTCAAAACCACATACGGTTTGCACCCTCGATCACATAGAGCAAACAAATAGTCATTTTTTACCAATTGTAATGTCCTCAAAATAGACTGTGGCTCACTAGGGCTAAGTATCGCGTGCACCTATAATGCTGGCCGCCGAAGTGCCACTCACAGCATGTCAACGTTGCACTAGCGGTGATATTGTTATAGTCCAGCACAACATATACGCAGCAGTCACGCAGTATGAATTTAGACCAATAAAACCATTACAGTCGGAAGGAAAGGAACTCCTTCTCTTTGATTATCGCTTAACACGCGCATTGACGGGGGTCTGAGCCACCATTGCTTTGACGGGGAGAAGGGGGGAGGGGGTGGGTACCCGCCCACCCCTAAAAAGATCTCGAGAACCACGCTAAAGAGCAGCGTTGGGTATTCCATCTAATTCTCTTTAGAAAATATTTCAGTATTTTTTCCAGGTCACATTTAAGGTCACAATGCCTTTACTAGAGGCCAAGGCATTCAATCATAGGGATAACATGTCAATGAAGGTTTTTGGTCATTACATATGAACAAGTAAAGGCAGAGAAAAACAATTGAGAGCATTGCAATCCTCGCAGCAAGCTGAATCGAATGATATTTAACATGACCTTGCTATGTCGAATCAGGTCAAATCAAAGATTTGACGTGATCTGAGGTCAGGTCAAGGTCAAATCAGGCCAAAATTCATATAATTAAAACTGCAAAGACTAGGCAAATCTAACGCAGTTAGAATAAACGCTGTATCACCATTCATTACTAAGTTATTCACTTAAAACCATTTACCCATGTATTTACAATGGAGAGGTCATGGCTCGCGCCTGACTTTAGGTCATCGATATTAAAAATACCAGAACATATTTTAGAGAACTGCGTGGGCCCATTATGCAATATGAGTTTCATTCGGACAAGTTCACCCTGTTCTGACTTATGCTATCTTAAACTTTTTTGAGATGAGGTCACTTGACCTGTACCGGTGACCTGACCTGAGATGACCTAACCTTGAAATTTTAACAAAATTTGAAAAATAATTGAGAAAAGGTAAGCAAAGTATGGCGGCGCTACGCGGCGGCGTTTTTATGCTGTCCCCAAAAACCCGAGGGAGCGGGTACCCACCCCCTCCTCAATGCCCGTGTTAAGCACTTAGTCTGAACTTTGATCTGCGGCAATCTAATGCAAAGAGTTATGGTTGAAACCAAGCTGTCATCAGCGTTTTTTACGCGCTCTAAAAAACTATTATCTCAGTTCAATTATTATCTCAGCTCATTAAGGTGGAACACTTCTTTTAAGATGTTATGAAAGATTTAGGTACTGTTCGTTGTAGCTAGTATTTGAGATTAGATGATGATAAGAAACATTTTCTTGACAAGTGCAAAAGCAGGCACAATTTTGTTTTTCATACAGCATAATTTTTCAATCGTATTCACGTTGATTTACGTACCGACGTACAGCTAGACATGGGCCTGAGAAATTCAAACAAAAATCCGTCGGATATTGCAAATTCATTATAAAAAAACACGCAAGAAAACATGGCTGAAGCTCAGAATGAGCCTCACTATGACTCGCCAAGTATCCCATATATTCCGAACGCGCAGAGGTGGCGCTGACGAAGGTTCTGGAGGCACCGGGATCCACCGACCTCTGACTTAGCCAAAGCTTGGCACTGATTAAATTACTGAGGAGCAAAGATCTGGAATGTGTTGCCACCTGCCGCCGTAAACGCACTATCACTAGCCAGCTTTAGAAAGTTGGTCAGAGAACAACCAGCTGTCAATCATGAATTATCGGTCTCTTGTCACCTCAACGTATGCGTATCTCGTGTGTCTTACTTTTTTGCCTGTGTGCTCGTTAGTTGTGCTTTGAGTATGTGCATGTTGTCAATCGATGCCTGACAACCCAATTATATTTGGATAGAATCGAATATACGAACTTCAACTTCAACTTCGATTAAGTTCAGAACACAAAATATTCATCTTATCGGTATCATTAGCTTGGTCCACCAATAAGCCCGAGCCCAGCGTTCCTTATTTGATTCAGAATGAACAGCTTCAGTTAGAGAAGACTTAAACATATAATGCGGATTTTGCGGCCTGTGGCAATGCGGATTGTAAACTGAGATGTTTGTAAGGATTATGCAATCAGTTGCGCAAGCAACCAAGTGAGCGCCAGAACTCAGCACATTTTCAAAAGTGACATTGCGTTTCATAGGCGGATCCAGGATTTCCGACCGGGAGGGTGCATTATCGGGGGGGGAATTCGGACAAGGGGGGACCATTTTTGGGAGCCAAAGACAATAAAGTGGACGCCAAATCCTGTCGTGGGCAGGGCGCCGCCACAGAATTTTGGCACGGAGGGACAGACCCGGGCTGATGCTGACCGGGGAGATGATTTTTGAGCATATTCGGTACCTGACAGCATTAATGATGATTGACCCAAAAATTTTGGGGGACGCCTCCCCTGGTTGGCCAACAGGAGGGACGCGTCCCCCCGCTTTCGGCGCCCATGGTCGTGGGGAGCTGTCACTCGCATTCGGAGGGGCAGAGAAAGGGAGGGGAGCGACATTTTAGGGGGTACCATCGATGTGGGGCCAGTTCCCCCACCCTGGATTCGGCTACAATGTATGCCATTAAGATTAGGCTTACGAACATCCAGAATATTTGAGGAGGAGGAGGAGGAATTGATAATTTTAGGCCAAGGCTAGCTTTCTGGGTCGCAGGAATTATTCATCAACATTGGAGATATAGGAGCCATGGCCTCTTGCCTTTTCTTCCTACATCTATATCTCTAACGCATTGAAATTTTTTCAAGGTATTCTTTGATCTCCAAATATGCACTGTACTTTACTTTTTGTTCAGGAATAATTACGGTTACTTTTCGAAATTAATGACTCATTGGCACATATCTGTGCACGTTTTTTTGCGACACTTCACAATGAAAATACAGGTTAACAAGTATCACGTATCCTTGTCTGTATCCGTGACCCGTTAAAAGGATCTATGCCGATGCCCAGACCACACCGTAATCTTGGTAATCACGGAGCCCAGAAGAATTGCTTGAATCACTTATAATTATCCAGATTGACGTGAAACACGTGACTTACAAAGCAGACTAAATTTCAAGCAAAATATAAAAACATGTTCTAGTGCTACACTGGTAAACAGTATGAGTTAGCACATTATCTGTGGTAACACTCGCTCTCACATTTCGACACCTGTCATTGTTGGTGTAACCGGCCGGTGCACCGCGGTGCTACCCACCTGTGGTGAGCGCTGCTCTCTGTCCGGTACGTCGGCACTCACTGGCCGTGTACCCAGCACGGAAAACGGCACGCTTTCGATTTCACCGCACGGACCGAGCGTGACCCGTGCATGGGCGGCAGGGCTTTCTCCCAGCTGGGTTGTTCCGACTAGCGCTCGGAGACTGCAGCGCAACCACAGCACACCAGCACCACCACCGGGAGACTGCAACGCGCGGCGTGGAGCCAGCTCGCGCTGTCAAGGTCGCCCGAGCGGCGCCGGACGGGGTGGGGCTTGTTGAGCGTCTGGAGCAGTGGGCGACGGCAGATCAGCTGCGGTGGGGAGTTCGCTAGCAATGCTGAGCACGGTGGGAATTACGTCTGGCTTGGCCTGTACTCAGACCAGAGGTGTCCGTCTGCGCTCCGGGGAACTCGACGAGGAGGGATGGGGCACTGCGGCTGATTGCGCTGAGATTGGTTTATCTCGTATCTCTCCGACCGCCGCCAGAGGGTCGTTCTTAATGGAAAAACCTCAGAGTGAAAAAACGTCAGCTCAGGGGTGCCTGAAGGCTCTCTAAGCACTCCTCTCTTGCTCGCACTCTTCATCAACGATCTTCCGGCTGAAATTGAGTCTAGTTGTCTCCTTTATGCAGATGATGCCAAAATTTTTCGAACAATCAAGCAGCCATCTGACGGACTCTTGCTGCAGAGGGACCTGAGCCACCTGCATCAGTGTTCCGTCAGATGGGGTCTAAAACTTAACCCATCCAAATGTAAAAACATTACCTTGACCCTCAGGCGGACACCGGTCCAGACAACGTACTACATCGGAAACACTCGCCTAGAGTCTGTTGAAGAAATCCGTGACTTAGGAATAATCATTGACTCAAAACTGAATTTCTCATCCCACGTTTCTGGCATAACACGACAGGCCAACAAATCACTAGGACTGCTAATTCGATCTTTTCAAACCGGCCTGCGCTCCACAAATTTCAATACCAAAACACTGCTCACAACATATAACGCGAACGTTCGGTCTGTTTTGGAGTACGGTAGTGTAGTCTGGGCTGGTGTAGCCAAATCCCATGCCGAACGGGTCGAGCGGGTACAACACAAATTCTTGATGTGGCTAAATTCTCATACTTCTCAGTCTTGCGGCACTTTGAATTACCATTCACTTCTTCGGCATTTCGGTGTCCAGTCTCTTGCTGCAAGGAGAGTTCAACACGATCTTCTGTTCTGAAAGCAATATTTTTCTAAAAATTTCCTCTCAAACTCTTCTGAACTGTTTTGGCCTTCATGTTCCACCCCGCTCGACCCGCAACCTGCGACTTTTCGCCGAGCCACGCGGCCGTGTAAACACGGTTGCCTCGGGGTTTCGGTGCCGGATACCAAAATCTGCTTATAGGTTTTTGACCATGATCAACTCCAATTTTTTTGTTGATACCTATAGCATTTTTAAAGCTCGCGTTGTGGAGTATATAAGGGACCTAAGAGTGTGAGGTCACCAAGGTATATGTGCACCAAATATATGAAGAGGAAATGAGCTCAAACTATTTTAATAACTTTATTTTTACAGCACCCATTTTACTCATTTGTATGTTTTTAGCACTAAGGTGTTTCGGACATGTTTATGTGTATGTGTTAGTTTTTGGTGAGAGAGTTTTAATACCTGACTTCACCTGTTAGTGGGCATCAGCCTGTTGGTGATTATGTTTAATAAACAAATAAACAAATAAACAGATACGGACGGACCGCATTTTGCTAAGGTTTCTTATCATTTTGCTGCTAACCATGGTTGTGTCTTAATACGCTCCGGTGCGAGGGATCCGTCCCTTAGTTTTTTCACAAAAAATCTCCAAAACGTCTGCGTGCAGTGCCATCGTACTTGGTATACATGTCTACTTGGTGTAGCTGTTACTTGGACTTTTCTTGTAACTTTTGACAATATTCTAGGTCCAGATCATATCAGATCATGCCACCAGTCCAGGTCAAGTGACTTTGCCTGAGAATTACCGGTTCAGCAGTAAGATGAGGCGTAATATTTCGATCCGATATTCACACTAGATAATAATAATAAAGTCTAAAGTCACTGAGTACAACCAAATGTGGTAACGGGATTTATGACATCGATGACCAGGGGTCAGGTCAGAGCCATGGCTTTTCCATTAAGCATTCCTGGAAAAATTGGCTCAGCTAAGTTCTTATATATATATATATATATATATATATATATATATATATATATATATATATATATATATATATATATATACATATATATATATGTATTATGTATTTGTTGGGCCCATTATGTTATATATATATATATACATATATATAGAATGAAACATGTGACATGTTACAAAATATATATAATATGTATATGTATAATAATATATTATATATAATAATATAATATACGTAAATGGCGCAAAAAACTGATAAAAAGCAGATTTGGCGCAAAGAGTGCTGCTCTCTGCCGCCCCTGTAGGGTTCCGCCCCCCACCGGCTGGTCACCCTAAAAAAATTGAGAAAATTTCACCCCTGTATGCATTAATATATATATATATATATATATATATATATATATATATATTGGTGTATTTGGGCAAGATGTTTTCTTTCAGGCAGGTATCGTTGTACAGCACTGAGTTTTGGGCTTTTGAGAGATTCCTGTTTAGTTTTTGGATTTGATTAAATGTCTTTTTAGTTGAATCTGGTATTTTATCTAATAATTCTGCGATATTCATTTAAATTCCATTTTTTCCGACGCGTTTCAATTGTATTATACACAATCATTATCAAGGTAAAAAAGTTGTGCTGGATGCCGCAGTTGCTAATCTTTAAGTTATTTTAAAAATAGCTATTTAGTACATTTTTACGTGGCATACTATTTAAGAATACTTTTAGTTTTGCGAACACATTTCAGGTATATAAAAACACATAGGTATAAAAACATATTCTTATACACCCCAGAGCGCCAGGGAAATGTTAGTGTATTTCTGAATGTTTGGTGACGGTTTGTATCTGTTGATATGAAGTGCTTCTTTTACACACACACACATATATATATATATATATATATATATATATATATATATATATATATATATATATATATATATATATGTATACAGGGATGGAATTTTCCCATTTTTTAGGGTGATCCACCGGTGGGGGGCGGCACCCTACAGGGGCGGCAGGGAGCAGCACTCTTTGCGCCAAATCTGCTTTTCATCAGTTTTTTTGCGCCATTTACAGCACAGAGGACATTTTACCTTGATGATGGGCAAGTATTCTACAACATTTTTCAAACATGTTTGCTTTTTAGGCGACATCTCAAAGCTACATAGATGTCTTAAAACAATCCATTCCGAGTTGTCGATTTATCCACGGTTGAAGTATATCATTTTTTTATGGTTAAATGTTACTTTCGGAATGGCAGAGTGGATAAAAAGTAAAACGAAAGCCAAGGACATAATCACTTCATAAAAGGCTCAGCGAGAGCGCTCCAAACAACGTAAGCATTGTTCTGTAAACATCAATCAATTACACAACTTTACTGTACCCGCACTTGCCCTTTATTTTTCCCCTAACATCCTTTATTTTTTGCCTCACCACACAGCGGCGGCAAGAATCAGGGCGGCAGTGAAGAGTCCTGTGTTACCCGTTTTGGGTGTCCTGGCGTTAAAAAGGGCTTTGAGCATTTTAGCTTGTCTTTTCCGACATTCGACGTTTTTAGAGCATAATATATATTTGGCCTATTTTTGGCAGAATTTTTGTCTGGAGAGTGGGTTTTTCAGGCTTTATTTTATTTTTTATTATAGCTCTATAGCTGTCTTCTGCTCTACAATCTTTTTAGGGTCTTGGTTCACTCCCACGAGATTTTGTAACGTTTTGAACTATATATAGCTGGTGAAATTTTTAAAACAAGCGCCGAAACAATTTGAATATTAACTAGAACTTTATCTGTAGCATATTTGCTCCTACGCTTCAATTATTCACACACCAGTTCGTAACTTAGTTAGTTTTTCACTCTGAAACTCTACGTGTTGACTTTTGCAGTCCTGTTGTTCCAGCTTCCTCTTTTTCTTCCGCGCTGGTGGGCTCCATAATTACTAAGCTTTAGGCTTTATTAACCCTCTCTAGGATTTTAGCATGACGTTCTGCATTCTGGCACTTCAATGACCAGCAAAATTCTAAAAATAAACTATAAGTGAGGGTGAGGGTGAACTTTTTCACCCCAGCTGCAAAGCATCCGCCGCGTCGACGCTTTTCGCGTCGACTCACTGCCCTAAATTGGAGGTGCCAAATGATGTTTGCTCAGTGTTGGGTGGACCACGGCCTCCTGGGCCTCGGAATCCGTGTGTACCCGTGCTGCGGAATGTTCTTCAAGATTAACTGGAACAGCGGTCCCATGATGGTTTAGAAGTGAAGAATGAACAAGAACCATCTCCCTCCAACTCCAGGGGATAAGAGTGTTTCTAGCTTCATTTCCCCGTGGGCATGTCCATTGTTCACTGTTCGATTAGAAAAGGTTAAACATTCAGAGGGATTATTCCTTACCATTAATCTTACTGAGCGTGAAATTCCTAACTAAAAAATGGGGCATTCTATGACAAATCGACAAATCGATGCGTTGAAATAACACCCTTATATCTCAGATTTCCATGAAAATTTGGGACTAGGGTTCTCAGTGGCGCTGAAAACGACTGTAGATATTTTTAGTCTCGTCCGGATAATCGTTTCGTAGCTATAGCCTCGGGCAATCCAGCATCGGATGCGTGCATCGGACTTTTTGCTTGAGTTTTTAGCCATTTAAATTGAATGTGTTTCTTCAAGAGGTCACATGAAAATAATTACAAAAGTCTGAACAATACAAATATGTAAGTTTAATTATATTGATTGGCACGAATATGTACGAAATATAATTCCAAACTTTTGCAAAGATAAACATACATATTTCCTATGTTTTTATTGACTTCAAAAAAGCTCCATATGAAAGAGCATTAGTTAAACTACATATAACGCCAACAGGGGTGTAATTTTCTATCTCTTTGGGGTGCCCGAGCACCCCCAATCCTAATTCGAGCACCCCCAATCATGTGCTGAGCACCCCCAATACATGTGCCGCCCCTGGCTTATCACCGCTACCCTGAAGAATGTCACCATATCTCATCACTGCCACCCTGATTCGTGCCGCCCCTGTCAAGTTTTTCCCGTCCAGGATTCATTACTTCCACTCCGATTGGTTCCATCTCTGGCTAATCAATGCCACCTCACTTATCCTTTCCCCTGATTTATGACGCCGCATCATTGCCGCCCCCGTCTGATCAATGTCGCCAAAAATTAATCACTGCCGCCCCCCTTCCAGATGAGTACTGCCGCCTTTTGTTTCATCACTGATCAGCTGGCTGATCACGGACACCCCTGGTTTATCACTGCCGCCTTGATTCATGCCACCCCTGGCGAAAAAAACCCGGTTTATTTCAACATCCATATACTTCCCCTCCTGGTTAGTTACTGTCGCCCACCGAATTATCATTGCCGCGCCCCCGGCTGATCACTGCCGCCCCTCGTTTACCACTGCCGCCCCTGGCTGATCATTGCCGCCCCCTGGCTGATCATTGCCGCCCCTGACTGACAACTGCCGCCCCTTGACTGCTAACTGCCGCCCCTAGCGGATGACTGCCGCCCCTGGTGGATAATTGCCACCCCCTGGCAGATCGATGCCGCCCTCTGGCAGATCACTGCCGCCCACTGACTGATAGCTTCCGCCCCCTGAGTCATCACTACCGCCCCCTGGCTAATCACTGGCGCCCCCTGACTGATAACTGCCGCCCCTTGGCTGATCACTGCCGCCCCTGGCTGATCACTGCCACCTCTCTGACTGATCACTGCCGCCCCCTGACTGATCACTGCCGCCCCTGGCTGTTCATTGCCGCCCCCTGGGCCGATCAGTGCCGCCCTCTGACTGCAAACTGCTGGCTCTTGGCTGATGCTGGCTCTTGGCTGATAACTGCCGCCCCTTGACTGATAACTGCTGCCCCTTGGATGCTAACTGCTGCCCCTGGCTGACTTCTGCCGCCCCTGGCTGATTATTGCCGCCCTTGGCTGCTAACTGCCGCCCCTGGCTGACCACTACCGCCCCCTGGCTGACCATTGCCGCCTCTTGACTGAAAACTTCCGGCTCTTGGCTGATAACTGCCGTCCCTGGCGGATCACTGGCCGCCCCTTGACTGATAACTGCCGCCCCTTGGCTGCTAACTGCCGCCCCTGGCTTACCACTGCCGCCCCTGGCTGATAACTGCCGCCCCCTGGCAGATTACTACCGCCCCCTGCCTGATAACTTTCGTCCTTGGTTGATCACTGCCGCCCCCTGGCTGATCCTTGCCGCCCCCTGACTGAAAATTGCCGGCCATGGGCTGATAACTGCTGCCGCTGGCTGATCACTGCCGCCCCCGGCGGAATGATAAGTGCCACCCCTGGCTGATAACTGTTGCCCCTTGCTGATAGCTGCCTCCGCTTGACTGATAAATTCCGCCCCTTGGCTGCTATCTGCCGACCCTGGCTTATCACTGCCGCACCTTGGTTGATAATTGCCACCCCTGGCTAATCACTGCCGCCCCCTGACTGATAACTGCGGCCCCTGGCGGATAACTTCCGCCCTTAACTGATATCTGCTGCCCTTGGTTCATCACTGCCGTCTCCCAGGGCAGTGAGCATCCTGGGGATATCCGGGCAGTGAGCATTCTGGGGGGAGTATCCTTCTGTGGATATCATTAACATCGTGTTATATGGAGCGTTAGTTTTAATATCGTATATTCATCCTAGTAGTCTTTCAGGTTTTACATAACGTCGGGTTTCATGTTACCTATGGTCTCTGACTTTAGTATATCGTGTGAACTTTTCTGTATCATTTTTTTCAGCATTTGTATTTCATTTCATTTTTATATGTTTTTATCATCTTCTGATACAACTTTCACAACCTGACCTGTTTTACCACCTGACTTGTTAAAATTCGTGCGAAAATGTCCTATTTGCGTATTTTATTTAGTGTTATGGGCGCCGTATGACTCTAGATGTCGGCGCGCTTTAAAACCTCAAATATGATGATGGACCGTCTCACGGCTGATCACTGCCACCCCTCGTTCATCACTGCCGCCCGAATTCATGCCGCCTCTGGCTCGTTGATGCTGTCCCTTGCATATTTTGACCCCAATGCACGCCGCCCCGCCTCATCGCTGCCGCCCCTGGTTCATCACTGCCACCCCCTGGCTGATCACTGTCTCCCCTGGTTCATAACTGCCGCCCAGATTAATCATTGCTGCCTTGATTCACGCCGCCCCTGGCTGATCACTGCCGCCCCTGGTATGTCACTGCCGAGGAGACCAGTCTGGCCATGGCCCCCAAAGCCGGTTAAACTTAGGCCCTGCTGTAGGCACAGTTTTGTCAGGAGGAATCTCTAACACCCTTCCAGAAAGCAAGCAGCAGCCCACAATCGTCTAATCTTTATCTGTTTGTCTATTGGAGGAATTCTCCGAGCCGAGTAAATGGTAGAATGCTGCCGCCGTGCTTTTACTCTTTTAGTGTCAGCCAGCGGTGAAATTTTTTACCTCTTTGGGGCGTGCAAGCACCCGTAATCACATTGAAAGCACCCCCAATACGTGTTTTGCCCCCCGACTCAGCATTTCTGTCCTGATTCATGCCGCCTCCGTCTTACCACTGTGATCATGCCGCCCCCGGTTCATCACTACCACCCTGGTTTAAGCCGCCATGGTTCATCACTGACGCCTCCTACCTATCACTGCCACCCTGATTCTTGCCAACCCTGACTTATCACTCCCGCCCTGATTCAAACAGCACCCCGCTCATCACTGCTGCCAGTGGGTCACCAATTCTATCCCCAGCTCATCACTACCGCCTCGGCTAATGAATGCCGCCCCTGACTTATCACTTCCGCTCTAATTCGTGCCGCCCTGGGCTCACGACTGCCGCCCCCAGCTCGGGGACGGCGGATTCCATTTTCGGGTGGTTGTACAAGATTTTCGGGAGGGGGTGCCTTCCTTTCCAAGTGGAAGGGGGTGGTTCCATCCCCAGGGGGGCACCTTTAGCTCCCTAGGGATGCCCACTCAGGGGGAGGGGCGCCGACATAATTTCCCTGCGTTGAGTCGATAAACTGGGTCTATTTGCTCTCCATGGGATGGCATTGATGAAAGGGGGTACCATTCATATTTGAAACTGCTTTTATTTCGCACAGAAGGCCCTACCTCTTCAGGTAGGCGGTGTTTAGGTCTGATGTTTTCTTGGCCGGCCGGGGGCGCCGCCCAAATCCGGGGCGCTTCCCCGGACGAAGCTAAAACCGTGAGTGCAAAAATATACTTTTGCACGCCCTCATTTTTTTCAGGGCGTGCAATTGCACACCCTACCCTCCCCCCACCCGGAGTCCGCCGTCCCTGTCCCAGCTTATCTCTTCCGCCCTTATTCGTGCCACCCGTAGCTTATAACTACTACCCACGGCTCACCATTCCCGTCATCGGCTTATGCCCTTTGCCTTGATGCGTGCCACCCCCGGCTAATCAATGCTACCCCCTCCCCAACTTATCACTTCCGCCCTGATTTGTGCCGCCCCTAGTTCATAGCTCCCGCCCCCCCGAGTCTTCACTGCCGCCCTCTCCTTATCACTTCCACTCTGGTTCGCGCCGCTCCTAGTTCATAGCTATTGGCCCTAGCTCATCACTGCCGCCCTCGACTTATGACTTTGCCCTGCTTCTTGCCGCCCCGGTCAATCACTGTCGCCCCAAGCTTATCACTTTCCTCCTAATTTGCGCCGTTCTTAGTCTATAACTGCCACCCTGAGCTCATCACTGCAGAACTGATGTTTACCTCCCCTGTGCGTTAGAGTAAAATAAAAGGCGTTAGGGCAAAAATAAAGAGCATGCACGGGTACAGTGGAGTTGCCATATTTCTTAATATTTACAGAACAATACGCGCGTTGTTTGGAGCACTATCGGTGTTTTTGCTTTCTTTCCACGTAGTGATTAAAGGGAATGTGGGACCTTTATAACGTGATTTTAGTTCAGGTAGCCAAGTTGTAAAGCATGCCAGAAAACCCGATGATCTATATATCATTTGTCTTGAAACTCAAACTTTCCGAAGAAAAAAGCTAAAAACTACCTGAAATGTACCCCTCATGTACCCTAAGCAGCAGGCCACAATTGACAGCCATGTTGGTGTGACGACATATGCTGACGTCACGGTGAGTATCAGCCAATCGAAACCCTTGAAGCCTATTGAATGTCGTAGTGGTTAACAGATCATGACATCATCCACAGGCAGATATTTACTTATTTCCCTAGAGGAGCATTTTAAAAATCAAAATATTGAGCCTATTGTACATTTTTCATAGAAATAATGGACGTCTCCGTGATTTTCGGCTAAAAGTTCCCCTAATTACACTAAATTTCAGGATTCAACCTAGGTGCCACATTTCCTTTAAGGGGGTTCCCTTTTTAACACGCGCATTGACGGGGGTCTGAGCCACCTTCGCTTTGAAGGGGGAGGGGCGGGTACCCGCACCCCCCTAAGATCTCGAGAACCACGCTAGGTAGCGAAAAACGGTAAACAACGTTGGGTAGCCCATTCACTTCTCAATCGAAAATATTTGAACCATTTTTCAGGTCACATTTAAGGTTGCGAGAGGCAAAACATGCCGTCATAGGGATAACATGTAAATGAAGGTTTTCGGCCATTTTATCTGAAGAATTAAAGATAGAGCAAAACGACTAAAACTGTTTGAATCCTTGCAGCAAACCGAATCGAATGATATATAATTTGACCTTGCTAGGTCAAATCTAAGATTTGACTTGACCTGAGGTCAGGTCAAGGTCATAATATATAAAGTGCATATTATTAGAACCTCAAAGACAAGGCGAGTCTAATGCAGCTAAAATAAACGCTCTATCACCACCCGTTACTGAGTTATTCAGTCAAAACCATTTTCCCATGTATTTCCATGGAGAGGTCATGGCTTGTACCTGACCTTAGGTCATCGATATCAAAAATACCGGAACATATTTTAGAGAACTCGGTAGGCCCATTATGTGATATGAGTTTCAATAGGATAAGTTCACCCTGTTCCGACTTATGCTATCTTAAACTTTTTTGGTGTCAGGTCACTGGACCTGTACTGGTGATCTGACCTGATATGACCTAACCTTAGAATTTTCACAGAAGCTGTAAAAATGATGAGAAAAAAGATGTGCCAAGTATGGCGGCGCTAGGCGTCACCGTTTTTCTGCTATCTCCGAAAAACCCGAGAGTGGGGGCGGGTACCCGCCCCCAGTCAATGCGCGTGTTAAAGGGAACCCCTTGAGAGGTAGTTCTCTTTAAAGAGAATCCTTTAAGGAGAATGTGGCACATTGGTTGAATCCTGAAATTTAGAGTAATTAGGGGAACTTGTAGCCGAAAATCACATTCCCTTTAAAGGGAATGTGGCACCTTGGTTGAATCCTGGAATTTAGTGTAATTAGGGGAACTTTTAGACGGAAATCATGGAGGCGTCCATTATTTCTCTGAAAAATGTACAATAAGCTCAATATTTTGATTTTTAAAATGCTCCTCTAGGGAAATAAATATCTGCCTGTGGATGATGTCATGATCTGGCATTCACTACCATATTCCATAGGCATCAAGGGCTTCGATTGGCTGATGCTCATAGTGACGTCAGCATATGTCGTCACACCAACATGGCTGTCAACTGTGGCCCGCTGCTAAGGGTACATGAGGGGTACATTTCAGGTAGTTTTTGTTTTTTCTTCGGAAAAAAACAAAAGGTAGTTTGAGTTTCAAGACAAATGATACATAGAGTACCGGGTTTTCCGGCATGCTATACAACTTGGCTATCTCAGTTAAAATCACGTTATAAAGGTGCCACATTCCCTTTAAGTCTTTTGTTCTCATTTCAATCTCCATCCGCTCTGTCATGCTCAAGGTAAAATTTAACCCCTCAAAACTGATACACTTCAATCGTGGACAGAGCCGCAGCCAGGGGGACACGTGCCCCCCATCGGTGCCGAAGTGCCCTTTGATCGCTAAGCGGTTTACCCGGTTTGGGCTGTGCCACTCCAAATTTATTGCCATACGGCGTCGAACCTAGATGCAATTAGATTACATTGAGCAATTAAAACTATTGTTTGATAATTTAGTACCTTTTTTGGCCAGCTAGGGCATTCTGTCGCCTTTCCAAGCACCCGGGAGAATATGGGTACGTAATTCGTGACCAACTAATGCCTCATCGTCGCCAATAATCGCACCGGCGGAGCTAATCTGGTGACCCTTGAGCTCATCTGGGGCCCACTGAGCTGGTCTTGGCCACTTGAGTAGATCACGTGCCCTCTAAGCTGATGTGGTGCCCGGTGAGTCAATCTGGTGCCCCTTGAGCAAATAATTGTGCCTCTTGAACCTAGCTAATGCTCTCTGAGTTAGTCTGATGCCTCCGAGCTCGCCTGGTGCCCTATTAGCTGTTTTAGTGCCCCTTGAGCTTATCTGGGCCCCCTGAGCTGATCACATGCCTCGTAGAGTTGATCTACTGTCCCCTGAGCCAATATGGTGCCTCTTTGAGGCTATGATCTGGTGCCCCCTGAGCTGGTCTGGTGCACCCTGAGCTGATCTTGTGTTCTCTGAGCTGAGCTATGCCCCTGCTTTGGTCTGGGGGCTGGAAGCTGATCTGGGCTCCCGGGCTGCTCAATCTTTTTCCCCCTGAGCAGATATGTTTCCCCCTGAGCTAAACTAATGCCTCCTGAGTCGATCTGGTGCCCCCTGAGCCAACATTTTGCCTCCTGGGCCTATCTCGTGCCCTCTGAGCTCGTCTAGTGCCCCTGAGCTAGTGTGGTGCCCCTGAGCCAATCTAGTGCCTTTTAGGCTGATCTGGGCCTCCTGAGTTGATTAAGCAATTTCCTCAGAAGCTCTGGGGCCCTGAGCTGAGTTGTGCCCACTGAGGCTGATGAAGGTCCCTGAGCTGGTATGGGGCTCCTGGGCTGATTAAATGCCTCCTGGCCTGATCTAGTACCTCCGAGTTGATCTGTACCCTGAGCTGATCGGGGACCACTGAGCTGATCCATTGCCCTCTCTCTGAGGTGATATGGTGCTCCCTGAGCTGATCTAGACCCCTGCTCTGGTTTGGGGACCAGGAGCTTATCTGGGCCCCCGAGCTGATTGATCTGGTGCCCCCTGAGCAGGCATATTGCCCCTGAGCTAAACTAATGCCCTCTGAGTTGATCTGGTGCCTCATGTGTCATCATTGTGCCTTCTGAGCCCATCTGATGCCCTCTGAGCTAGCCTGGTGCCCCCTGAGCTAATATGGTGCATGGCCCTATGAGCCTATCTGCGGCCCATTGAGCTAGTCTGATGACCCCCCATCTTTGGGGCCACTTTGCTAGTCTAGTCCCGGGCCAAGCATGAGTTGCTCGGGGGGGAGGCTCTGATCCACACCAGGGGCCCCCTGAGCTGGTCTTGAATAGACACAGAATAAGAACACAAGGCCAACTCCCATCACCTCGGGGGTCACGGGGCTAGTCTAATCCGGGGGGGCACAACTGGGGGAATGAGGGGCAGCTGCTCTGGAGGACTCTGATCCACACTAGGGGGCCCCTGAGCTGGTTTTGAATGCGGAATAAGGACAAAGTGCAAGCTCCCCTTGTAAAATGGAGCTAATGAAGAATGAGCCGTCATCGCTAAAACGGCTTGTGATGCCTAGGCACCCCGGGTTAAATGAATTGCTTATTACACTGGTGGATTCTGGGGAGGGGTGATAAAAAGGCATGTGCCCTGAGCTCAGAGCACAGTCACCTGAACCAGGATTTGTACTAATTAATTAAAATGAATGAAGAATTAGTTTCTCACAATTTTCGGCCCTATCCAAACTACCAGCCTGTTTACTTTTTTACTTCAACTGAGACCGATCCTGGTATCTCCCAAATTATTCCGGCAACAAAAATTGTATCCGTCCAATGTCACTATGCCACACCTCCTCCCACGGCCCTTGTGGGAGCCGCGGAACTTAATCCGCGTTCATCCAGGGCTCACTCGTCACGACACAGCCAGTGGGCAAAACAAATGAATTTTCGACTCCAATATGTCTTATCTTGCACATAGTGACAGATATCACAGGCTCCGCTGAATTCTCGGATGTCCAGTACTTGCATGATTTGGCTGATTTGTCCTTAAATCTATCCCAAAAAGTCGTGTTCTGGGTATTTTCATTAGATTTCGGTGACCCTTTTCTTTTTCTGGTTTTAATTCAGTTTTCCTTCTCCGCCAATGCTTGATCTGCATTTGCCTTGGACCAAAAGGTACCCAAAAGTTAATATTAACTAAGATATATTAAGTTTTTTAGGTTACCTTAAAGTGCCCTTTCTCTCCCGGGGTGCCCCTCAAAGGTGGTGTGCCCCCCACACCAAAAGCTCTGGCTGCACCCCTGATCGTGGAAAGAATTAAAGCTCAGATTTGATTATTATAAGACGTGTACGTAGCTTTGGGATGTTGCATAAAAAATACCTGCCCAACATTAAAATAAAATGTTCCCTGTGCTATAAAAGGTGCAAAAAAGCGATGAATAACAGGTTTGGTGCAATAAAGGGGTGCCGCCCCCCCAACGCCGCCGCCCCTATGGGGTGCCGCCCCCCACCGGCTGAGCACCCCCAAAGATTTTTGGAAAATTACACCCCTGAACGCCAATAAAAAGAATGGAGACTACAGAGCAAAATCAGTAACGAGCACTGCAAACCAGGCCCAACGCCGTCACCGGCCACTCAGCCTGCAGTCGGCACCCCGCCTAGACGCATTCGGTTGGAAGTTGGGTAACGGGGAGGGGAGAACTGAGCAAGACTGCGCTTCGGTGACATTGCGAATGACCTAGAAGTAGTGTGGAGGCTACTATTGCTAACATAAAAATTTGAGCCGTTCCGAAAAAATGAGCGTATTACCGAAACATTCGGAACAATTCCGACACTCGGGTGCATTTTGTGGAAAATGTAGTGGGAGGATTATGCGTCAGAAGTCGATTATTACTGTTGTCTTAGGTTTGTTGTAGATAGTTTTTTTCTACCCATACCCTAAAAAGTTGCATGTATCCCAGCTCAATTTATATTAGAAAGCACACATCACGAACAAAAAGTAACATAGCGTCCACGCCGACAACTCCTTTTCTAACATATAAGATTAAGACATGATACTTTATTTAAGATCTGGCCCACGGATCGGAAGAACGACTCCATCACATGGTGCCATTGAACTTCACACATTCAATTTGAAACTCGAACCTTCTGTCCCTCAGCATTCGAGGGCTCATGGACAATAACGGTCTTCGCAACAATCGGTACGAACTTGTGAATCTTTAATGTTCCTTTTCTCGCGACTGCTTTATTGAAGCGTTTTCCGAACTCAGTAGCTAATTTAAGTACTTTTTGTTGAAACATTTTGGGTAGAGAGGCAGGCAATGGAACACTGATTTCAGTGTCCCCTTCCAAGCATGTTTGCTGAGATCGTAAGGGGATGGGTACCCCCTGCCAGTAAAGGTGGCCCGTGGCCTCATACCAACGCGTATTAAAAGACACCGGAGCGGAGCTTCGGAGGCCCCCACCTACTTTTTCTAGGTGGCCGGAGAACACTTCGTGGCAAAAAAACGCTATTTTACTACTTTAGAGAATATTCGATGGCACGTAGACTGGTCAAATAACCTTAAAAATCGGCCCCAATTTTGTTATTATAGGCTTTCAAAGTTAAACCCTTTATTTTTAGATCGCTGCATTCGCGCAGTTGCACCAGTTCGCGTGCATCAAAGACCAATTGGCAACGCTATAGCGCCATATAAAACAAGATTATATGTCAATTTCACCCCTCATGAAGGTCAAGGTCACAGTTCAAGGCCATACCAGCATTGTCGAAGTCATTGGTCCGGTGCTTCCGGTCGCATGGCTTTAACCAGTATGACGTATATTATGCTACGATGTCATAGTTAAGATAAATCAATGTAAAGGTCAAGGTGACAGGTCAAATTAAAATGTCATGGGTAAAGGTCAATGCTCATTTCCCGTTCAACAGTTGCTATGGTGCTGGTCATGATGTAAATAAGGGGAATATGTCATATTGTAACACTATATGTCAATTAATCTTGAATGACCTTAACCCCAAAAATAGCGTACCATTCTTGGGATGCTCTCATGACCTTGCTCTGTTTTTAGTGCATTCTGGACTTCTTTGATCTTAATCACGGCATTTCCGGATGAATACCCAGCACGGCTAATATTTGACCTTTATGACCTCGTTTGAACTTGACGATACTGACCTAGTTCAATTAAGATCTGTCATAATATAGATTTCAATAGTTCCCACCCAGTCCCCAACCGGAGTTTTTCTATGCCTCCTAGTTTCAGAGTGCTCAGGGGGGCTACCAGTCCACCACCTCTAGTGCCCGTAAGTGTCAGGCGCCTCTCCTGTGCGGGTGTGAAGGAATGTGACATTAATTACAATTTATTGTTTTAAATTCATCCTTACCCTCATTGCCGACCAATTCCACCATTGACACATTTTTCGTTACCAGAGACGTTGGATAGGTGCAGCGACGCCGGGACGCGCTGGCGCACGAACCTCACAAAAGTGGGGATCGGGACGTTTGGGAGCTCAGATCTCGCTTTCTATTAAAGTCTCCATTCTTTTTATTACTGAATCTTATACAGAAAAGTATAACGAGTGATGTGAGCCTCAAAAAGTTTAGAATAATTCATAGGTAAATAGTTTTATAGATTTTGAGAAATTGAAGAATGTATAATATATTTAAAATTACATTTTTGAATTATATTTTTAATGAGCTAGAATTCGTAATTCGTCCTTAAGATACCCAGATCAAGTTTTTATGGCATTTGTTGAACCATGCAGGTAAAATTTCGTCTTTAAAAAAGACATGCAAGTGGGTATGGTCAAAATGCCTGAGGCGATAATTTTCAAACCGTAAGTCAGGGAGGAGAATGAATATAAAAATCATCAGCTACATCAATAGCCCCCTGACAAAAATACAGCGAAATCTGCGACATGAGGGTGTTATCGACTTGTCGATTTATCGTGGAATGCCCCAGATGAAAGAAATAAAGAGAATCGGACGTCGGGAACATGAACGACTATTAACACTTATGCATAGATCACTCGGAAGCTTTTCAAGCACGGTCATTAGCAATGAAGCTGAAGGGGCGTGATGACTTTTCGACATATTTCTTCCTTCTGGATGGTTCTGTCTCTCCTTGTATCCACCATATGCATCGGTTCGAGTGACTTAACCCGCGCGAGTGACTTAACCCGCGCCCCACGGGGTCCGGCACTACCTTCGCCCCGCGGGGGATCGATGACCCCCCTCTAACTCCGAAAATATGGGGGTTAGCGCAAATCTGCAAAGTGCATTAGAAAGCTGCGTGAATTCAATAAGAAATTACTTGCATGTTTAGGCACTCAGGTAAATGGTTTGACCTCCAGACGTCAAGTTAGGTCACGATAGGCTATTTGCACTCAAATGTGCAATGCTCAAGAAAACTGGGCATAATTCTTACGCCATTAATGCTATTGAGATCTGGTAAAGTACATTTGATAGGAAAATGTCAGACCTGTTTCCGCTATGCAGAACGTAATGATCTCCCGCCAGAGGTTTGACCTCCAGAGGTCACCTCGTGACCCAATATGACCTGAGGTCACGAAAGGTCAGAAAATGGCCTTGTCGTATATCAAATGAGAGCTAGTGACGAGATATACACGATGATGTTTGATTCAACGTTCTAGCTTAATTAGGCCAAAAGTTATTGTCAAAATACTGTTTTTGACGCCTGGGGACCTTGGATGACCTTGGAGAAGTCAAAGGAAAATATGGCCCCAGGGATTCGTGAAAGGTGTCCAATAGCGTTTTCTGAGCAAGCTGGGCATTTGCAATCGTTTTTGTGACTTTCAGATCATAAGACAGCTTTTCCCCATGCTTTTTCAACGGGAGAGGTCACTCGTGACCTGACCTCAGGTCACGAAATCGAAAAATCCAGGATATACACCTTGTAGACCCTAGAGGGGTCATGAAGTGCCGGAAGTTTCAAATTGATCCAATAAGAAATGTATATCTTATAGAGCTCAAAAGCTGAAGTGACCTGACCTTGGGTGACCCGGGGTAAAAATTTTCCGGGATGGTGAGAAAATGATGGGGTGAGAGATAGAGCCCTCAACCGAGGTGCTGCGTTTCGTCGTTTTTCTGTTATCTTGAAAAAAACCTTAGGGGCCATCGATGGCCCCCCGGTGGGGCGAGGGTTAACACGTGCCTTTATTTGCCCGTCTTATGTATGAACATGCCTCTCGAATTGCACACTGCATCAATTTGACGGTCACAGTCACCGGTTTGACGCTTTGTTCCTCAGTTTGGCTGTTCTATAGCCATTTTGTTGCAAAATTGTGTTGATTATTTTACTCTTTTTTTACTTTCTGTATTTTTCATCCTTGAATTAACCTGCAAAATAAAGTGGCGTGGCGTAGCCAAATGGGGTCCATGGAGTTTACGGACCCCATTGCGCTGACCTATGAGCTACTAAGCTAAAGCATTGGTGTCAGGGGCTCCCGAGCATCAGTATCGAGGGGCTCCGGAGCATCAGTTACGGGCCCCTCGAGCATTGTTCTCGGGGTGCGTCTCGAACCTAATCTCAGAGGCCCTCGAGTTTGACCCAGGGGCCCTGAACATCGGTATCGAGGAACTCTGAGCATCAGTCTCGGAAGAGAGGGCGAGCATTGGTCTTCGGGGTCCGGAATATTGATCTAGGGAGCCTCCCTAAACTGGGACTGGCCCCCGAGCCTAATCCCAAGGGGTCCCGAGCATCGGCATCGAGGGGCTTTCGAGCATTGGTCTCGAAGAGGGGGAGGGTGATCATTGATATGGGGGCCCGGACATTGGTCTCGAGAGCCCCTTAAATTGGGACTGGGCCCCGAGATTAGTCTCAGGGGCCCCGAGTATCGGTATCGAGGTACCCCGGGCATCAGTCTCGAAGAGAAGGGGACGAGCATTGGTATCGGGGCCTGGAAAATTTATTTTAAAAACTCTGAATTGGGACTGGATCCCCGAGCTTAATCTCAAGGGGTGCTGAGCATCGGCATCGAGGGGCCTTCGAGCATTGGTCTCGAATGGGGGGGTGGGGAATATTGATCTCGGAGCCCGGAACATTGATCTAGAGAGCCCCCTAAACTAGGGCTGGGCCCCCGAGCATCGGCATCCAGCGCCTCCCCAGCATCGGTTTCGCGGGCCCCCGAGCACTGATCCCCTAGGCGATGACGGTGAAACGTTGGAATTTAAGGGGGCGGGGGACACCATGGGCATTTCAACCAACTTCTTTTGTCAATGCCATTGGTGTAGTGTTAAAATTTCTTATTTAAGGGGGCACTGTGCCCCTCCCCCCAGTTCCACCGCCAGTGCTCCTAGGGGCCCAGAAAATTTATCTCGGGAACCTACCCTCCAGGACTAGGTAACCTCACAATTTAATCTCGGGGGTCCATGGATTTAGACAAAAATACATAAGCGATATGTAGACATTAAATGAAACGAGAATCTACACTTACAGGTATCCTTTTTTTGAAAATCTCTCAACTCTTACATATAAGTATGAGAAATACGCGTGAGATTTGACCCTTACTGAGCTCCCAGCTCGAATGGGCCCCGGCCTAGGGGCCCCAAGAGGAGGGTCCCCCAGTGGTCGGAACCCACGGCGGAATCCTGGCTATGCCACTGCACCTACTGCCCTTTAGTCCTATAAAAAGAGTAATAGGCGCGCTATATATGGCACATGTAGGAAATAATTTATTTCAAATTACCATTCACTCAGACATGATACAAATATTCCGGCCAAAACAAGCAATGCATTTATTTTGTGATCTCACACCCCAGCTCAAACAGTCAAGAGCTTCGCCCGCGTGTCGTCATACAATGTCTATTCCCTGATGATAACCCTTCAGGTAGCTTTGTTCTTCCAAGTGTGCAAAGATGTCTTGGAGGAATCAGCCAGCCTCCACCTTGAAAAAGGAACATTGGGAGCGCAGCCCAAACAGCAGATGCGTATGTCATTGTCATTATTGTTTGTATAACCACTTTATGGTAATTGGCTCATAGGTCCACAATCCAATCTAGTTTTGGGGTCCCTGGACATCCCTTGTTAACGCTGAAATAATATTGAATATTTGTTTTTTTCTTTCTACGGAGTTTTCGGTGCATTAATTTGACATAGACGGAGCTAGGATTTCCGATCGGCTCTCGAATCGGGGGGGGAATTTGGGTAGAGGGTGCCACTTAAGGGCGGCAAAACCTATCGGGCGGGCGCCAAATCCTATCGTGGGGACGCCGTGACCATGACAGGGGACGCTGAGGGTCGATGGGAGGGTAAGTGTCCCCGTTGCCTCCTCCATCACCCTAAACACTATTGACTTGGTGGACTTACATTTTGAGTTGTTATATTCCCTTTATATGGAGGTCATTAGTTTTTATTCAGGCACCCTCAATCATTTCAGAATTTCCACGCCCTTCTTCACACGCAATCACCACCCATACGCAGAGTGTACTTACCGCAGGTGCAGATCCACAGGGAACAAGAAAGGCATCTCCCTCAAACGGCAGATCTTCCTCAGAACTGATGACTAGCAATTTGGCAGTATCTTTCCCGTCCCGGCCCCAGTTACCCCAGGCTGTCCACCCTGGATCCGCCACTGGCGGTCGTAAAGCAGGTAAAGCCATGCAAAGAATCGGACATAGATTTCGTTTGATTAGATAGTTGTTTGGCAAAATGTCGAGCGCATGCTGGCCCGAGCCTACTCCTTGCATGTTTTAGCGCCATCTATAAAACGTTAGTGCATTCGCGTGCCACAGACGTTTCGAACCAAGCAGGCAACGGCTCAAGATCACCATCGACACAAAACGTTTAATTCCATTGAAAAAGAAAAGCAAAAGAATGGATGGATTCTCCTCTGATCATTTCACTAGTGTAGAAAACATCGTTATAAGAAGGAAGCATCCCCTTTCTTCAAATGTCGTTCTGATTTTGAAGGATAGCGGAAAAGCATAAACGCGGGAAGGTGTTAAGCACCTAATCGTCCTGGGCATTTCCCTCTTCGGTATTCTTAGCTTCCGGATTTCCACAATGAAGCTAGAAACATAGTTTATTTCTAAATTTGTTTACCTATTTTTATTGTCATATGTTCAAGATTATGCTCGCATTTTCGGGTACATGCAGATTTGATGCATGTGTTACTTGCATATATTGCAGCAGTTCCCAGTTCTCTGAGCAGCGGTGGTGGTTTCTATAACCAAAAAGTAGCGGAGTAGCGGACAGCGGACTCAGGAACTCAAAACCACTACCCATACCTACAGCTTGTTGAGGGGAGAGCCACCCCTCCTCCCAAAATGAGAGATGGAAATCAGGCGAAATTCTAGGGATACTTAATGGAAGTTTTTGTTACATGACTTTGCAAATATTACAATACAACAAAATTAAAAATGTCTTTGAAGAGTTCAAAAAAATATGGCGATAGCTGACCAGCTTACTCGGTCAACCCGCATAATAAAAGCACGATAAAACGAGTATAAAAACACCACTAACCCTCAGTTTCTTGCTTAACGTGGCCGTTAAAAAAATACTATCCCATATCGGGTTTGTCGTGAACTTAACACTCCTTGTATTAAAGGGAATGTGACACCTTTATAACGTGATTTTAACTGAGATAGCCGAGTTGTAAAGCATGCCGGAAAACCCGGTACTCAATACATCATTTGCATTGAAACTCAAATTTTCCGTGGAGAAAAGCTAGAAACCTATCTGAAATGTACCCCAAATCTATCCCATCCAGGCGGCCACAGTTGTCAGCTGTTGGTGTGACGACAGCGCTGACGTCACGGTGAGCATTCAGTCAATTGAAGCCCTTGAAGCCTATTAAATATGGTAGTAGTTTCCAGATCATGACGTCATCTACAGGCTGAGGTTTATTTTTCACCCAAGAGGAAAATTTTAAAAATAAAAACATTGAGGTCATTGTATACTTTACAGAGATATCATGGACGTTTTCATGATTTTCGGCCAAGAATACCCCCACTTACACTCAATTCCTGGATTCGACCAAGGTGCCACACTCCCTTTAAAGCGAATGTGGCGCCTTGGTCGAATCCTGGAATTTAGTGTAATTAGGCGTACTTTTTGGCCGGAAATAATGAGACCACTCATTATTTCTCTGAAAAATGTACAATAAGTCCAATATTTTGATTTTTAAAATGCTCCTCTAGGAAAAGAAATAAATATCTGCCTGTGGATGATGCCATGATCTGGCAACCACTACCCAGCATATGTCGTTACACCAGCAGCTCACAACAATGGCCGCCTGGCGAGAGGTACATGAGAGGTACATTTCGGGTAGGTTTTAGCTTTTTTCTACGGAAATATCGAGTTCCAAGACAAATGATGTATAGAGTACCGGTTTTTTAGACTTGCTTTACAACTTGGCTATCTCAGTTAAAATCACCTTATAAAGGTGCCACATTTCCTCTAACTAAGGACGGCTACTTCGGTAACGATGACTCGATGACGAAATTGGTGACTTCGGATAATTAAATTGGCGACCTCGATAATGCGATAACGATAACATTTTTGTGTAGTTCAATACAAAACACAGAAACATTTCAGTCATGTTCAGATTGTACCGTATGCGATATCAATCTATATGCACTATCAATATGTAAATAAATGTGTATCAATAAAGGCTGGAGATTTGGGTCTGTTCAAGACGGTGTATGCTAAGAATCTCCAAGGATTTTTGTTGCAGGTACTTAAAGGGAATGTGGCACCTTGGTCGAACCCTAGAATTTAGTGAAATTAGGCATACTTTTAGATAAAAATAATGAAACCACTCATGCTTTCTCTGAAAATGTTCAATTAGCTCAATATCTTGTTTTTAAAAATACTCCTCCAGGAAAATAAATAAATATCTGCCTGTGGATGATGTCATGATCTGGCAACCACTACCATACTTGAAGTGCTTCAAGGGCTTCAATTGGCTGATGCTCATCTTGACGTCAGTATATGTCGTCACACCAGCAGCTCACAACAATGGCCGCCTGGCGACGGGGGCTGAGGGGGCTGGTGTCAGGGTAGGTTTTAGCTTTTTCTACGAAAATATCGAGTTCCAAGACAAACGACATATGGAGTACCGGGTTTTCCGACTTCCTTTACAACCTGGCTATCTCAGTTAAAACACGTTATGAAGGTGCTACATTAACTTTAATTGAGAGCTCCGCGCGGGGCCCGATCCAAAGGGAGGGGGAATTGGGCATACCGGCGCCCCTCCCTCTCCTTCAGGTGACCTTGAAGGGAACGTGGTACGCTTAAAATGGGTTCGAACCAAGAATGAAGCATTGCAGAGCCTTCATTGATTTCAAAGTTCATGCATCCCGAAATTCACTGCTTGCAGTGAACGGCGGCGGTGATGGAGTGGAACCCGACTTCGGCAGCCGCGGCCGACAGGCATACCACAGCAAAGTATTGCTTTAAAGGGGGAAAAGGGGTAAAGGGGGGAGGCAGGCAGATGCAGGGGAGGCTGGGCTCTCTCAGGAATCGCCTGCTTCTCTGTAAACTTCACATTTTGGGACACATGAAACACGAAAGGCGTTTTTTTAGGCGTGGTCTAAACGATTGCCTCCTGAGATCAAGACACATCTTAAAGCGGCACATTTCCTTTTGTTCCAAACGATGGCCGAAATTATTAGTATTGGCGTTTGCATTGACTCAAGAAATCGCCACAAATTTCAACTCATCTAAAATTACACGAGGTAAATCACATTACGTTCACAATGTCTCGTGATGCAGTAGTTAAAGGGAATGTGGCACCTTGGTCGAATCCTGGAATTTAGTGCAATTAGGCGTACTTTTAGCCGAAAATAATTAAACCACTGATGATTTCTCTGAAAAAATGTACAACAAGCTCAATATTTTGATTTTTAAAATACTCCTCTAGAAAAAGAAATAAATATCCGCTTGTGGATGATGTCACGATCTGGCAACCACTAACATACTTGAAACGCTTCAAGGGCTTTGATTGGCTGATGCTCATCGTGACGTAAGCATATTTCGTCACACCAGCAGCTCACAATGGCCGCCCGGCGAGGGGCTGATGAGGGGCTGGTGTCAGGTAGGTTTTAGCTTTTTTCTACGGAAATATCGAGTTCCAAGCCCAATGATGTATGGATTACCGAGTTTTCCGACTTGCTTTACAACTTGGCTATCTCAGTTAAAATCCCGTTATGAAAGTGCCCCATTCCCTTTAACGCTCCTCCGCTGAGCGTTATGTAATCAATGTCCTGGTCGAGCAATAATATGTCCTGGTAGTCCATGCCTGGTCGAGCAATAACGTTTGCGAGTCCAGTTCCAAATTCGGGCCACAGGCTGAATTGCACCAGCGCATCCTGGCACCGACAGCTGCAGACCCGCCTCCCCAGCACCGACATGACTAGGATTAATTCGCGCTGCTGGCGGGGCTTCTGGTTATTTGCGGAGCAGAAGTGGTGCAAGTGCTGTCTTTCCACACTGTCATTTAGACACCCTCCAAGTGCTGGTCACATAATTTCAGTCTGAATCCTACTGATGGTTCCGAAGAATATCGGAGCGAATTAAATATACAGTATATAAACACAAGAGCAGGGAACTCCCGCGACTACCCACACCGACGACTACACGGAGGACGTCGCCCCTGCACCACATGTTTGACCTTGAAGGGGGAGGCATGCCGGCACCCGCTCCAGTGGCGCCGCGTCGTAGCAGCGGTCCGAACTACACCAGTACAAACAGCGTCTGGCGGTGGTGCGTTGGAACCGCAGCGACGTGGGCTCTGCTAGCGGAACCCGCGCTGGAAGTGATAACACCACCGTTGAAATTGAAGCGCTGGTGGACGTGCACCCAGCAGTCTCTTATCAAGAGCAGAGGAGACGGATATTCTGGAGTGGGTGAAACTGCGACAGCTGTGTGACGTGGACGGTGGATTCGTGCATAATTTAGGTCTCTCAGACTACAGCGAAGTCACCGGTCCCCATCAGGGAATTAGAAGAGGGCGATACTTAAATTGACGGGTGAAGTGTTTTCGAGCCAGTGATTAAGCGCAGATGGCGTCTAACGACAGGGAGTTTGGTTTTACGGAGACGCACCGTGCCTCCACTGAGCGTCTCACTAAAGATGCGCCGCCTGAGCCACGGTCTGGTGGTCCGTCTGGCGCTGTCGACTCGCCGCCCAGACGCCCGCCGCCCCGCGTCCTTGGCAGAGACGAAGACAACATTCCTACCGGCGGCTGCTGCACATTCTTCCTGACCCTTCTCTCCTGGTTTCTGGTGATCATCTTCTTTCCACTTTCTCTATTCTTCACCATTAAAGTGGTGCAGGAGTACGAGAGAGCGATCATCTTTCGTCTGGGCCGACTGGCCCCCGGTGGCGCGCAAGGGCCTGGCCTTTTCTTCATCCTTCCGTGCCTGGACAACTTCTGCTCGGTGGATCTTCGTGTCGTCTCATTCGACGTGGCGCCGCAGGAAATCCTCACAAAGGACTTGGTCACAGTATCCGTGGACGCCGTTGTCTACTTCCGCGTGTTTGAGCCGACTATATCAGTGACCAATGTTGAGAATGCCGGCGTCAGCACGCGACTTCTGGCAGCAACCACACTTCGCACCGTTCTGGGACAGTACTCGCTTGCCGAGGTGTTGTCCCAGCGCGAAACGATCGCCCATCTGATGGCTCACACCCTGGATGAAGCTACCGACAACTGGGGAGTCAAAGTTGAACGGGTCGAAGTGAAGGATGTCCGCCTTCCCATTGATCTGCAGCGTGCCATGGCCGCCGAAGCTGAGGCCAGCCGCGAGGCCAAGGCCAAAGTCATTGCAGCCGAGGGCGAGATGAAGGCTTCGCGCGCCCTGAAGGAAGCCGCAGATGTCATGTGCGAGAGTCCTTCAGCTCTCCAGCTGAGATACCTGCAGACTCTCAACAGTATTTCGGCCGAGAAAAATACCACCATCATCTTCCCCGTGCCCATCGACATTCTTGGCGCCCTCATGAACAAGAAGTAAGCGAGCCATCGCGACAGCCGGCGACTCTGCATCTACAAACGCGGCGCCTTTTGTCGAAGCATGATGTCATCAGCATAAAGCTGTTGGAACTGTAAACTTGCTTGTATTCACGTTTACGATGCTGAAAAAGTGGCACTATTTGCTGTTTAACAGTTCATGTGGCTATATTTTTAAGCCACGTCACGTAATGAGTGCATTATTACATAATCCCCGCGGTGTGGTTTTCCTCTGTATCACCCAGGTCTCAAGATCCTCGAACCTCGATAAGTACGCTGCAAAATTCACGTTATTCTGAAGTTCTTCCCACACACATTATCCTATACGAGTAGATACTAACTCTCACAGTATGTGCACATGTCATTATTTGTATTATCTGAAAACTATGAATGCGGCATATTTGAAAATATCCCAGGCATCCATTTGAACAATCACCTGAAGCTTGACAACCAGTATGACTTCATTTACCTGCACCGCTGATGTGATCTGTCTTGTGATTGTTATTGTTATAGGCTTAAGTCATTGTGTGTTTGCGATTCACTCGTAGGTAGTACCGTGTGCTTACACAATGAAAAGCTTTTGAAAATGCAACCAAAGTCTGTCCGTCTGTGTCCTCTGGACGCTTTTGTTTTTGTAGCAAGGTGTTTGGGAAATATATGTAAGTAAAATCGAGAATCTATGCGCAGTAACATTGTGTTATTAAAGTTCACTCATATTCGAGCCAGCATATTTTATATCAGCGATTATTTAGTAGGTCAGTTATGTACAGATATCGCCAGGCGTCGATTTACTCTGACTGCGGCGGCGTGATAGCCTTAAACGGGCATAAAGTCACATTATTTTAGTGTGAGCTTCATTCGTAGAAAACAATAAGACATATTTCTTTTATGCATAGCTAACATTATACAGACGATAGTGAAGCTGATAGTTAAACTCACAGGATATTGTTTTCTCTGTGTGAAGATAAAATAGGTACAATGCGGGTTGTTCTCTTCTTCCGTGTGTTTTAAAACAACAGTATAAAAACAAGTCGACTCTAGTTCAGGTGTCAGCCAACTATATGGGTCACTTGTCCGACACAAGCAAGATAAAATAAAGCATGAAACTTGGCGAGAAGTGAGGAAGCTATTCATATTGATGGTGATACATATTGCACGCAGGTTTCCCAGAAATCCCTCCAGAGCATGGCTAGGTCAGGTCCCCTGGAGAAGCCAGGGAAAAATGCCTCTCAGAATAATAAAGCATTTGAAGCAGCAGCAGTCAAGATGGACATAGCAGATCAGGTCTGCTGATGCAATCAGATTCAGGCAAGGTTGCAAGGTCAATGAAAGAAATACTTGTTGTAACGAGATGTTCGACGTCGGGGGCCGGGGTCAGAGAAGTCCCGTGACCACCTCATTGGAAAAGCAGCAAGACCATCAAATGAGTCGGAAGTATCTCCATTTCAGTCAATACAATTCAAACCAACTTGAGATCGAACTTCTGCGTGCTTGGATCACTTAGCATAATCAGGTAAAAATTGCCGCAAGCGTACTTTTCCAGTTCTAGGTTATTTGAAAACAATTCCCAGAGAGTTCGGCGAATTCCTTCTCTTCTCCCTGGGACATTGTAGGTAACCTAAATTATCAAAGTGTATTAAAACAGGACCAGAACATTGTTTCATGCGGAGTTTAAATTTAAATAGGTATTAAAAAATGCAGTTTGTGTGCCGTGATTGGTTAGGACTTCACTACGATTTTGGAGACTTGCTTCCGCTTATCCCTAATAAATATCCCTAATAGGGAATATTCCGCAACTCTCCCTAAAATCTTAAGGTTGGGCCATCACAGGTCAGGTCACCAGTGCAGGTCAAGTGACCTCACCTCCAAAAAATTTAAGGTAGCATTTGTAAGAAATGATTGAATCTATCGGATTGAAACTTATACCACATAATGGGCCCACCGAGGACTACAAAATTTATTCAGATTTTTCACATCGATGACCTAGGGGCAGGTACGGATCATTGTAAATACCTCTTCATTGCAAATGCATGGGGAAAACAGGAATTGGCCTGTGTTTGTGCAGATACAGCTGAGAATAACTTCGCATTCTCCAAATCGTAGTATCCTGGGTACCTTTCCAGGTTCATGCTGTTTTTTGCGGTGGATTATTATGGATTGACCTGTGACCTCTGAGAGGTCATCCGGTGCTACTTAAGCAGTTTTCAGACTTGGGTCAATAATTTTGCAGAAAATGAAGAATATATCTCTTATTTTGATACCATTACCTTCGCATTGCTATTGCGAGTCGATTGATATGCAAATTGACTATGCTAGGTTGGACAGTGGCCTTGAACTGACCTGAGGTCAGCCCAGTTTTTTTACCTAGTGCTTATATCATACATCATTCGATTTTCCGTGAAGAGAGGAAGCGAATGGTGCATAGAAAATGATTCTAACTCAACTCTGTCAGACGCTAGAGCCCAAAAAACACTATCCTAGCACGCAACCTTCTTTGACCTCTCATGACCTCAATATTGATCTGAGCCAAAAATTGACAAGGTAGTTTCTTCGTGAATTTGTATGAGCTATCAAACCGTGTTCGCGTTTTTTTAGCTATTCCGCGTAGGAGCCGAGTTCGAGGGGGTGTTTGAAACCCCCAACCAGGGCGAAGGTGACTCGGTGGCCCACCTGGGTAGGGGTTAATCTATACTAGGTCTGTCGAGCTATGATATCACTGTCCTTTTCCCCAAAGAAGAGAGGCTAATATGGATTTCCCCCTCCCCCGCCCCAAATCGGGTCTTCGACCGCAACTGACGCTGACACGGCAATACAAGCCCTATAAAAATCCTCTGGGAAACCAACAATCCAGGGGAGGGGGTCCTAGCCCCCAAACGCCAAGAATCTCCAACCACGGCTAGATAATGCGGAGGAAATATATTTAACACGCGTAGTGGAGAGGGGTCTGGCGTCCACGCACAGCGGAAGGGTAGTACAGTGACCCCCTGAGATCTCGAAACAAAAAGGGTTAAATAAACACCCGTTGGACGGGGTGTGAGGCCCATGGTGATCTACCTTAAAGTACAGTTCCATTGACCTACGTCGATATCTTCAAGGTCAGAAGAGGTCGTAAAGGTCAAATCTGGGCCGTGCAGGAGACGTATTTGGAAATGCTGTGATTATGGGGGAAAAAAGCCGGGAATAGGTACACCAAAAGCGACTAAAGTCATAGAGGGAAGGTCCCACATAATGTTCTCTGAAATCTTGAGGTTATGGTCATTCGAGGTCAATCACCCAAGACGCAAAAAATAACATTTTCCAAAAAAATCTACAAAATAACTGGTACTATGGCCTTTAGGCGGGAAGTGAGGGTTTGTCCTTGAAAAGACCTTTGACCTTGAAATTCGGTAGCCTTAATACACGCCCCGCTGGGGGCGAAATTTCCTCCCCCTCCTGGTTTTCCCCAGGTAGCGCAAAAACGAAAAGACGCAGATCAACGAAACTGACAGTACCTTATCTGTAATAGCAGCAGTGCGGTGGCCGTACGTTTAGCGCACGAGGAAAATCGTATTTGAGTCGGACGTTGGATTCCCACAAGTTACTGCAACACTTTGTCATACACCATCATTCTTTCTTGCATTCCACCAGCTAATTCGCTCCCCCGGGATTCTAGGGCCTTGCCCCCGTCCCCCAATATCCAATTACTTCATTTCACAGCAAAAATAGTATTTCCTCGTGCGCTAAATGTACGGCCACCGCACTGCTGCTATTACATTATCAGTGATCAATTTTATGCATCTGATCAAATTTTCTTAGGTCAGGTCATGTCAAGTCATGGAGCTATTTAAGGTCAGGCAACCCAACCTCAAAACCAAAAACCACGAGTTTGAAGCGTAGCCTAAGGAACACCAGCCAACCGAATAGTTTCAAACTTTCACGATATGATGAGGTACTAATTGGGGTCTCAAATCTGCTATCTCGGAATTTCGATATTTTTACCTAAGGTGGGGTCAATTTTTTGGTCACCCCATTATAAGTCTCTGGTGAAAAATAGAAATGGCTCGTTTCTAGTAAATACTGGATAGATAATGCTGAAAATCCTCAAACCGTGTATTCTTACCACGATCTTGACCATAAAGTTGCGTTTTTGAGTATCTGACCTCTCAAAGGTCATGTCAGGTCACAGGAGCGTACAGTGATTGTTTTGCTAATAACTTCTCATTGAATTGAAATAAAGCTCCCATTTTGCTTGCATTGTGCTAATATTGTCACGGGGAGTCGATTGATATGCAACATGACCATATCAGGTTACCCTGTGACACTGACCTAGCTCGATGGCAAGCCATTTTTACTACTTGAGCTAGCAAGGTCATGTTATACATAATTCGATTTGCAACGATGAGAGGAATCCGATGATCCATAAATATTGGCTCCAGCTCCGTTAAGTAATAATATACAGGGGGAAACGTACACTCCTGTTGGAAGCCTATGGAACCTTCTTTGACCTATGTTGACCTCATTATTGACCTGTCACAAATATGCTACCAAGTGATTTATCTTTGCCTCGTCAAGAGATTTCGAGCAACGTCCGTAATTTGTCTTTAGCTTTCCTGGGAAATTAGATACGGAGGAGGAGGGGGCGAAATACATCCTCCCCCCAGCGGGCCGCGTCATGCCAGGGACCCCAAAGCAGGGCGTGTGCTAACTATGAAATCATAGCATATCATACGGCACACTGAATTATGCCGTCTGACCGAAATACTGGGATCAATGACCCAGCCTGTGACATTGGCCTCCATATGGGTTGACCTGGACATATGACCTGATAATATGACCTTAGACGTCACCACTCGACTCGGTTTACAGTGCAGGCGTACTGATGCGACCGTGCGATTGCAACGGTCTCAAAGTATTGATGTCTTTGAAAGCCTATAATTCAAATTTTTACCGACTTCAAATTTTTTCACCAATCAACGCGCGCCATGAATTGTCTAAAATGTGACAAAGTAGCGTTTTTTTCCGGCGGCGATCGGTTGTCCGGCCACCTCGAAAAAATAATAGGTGCGGGGGGGGCAATTAGGACCCTTCCACTGCGCGTGTTAGTTAAGAGATTACAATTACTTGAGCTGCTGATGTACACGATCAGCAGTCCCATCCATAAGCACAGAAACTTGTTCCAAGATGTGTGGGGGGGGAGCTGTCACCGCTGCAAACGTGGATCCAGGGGATAGATCGGGGGCAGGTGGCTCCCTTTCGATCCACCCTCGGCGCCCCCTGAAATGGTCACGGCACCCTCTCGAAATATCGCTTCCCATCTCCACAGGGGCGCAGCCGGGGGGGGGGCACGGGGGCACGTGCCCCCCATCGGTGCCGGAGTGCCCTTTGATCGCTAGCCTGTGTACCCCTTTTGGGCCGTGCCGCTTGAAATTAAGTGTCTTGCGCCGTTAAACTTAGATGCAACTAGACTGCAGTTAGTGATCAAAACTATTGTTTGACAGTTTAGTGCCTTTTTTTGTCAGCTAGGACATTCTGTCGCCTTTCCAAGCACCCGGGAGAGTATGAACACGCAATCCGTTTCCAGCTATTGCCTCATCGTCGCCAATAATCGTACGGGCGGAGCTAATCTGGTGCCCCCTGAGCTCATCTGGTGCCCACTGAGCTGGTTTTGGCCCTTTGAGCTGCCCTCTAAGCTAATTTGGTGCCGCCTGAGTCAATCTGGTGCCCCTGAGAAAATTATTGTGCCTCTTGAACCTATATTATGCTCTCTGAGCTAATCTGATACCTCCGAGCTTGCTTGGTGCCATATTGACTGTTTTAATGCCCGTTAAGCTGATCTCATGCCTCCCGGAGTTATAATTGCTAATTCGGATTTTGCTAATCCGATTTTAATCCGAGTTTTTGCTAATTTTAATTTGCAGAGCTATAATTCCTTGCCTTATAATTGCTCTGTTATTACCCAAATACTATGGCTATTTAGCGGTCTGTCATGCGAGTCATATCTCTGTTGCCGACAACCTCGGTGTGTCCGCCTACCTTTGCTCTGCTGCAGTCCCTTATGGTTCGGTGTGACTCGTCCAAACGGCCCTCACCAGTCACTGAGCTGTTGAGCCGTCAGTCGCTGGCCTGTCGATATTAACATGTTCCCTAAAAACTCATGAGCAATCATTGTACCTCCTGAGCCCATCTGATTCTCTCTGAGCTAGTCTGGTGCCCCATGAGCTCATATGATGCCTTTTAAGCTGATCTGGGCCTCCTGGGTTAATTATGTGATTCGCGACAAAAGGAAGGGAACTTTGGCTAAAAAAATGATTCTAACTCAAATCCGTCAGATGCTGCAGCCCAAAAATTTTACTCAAAATGCCACCTTCTTTCACCTGTCATGGTCTAAATATTAACCTGAGCCAAAAAGTGACTAATATAGTTTCTTCACCAATTTCTATGAGCTATCCAACAGCGCTCGCGTTCTTTCGCTATCCCGCATAGGGGCCGAGTTTGAGGGGCAGTGTTCAAACAGCTCCCGACAAGGGCGAAGTCGGCTCGGGGGCCCACCCGGGCCCGGGTGAAAGAACAGTCCACAACAGGCTATTAACACACGCATTGACGGGGGCGGGTACCCGCCCCCTCGGGTTTTTCGGAAACAGTAGAAAAACGGCGGCGCGTAGCGCCGCCGTACTCGGCATACGATTTCCCTCATCATTTTTACAACTTTTGTGAAAATTTTAAGGTTAGGTCATCTCAGGTCAGGTCACCAGTACAGGTTAAGTGACCTGACCTCAAAACAAGTTTAAGTTAGCATAAGTCGGAGCAGGGTGAACTTATCCGATTGAAACTCATATCACATAATGGGCCCACCGAGTTCTCTAAAATATGTTCCGGTATTTTTTATATCAATGACCTAAGGTCAGGTACGAGGCATGACCTCTCCATTGGAAATATATGGGAAAATTGGTTTTTACTGAATAACTCAGTAACGGATGGTGATAGAGCGTTTATTTTAGCTGCGTTAGACTCGCCGTGGCTTGTGGTTCTAATCGTGGCTTTGCGGTTCTAATGATATGCATTTTATCTGATTTGACACTGACCTGACCTCAGGTCAGGTCAAATCCTTGATTTGACCTAGCAAAGTTTAATTATATATCATTAGATTCGGCTTGCTGCGAGGATTCATAAAGTTCAAGTCGTTTTGCTCTATCTTTACCTGTTCAGATGTAATGGCCGGAAAACTTAATTTACATGTTATCCCTATGAAGGCATGTCTTGACCTCTCGTGACCTTAAGTGTGACCTGACAAAAGAATAATTCAAATATTTTCGATGCAGAAGTGGATGGGCTACCCAACGCCGTTTACCGTTTTTCGCTACCTACCGTGGTTCTCGAGATCTTAGGGGGAGCGGGTACACGCCCCCTCGTCAAAGCGAAGGTGGCTCAGACCCCCGTCAATGCGCGTGTTAAAGAACAGTCTCCCGTCAAAGTGAAGGTGGCTCAGACCCCGTCAATGCGCGTGTTAAAGAACCGTCTCCTTAAACCAGACGCGTCGGAACGTTTTCAAAAGTGGGGGCGGGGGCGCACCCGGCCACGCGTTCTCAACCCTGCCAACAAGAGCTTTATGTGGACTCCTACATGATTTTTAAAGGGGCCAGAAATCACGGTTTTAAGTTTACGTCTCGCTTATCATACAAAGTAAGGCTCTTACGAGGAAATTTATTGTCTATGACAAATCACGTCGGCACTTGAAGCTCCCCCATTAAATACGTGTTCAATGCTTTGTTAGTCCAACAACAATGTAACACCATAGATAAACTTTTAATGGCGGCAAAATGCAACCAATACTACTTAATAGGTAGCCGGTTCTCTGCGCGCTCAAGTTTTTCGCAAAAAAACACCAAAAGCTGCTGGTTTCACCGCGTTTGCAGTTTTTTGAGTTGTGACCTTTTGATGAGCAGTAAGCTAAACACCCGCCCCGGTGGGCCTCCGAGCCACCTTTGCCATGGTGGGGGGTGTTTGAACACCCCCTCGGACTCGGCCCCTAAGCGGGATAGCGAAAAAACGCGAAGACTGGTGGATAGCTCATACAAATTCAATGAAAAACTATATCTGTCACTTTTTGGCTCAAGTTGATATTCAAGTAATGACAGGTCAAAGAAAGTGGCATTATGAGTACAGTTTTTGGACTTTAGTGTCTGACAGAGTTGAGTTAGAATCATTTTGCAGGCACCATTCGCTTCCTCTCGTCTCGGAAAATCGAATGATATATGGTATGATCATACTAGGTCAAACAAAAATGGCCTAACCTCAGGTCAGGTCAAGGTCACCTTCCAGCCTAGCATAGTCAATATGCATATAAATCGACTTGCAATAGCAATCCAAAATTAATGGTTCAAAATAAAACCTGTATCATTATTCCAAGCAAAGCTATTGACTTAAACCTGAAAACTGCTTAAGTAGATCAAGATGGCCTCTCAGAAGTCACAGGTAAAAAAATGCAACATGCAGTGGCGGATCCAGGGGGGGCAAAAAGGCATTTACCCTCCCCAAACGGAAAAGCTCGGGGCAAAACTATGTTTTTACCCCCCAAAGCGATCGACCTCCTTTTTTCCCCAACTCCTTTTTAGTTTGAAAGCAAGATTTTGGTGCTACAACTCTCCACTTCAAACAGAACAAATTTAGCTCAATGGAAATTTGGGGTCTTGGAGAGGGAAAAAGTATCTTGAGACCATATCTTTCACCCGGTGACTTCCTTTTTCTTTTCGACTTTGGTTTACCCCTCCCAAACCGACCAGCTAGATCGGCCACTGGCAACATGAACCTGAAAAGGGGCCCAGGATGCAATTTGTATGGTCAAATTCGTTCCGATTTGGACCATATATATATATATATATATATATATATATATATATATATATATATATATATATATATATATATATATATATATATATATATATTTTCTCAGCTTTATCTACACTAATACAGCCCAATTTCTGTTTTCCCATCTATTTCCAAAGCAGAGGTCATAATCCGTATCAGACCTTAGGTCATCGATATTAAAAATCCCGGAGAACGCTTTGTAGCATTCGTTGGGCCCATTATGTGGAATAAATTTCAATCCGAAAGATTCACCCATTTCTTACTTATGCCACCTTTAACATTTTTGGAGGCGAGGTCGCTTGACTTGCATTGGTGACCTGACCTGAGATGACCTAACCTTAAAGATTTGGGGGAAAGTTGCGAAATTGATCAAGGATAAGATGTGCCAAGTACGGCGTCGCTTCACGCCCCCGTTTTTTTCGTGCCGCCGGAAAATCCGAGGGTGGTCAACTACCCCTCACCGGGGCGAGGGTTAATAAAGCATGGGCTCAAGAACTATTTTGAGGTTGGGGGAAATGGTTGCCGACGTTGGTGGGGGCCAAAGGTGACTCAGCTTATCGCTTGATTTGTTACCGAAAACAAGGTACGGAAACGGCTGGAAAATGGTAGGCACGGCCCCCATAGTCCGAAAGTCAGAGCCGCATGACGAAATCCATGGAGCGAAGCGCATTGAGATTTCTCAAGCGGCTCTATTCTGGCCGCTCAGACGGGTCTCGTCGTGGTCTGTTGTCAGAGCCGCATGACGAAATCCATGGAGCGAAGCGCATTGAGATTTCTCAAGCGGCTCTATTCTGGCCGCTCAGACGGGTCTCGTCGTGGTCTGTCAGAGCCGCATGACGAAATCCATGGAGCGAAGCGCATTGAGATTTCTCAAGCGGCTCTATTCTGGCCGCTCAGACGGGTCTCGTCGTGGTCTGTTGTCAGAGCCGCATGACGAAATCCATGGAGCGAAGCGCATTGAGATTTCTCAAGCGGCTCTATTCTGGCCGCTCAGACGGGTCTCGTCGTGGTCTGTTGTCAGAGCCGCATGACGAAATCCATGGAGCGAAGCGCATTGAGATTTCTCAAGCGGCTCTATTCTGGCCGCTCAGACGGGTCTCGTCGTGGTCAGAGCCGCATGACGAAATCCATGGAGCGAAGCGCATTGAGATTTCTCAAGCGGCTCTATTCTGGCCGCTCAGACGGGTCTCGTCGTGGTCTGTCAGAGCCGCATGACGAAATCCATGGAGCGAAGCGCATTGAGATTTCTCAAGCGGCTCTATTCTGGCCGCTCAGACGGGTCTCGTCGTGGTCTGTTGTCAGAGCCGCATGACGAAATCCATGGAGCGAAGCGCATTGAGATTTCTCAAGCGGCTCTATTCTGGCCGCTCAGACGGGTCTCGTCGTGGTCTGTCAGAGCCGCATGACGAAATCCATGGAGCGAAGCGCATTGAGATTTCTCAAGCGGCTCTATTCTGGCCGCTCAGACGGGTCTCGTCGTGGTCTGTTGTCAGAAGCCGGTGACGAACGAAGTGAGAAACGGCTTCTATACTGACAGTTTTTCGTTCTCTGTTGTCCGTAGTAGTAGTAGTAGTAGTTGTTGTCTGTTCTGAGGACTGGTATCAGATACTTGAAACTTGCAGGGATGAAAGGCAGGAACCCATAAAAAATCCCGACGGCTGCAGATTTTCGAATTTTGCAAAAACTTTTCCAAAATTTTGGATTATATTTTTCTAAACTTTTATTTTTCTATTTTTCTATTTTTAGTCTACAGCTCTCAAACTTACCCTCTTTTACACACAATCAATTACCAGTTGTTGCTCAAAGTTTGAAGCAAAAAATCCAAATTTGTACTTCCAAAATGATTTTTTGAAACTTTTACCTCCAACTTGTAGTGAAATGCATTACCAAAGTTATAAGTTCGAAATATCTGAAGATATGATGCTAGGTGTTCCAAACTGGATACAGACAGAATGGACTGTGCATTACTGCATAGACACTAAACTGAACCAAAAGCATAATTTTGAAGGTCAGTTTTGGCCCTTTTCCCAAAACATTGCAATTATAGCCTAAAACTTTAAAACCATATAACTTTCAAAATTCTGGTCATTTTTGAACGCAGTTTTCTTTGTTGAGATGGGTATTGTCATTACAACAACATATTCTAAATGCAAATTTCTGAGTTAATGGGAAATATTTTTCTGCAAAAATACAATATATTTTTGTTTTTTTGGGAATTTATGACTTCATATTTCCAAATTTTCTTTTCGAAATTGGTACCAAAAAAGCCCGGCTCAAGTTCTACAACCGTCTGCCTGACCATACCCGCGCGTCTCCCATAGGTTTTGAGCTATATGATGATAAAGACTGAATTTGATGCGGTTTTCATAGGTTGTAATAGATTCATCACGTGATAAAGTGCCTTTATACTCAACTGAGATATATGGCTCTCTCTAAACTTTTAGTATGGGAAATTATGAGCTCTGCCGTTTTTGTTTCATGACGCTCCGACGACTAGTTCGCCACTGAGGGGCAAAATACTTCGGTCCCGTTTTTCCCGCAGCAGTAGTGACGTCATTCTGCCCTTCTTGCATGGACCTTCTGTGCTGCGGCAGTAGGCTGCAGCCGGTAAATGCGTGCAAGAAAGGCATAACATTTTTATCCGAGTGCATACAGCGGGTGGCTAGCCGGTCGGGGCGGACGGGAACCTGACTAGAGTGCAGAGGGTGCCGAGGCGTGTTTAGAGATCCGAGGAAGTGAGCAGTGATGCCCTCAGGTATCTAGGGAACGGTAGCAGGGTCCAGAGGCGTGCTGAGATAGCTCATGGGAAACATTTCGGACGGGGGAGCAGTGAGGATGGGGGCTGGTACGGGACTGGAGCCTTCCCCGCCATTGCCTCGGTACAGCTTCTGTGTTTGTATTAACCATAGATATTCTGACATTGGGGGGGGAGTTCAGCCCCTTGCTCCGCCCATTGTACCTACCACCATTGGAATAGCCACCATGTATGTATATAAGCATATGAAAGATTGAAGATTTCGTTGCACTCCGTACAAAATTACCGAACAATATCAATGAGAGGCAATCGACCATGCAGATTTCGAATGTGGTATTCAGGTCAACAAAAGGTCACTGCGCATGCGCACTGGAACTAATGGTAACAGAGGCTATCTCGGCAACCTACGGGTCGATTTTCTTGAAATTTTGTGAACAGAAGAATATCACGAAATGTAAGTAAAAATGTCATTGAAGCTGCACTGCTCTGCGCATGCGCAGCAGAAATTATGAAAATAGGCCTGAAAGACGAGGATATTTCAGAGGAGGACCTGAACAGAGGGAAAGCCAACGTGCTTAAAGTTAGCATGAGTGTTTTGTCACTCTTGGTAACAACAAAGGTCAGTGCGCATGCGCATTAGAACTTATGGTCATGGAGGCTATCTCGGGAGCCAATAGACCGATTTCGCTCAAATTTTTGCGAGTAAAAGCAGAATAGCATCTGCTAATCCTAATTGATGGCATTATGAAGCTGCACTATTATGCACATGTGCAGTAGGAATTTTAAGGAATAATAGGCTCTAAGGGATCATTTAGACCAGGAGACAAACAAACGGCATATTAACATGCTTCAGTCAACTATAACGGTATCTTTGCTCTCATTCACTGCAGACGTTACTGCGCATGCGGACTGGGAGTAGGGTAACCGAAGCTAACTCGTTAATACATTGGCTGAATTGGGTGAAAATGTGCAGGTATAGGTGAAATACGGTCGGCAAACCCATCATATTTTATAATGCATCTCCTTTCTTCTGGTCATGCCCAGTCTTTACTTAACAAAACAACCATTATACGTGTGTTTATCTATGTGATGACATGAACAGAAGGCAAACGTGACGCAGTGTGCAGAGACATGCTAATGTAGGAAAACATGGGCTTACACAGGGTATTGAATGGAGCCATAATGAGAACACAAAACCTAAAACTCCAACATTGCGTTGTTATAAGTATCAAACTGCTGAAAACACTCGCCTGTCAATCGAACTGTTTGGCTAACGTACATTGTCACCGGCTTCTCCTGCGCCGGAGCGGCACCTGCCGAGGCCGCAGGCAGAGGTCTGTTGTTGTTGTTGTTGTCTGTTCTGAGCGCTGGTATCAGAGACCTAAAACTTTTGTGGATAGAAGGCACTTCCAAATGAATAAGCACCACGGTTGTCAATTTTCAAAATTTTCAAAAATTTTCCCAGAGTTTTGCATTATGTGATTTTTAACTTTTATTTTTCTATTTTTTGCTAATTTATCTACAGTCTTCAAACATGCACCCTTTTACATCAGACAAATTTGTAGTTCACACAAAAAGTTGGAAAGAAAAAGCTTTAAATTTAGGGCTCTAAATTAGCTTTTAAACTTTGCACCCTAAATTTGGCATAAAACTCATGGTCTAAACTACAGGCTCGAAATATCTGAAGCTACAGCAGTTCAGGTTCTAAGTCAAATATAAACTTAAAGGCCAGTTTGTGCAGTACTGCACAAACACAGAAACAAAACAAGAACGGAAATTTAAGGGTCCTTTTTGGCCCATTCCGTGAAGGTCTGCATTTCCCAAAATATCATTCAAACCCTTATATCTTCCGATCTAATTGATAAAAATTAGTTCCCATTTCAGATAATAAAAGAGAATAGCCTCCTTTATTATATATTTAGAGATAAAAACTTTCAGACTGAAACTTTTTTATTTTATAGGCAAAATAAAATATAAGTTTTTAAAATTTTTATTCTCAGCCCCCTGGTTTCCAGACCATGATAGCTACGGTATTGAACTTAACACGGCTGGATAGAAAACTTCGTTGCCGTCATTTTTCTCACTCATACCCCCCACTTATCTCTTACGGCTTCCGCGCTATAAGCCGTAAAATACATTTTAAAGTGGTAATTTTATCAGTTCATTTTTGCATCACACCGGGGTTTAGGGTGGTTAGAGTCATTGGAGGGAAATGAAATTTTGCATGCAGCTAGGTAAGAGACATATGTCGACATTCCATCTGCATAGATATCAATGAAACACCAAGTTACCTTTACAAACATGCCGTTTCTGCACGCATCGTTGTAGCAAATCACCACGCGTCACCCCTGCGTCCACGCCGCGGCAACGCCGGCGATCGGCGCGGCCGTTTCTGTTTATTTATGGTCTGGTAAAAAAGTACCCAATACTACCCATAATGCATCACAAGTAATTAGAGTACCGTAAAAGTCCGAGTTTACAATAAGAGTATTATGTTCCTGTTTTTGGACCATGGGTGGATCCAGGGAATAAGTAGGCTAGGTGCCCCCCACCCTTCTCCCCCCATCCCCTTCCCCCAACCCCCAATCGACCATCGGCGCCCTCTGAAATTGTAAAGACACGCCTCTCAAGGTCGATGATGCTCCCTGAAATGTCGCTTCCCATACGCGGATCCAGGATTGCCTATCGGGGGCGAGGTGGAAGGGGAAACTTCCTGGTGGGCGCTATCTACACCAGGGACGCCACTTTTGGCCGGAAAAACCTATCAAGTAGGCGCTAAAACCTATCAGTAGACCCCGATACCTGCATCTCGGGGAAAACGACATTTCAGGGGGTGCCATCGAACTTTCCAGGGGTTTCCGGGACAAATTCAGGGGGCGCTAAGATTCTATGGGGGCACCTGTACCCTTTCCCCCTTGGATCCGCCTATGTCGTTTCGGGGGGGCACGGAGGTGGGGTCGTTACGGGTGTGGGGGTAAGGAGCTCGAGCATAAGCGGATTCAGGCCATCAGCATGGTGGTAGGGGCTAAAGAGTTCGAGCATAGGCAGACCCAGGACATCAGTACGAGGGTGGGGCTAGGGAGTTAGAGCATAGGCGGATACAGGACATCGGTGCGAGGGTCGGGCTAGGGAGTTAGAGCATAGGCAGATCCAGGACATCGGTACGAGGGTCGGGCTAGGGAGTTAGAGCATAGGCAGATCCAGGACATTAGTACGGGGATGGGGCTAAGCAGCTGAGCAATAGCGGATTCAGGACATCAGTACGGGGTGAGACTCGGGAGTTCCAGCATAGGCGGATCCAGGACATCAGTAGGGGGGTAGGAGCTACGGAGTTCGAGCATAGGCGAATCCAGGATATTAGTACGGGGATGGGGCTAAGGAGATCGAGCATAGGCGGATCTAGGACATCTGTACGGGGGTGAAGATAAGGAGCTCGAGCATAGGCTGATCCAGGACATCAGTATGGGTGTGGGGCTAAGGAGCTCGAGCAGAGGCGGATCTAGGACATCAGTACGGCGGTGGGGCTAAAGGGCTTGAGTATAGGCGGGTCAAAGACATCAGTACAGGGGTGAGGCTAAGGAGCTCGAGCATAGGCGGATCCAGGACATCAGTGGGGGGAGGGTAGGGGCTACGAAGTTCGAGCATAGGCGGATCCATGACATCAGTAGGGGTAGGGGCTAAGGAGTTTGAGCATAGGCGGATCCAGGACATCAGTACGGAGGTGGGGCTAAAAAGTTCGAGCATAGGCGGATCCAGGACATCAGTACGGGGGTGGGGGCTAAGGAGCTCCAACAAAGGCGGATCCAGGCCTCAGTACGGGGGTGGGGTAAGGAGCTCGAGCATAGGCGGATCCAGGACATCAGTGGGGAGGGGGTAGGGGCTACGGAGTTCGAACATAGGCGGATCCAGGGCATCAGGAAGAAGGTGGGGTAAGGAGCTCGAGCATAGGCGGATCCAGGACATCACTAGGGGGTAGGGGCTAAGGAGTTCGAGCATATGCGGATCCAGGACATCAGTACGGAGGTGGGGCTAAGAAGTTCGAGCATAGGCGGATCCAGGATATCAGTACGGGGGTGGGGCTAAGGAGCTGCAGCAAAGGCGGATCCAGGCCTCAGTACGGGGGTGGGGCTAAGGAGCTCGAGCATAGGCGGATCCAGGACATCAATACGGTGGTAGGGCTCGGGCGTTCCAGCATAGGCGGATCCAGGACATTAGTAGGATGGTAGGGGCTAAAGAGTTCGAGTATAGGCGAATCCAGGGCAGTACGGAGGTGGGGCTACGGAGTTCGAGCATAGGCAGATCCAGGACATCAGTTCGGGGGTGGGGCTAAGGAGCTCGAGCATAGGCGGATCAAGGACATCAGTGCAGGGGTGTGGCTCCGGAGCTCGAGTAAAGGCGGATCCAGGACATCAGTACGGGTGTGGGGCTAAGGAGATCGAGCATAGGTGGATCTAGGACATCTGTACGGGGGTGGGGCTAAAGAGCTGGAGCATAGGCGGATCCAGGACATCAGTATGGGTGTGGGGCTAAGGAGCTCGAGCAGAGGCGGATCCAGGGCATCAGTACGGGGGCGGGGCTAAGGGGTTCGAGTATAGCCGGATAAAGGACATCAGTACAGAGGTGGGGCTAAGGAGCTCAAGCATAAGCGGATCCAGGACATCAGCAGAGGGGTAGGGGCTAAGGAGTTCGAGCATAGGCGGATCCAGGACATCAGTACGCGGGTGGGGCTAAGGAGCTCGAGCATAGGCGGATCCAGGACATCAGTATGGGTGTCGGGCTAAGGAGCTCGAGCAGAGGCGGATCCAGGACATCAGTACGGTGCTGGGGCTAAGGGGCTTGAGTATAGGCGGATCAAAGACATCAGTACGGGGGTGGGGCTAAGGAGCTCGAGCATAAGCGGATCCAGGACATCAAGAGGCTAAAGAGTTAAAACAGGTAGGGGCTAAAGAGTTAAAACATAAGCGGATCCAGGACATTAGTACGGGGGTGGGGCTAAGGAGCTCGAGCATAAGCGGATTCAGGACATCAGTACGTGGGTGGGGCTCGGGAGCTTGAGCAAAGGTGGATCCAGGACATCATTAGGGGTAGGGGCTAAGGAGTTCAAGCATTGGCGGATCCAGGGCAGTATAGAGGTGGGGCTACGGAGTTCGACCATAGGCAGATCCAGGACATATGTAAGGGGGTGGGGTAAGGAGCTCGAGCATAGGCGGATCCAGGACATCAGTTCGGTGGTGGGGCTGAGGTCTCGAGCTGGGGCATAACTCGGTAACAAATAGGCTGAATTGGGTGAAAATCTGCAGGTATAGGTGAAATACCGTCGGAAAACCCATCATATTTTATATTGTATCTCCTTCCTTCTCGTCATGCCCAGTCTTTGCTTAACAAAACAAACATTATTCTTGTGTTTATTTATTTGATGACATGAACAGAGGGAAAGCGTGGTGCAGTACGCAGAGACATGCTAATTTAGGAAAACATGGGCCTAGACAGGGGATTGAATGGAGCCATAATGAGAACACAAGACCTAAAACTACAGCATTGCGTTGTTATAAGTATCAAACTGCTGAAAAAAACTCGCCTGTCAATCGAACTGTTTGGCTAACGTACATTGTCACCGGCTTCTCCTGCGCCAGAGCGGCACCTGCCGAGGCCGCAGGCCGAGGTCTGTTGTCAGAGCCGTATGACGAAATCCATGGAGCGAAGCGCATTGAGATTTCTCAAGCGGCTCTATTCTGGCCGCTCAGACGGGTCTCGTCGTGGTCTGTTGTTGTTGTTGTTGTTGTTGGCGTCTGTCAGTCCTGAGAATTGATGTCAGAGCTCTGGAATTTTGTAGGATGATAGCCCGTCTGCTCCAGACACCCAAACTGAAGCCCCGAGTTGAAATCCAAAATAGTTTTTGAGAAATTTTGGCTCAAACTTTTTCTGTTTTATATTTTTCTAATTTTTACTTCTTAAGCTACGAACTTGAAATTTATGTCCTTTTCAATGGATAACAAGGGCCAGCTAGGGGAAAAAATTGAGCTGATCCGACAATATTTATTGCGCGAAAACGCGGCATTTCTCACGCGCGCAAAAAACCCGCTAAAAGTTGATGGCCGACTTGTGCGCTCGAAATGTCAGAAGACAGGCCTCAGTTAGCTGAAAGGCAGTTACCTAGGGGTGGCTAGGCAAATTTTGTAGTGCTTAGGCATAGTTTTGAGTGCAAAAATAAAATTTTGACCTACTTTTTACAGTTCTTCCGGAAGACTGAATTTTGGTTCATTTCATTTCAACGTTAATATCTCACAATCTAATTGACCGATTTGAGTTTTCATTTCAAATAATGAAAGAACATTGCTCCTGCCTGATAATATTTGGAGATGGAAATTGTGAATGTGAAATTCTTTGTTTTAGAGGCATAAATAGAAATTGAGTAAAAAACTTTTTATTTGCATCTTCCTGGTTCCAAGCTCATGTCACTCACAAACTCGGAACTGACATGGCTGAATAGGAAAGTTACTTGCGGTCATTTCGCTCACTTATACTACCCACCTATCTCTAATGGCTTTCGAGTAATTAGTCAAAAATGTATTATAAGATGCCAAATTTATCGGACCACCTTTGCTTCTCACCATGGTTTCAAGTCCTTAAAATAGATGGAAGTTGAAGAAATTTGGCATGAAGCTAGCTTAGGATCCTATCTCGACGATACAAGTAATTTCAGCCCAAAAGAATGCTTGGTTCGTCTTCTAGAAGCACCTTTATATCGTGCCTTTTCGGGACAAGCACAGCACCCGGCGCCAGCGGCCCGGCATATTCGGCGGAGTTGTACCAGCCAGTGACCTCCTGACGGGTCACAGGTGTTCAGCTAGTGGGAGGCTGAGAAGTGTGGCACGGTGGTCTAGTGGTTAGAGGCCCTGTCTCTTGATCAGGTAGGTCCGGTTCGAATCCGGGGGTGACCACGTACTCTTTATTGGTTATTTCAAAGAAAAGAATGATAAAACTGGCTTGCAGGCTTATGAAGAGATACATTAAGAACGAAATATGGTTTGCTTTCGGCACATTGTCATGCGGCTCTCCTGCGCCGGTGGGGCGTTAGCCCAGGCCGCAGGCCGAGGTTGTTGTTGTTGTTGTCTGTTCTGAGCGCTGGTATCAGAGACGTAAAACTTTTGTGGATAGAAGGCACTTCCAAATGAATAAGCACGACGGTTGTCAATTTTCAAAATTTTCAAAATTTTGCCCAGAATTTTGCATTATGTGATTTTTAACTTTTATTTTTCTATTTTTTGCTAATTCATCTAGACTCTTCAAACTTGGACCCTTTTACATCAGGGAAATTTGTAGTTCACACAAAAAGTTGGAAAGAAAAAGCTTTAAAATTAGGGCTCTAAATTAGCTTTTAAACTTTGCACCCTAAATTTGGCATAAAACTCATGGTCTAAACTACAGGCTCGAAATATCTGAAGCTACAGCAGTTCAGGTTCTGAGTAAAATATCAACTTAAAGTTCGGTTTGTGCAGTACTGCACAAACACAGAAACAAAACAAAAACGGAAATTTAAGGGTCCTTTTTGGCCCATTCCGTGAAGGTCTGCATTTCCCAAAATATCATTCAAACCCTTATATCTTCCAATCTAATTGATAAAAATTAGTTCCCATTTCAGATAATAAAAGAGAATAGCCTCCTTTATTATATATTTAGAGATAAAAACTTTCAGACTGAAACTTTTTATTTTAGAAGCAAAAATAAAATAAAAGTTTTTAAAATTTTTATTCTCAGCCCCCTGGTTTCCAGACCATGATAGCTACGGTATTGAACTTAACAAGGCTGGATAGAAAACTTCGTTGCCGTCATTTTTCTCACTCATACCCCCCACTTATCTCTTACGGCTTCCACGCTAACAGCCGTAAAATACATTTCGAAGTGGTAATTTTATCGGTTCATTTTTGCTTCACACCAGGATTTCGAATGGTTAATATAGATGGAAGTGGATGAAATTCGGCAAAAAGCTAGTTCAAAGACATATCTTGCCATCGCAGCAGGCTGCATATCATAGCAACAACAGTGTACCTTTAATTAAATGTAATACACAATGCTAGTAAGTTTTCCGATCGAAACCTCACCCCGCCGTTCGGCCGTAGCGTCGCGGCGGGCGGCGCACTGGTAGCTGCTATCCGAGACAGATACCATAGCCATCTACGCATGCTATAGACCAGCGCGAATGCCCGGTGGTGGCAGGGTAGTCTGTCTCGTTTCGGCTCCTCTACTCGTGCGGCGGGCGCGTTGTCTATTAGATATTCATATCAGTCGGACGGCCGGGTGGCGGCCGTGCGGTAGGGTCCCGCTCGCTGCGGCGACTTGCGACGAATAAAAAACAAAATGGTGGTCAGGAACTGGTTTGCTTGTTTGGTCTGTTGTGTTTTGTTTCTTTATGTGTGTCCAAATCTTACTGTGTATGTGTGTGATAGGTCCGGTAAAAGTGATGTGTTTTATGAGAGAGATAAGAGAGGCCCCACCACTTAAGCCTTCGGGCTTTTTCGTCAATCTATTTGTTATAACTGTCATATTGTTTCGGTCCAATAAAAGTTTAGCATCTGTCTATCTACCTACCCACTAGTTAATGCATCCTCTAACCATAGGTAGCACTGGCCAAAGGATCCACCGTTGCACACCATTTCTTTCCCAGCCGAATAAACCTCTTTGTGGTAATACCATGACACGTGACTCCTTGCACTCCCTGCTTAAATTAACTTAATAAGCAGTGGCGGATCCAGGCCATTAGTATGGGGGTGGGGCTAAGGAGCTCGAGCATAGGCGGATCCAAGACATAAGTACCGGGGTGGGGCTAGTGAGCTCGAGCATAGGCGGATCCAGGACATCAGTTCGGGGTGGGGGTTAAGGAGCTCGAGCATAGGCGGACCCAGGACATCAGTACGAGGGTGGGCTAAGGAGATCGAGCATAGGCGAATCCAGGACATCAGCACGGAGGTGGGGCTAAGGAGCTCGAGCATAGGCGGATCCAGGACATCAGTACAGGGGTGGGGCTAAGGAGTTCGAGCATAGGCGGAACCAGGACATCAGTACGGGGATGGGCCTAAGGAGCTCGATCATAGGCGGATCCAGGACATCAGTTCGGGGGTGGGGCTAAGGAGCTCGAGCATAAGCGGATCCAGGACGTCAGTACGGGGGTGGTGTTAAGGAGCTCGAGCATAAGCGGATTCAGCTCATCAGTACGGGGGTGGGGCTCGGGAGCTCGAGCATAGGCGGATCCAGGACATCAGTAGGGGGTGGGGGCTAAGGAGTTCAAGCATAGGCTGATCCAGGGCAGTACAGAGGTGGGGCTACGGAGTTCGAGCATAGGCGGATCCAGGACATCAGTAAGGGGGTGGGGTAAGGAGCTCGACCATTGGCGGATCCAGGACATCAGTAGGGGGTAGGGGCTAAGGAGTTCGGGTATAGGCGGATCCAGGACATCAGTACGGAGGTGGGGCAAAGAAGTTCGAGCAGAGGCGGATCCAGGACATCAGTAGGGGGTGGGGCTAAGAAGCTCGAGCATAGGCGGATCCAGGACATCAGTGCGGGGGTGGGGCTCCGGAGCTCGAGTAAAGGCGGATCCAGGACATCAATACGGGGGTGGGGCTAAGGGGCTGGAGCATAGGCGGATCCAGGACATAAGTATGGGTGTGGGGCTAAGGAGCTCGAGCAGAGGCGGATCCAGGACATCAGTACGGGGTGGGGCTAAGGGGCTCGAGTATAGGCGGATCAAGGACATCAGCACGGGGGTAGGGGCTAAAGAGTTCTAGCATAGGCGGATCCAGGATATCAGTACGAGTGTGGGGCTAAGGAGCTCGAGCATAAGCGGATTCAGGACATCAGTACGGGGGTGGGGCTCGGGAGCTCGAGCATAGGCGAATCCAGGACATCAGTAGAGGGTCGGGGCTGAGCATAGGCGGTTCCAGGGCAATACAGAGGTGGGGCTAAGGAGCTCGAGCAGAGGCGGATCCAGGACATCAGTACGGGGGTGGGGCTAAGGGGCTCGAGTATAGGCGGATCAAGGACATCAGTACGGGGGTGGGGGCTAAGGAGCTCGAGCATAAGCGGATCCAGGACATCAGCACGGGGGTGAGGCTAAGGAGCTGGAGATAGGCGGATCCAGGACATAAGTATAGGTGTGGGGCTAAGGAGCTCGAGCAGAGGCGGATCCAGGACATCAGTACGGGGGTGGGGCTAAGGAGCTCGAGCAGAGGCGGATCCAGGACATCAGTACGGGGGTGGGGCTAAGGAGATCGAGCATAGGCGGATCCAGGACATCTGTACGGGGGTGGGGCTAAGGAGCTGGAGCATAGGCGGATCCAGGACATAAGTATGGGTGTGGGGCTAAGGAGCTCGAACAGAGGCGGATCCAGGACATCAGTACGGGGGTGGGGCTAAGGGGCTCGAGTATAGGCGGATCAAGAACATCAGCACGGGGGTAGGGGCTAAAGAGTTCTAGCATAGGCGGATCCAGGATATCAGTACGAGTGTGGGGCTAAGGAGCTCGAGCATAAGCGGATTCAGGACATCAGTACGGGGGTGGGGCTCGGGAGCTCGAGCATAGGCGAATCCAGGACATCAGTAGAGGGTCGGGGCTGAGCATAGGCGGTTCCAGGGCAATACAGAGGTGAGGCTAAGGAGCTCGAGCAGAGGCGGATCCAGGACATCAGTACGGGGGTGGGGCTAAGGGGCTCGAGTATAGGCGGATCAAGGACATCAGTACGGGGGTGGAGCTAAGGAGCTCGAGCATAAGCGGATCCAGGACATCAGCACGGGGGTGAGGCTAAGGAGCTGGAATAGGCGGATCCAGGACATAAGTATGGGTGTGGGGCTAAGGAGCTCGAGCAGAGGCGGATCCAGGACATCAGTACGGGGGTGGGGCTAAGGAGCTCGAGCAGAGGCGGATCCAGGACATCAGTACGGGTGTGGGGCTAAGGAGATCGAGCATAGGCGGATCCAGGACATCTGTACGGGGGTGGGGCTAAGGAGCTGGAGCATAGGCGGATCCAGGACATAAGTATGGGTGTGGGGCTAAGGAGCTCGAACAGAGGCGGATCCAGGACATCAGTACGGGGGTGGGGCTAAGGGGCTCGAGTATAGGCGGATCAAGGACATCAGTACGGGGGTGGGGCTAAGGAGCTCGAGCATAAGCGGATCCAGGACCTCAGCACGGGGGTAGGGGCTAAAGAGTTCGAGCATAGGCGGATCCAGGATATCAGTACGAGGGTGGGGCTAAAGAGCTCGAGCATAAGGGGAGCCAGGATATCAGTACGGGGGTAGAGGCTAAGGAGTTTGAGCATAGGCGGATCCAGGACATCAGTATGGGTGTCGGGCTAAGGAGCTCGAGCAGAGGCGGATCCAGGACATCAGTTCGGTGGTGGGGCTGAGGTCTTGAGCTGGGGCATAACTCGGTAACAAATAGGCTGAATTGGATGAAAATCTGCAGGTATAGGTGAAATACCGTCGGAAAACCCATCATATTTTATATCGTATCTCCTTTCTTCTCGTTATGCCCAGTCTTTGCTTACCAAAACAAACATTATGCGTTTGTTTATTTCTTTGATGATATGAACAGAGGGCAGGCGTGGTGCAGTATGCAGGGACATGCTAATTTAGGAAAACATGGGCCTAGACAGGGGATTGAATGGAGCCATAATGAGAACACAAAACCTAAAACTCCAACATTGCGTTGTTATAAGTATCAAACTGCTGAACAAACTCGCCTGTCAATCGAACTGTTTGGCTAACGTACATTGTCACCGGCTTCTCCTGCGCCAGAAGGGCACCTGCCGAGGCCGCAGGCCGAGGTCTGTTGTTGTTGTTGTTGTCTGTTCTGAGCGCTGGTATCAGAGACCTAAAACTTTTGTGGATAGAAGGCACTTCCAAATGAATAAGCACCACGGTTGTCAATTTTCAAAATTGTCAAAATTTTGCCCAGAATTTTGCATTTTGTGATTTTTAACTTTCATTTTTCTATTTTTTGCTAATTCGTCTACAGTCTTCAAACTTGCACCCTTTTACATCAGGGAAATTTGTAGTTCACAAAAAAGTTTGAAAGAAAAAGTTATAAATTTAAGGCTCTAAATTAGCTTTTAAACTTAGCACCCTAAATTTGGCATAAAACTCATAGTCTAAACTACAGGCTCGAAATATCTGAAGCTACAGCAGTTCAGGTTTTGAGTCAAATACCAATTTAAAGGCCGGTTTGTGCAGTACTGCACAAACACAGAAACAAAACAAAAGCGGAAATTTAAGGGTCCTTTTTGGCCCATTCTGCGAAGGTCTGCATTTCCCAAAATATCAGTCAAACTCTTATATCTTCCGATCTAATTAATATAAATTAGTTCCCATTTCAGATAATAAAAGAGAATAGCCTCCTTTATTATATATTTAGAGATAAAAACTTTCAGACCGAAACTTTTTATTTTAGAGGCAAAAATAAAATATAAGTTTTTAAAATTTTCATTCTCAGCCCCCTGATTTCCAGACCATGATAGCTACGGTATTGAACTTAACACGGCTGGATAGAAAACTTCGTTGCCGTCATTTTTCTCTCTCATACCCCCCACTTATCTCTTACGGCTTCCGCGCTAACAGCCGTAAAATACATTTCAAAGTGGAATTTTATCGGTTCATGTTTGCTTCACACCAGGATTTCGAATGGTTAATATAGATGGAAGTGGATGAAATTCGGCAAAAAGCTAGTTCAAAGACATATCTTGCCATCGCAGCAGGTTGCATATCATAGCAACAACAGTGTACCTTTAATTAAATGTTTTACACAATGCTAGTATGTTTTAAGCTCGAAACCTCACCCCGCCGTTCGGCCGTAGTGTCGCTGCGGGAGGCGCACTGGTAGCTGCTATGCGAGACAGATACCATAGCTATGTACGCATGCTATAGACCAGCGCGAATGCCCTGTGGTGGCAGGGTAGTCTGTCTCGTTTCGGCTCCTCTACTCGTGCGGCGGGCGCGTTGTCTATTAGATATTCATATCAGGCGGACGGCCGGGTGGCGGCCGTGCGGTAGGGTCCCAATCGCTGCGGCGACTTGCGACGAATAAAAAACAAAATGGTGGTCAGGAACTGGTTTGCTTGTTTGGTTTGTTGTGTTTTGTTTCTTTATGTGTGTCCAAATCTTACTGTGTATGTGTGTGATAGGTCCGGTAAAAGTGATGTGTTTTATGAGAGAGATAAGAGAGGCCCCACCACTTAAGCCTTCGGGCTTTTGCATCAATCTATTTGTTATACCTGTCATATTGTTTCCGTCCAATAAAAGTTTATCATCTGTCTATCTATCTACCCACTAGTTAATGCATCCTCTAACCATAGGTAGCACTGGCCTAAGGATCCACCGTTGCACACCATTTCTTTCCCAGCCGAATAAACCTCTTTGTGGTGATACCAATGCACGTGACTCCTTGCACTCCCTGCTTAAATAAACTTAATTAGCAGTGGCGGATCCAGGCCGTTAGTATGGGGGTGGGGCTAAGGAGCTCGAGCATAGGCGGATCCAAGACATCAGTACCGGGGTGGGGCTAGTGAGCTCGAGCATAGGCGGATCCAGGACATCAGTACGGGGTGGGGCTAAGGAGCTCAAGCATAGGCGGATCCAGGACATCAGGAGCGGGTTGCAACTCGGGACCTCGAGCATAAGCGGATCCAGGACATCAATACGGGGGTGGGGCTAAGGAGCTCAAGCATAGGCGGATCCAGGACATCAGTAGCGGGTGGGGCTAAGGAGCTCCAGCATAGGCGGATCCAGGACATCAGTTCGGGGGTGGGGTTAAGGAGCTCGAGCATAGGCGGACCCAGGACATCAGTACGAGGTTGGGCTAAGGAGATCGAGCATAGGCGAATCCAGGACATTAGCACGGAGGTGGGGCTAAGGAGCTCGAGCATACGCGGATCCAGGACATCAGTACAGGGGTGGGGCTAAGGAGTTCGAGCATAGGCGGAACCAAGACATCAGTACGGGGATGGGCCTAAGGAGCTCCATCATAGGCGGATCCAGGACATCAGTTGGGGGTGGGGCTAAGGAGCTCGAATATAGTCGGATCCAGGACATCAGTACGGGGGTGGTGTTAAGGAGCTCGAGCATAAGCGGATTTAGCTCATCAGTACGGGGGTGGGGCTCGGGAGCTCGAGCATAGGCGGATCCACGACATCAGTAGGGAGTAGGGGCTAAGGAGTTCAAGCAAAGGCGGATCAAGGACATCAGTACGGGGGTGGGGCTAAGGAGCTCGAGCATAAGCGTATCCAGGACATCAGCACGGGGGTAGGGGCTAAAGAGTTCGAGCATAGGCGGATCCAGGATATCAGTACGAGGGTGGGGCTAAGGAGCTCGAGCATAAGCGGATTCAGGACATCAGTACGGGGGTGGGGCTCGGGAGCTCGAGCATAGGCGAATCCAGGACATCAGTAGAGGGTTGGGGCTGAGCATAGGCGGTTCCAGGGCAATACAGAGGTGGGGCTAAGGAGCTCGAGCAGAGGCGGATCCAGGACATCAGTACGGGGGTGGGGCTAAGGAGATCGAGCATAGGCGGATCCAGGACATCTGTACGGGGGTGGGGCTAAGGAGCTGGAGCATAGGCGGATCCAGGACATAAGTATTGGTGTGGGGCTAAGGACCTCGAACCGAGGCGGATCCAGGACATCAGTACGGGGGTGGGGCTAAGGGGCTCGAGTATAGGCGGATCAAGGACATCAGTACGGGGGTGGGGCTAAGGCGCTCGAGCATAAGCGGATCCAGGACATCAGCACGGGGGTAGGGGCTAAAGAGTTCGGGCATAGGCGGATCCAGGATATCAGTACGAGGGTGGGGCTAAGGAGCTCGAACAGAGGCGGATCCAGGACATCAGTACGGGGGGTGGGGCTAAGGAGCTCGAGTATAGGCGGATCCAGGATATCAGTAAGGGGGTGGGGTAAGGAGCTCAAGCATAGGCAGATCCAGGACATCAGTACGGTTGTGGGGCTGAGGTCTCGAGCTGGGGCATAACTCGGTAACAATTAGGCTGAATTGGTTGAAAATCTGCAGGTATAGGTGAAATACCGTCGGAAAACCCATCATATTTTATATTGTATCTCTTTTCTTCTGGTCATGCCTAGTCTTTGCTTAACAAAACAAACATTAAACGTGTGTTTATTTATGTGAAGACATGAACAGAGGGCAAGCGTGGTGCAGTATGCAGAGATATGCTAATTTAGGAAAACATGGGCCTAGACAGGGATTGAATGTGGCCATAATGAGAAAACAAAACCTAAAACTCCAACATTGCGTTATGAGTTTCAAACTGCTGAAAACACTCGCCTGTCAATCGAACTGTTTAACTAACGTACATTGTCACCGGCTTCTCCTGCGCCGGAGCGGCACCTGCCGAGGCCGCAGGCCGAGGTTGTTGTTGTTGGTGTCTGTCAGTCCTGAGAATTGATGTCAGAGCTCTGGAATTTTGTAGGGTGATAGCCCTTCTGCTCCAGACACCCAAACTGAAGCCCCGAGTTAAAATCCAAAATAGTTTTTGAGAAATTTTGGCTCAAACTTTTTCTGTTTTATATTTTTCTAATTTTTACTTCTTAAGCTACGAACTTGAAATTTATGTCCTTTTCAATGGATAACAAGGGCCAGCTAGGGGAAAAAATTGAGCTGATCCAACAATATTTATTGCGCGAAAACGCGGCATTTCTCACGCGCGCAAAAAACCTGCTAAAAGTTGATGGCCGACTTGTGCGCTCGAAATGTCAGAAGGCAGGCCTCAGTTAGCTGAAAGGCAGTTACCTAGGGGTAGCTAGGCAAATTTTGTAGTGCTTAGGCATAGTTTTGAGTGCAAAACGTAAAATTTTGACCTACTTTTTACAGTTCTTCCGGAAGACTGAATTTTGGTTCATTTCATTTCAACGTTAATATCTCACAATCTAATTGACCGATTTGAGTTTCCATTTCAAATAATGAAAGAACATTGCTTCCGCCTGATAATATTTGGAGATGGAAATTGTGAATGTGAAATTCTTTGTTTTATAGGCATAAATAGAAATTGAGTCAAAAAACTTTTTATTTGCATCTTCCTGGCTCCAAGCTCATGTCACTCACAAACTCAGAACTGACATGGCTGAATAGGAAAGTTACTTGCGGTCATTTCGCTCACTTATACTACCCACCTATCTCTAATGGCTTTCGAGTAATTAGTCCAAAATGTATTACAAGATGCTAAATTTCTCGGACCACCTTTGCTTCTCACCATGGTTTCAAGTCCTTAAAATGGATGGAAGTGGAAGAAATTTGGCATGAAGCTAGCTTAAGATCCTAGCTCGACGATACAAGTAATTTCAGCCCAAAAGAATGCTTGGTTCGTCTTCTAGAAGCACCTTTATATCGTGCCTTTTCGGGACAAGCACAGCACCCGGCGCCAGCGGCCCGGCATATTCGGCGGAGTTGTACCAGCCAGTGACCTCCTGACGGGTCACAGCTGTTCAGCTAGTGGGAGGGTGAGTGGTGTGGCACGGTGGTCTAGTGGTTAGAGGCCCTGGCTCTTGATCAGGTAGGTCCGGTTCGAATCCGGGGGTGACCACGTACTCTTTATTGGTTATTTCAAAGAAAAGAATGATAAAACTGACTTGCAGGCGTATGAAGAGATACATTAAGAACGAAATATGGTTTGCTTTCGGCACATTGTCATGCGGCTCTCCTGCGCCGGTGGGGCGTTAGCCCAGGCCGCAGGCCGAGGTCTGTTGTTGTTGGCGTCTGTCCGTCCTGAGAATTGATGTCAGAGCTCTGGAATTTTGTAGGGTGATAGCCCTTCTGCTCCAGACACCCAAACTGAAGCCCCGAGTCGAAATCCAAAATAGTTTTTGAGAAATTTTGGCTCAAACTTTTTCTGTTTTATATTTTTCTAATTTTTACTTATTAACCTACGAACTTGAAACTTATGTCCTTTTCGAAAGATAACAAGGGCCAGCTAGGGAAAACGAATTGAGCTGATCCGACAATATTTATTGCGCGAAAACGCGGCTTTTCTCACGCGAGCAAAAAACCTGCTAAAAGTTGATGGCCGACTTGTGCGCTCGAAATGTCAGAAGACAGGCCTCAGTTAGCTGAAGGGCAGTTACCTAGGGGTAGCTAGGAAAATTTTGTAGTGCTTAGGCATAGTTTTGAGTGCAAAACGCAAAATTTTGACCTATTTTTTACAGTTCTTCCGGAAGACTGAATTTTGGTTCATTTCATTTCAACGTTAATATCTCACAATCTAATTGACCGATTTGAGTTTTCATTTCAAATAATGAAAGAACATTGCTTCCGCCTGATAATATTTGGAGATGGAAGTTGTGAATGTGAAATTCTTTGTTTTATAGGCATAAATAGAAATTGAGTCAAAAAACTTTTTATTTGCATCTTCCTGGTTCCAAGCTCATGTCACTCACAAACTCAGAACTGACATGGCTGAAGAGGAAAGTTACTTGCGGTCATTTCGCTCACTTATACTACCCACCTATCTCTAATGGCTTTCGAGTAATTAGTCCAAAATGTATTACAAGATGCTAAAGTTCTCGGACCACCTTTGCTTCTCACCATGGTTTCAAGTCCTTAAAATGGATGGAAGTGGAAGTAATTTGGCATGAAGCTAGCTTACGATCCTAGCTCGACGATACAACTAATTTCAGCCCAAAAGAATGTTTGGTTCGTCTTCTAGAAGCACCTTTATATCGTGCCTTTTCGGGACAAGCACAGCACCCGGCGCCAGCGGCCCGGCATATTCGGCGGAGTTGTACTAGCCAGTGACCTCCTGACGGGTCACAGCTGTTCAGCTAGTGGGAGGATGAGTAGTGTGGCACGGTGGTCTAGTGGTTAGAGGCCCTGTCTCTTGATCAGGTAGGTCCGGTTCGAATCCGGTGGTGACCACGTACTCTTTATTGGTTATTTCAAAGAAAAGAATGATAAAACTGACTTGCAGGCTTATGAAGAGATACATTAAGAACGAAATATGGTTTGCTTTCGGCACATTGTCATGCGGCTCTCCTGCGCCGGTGGGGCGTTAGCCCAGGCCGCAGGCCGAGGTTGTTGTTGGCGTCTGTCAGTCCTGAGAATTGATGTCAGAGCTCTGGAATTTTGTAGGGTGATAGCCCTTCTGCTCCAGACACCCAAACTGAAGCCCCGAGTTGAAATCCAAAATAGTTTTTGAGAAATTTTGGCTCAAACTTTTTCTGTTTTATATTTTTCTAATTTTTACTTCTTAAGTTACGAACTTGAAATTTATGTCCTTTTCAATGGATAACAAGGGCCAGCTAGGGGAAAAAATTGAGCTGATCCAACAATATTTATTGCGCGAAAACGCGGCATTTCTCACGCGCGCAAAAACCTGCTAAAAGTTGATGGCCGACTTGTGCGCTCGAAATGTCAGAAGGCAGGCCTCAGTTAGCTGAAAGGCAGTTACCTAGGGGTAGCTAGGCAAATTTTGTAGTGCTTAGGCATAGTTTTGAGTGCAAAACGTAAAATTTTGACCTACTTTTTACAGTTCTTCCGGAAGACTGAATTTTGGTTCATTTCATTTCAACGTTAATATCTCACAATCTAATTGACCGATTTGAGTTTCCATTTCAAATAATGAAAGAACATTGCTTCCGCCTGATAATATTTGGAGATGGAAATTGTGAATGTGAAATTCTTTGTTTTATAGGCATAAATAGAAATTGAGTCAAAAAACTTTTTATTTGCATCTTCCTGGCTCCAAGCTCATGTCACTCACAAACTCAGAACTGACATGGCTGAATAGGAAAGTTACTTGCGGTCATTTCGCTCACTTATACTACCCACCTATCTCTAATGGCTTTCGAGTAATTAGTCCAAAATGTATTACAAGATGCTAAATTTCTCGGACCACCTTTGCTTCTCACCATGGTTTCAAGTCCTTAAAATGGATGGAAGTGGAAGAAATTTGGCATGAAGCTAGCTTAAGATCCTAGCTCGACGATACAAGTAATTTCAGCCCAAAAGAATGCTTGGTTCGTCTTCTAGAAGCACCTTTATATCGTGCCTTTTCGGGACAAGCACAGCACCCGGCGCCAGCGGCCCGGCATATTCGGCGGAGTTGTACCAGCCAGTGACCTCCTGACGGGTCACAGCTGTTCAGCTAGTGGGAGGGTGAGTGGTGTGGCACGGTGGTCTAGTGGTTAGAGGCCCTGGCGCTTGATCAGGTAGGTCCGGTTCGAATCCGGGGGTGACCACGTACTCTTTATTGGTTATTTCAAAGAAAAGAATGATAAAACTGACTTGCAGGCGTATGAAGAGATACATTAAGAACGAAATATGGTTTGCTTTCGGCACATTGTCATGCGGCTCTCCTGCGCCGGTGGGGCGTTAGCCCAGGCCGCAGGCCGAGGTTGTTGTTGTTGGCGTCTGTCAGTCCTGAGAATTGATGTCAGAGCTCTGGAATTTTGTAGGGTGATAGCCCTTCTGCTCCAGACACCCAAACTGAAGCCCCGAGTTGAAATCCAAAATAGTTTTTGAGAAATTTTGGCTCAAACTTTTTCTGTTTTATATTTTTCTAATTTTTACTTCTTAACCTACGAACTTGAAACTTATGTCCTTTTCGAAAGATAACAAGGGCCAGCTAGGGAAAACGAATTGAGCTGATCCGACAATATTTGTTGCGCGAAAACGCGGCATTTCTCACGCGAGCAAAAAACCTGCTAAAAGTTGATGGCCGACTTGTGCGCTCGAAATGTCAGAAGACAGGCCTCAGTTAGCTGAAAGGCAGTTACCTAGGGGTAGCTAGGAAAATTTTGTAGTGCTTAGGCATAGTTTTGAGTGCAAAACGCAAAATTTTGACCTACTTTTTACAGTTCTTCCGGAAGACTGAATTTTGGTTCATTTCATTTCAACGTTAATATCTCACAATCTAATTGACCGATTTGAGTTTTCATTTCAAATAATGAAAGAACATTGCTTCCGCCTGATAATATTTGGAGACGGAAATTGTGAATGTGAAATTCTTTGTTTTATAGGCATAAATAGAAATTGAGTAAAAAAACTTTTTATTTGCATCTTCCTGGTTCCAAGCTCATGTCACTCACAAACTCAGAACTGACATGGCTGAATAGGAAAGTTACTTGCGGTCATTTCGCTCACTTATACTACCCACCTATCTCTAATGGCTTTCGAGTAATTAGTCCAAAATGTATTACAAGATGCTAAATTTCTCGGACCACCATTGCTTCTCACCATGGTTTCAAGTCCTTAAAATGGATGGAAGTGAAAGAAATTTGGCATGAAGCTAGCTGAGGATCCTAGCTCGACGATACAAGTAATTTCAGGCCAAAAGAATGCTTGGTTCGTCTTCTAGAAGCACATTTATATCGTGCCTTTTCGGGACAAGCACAGCACCCGGCGCCAGCGGCCCGGCATATTCGGCGGAGTTGTACCAGCCAGTGACCTCCTGATGGGTCACAGCTGTTCAGCTAGTGGGAGGGTGAGTGGTATGGCACGGTGGTCTAGTGGTTAGAGGCCCTGTCTCTTGATCAGGTAGGTCCGGTTCGAATCCGGGGGTGACTACGTAATCTTTATTGGTTATTTCAAAGAAAAGAATGATAAAACTGACTTGCAGGCTTATGAAGAGATACATTAAGAACGGAATATGGTTTGCTTTCAGCACATTGTCATGCGGCTCTCCTGCGCCGGTGGGGCGTTAGCCCAGGCCGCAGGCCGAGGTCAGAGCCGCATGACGAAATCCATGGGCGAAGCGCATTGAGATTTCTCAAGCGGCTCTATTCTGGCCGCTCAGACGGGTCTCGTCGTGGTCTGTTGTTGTTGTCAGAGCCGCATGACGAAATCCATGGGCGAAGCGCATTGAGATTTCTCAAGCGGCTCTATTCTGGCCGCTCAGACGGGTCTCGTCGTGGTCTGTTGTCAGAAGCCGGTGACGATTGTTGTTGTTGGCGTCTGTCAGTCCTGAGAATTGATGTCAGAGCTCTGGAATTTTGTAGGGTGATAGCCCTTCTGCTCCAGACACCCAAACTGAAGCCCCGAGTTGAAATCCAAAATAGTTTTTGAGAAATTTTGGCTCAAACTTTTTCTGTTTTATATTTTTCTAATTTTTACTTCTTAAGTTACGAACTTGAAATTTATGTCCTTTTCAATGGATAACAAGGGCCAGCTAGGGGAAAAAATTGAGCTGATCCAACAATATTTATTGCGCGAAAACGCGGCATTTCTCACGCGCGCAAAAAACCTGCTAAAAGTTGATGGCCGACTTGTGCGCTCGAAATGTCAGAAGGCAGGCCTCAGTTAGCTGAAAGGCAGTTACCTAGGGGTAGCTAGGCAAATTTTGTAGTGCTTAGGCATAGTTTTGAGTGCAAAACGTAAAATTTTGACCTACTTTTTACAGTTCTTCCGGAAGACTGAATTTTGGTTCATTTCATTTCAACGTTAATATCTCACAATCTAATTGACCGATTTGAGTTTCCATTTCAAATAATGAAAGAACATTGCTTCCGCCTGATAATATTTGGAGATGGAAATTGTGAATGTGAAATTCTTTGTTTTATAGGCATAAATAGAAATTGAGTCAAAAACTTTTTATTTGCATCTTCCTGGCTCCAAGCTCATGTCACTCACAAACTCAGAACTGACATGGCTGAATAGGAAAGTTACTTGCGGTCATTTCGCTCACTTATACTACCCACCTATCTCTAATGGCTTTCGAGTAATTAGTCCAAAATGTATTACAAGATGCTAAATTTCTCGGACCACCTTTGCTTCTCACCATGGTTTCAAGTCCTTAAAATGGATGGAAGTGGAAGAAATTTGGCATGAAGCTAGCTTAAGATCCTAGCTCGACGATACAAGTAATTTCAACCCAAAAGAATGCTTGGTTCGTCTTCTAGAAGCACCTTTATATCGTGCCTTTTCGGGACAAGCACAGCACCCGGCGCCAGCGGCCCGGCATATTCGGCGGAGTTGTACCAGCCAGTGACCTCCTGACGGGTCACAGCTGTTCAGCTAGTGGGAGGGTGAGTGGTGTGGCACGGTGGTCTAGTGGTTAGAGGCCCTGGCTCTTGATCAGGTAGGTCCGGTTCGAATCCGGGGGTGACCACGTACTCTTTATTGGTTATTTCAAAGAAAAGAATGATAAAACTGACTTGCAGGCGTATGAAGAGATACATTAAGAACGAAATATGGTTTGCTTTCGGCACATTGTCATGCGGCTCTCCTGCGCCGGTGGGGCGTTAGCCCAGGCCGCAGGCCGAGTAGTTGTTGTTGGCGTCTGTCAGTCCTGAGAATTGATGTCAGAGCTCTGGAATTTTGTAGGGTGATAGCCCGTCTGCTCCAGACACCCAAACTGAAGCCCCGAGTCGAAATCCAAAATAGTTTTTGAGAAATTTTGGCTCAAACTTTTTCTATTTTATATTTTTCTAATTTTTACTTCTTAACCTACGAACTTGAAACTTATGTCCTTTTCGAAAGATAACAAGGGCCAGCTAGGGAAAACGAATTGAGCTGATCCGACAATAATTGTTGCGCGAAAACGCGGCATTTCTCACGCGAGCAAAAAACCTGCTAAAAGTTGATGGCCGACTTGTGCGCTCGAAATGTCAGAAGACAGGCCTCAGTTAGCTGAAAGGTAGTTACCTAGGGGTAGCTAGGAAAATTTTGTAGTGCTTAGGCATAGTTTTGAGTGCAAAACGCAAAATTTTGACCTACTTTTACAGTTCTTCCGGAAGACTGAATTTTGGTTCATTTCATTTCAACGTTAATATCTCACAATCTAATTGACCGATTTGAGTTTTCATTTCAAATAATGAAAGAACATTGCTTCCGCCTGATAATATTTGTAGATGGAAATTGTGAATGTGAAATTCTTTGTTTTATAGGCATAAATAATAATTGAGTAAAACAACTTTTTATTTGCATCTTCCTGGTTCCAAGCTCATGTCACTCACAAACTCAGAACTGACATGGCTGAATAGGAAAGTTACTTGCGGTCATTTCGCTCACTTATACTACCCACCTATCTCTAATGGCTTTCGAGTAATTAGTCCAAAATGTATTACAAGATGCTAAATTTCTCGGACCACCATTGCTTCTCACCATGGTTTCAAGTCCTTAAAATGGATGGAAGTGGAAGAAATTTGGCATGAAGCTAGCTGAGGATCCTAGCTCGACGATACAAGTAATTTCAGCCCAAAAGAATGCTTGGTTCGTCTTCTAGAAGCACATTTATATCGTGCCTTTTCGGGACAAGCACAGCACCCGGCGCCAGCGGCCCGGCATATTCGGCGGAGTTGTACCAGCCAGTGACCTCCTGACGGGTCACAGCTGTTCAGCTAGTGGGAGGGTGAGTGGTATGGCACGGTGGTCTAGTGGTTAGAGGCCCTGTCTCTTGATCAGGTAGGTCCGGTTCGAATCCGGGGGCGACCACGTAATCTTTATTGGTTATTTCAAAGAAAAGAATGATAAAACTGACTTGCAGGCTTATGAAGAGATACATTAAGAACGAAATATGGTTTGCTTTCAGCACATTGTCATGCGGCTCTCCTGCGCCGGTGGGGCGTTAGCCCAGGCCGCAGGCCGAGGTTGTCAGAAGCCGGTGACGAACGAAGTAAGAAACGGCTTCTATTCTGACAGTTTTTCCGGTCTCGTCGTCGTCGTTGTCTGTTGTTGTTGTTGTTGTCTGTTCTGAGCGCTGGTATCAGAGACCTAAAACTTTTGTGGATAGAAGGCACTTCCAAATGAATAAGCACCACGGTTGTCAATTTGCAAAATTTTCAAAATTTTGCCCAGAATTTTGCATTATGTGATTTTTAACTTTTATTTTTCTATTTTTTGCTAATTCATCTACAGTCTTCAAACTTGCACCCTTTTACATCAGACAAATTTGTAGTTCACACAAAAAGTTGGAAAGAAAAAGCTTTAAATTTAGGGCTCTAAATTAGCTTTTAAACTTTGCACCCTAAATTTGGCATAAAACTCATGGTCTAAACTACAGGCTCGAAATATCTGAAGCTACAGCAGTTCAGGTTCTGAGTCAAATATCAACTTAAAGGCCGGTTTGTGCAGTACTGCACAAACACAGAAACAAAACAAAAACGGAAATTTAAGGGTCCTTTTTGGCCCATTCCGTGAAGGTCTGCATTTCCCAAAATATCATTCAAACCCTTATATCTTCCGATCTAATTGATAAAAATTAGTTCCCATTTCAGATAATAAGAGAGAATAGCCTCCTTTATTATATATTTAGAGATAAAAACTTTCAGACTGAAACTTTTTATTTTATAGGCAAAAATTAAATATAAGTTTTTAAAATTTTCATTCTCAGCCCCCTGATTTCCAGACCATGATAGCTACGGTATTGAACTTAACACGGCTGGATAGAAAACTTCGTTGCCGTCATTTTTCTCTCTCATACCCCCCACTTACCTCTTACGGCTTCCGCGCTATAAGCCGTAAAATGCATTTCAAAGTGGTAATTTTATCAGTTCATTTTTGCTTCACACCGGGGTTTAGGGTGGTTAGAGTCATTGGAGGGAAATGAAATTTTGCATGCAGCTAGGTAAAAGACATATGTCGACATTTCATCTGCATATATATCAATGAAACACCAAGTTACCTTTACTAACATGCCGTTTCTCCACGCATCGTTCTAGCAAATCACCACGCGTCACCCCTGCGTCCACGTCGCGGCAACGCCGGCGATCGGCGCGGCCGTTTCTGTTTATTTATGGTCTGGTAAAAAAGTACGCAACACTACCCATAACATAATGCATCACAAGTAATTAGAGTACCGTAAAAGTCTGAGTTTACAATAAGAGTATTATGTTTCTGTTTTTGGACCATGGGTGGATCCAGGGAATAAGTAGGCTAGGTGCCCCCCCCCCACCCTTCTCCCCCCATCCCCTCCCCCAACCCCCCAATCGACCATCGGCGCCCTCTGAAATTGTAAAGACACGCCTCTCAAGGTCGATGACGCTCCCTGAAATGTCGCTTCCCATACGCGGATCCAGGATTGCCTATCGGGGGCGAGGTGGAAGGGGAAACTTCCTGGTGGGCGCTATCTACACCAGGGACGCCACTTTTGGCCGGAAAAACCTATCAAGTAGGCGCTAAAACCTATCAGTAGACCCCGATACCTGCATCTCGGGGAAAACGACATTTCAGGGGGTGACATCGAACTTTCCAGGGGTTTTCGGGACAATTTCAGGGGGCGCTAAGATTCTATGGGGGGCACCTGTCCCCTTTCCCCTTGGATCCGCCTATGTCGTTTCGGGGGCGGGGGGGCACGGAGGTGGGGCGTTACTGGTGTGGGGGTAAGGAGATCGAGCATAAGCGGATCCAGGACATCAGCATGGGGGTAAGGGCTAAAGAGTTCGAGCATAGGCGGACCCAGGACATCAGTACGAGGGTGGGGCTAGGGAGTTAGAGCATAGGCGGATCCAGGACATCGGTACGAGGGTCGGGCTAGGGAGTTAGAGCATAGGCGGATCCAGGACATCGGTACGAGGGTCGGGCTAGGGAGTTAGAGCATAGGCGGATCCAGGACATTAGTACGGGGATGGGGCTAAGCAGCTGAGCATTAGCGGAATCAGGACATCAATACGGGGTGAGACTCGGGAGTTCCAGCATAGGCGGATCCAGGACATCAGTAGGGGGTAGGGGCTACGGAGTTCGAGCATAGGCGGATCCAGGATATTAGTACGGGGATGGGGCTAAGGAGCTCGAGCAGAGGCGGATCTAGGACATCAGTACGGCGGTGGGGCTAAGAAGCTCGAGCATAAGCGGATTCAGCTGATCAGTACGGGGGTGGGGCTCGGGAGCTCGAGCATAGTCGGATCCAGGACATCAGTAGGGGGTGGGGGCTAAGTAGTTCGAGCATAGGCGGATCCAGGGCAGTACAGAGGTGGGGCTACGAAGTTCGAGCACAGGCGGATCCAGGACATCAGTAAGGGGGTGGGGTAAGGAGCTCGAGCATAGGCGGATCCAGGACATCAGTGGGGGGGGGTAGTGGCTACGGAGTTCGAGCATAGGCGGATCCAAGACATCAGGAAGAAGGTGGGGTAAGGAGCTCGAGCATAGGCGGATCCAGGACATCAGTAGGGGGGTAGGGGCTAAGGAGTTCGAGCATATGCGGATCCAGGACATCAGTACGGAGGTGGGGCTAAGAAGTTCGAGCATAGGCGGATCCAGGACATCAGTACGGGGGTGGGGCTAAGGAGCTCCAGCAAAGGCGGATCCAGGCCTCAGTACGGGGGTGGGGCTAAGGAGCTCGAGCATAGGCGGATCCAGGACATCAGTACGGTGCTGGGGCTCGGGCGTTCCAGCATAGGCGGATCCAGGACATTAGTAGGGTGGTAGGGAATAAAGAGTTTGAGTATAGGCGAATCCAGGGCAGTACGGAGGTGGGGCTACGGAGTTCGAGCATAGGCAGATCCAGGACATCAGTTCGGGGGTGGGGCTAAGGAGCTCGAGCATAAGCGGAGCCAGGATATCAGTACGGGGTTAGAGGCTAAGGGGTTTGAGCATAGGCGGATCCAGCATATCGGTACGGGGATGGGGCTAGGAGATCCAGCATAGGCGGATCCAGGACATCTGTACGGAGATGGGGCTAAGGAGCTCGAGCATAGGCGGATCCAGGACATCAGTATGGGTGTCGGGCTAAGGAGCTCGAGCAGAGGCGGATCCAGGACATCAGTACGGGGCCGGGGCTAAGGGGCTCGAGTATAGGCGGATCAAAGACATCAGTACGGGGGTGGGGCTAAGGAGCTCGAGCATAAGCGGATCCAGGACATCAAGAGGCTAAAGAGTTAAAACAGGCAGGGGCTAAAGAGTTAAAACATAAGCGGATCCTGGACATCAGTACGGGAGTGGGGCTAAGGAGCTCGAGCATAAGCGGATTCAGGACATCAGTACGTGGGTGGGGCTCGGGAGCTCGAGCATAGGCGGATCCAGGACATCATTAGGGGTAGGGGCTAAGGAGTTCAAGCATAGGCGGGTCCAGGGCAGTATAGAGGTGGGGCTACGGAGTTCGAGCATAGGCAGATCCAGGACATATGTAAGGGGTTGGGGTAAGGAGCTCGAGCATAGGCGGATCCAGGACATCAGTTCGGTGGTGGGGCTGAGGTCTCGAGCTGGGGCATAACTCGGTAACAAATAGGCTGAATTTGGTGAAAATCTGCAGGTATGGGTGAAATACCGTCGGAAAACCCATCATATTTTATATTGTATCTCCTTTCTTCTCGTCATGCCCAGTCTTTGCTTAACAAAACAAACATTATGCGTGTGTGTTATTTATTTGATGATATGAACAGAGGGCAAGCGTGGTGCAGTATGCAGAGACATGCTAATTTAGGAAAACATGGGCCTAGACAGGGGATTGAATGGAGCCATAATGAGAATACAAAACCTAAAACTCCAACATTGCGTTGTTATAAGTATCAAACTGCTGAAGAAAACTCGCCTGTCAATCGAACTGTTTGGCTAACGTACATTGTCACCGGCTTCTCCTGCGCCAGAGCGGCACCTGCCGAGGCCGCAGGCCGAGGTTGTTGTTGTTGTTGGCGTCTGTCAGTCCTGAGAATTGATGTCAGAGCTCTGGAATTTTGTAGGGTGATAGCCCTTCTGCTCCAGACACCCAAACTGAAGCCCCGAGTCGAAATCCAAAATAGTTTTTGAGAAATTTTGGCTCAAACTTTTTCTGTTTTATATTTTTCTAATTTTTTCTTCTTAAGCCATGAACTTGAATTTTATGTCCTTTTCAAAAGATAACAAGGGCCAGCTAGGGGAAAAAAATTGAGCTGATCCGACAATATTTATTGCGCGAAAACGCGGCATTTCTCACGCGAGCAAAAAACCTGCTAAAAGTTGATGGCCGACTTGTGCGCTCGAAATGTCAGAAGACAGGCCTCAGTTAGCTGAAAGGCAGTTACCTAGGGGTAGCTAGGAAAATTTTGTAGTGCTTAGGCATAGTTTTGAGTGCAAAACGCAAAATTTTGACCTACTTTTTACAGTTCGTCCGGAAGACTGAATTTTGGTTCATTTCATTTCAACGTTTATATCTCACAATCTAATTGACCGATTTGAGTTTTCATTTCAAATAATGAAAGAACATTGCTTCCGCCTAATAATATTTGGAGATGGAAATTGTGAATGTGAAATTCTTTGTTTTATAGGCATAAATAGAAATTGAGTCAAAAAACTTTTTATTTGCATCTTCCTGGTTCCAAGCTCATGTCACTCACAAACTCAGAACTGACATGGCTGAAGAGGAAAGTTACTTGCGGTCATTTCGCTCACTTATACTACCCACCTATCTCTAATGGCTTTCGAGTAATTAGTCCAAAATGTATTACAAGATGCTAAATTTCTCGGACCACCTTTGCTTCTCACCATGGTTTCCAGTCCTTAAAATGGATGGAAGTGGAAGTAATTTGGCATGAAGCTAGCTTACGATCCAAGCTCGACGATACAACTAATTTCAGCCCAAAAGAATGTTTGGTTCGTCTTATAGAAGCACCTTTATATCGTGCCTTTTCGGGACAAGCACAGCACCCAGCGCCAGCGGCCCGGCATATTCGGCGGAGTTGTACTAGCCAGTGATCTCCTGACGGGTCACAGCTGTTCAGCTAGTGGGAGGATGAGTAGTGTGGTACGGTGGTCTTGTGGTTAGAGGCCCTGTCTCTTGATCAGGTAGGCCCGGTTCGAATCCGGGGGTGACCACGTACTCTTTATTGGTTATTTCAAAGAAAAGAATGATAAAACTGACTTGCAGGCTTATGAAGAGATACATTAAGAACGAAATATGTTTTGCTTTCGGCACATTGTCATGCGGCTCTCCTGCGCCAGTGGGGCGTTAGCCCAGGCCGCAGGCCGAGGTTAGGGTTGTAGCCGCCACCACGATTTCTGGGCGTGTGGCTTAAAGTATGTCTGGTCACTGGCGGATCCAGGGAGGCATAAGGGCCATGATCCTCCCAAACGCTCAAACCAGGGCACCAAAACATGTTTTAGCCCGCGGGGGCTAAGACATGTGTACGAGTACGAGTGCAAATAAAGCAAGAAATAAGTCATTAGAGATGTTTCAATAAAATTGTAAAGTTTTTGCCCCTTTTTAACGATTTCATCCCCTAACATCGCCAGCAAAATTGTATGAGTTGGCTAGGAAAAAAACACCCCTTATCAATTTCAAGTTACACCCCTGGAATAAGAGCACAATGAAAACTCATTTCACCTCGGAGTGGGGGGGGGAAGGTCACTGAGCTAGTCCAGTCCCTGGGGGCACAACTGGGGGGATGGGGAGGGGGCAGCTCCTCGAAGCTAACGAGGAATGAGCCATCGCTAAAACGGCTTGTGATGCCTAGGCATTCCTGGTTATATAAATTGCCTATTATACTGGTGAATTCTGGGGAGGGGTGATAGAAAGGCATATCCCCTGCCAGTGGCGGATCTAGCCGGTTGGTTTGGGAAGGGCAAACCAAAGTCGAAAAGCAAAAAAAATGTCACGTAGCGCAAAATTGCGCTACAACATGCCTTTTCGGTAGGATTTTGGAAACTGGAGACGAAAAGCAAAAAAAACGCCACGGGGTGAAAAATATGGGCTCAAGATACATTTTTCCTATCCAAGCCCCAATATTTACACTGAACTTCACTAATTCTGTTTGAAGTTGAGAGTTGAAACACCAAAATATTGCTTACAAACTAAAAATGAATCGGGAAAAAGGAGGTCGATCGATCTGGGGGGAACGTAGTTTTGCCCCGAGCTTTTCCGTATGGGGGGGGGGCAATTGCCTCTTTTGCCCCCCTGGATCCGCCACTGTCCCCTGCGTTCAGTGCCCAGTCCCCTAAACCAAAATTTCTACTAATTAATTTAGATGAAGAACTAGTTTTCACAATTTTCGGCCCTGCCACACCATCCCTATCCAAACCACCGGCCTGTTCACCTTTTTTTACTCCGACTGGAACCGATCCTTGAAAACGTGGAATTTTATAAACGGTATCTCCCAAATTATTCTGGCACAAAAACTTTATTCTTCCCATGTCACCATGCCACTCCTCCCGCGGCCGTTGTGGGAGCCGAGGATCTTATCCGCATTCAACCTGGGCTCACTCGTCACGACAAAACCTGTCGCCAATAAAAAATGAATTTTCGATTGCGCTATGTCTTAGCTTGCGTTGTGACATATCACAGGCAGCACTAATTTCTCTGTCAAGTACTTGCATGAGTTGGCTGATCTGTCCTTGAATCTATCCAAAACTGGAGTTCTTGCCACTTTCATGAAATTTCGGAGATACTTTTTCTTTTGTTCCGGTTTGAATCGAGTTTTCCTTCTCCGTCAATTCTTAATTTGCAGTTTTCTTAAACCAAAGGTACCCAAAAGCAGGGGCGGATCCAGGATTTTTCGCTAGGGGGCCGCAGCGCTGGGGGACGCCACTTTCATGGTCAGGGGCGCCATTTTTAGGCCGACTGGGGGCGCCAAATTTTATGTTCTTTATCCATTTACAATATTTTTGCGAGCTGAATCAGTTAACCTGCGTCCCGGTGGGCCTCCGAGTCACCTTCACCCTGGTGGGGGTGTTTGAACACCCCCTCTCGAACTCGGCTCCTAAGCAGGATAGCGAAAAAACGCGAACCCTGGTGGATAGCTCATACAAATTCATGAAGACACTATATCAGTCACTTTTTGGCTCAGGTCAACATTGAGGTCATGACAGGTCAAAGAAGTTGGCATTTTGAGCAAAGCTGTTGGACTCTAGCGTCTGACAGCGTTGAGTTAGAATAATTTTGTATGCACTGTTTGCTCTCTCTCGTCACGGCGAATCGAATGATGTATAATATGAGCATATTAGGTCAAAACACAAATCACCTGACCCCAGGTCAGGTTATGGTCACTTTTAGCTTAGCATAGTCCATATGACTATGAATCGACTGGCAATAGCAATCCAAACGCAATGGTATGAACATAAAAGCTGTATCATCGTTTCATGCAAAGTTATTGACCTAAGTCTGAAAACTGCTTAAGTAGCTTCGGATGACCTCTCAAAGGTCACAGGCCAAAAATTGCAGCATGAACCTTAAAAGGGGCCTAGGATACTTCAATTTAGAGAATATGAAGGTAAATACCTTAATAATATACCTTGATAATATTATCACCTTTATCTACACAAATACAGTCCATTTTCTGTATTCCTCTGTATTTCCAATGGAGAGGTCATGGCCCGTATTTGACCTTATGTCATCGATATAAAAAATCCCGGAAATTTTTGGAGAACTCGGTGGGGCCATTGTGTGTTATAAGTTTCAATCCGATACATTCACCCATTTCCCACTTATGCCACCTTCAACATGTTTTGAGGTAAGGTTACTTGACCTGCACTGATGACCTGACCTGAGTTGACCCAAGCTTAAAATTTTGGGAAAACTTGCGGAATCAATCAAGAATAAGGTGTGCCAAGTACGGCGGCGCTTCGCGTCGCCGTTTTTTCCTTACCGCCAGAAAAATCGGAGGGGCTGTTCAAACAGCCCCCACTGGGGCGGGGCTCAGAGGTAATTAGCCTCATATATTCTTTTGAAAAAAAAATTGGGAAACATCATAGCTTTGAATGTATCTAAAATACATCTCAGCAGTGCTAAAAAGTGAAAGTATCTCTTTGGCGTTTATTTTAGTGATGCACTGGGACCCACGGTTAGTAAAGACACTTTGAGACCCGAGGAGACTGCATGGGGACTATTTTCTCCCCAATCGGTGATCAAAATTATCTTCAGAAGCCTTAAACAGTTTGTAGAAGACCAACGAATATTAAGAATAGGCCCGTCTGTGTGCATTAGCACACAGGGCCTTAAGTAGCCATAAGGGTCTAATAAACCACTAGGTCAGAGCAATGATCCCAGTTCCCTCCAATCTGAGCTAGCCAGCCACAAAGGATCTATGACCTAAGTTTATGGACTTTGGCTTACTTCAAGACCCCAGTTATTGTAAGCCTTTCTAAGGCTATATTCTAATATTATGCCCTCCGAAGACTTGACTAAGACAAGCAACTTGCCGTATTTCAATGTGGTACTTTGACCTCCTTCCGTGCGTAGCCACGCTCGACGTAGGACAAGCGTACCCGGGGTGCAAAGGGACCAGTACCGACCTAGCCTACGCAGAATATCAGAATGCCGATCTAAGGTGCGCACTACGATCACAATGCTGATTTGGCCCCACCTGCGCAGTGCGGGCGCATGCTGGAAATCAGAATAAAATATCGACGTGCGTGCGCCCATTCTTATGTATTCTTGGCATCATGATACGGCCCCTGGCGACCCTAAGGCAAGCAAAGGCCCAGTTTAGGGATACTCCACATCAGAGATCAACTCGGAAAAATGTGTTTGTGTCTCCCTTCAGCGGCATCTACCTGAATTTTTGCAGGAACTATAACTAGCTATAACCAGATTTTGGCCGTTGTCCTGTCTTCGCTGTGCTCTGGCAGCGAGATAGGACCCTCGACTGACCAAAGTGAACTCGAAGTCGTTCACAGTGTACACTTGTACACTTTCTGGCTTTCTCCAGGGGTTCGCTAACTGGCAAATTAGATCCTAATGGATTTAAGGTTCCCACCAGTCCCACTCACAGCAGTCAAAGACCGTCATGGATGGTTCCCCACTTGGATGCAGGGGGCCCAGAGACTTCCCGATTATACCTCAGGTCACCTCATGACCTTCCACAAGAATATGGCAGGCCTTACTGGTCACGGAAAGACCTGTTGGGCTCGGAGTACCCTTTTTATAGACTGTTCGTTCAGTTCCAAATATATATTTACGATACAGAGTGCTTTTATGGTCACCGAGGATATCGCCCTGTCCGACAAAAAAGTATGCTGGCAAGACATGGCCCGGACTGCGACCGAAAGATCTGCTAGTTACAGAGATTCCTCTTGACCTAAGATTGCCCTATTGATAACGAGGAGACTCCTGGTCCCAAAGGACCTGCTGACCGTAGAGTGCCCTACTTGTCACAGCATACCTCGCTGGCCACAGAGGGCATTCTCGGTGGCAGACAGAAGGCTCTTCTGACTGCATTGGGCCTTGCCGACCACGGAATGATGTGCTGGTCATGCTTGTCACAGAGGGCCCTGTTGAAACTGTTGAAAACAGGTGACCCACCTGATTAAAGAGTGTTCTTCTGCCCCTAGGGGACCCTGACGGTCACATATAGGGCGTCGCTTGCCGCAGAGGGTCACGCTTGTAACAGCAAGTCATGCTGGTCCCCGAGATTTACGGTTGGTCATAGATTGGCGTAGCCCGGCTGTCCTTCGCTCGATCTTTTCCCTTCGGGTGCCTCTCATGCGACTGCGCTAGCCGCCCCACCCCTTTGCTAAGTTTCTGTTCCTCCCTACTATAGTTTCATCACCCAATCAACTCTCCTTCCCCGATCACCAAGGCATTTTCCAGCTCTATCTAACCGGCCGCAAACTCAACCTATCCAAGGTGATGATGTTAGAGATCGCACCTGACCAACCCCGTCTGCGACCTGGGCTAATGCCCCACCGGCGCAGGAGAGCCGCATGACAATGTGCTGAAAGCAAACCATATTTCCTTCTCAATGTATCTCTTCATAAGCCTGTAAGTCAGTTGTATCATTAGTTTCTTCGAAATAACTAATAAAGAGCAGGCGGTCACTCCAGATTCGAACCGGCCCTCACTGATCAAGAGACAGGGCCTCTAACCACTATACCCCCGTGCCACACCATTCAACCTCCCACTAGCCGAACACCTGTGACCCGTCAGGAGGTCACTGGCCGGTACCAATCAGCCGACAATGTCGGGGCGCTGGCGGCGGATGCTGTGTTCGTCCAGAAAAGGCACGATATAAAGGTGCTTCTAGAAGACGAACCAAACATTATTTTGGGCTGAAAATACTTGTATCGTCGGCCTAGGATCCTAAGCTAGCTTCATGCCAAATTTAATCCACTTCCATTGATTTTAAGGACTTGAAACCATGGTGAGACACAAAGGTGGTCCGAGAAAATTAGCACCTTGAAATACCCTTTCAGACGAATTACTCAAAAGCCGTCGGAGATAAGTGCGTAGTGTGAATGAATGAAATGACTGCAATTAATTTTCCAATTCAAGCATGTCAATTCGGAGCTTGTGTGTGACATGTGCTTGGAACCTAGAAGCTAAAAATAAAAGGTTTTCTACTAAAATTATGTTTATACGTATAAAATAATGAATTTCAAAATCACGATATCCATCTCCAAATATCAGGCGTAAGCAATGTTCTTTCATTATCTGAAATGACAAGTCAAATCGGCGCATTAGACCACGAGATATTAAGATTTGAATTAAATGTGCAAAAATGCAGTCCTCCGGCAGAATGGCAAAAACTAGGTCAGAATTTTACGTTTTCCACTGGAAACTATGCCTAAGCACAATCAAATTCACCTAGCTGCCTCCAGGTGGCTGTCTTTAAACTAACTGAAGCGTGCCTCCTGACATTTCGAGCTTTTAAGTCGGCCGTCAAATTTCAATAGCTTTTTTACTTGTATCAGAAATACTGCGTTTTGGCGTAATAATTATTGTCAGACCAGTTCGAAATTTTTATCTTAGGTAGCCTCTGTTGCTAATTCAAAAGGAGGAAAATTTCAAGTTGGTCGATTAAGAAATCAAAATGAGGAAAATGAAAAATTGAAAATATTTGTTCCAAAATTTCTTAAAAACTATATTGAATTTAGATTCGGGGCCTTAGTTTGGGCGTCTAGCGTAAACGGGCTATCACCTTACACAATTACAGAGTCCTGACATCAAAGTTGATGTCAGGGCTCTGCAATTGTGTAAGAGCCTCTGGAGAAATCGCAATCCGCTTCGCTCCATGAATTTCGTCATGCGGCTCTGACACTGACCGAGCTTACCTATCACTGATCAACAACCGAGAAGGCTGGGTACATGGACGATCCAGGATTTCAATAAGGGGAAGCGACGTCTCCGGAGGCGGTCAGACTACCATTTGGGGTCAACCTTTGGTATCATGGATCTTTGTGATGATAATTTTGCATATTTTTGATGCCATTTGAAAAAAGCCGATTAAAAAACACGTTGCCAAGAAAAGGAAGAATTTCACAAAGTGCCTCTAGTTAAGCAAGCAACAATGAAATAGGGCACCTTTTACCTGTATTACGTTTTGAAGCAGACTTTGCGCAGAGACGGCCTTTGGAGATTTTGCGAACCAGTCGTTGCATTTTACCCTGTCTGCGCAGAGCGGATAGTGATAAATCCATAATATTATACATAAGGCGAAACTTTTTGCTGTTTACACTCTTGTGGGAGAGGACGCAACCGAAATTCTGCAGGTGCCTCCTGCCGATCTCTCAATGTTTTTCTTACACAGATGACGTGGGAATTTCGCATTGCTGTCTGGACACAGCCTTTCATTAGTGGCACTGCCAAAAAAACCCTCGGCAAAATAAGTAAATGATCGAAGTCAACAGCGTATAGGGTAATCAGTAGATCCGGAATGTTTTTTAAACACATTTAAGGGATATTGGTATATGTGCTCAAAATTTGTTTCACAAGAAACATTATTTTTACCAGTCCCCTATAGGTATTCCATCGTAGCATGTTCTTGTCGCAAAAGACAACACAACTACATATCGGACGGGCACACGACCACACATCGGATGGGCATGATGGAGCAAAGTGACACCGATCGGTACCCAAAACAAACATTAAAAGAACTCGGGGCAATTGTTACCACTCAAAGCTGAGAGCTGTCCATGTGCCATGGGAGTGCCATGTTGCAGTGGGATGCCCTAAGGCTGAAAAAGATCGGTTAATCGTGAAATTGGGGCACCCGAACACGAAGTAGAGGACATCCGAAGTTGAAGGCGGTACACGTAAAAGTGGGGCGCCCCAAGGCTAAGAAAGAACAGACAATTGTGGAAAATGGGGGCGCAGTCATGCACTATAGGGCAGTCAAAAGTGGATGAGAGCGATCAATTTTACGGTGGGCCACTTTAGAGCTAAAAGGGACGGTCAATCATGATATAGGGGTTCTGAACCACAAAGTGGAGGGCGGCCAGAGATGAATGAGGGCAGTCCACGGTGAAGTAGGGTGCTCTAAGGCTGCACAAGACCGGCCAGCAGTGGAGAAGGTTCGCACAATCATACAGAAGAGAGCGGCTAAAAATGGATGAGGGCAGTCCATGTTACAGTGGGGCACCCTAGGGCTGAAAAGCGGTTCAGTTGTAAAAACGGGGAGCCCAGTCACAAAGTTAAGGGCGCATGTAGGTAAATGACGGTGGTCCACGTCGCAGAGGTCCGCCAAGCGCTGAAAAAGGGTGGCCAAACGTGAAATATGGGGTTCTCTACCATAAAATAGAGAGCATCTGGAGGTGAGTGAGGGGTCCACATTGAAGTGAGGCGCCCTAGATCTGCAGAGGAGCGACAAATAGTGGAGAACAGGAGAACAATCATGAAGAAGAGGGCGGCCAAAGGTAGGAACGGGCGGTCCATGCTGCAGCTGGGTGCTCTGGAGCTAAAAAGGGCGGCCAATCGTGAAATATGGGCGCCTAACCATAAAGAAGAGGGCGTCAAAAAATCGATGAGGGAGGTTCACGTTGAAGTGTGACGCCTATTAGGGACCCGGGGGCATGATATATTAGGGGTGCTTAGGTTTATAAATGAGTCCAGCGGTGATGCAGCATGGGAGTGCCAAAAGTTCAGTGTGGTACAGTGGTACACCCTGTGGGACGCCGGTGATCTATAGCCGGGGAAAGTGTGGTGAGTTAGTCAGTTATTTGGGCTTTCGGGGTGAGGGATGGTAATGGTGATAGTGCATCGGGGGGACGCTGATACTTCACCGAGGCGATACCGAGACTGGAGTTATGGATACCGGTGCTGCAGGCAAGGGGCGCCTGCGGTACATAGGCGTGGAACCGTCAGTTGAGCGTCTGTGGGAGCAAATAATCCATCATAGGGACACTGGTAGGGTAACAACAGGGTAGAAGGGGGTACACGAATAGGGCACTGGTTGGGCAACAGGGAGGAGAAGATGGTGCATGGAAAGAGCGCTGACAGCGCAATTTGGTCATCAAGGAGAAACCGAAGCTGAAGTTTGGAGCTTCCGGTGATACAGCTTGGGGGTACTTGCATTCAGTGAAATTTGTGGGAGCTGTCAAGGGTAGGCGCTGGTAAGACAACGGGCCACGTTTGGGATGCAAGAAATGCAAAGTAAAGAGAAGCTGCATGGGGTTTCTGGCAGGGATGTGTTTGGGAGGGGGGGTGCGTTCATGGAGCTAACGATAGGCACCCATCATGCACCATGGAGGCGGTGGAGGCACAGGGCATGCTGTCAAAAAATGGGGCGCCCATAGTGGCGCGTGGCGGGGGTAGAGGGGGAGTGCTGGGCGCCGGTAGAGCAAAAGTAAGATACCAATGATGCATCAACTAATCAGCAGAAATGTGTGAGCGCCTATAGTGAAGTGTGGGGGCACCAATGGAGCGACAGAAAAGCACCAATGTGTACCATGGGGGCCGCCAGACCGAGCAGTCTGTCGAAATTTGGGGGCACTCCCGATGAGCCCACGGCGGGAGATGAAGGCGCCGGTGGAGCATAACACAGGTGGGGCATTCCACGACAAATCGACAAGTCGATAACACCCTCATGTCGCAGATTTCGGTGTATTTTTTGTCAGAGGGGCTATTGATGGAGCTGATCACGATTTTTGTATTCATTTTCCTCCCTGACTTACGGTTTGAAAATTATAGCCTCAGGCATTTTGACCATACCCACTTGCATGCCTTTTTTAAAGACGGCATTTTACCTGTATGCTTCAACAAATGTCATAAAACTTAATCTGGGTATCTTAAGGACGAATTACGGATTGTAGCTCATTAGAAATATAATTGAAAAAAATTTAATCTTAAATATATTATACATTCTTCAATTTTTCAAAATATATAAAAACTATTTTCCTATGAAATATTTTAAACTTTTTTGGGCTCAAATTACTCTTTATACTTTTCTCTATAAGATTCAGTAATAAAAAGAATGGAGACTTTAAGAGAAAGCGAGATCTGAGCTCCCAAACGTCCCAATCCCCACTTTTGTGAGGTTCGTGCGCCAGCGCGGCCCGGCGTCGCTGCACCTATCAAACGTCTCTGGTAACGAAAAAGGTGTCAATGGTGGAATTGGTCGGCAATGAGGATAAGGATGTATTTAAAACAATAAATTGTAATCAATGTCACATTCCTTAACACGCGCATTGACGGGGGGCGGGTATCCGCCCCCTCGGGTTTTCCGGAGACAGTAGAAAAACGGCGGCGCGTAGCGCCGCCGTACTTGGTATACCTTTTCCCTCATCATTTTTACAACTTCTCTGAAAATTTTAAGGTTAGGTCATCTCAGGTCAGGTCACCAGTACAGGTCAAGTGACCCGACCTCAAAAGTTTAAGATAGCATAAGTCGGAGCAGGGTGAACTTATCCGATTGAAACTCATATCACATAATGGCCCCACCGAGTTCTCTAACATATGTTCCGGTATTTTTGATATCGATGACCTAAGGTCAGGTACGAGGCATGACCTCTCCATTGGAAATACATGGGAAAAATGGTTTTTACGGAATAACTCAGTAACGGATGATGATAGAGCATTTATTTTAGCTGCATTAGACTTTCCTGGGCTTTGCGGTTCTAATGATATGCATTTTATATAATTTGACCCCTGACCTGACCTCACGTCAGGTCAAATCCTTGATTTGACCTAGCAAGGTCAAATTATATATCATTCGATTCGGCTTGCTAAGAGGATTCATATGGTTTAAGTCGTTTTGCTCTATCTTTACTTGTTCAGATGTAATGCCCGAAAAACTGAATTTTACATGTTATCCCTATGACGGGCATGTTTTGACCTCTCGTGACCTTAAATGTGACCTGACAAAAAATGGTTCAAATGTTTTCGATGGAGAAGTGGATGGGAAGCCCAACACCGTTTACCGTTTTTCGCTACCTACCGTGGTTCTCGAGATCTTAGGGGGCGGGTACCCGCCCCCGTCAATGCGAAGGTGGCTCAGACCCCCGTCAATGCGCGTGTTAACACCCGCACAGGAGAGGTGCCCGACACTTACGGGCACTGGAGGGGTGGACTGGTAGCCCCTTGAGCTCTCTGAAACTAGGAGGCTTAGAAAAACTCCGGTTGGGGACTGGGTTGGAACTATTGAAATCTATATTATGACCGATCTTAATTGACCTAGGTCAGTAAGTTCAGACGAGGTCATCAAGGTCAAATATTTATTAGCCGTGCTGGGTATTCATCCTGAAATGCCATGGTTAAGCTCAAAGTAGTCCAGAATGCACTAAAAACAGAGCAAGTCATAGTGAGAACGTCCCAAGAATTGTAAACTTAATTTTTGGGGTTAAGGTCATTCAAGGTCATTGACCTAAGACGTCACAATATGACATATTCCCCCTTATTTACACCATGACTTGCACCATAGCAACCGTTGGACGGGAAATTAACATTGACCTTTACCCATGACATTCTGATTTGACCTGTGACCTTGAACTTTACATCGATTTATCTTAACTATGACGTCGTAGCATAATATATGTCATACTGGGTAACGCCATGCGACCGGAAGCACCGCACCAATGGCTTTGAGAATGCTGGTATGGCCTTGAAGTGTGACCTTGACCTTCATGAAATCTATATTATGGTTTTTTTATATTATCTATATTATATTATATATTATCTATTTAGCTTGCACTGTGGTATTTCCCAAAAATCATGTCCATTTCAAAAGTTACTCTCACCTCATCATCATCTGAAAGGATTTCATTTCTCCTGGAGATCATCGTAAGTAAGTGTGGACGCGAATCTTCTCTTGTATTCTCTCTTTTCTTGTCGACATGACATCTGGCCGATTGTGTTAATGAGGAAATATGTATCTTTGGTAAAGCATGAGCTTCCTTTATTTGCCTTTAACGCCCGGTGAGCAACAGGGTTTTCCTCGCTTACTGGCCTGAGGGGGTTATAGAGTGGGGCTCTTACATGCGTAATCATGCTTTCATATGTAACCCTCTCCTCAGCATCTAGAACAGGTTCTAAAGACGTTACTTGTAACGTATTTTAAACATGTCTGTGGTTCAGCACCCTAGGTCAGATGACTTTGTGGTGTTTCCGCGCTTGACACACATAATATCATGCTCTCATCTTAAGTCACCCTCACCTCATCATCATAAAAAGTGTTTCAGCACGCGGTGGTAGTCCGCACTGTGGTCTTCCCACGTGAGACTCGCAAAAATCATGCTCACATCTTAAATCACTATCACCTCATCATCATCTAAAAAATCCCCCTCAGTCAGCCCTTGTTTTCTGGGTAGATGTTAGTAGTTCGTCTACTTGTCTGCTAGATTCCAGGGAATTACTAACTTAGATCCGCATGGGGTAGTCTGCATGGAAATGAGCACTAACACTATACGATTATGTGTGACCAGTCTCTCTCTTTTATTAACAGTGGGTTAATGGTCGAGGCTTCTGTAACATTTTACAGAAACTTTCTTTAAGCAACCTTTTTTATAACAATTCCTTAAATAGTAACACAGTTGTTTTTTGCTATCTTATGTTTTTGCTTCATTTCCTAGCAGGGCGTGCCGCGACTCGTTTAATTTTATGTTTCTGGTGTTAACGTAAGGGTGCTGTTGTCGCTGGGATCACGGTGGGGCACGCCTGGCTGCCTATTAAAATGGGGTGGCGGACCTTTTAGAAAAAAGTGACGGGTGAAATTGACATATACTCTCGTTTTATTTGGCGCTATAACGTTGCCAGTTGGTCTTTGATGCACGCGAACTGTTGCAACCGCGCAATTGCAGCGATCTCAAAATAAAGGGTTTAACTTTGAAAGCCTATAATAACAAAATTGGGGCCGGTTTTCAAGGTTATTTGACCAATCGACGTGCCATTGAATATTCTCAAACGTAGTGAAATAACGTTTTTTGGCCACGAAGGGTTCTCCAGCCACCTAGAAAAAAGTAGGCGGGGGCCTCCGAGGCTCCTCTCCGGTGTGCTTTTTAACACGCGCTGATATGAGGCCCCGGACCACCTTTACTGGCAGGGGGTACCCATCCCCTTACGATCTCAGCAAACATGCTTGGAAGGGGACACGGAAATCAGTGTTCCATTGCCTGCCTCGATCTCTACCCAAAATGCTTCAACAAAAAGTACTTGAATTAGCTACTGAGTGCAGAAAAGGTTTCAATAAAGCAGTCGCGAGAAAAGGAACATTAAAGATTCACAAGTTCGTACCGGCTAATTCGAAGACCGTTATTGTCCATAAGCTCTCGAATGATGAGGGACAGAAGGTTCTAGTCTTAAATTGAATCTGTGAAGTTCAATGGCACAATGTGATGGAGTCGTTCATCTGATCCGTGGGTCAGATCTTAAATAAAGCATCATGTCTTAATCTCATATGTTCGAAAAGCAGTTGTCGGCGTGGACGCTATGTGACTTTTTGTTTATGATGTGTGCTCTCTAATATAAATTGAACTGGGATACATGCAACTTTTTTGGGCATGGGTAGAAAAAAAACTATCTAAAACAAACCTAAGACAACAATAATAATCGGCTTCTGACGCATAATCCTCCCACTACATTTTCCACCAAATGCACCAGAGTGTCGGAATTGTTCCGAATGTTCTGGTAACTCGTTCATTTTTTCGGAACGGCTCAAATTTTTATGTTCGCAATAGTAGCCTCCACACCACATCTAGTTCACTCGCAATGTCACCGAGCGCAGCCTTGCTCACTTCTCCCCTCCCCGTTACCCCACTTCCAACCGGACGCGTCTCGGCGGCGTGCCGACTGCAGGCTGAGTGGCCGGCGACGGTGTTGGGCTTGGTCTGCGGTGCTCGTTACTGATTTTGCTCTGTAGTCTCCATTCTTTTTATTGGTATTATATGTAGTTTAAACAATGCTCTTTCACATGAAGTTGTTTTGAAGTCAATAAAAACATAGGAAATATATATGCTTATCTTTGCAAGAGTTTGGAATTATATTTTATACATATTCGTGCCAATTAATATAATTTAACTTACATATTTGTATTGTTCAGACTTTTGTTATTATTTTCATGTAACCTCTTGAAGGAGTACGTTTAATTTAAATGACTAAAAACTCAATCGAAAAGTGCGATGCACGCGTCCGATGCTGGATTTCCCGAGGCTATAACTCTGAACCCATTATCCGGACGAGACTAAAAATAACACAGTCGTTTTCAGCGCCGCTGAGAAACCTAGTCCCAAATTTTCATGAAAATCTGAGATATGAGGGTGTTATTTTAACCCATCGATTTGTCGATTTGTCATGGAACGCCCCAGGTACCAATGATTCATTATGGGGGCGCCAGTGATACAGACCGATGTGTCAAAAGATGGTGGAAAGAGGCGGAGGGAGGGCGCCCATAAAGCTAAAAGCAGACAACAATAATGCATCATAAGAGTGGGGCTCGAGTGGTATAGGAGGTGCTGTTGAAAGGTGAAGACCCCCTCAATGGGGCATGGGGGCGCAGTTTGAGATTGAAAAGAAACGCACCAATTATGCACCTTGGAGGCGCCAGTCGTATAGAGTGGATTTTCCTAAGGTGGGGGCGCCCGTAGTGAAAAGTGGGGGCGCCGTTGGAGTGCACAGAAGACACCAATGATGCCCAATGGGGATGCCGGTGGTAGATGCGGCGTTTCAACACATGGGGCGCCCACAGTGACGCGTGGGGGCGCCGTTGGAGCAAAAAGAGACATCAATGCTGCACCATGGAGGCGCCAGTGGTATAGAGTGGATTTTCCTAAGGTGGGGGCGCCCGTAGTGAAAAGTGGGGGCGCCGTTGGAGTGCACAGAAGACACCAATGATGCCCAATGGGGATGCCGGTGGTAGATGCGGCGTTTCAACACATGGGGCGCCCACTGTGACGCGTGGGGGCGCCGTTGGAGCAAAAATGAGACATCAATGCTGCACCATGGAGGCGCCAGTGGTATAGAGTGGATTCGCCTAAGGTGGGGGCGCCCGTAGTGAAAAGTGGGGGGCGCCGGTGGAGTGCAAAGAAGACACCAATGATGCCCAATGGGGATGCCGGTGGTAGATGCGGCGTTTCAACACATGGGGCGCCCACAGTGACGCGTGGGGGCGCCGTTGGAGCAAAAATGAGACATCAATGCTGCACCATGGAGGCGCCAGTGGTATAGAGTGGATTTGCCTAAGGTGGGGGCGCCCGTAGTGAAAAGTGGGGGCGCCGGTGGAGTGCAAAGAAGACACCAATGATGCCCAATAGGGATGCCGGTGGTAGATGCGGCGTTTCAACACATGGGGCGCCCACAGTGACGCGTGGGGGCGCCGTTGGAGCAAAAACGAGGCATCAATGCTGCACCATGGAGGCGCCAGTGGTATAGGGTGGATTTCCTAAGGTGGGGGCGCCCGTAGTGAAAAGTGGGGCGCCGGTAGTACATCGCGGGATGCCACGAAGTGGAAGAGTTCACGATGAGGCTTGGGTGCGCCGGTGGAGTGAGGCGAAGGCTCCATGATGCCCCATGGGGGCGCCAGTGGTATAGAGCGGATTTTTAGAAGGTGGGGGCGCCCATAGTAGGGAGTGGGGATCCAGTAGTACATAGCGGGGAGAGAGGGGCTCTACTTGTGTAAAACGGGTTGGTAAAAGATGAAGAACCCCTCATTGATGCATGGGGGCGCCATTTGAGCAAAAAGGCACCAATGATGTACCACGGGGGCGCCAATGGTAAAGAGCGGCTCTAAAAGCAGAGGCGCCCACGGTGAAGCGTGGGGGCGCGCCGGTGGAGTGCACAGAAGACACCAATGATGCCCAATGGGGATGCCGGTGGTACATGCGGGGTTTCAGCACATGGGGCGCCCACAGTGACGCCTGGGGGACGCCGTTGAAGTACAAACGAGACATCAATGCTGCACCATGGAGGCGCCAGTGGCATAGAGCGGATTTTCCGAAGGTTGGGGGCGCCCGTAGTGAGGATTGGGGCGCCAATAGTTTATAACGGGATGCCAAGAAGTGGGAGAGCCCACGATGAGGCTTGGGGGCGCCAGTGGAGTGAAGCGAAGGCACCAATGATGCAACAGGGGAGGGGGAGCGACGGTGGTATAGAGCATTTTGTTAGAGGGTGGGGGCGTCCGTAGTGGGGAGTGGGAATCCAGTAGTACATAGCGGGGAGAGAGTGGGGGCTCACTGGTATAAAACGGGCTGGTTAAAGGTGAAAACCCCTCAGTGAGGCACGGGGGCGCCATTTGAACAAGAAGGCACCAATAATGTACCACGGGGGCGCCAATGGTGAAGATCGGCTCTAAAAAGCAGAGGCGCTCACAGTAAAGCGTGGGGCACCGGTGAAGTACACAGAAGACACCAATGATGCCCAATGGGGGTGCCAGTGGTACATGAGTGTACCAAAAGGTGGGGCGCCCACAGTGACGTGTGGGGGCGCCGTTGGAGCTAAAAATGAGACATCAATGCTGCACCATGGAGGCGCCAGTGGTATAGAGCGGATTTTCCGAAGATGGGGGCGTCCGTAGTGAGGATTGGGGCGCCAATAGTTTATAGAGGGATGCCAAGAAGTGGGAGAGCCTACGATGAGGCTTGGGGGCGCCAGTGGAGTGAAACGAAGACATCAATGATGCCCAATTGGGGCACCGGTAGTACATGCGGGGTTCCAAAGATGGAGCACCCACAGTGACCCGTGGGGGTGCCGTTGGAGCAAAAACGAGACATCAATGCTGCACCATGGAGGCGCCAGTGATATCGAGTGGATTTTTAGAAGATGGGGGCGCCCGTAGTGAAGAGTGGGGCGCCGGTAGTATATAGCGGGATGTCAAGAGGTGGAAAAGGCTTGGGGGCGCCAGTGGAGTGAAACGAAGGCACCAATGATGCCCAATGGGGGCACCGGTGGTACATGCGGGGTTCCAAAAGATGGGGCGCCCAAAGTGACGCGTGGGGGCGCCGTTGGAGCAAAAACGAGACATCAATGCTGCACCATGGAGGCACCAGTGGTATAGAGCGGATTGTTAGGAGGTGGGGGCGCCCGTAGTGGGGAGTGGGGGAGAGAGTGGGGGCTCACTGGTATAAAACAGGCTGGTAAAAGGTGAAGACCTCCTCAGTGAGACATGGGGGCGCAATTTAAGTAAAAGGCACCAATTATGTACCACGGGAGCGCCGATGGTGAATATCGGCTCTAAAAGCAGAGGCGCCCACGGTGAAGCGTGGGGCGCCGATGAGTACATAGAAGACACAAATGATGCCCAATGGGGGCGCCGGTGGTACATGCGGGTTCCAAAGGTGGGGCGCCCACAGTGACGCGTGGGGGCGCCGTTGGAGCAAAAACGAGACATCAACGCTGCGCCATGGAGGCGCCAGTGGTATAGAGCGGATTTTCCGAAGGTGGGGGCGCCCGTAGTGAGGATTGGGGCGCCAATAGTTTATAGCGGGATGCCAAGAAGTGGGAGAGCCCATGATGAGGCTTGGGGGCGCCGGTGAAGTGAAACGAAGGCACCAATGATGCCCAATGGGGGCGCCGGTGGTACATGCGGGGTTCCAAAAGATGGGGCGCCCACAGTGACGCGTGGGGGCGCCGCTGAAGCAAAAACGAGACATCTATGCTGCACCATGGAGGCGCCAGTGATATAGAGCGGATTTTTAGAAGATGGGGGCGCTTGGAGTGGAGAGTGGGGCGCCGGTAGTATATACCGGGATGTCAAGAGGTGAAAGAGGCTTGGGGGCGTCGGTGGAGTGAAACAAGGGCACCAATGATGCACCATGGGGGCGCCAGTGATACAGGGCGGGTTGTCAAAATGTGGTATTTGCATGCAGAAGAATTACCACGGGGCGCCAGTATTTCTGTTAGGCATACAAATGTGGAGCGAATGGAGGCGGCCCCCGAGGATGCCTTAGTGCCGAGGGGGCGCCTTACCAGCGAGGGGGGCCGCGGCCCCCGCGGCCCCTGGATCCGCCCCTGCCCAAAAGTTGATATAAACTACGATAAAGTAAGTTGTTTAGGTTACGTAAGTGTCCTTTTTCCCGGGGTGCCCCTGAAAGGTGGTGTGCCCCCCATACCAAAACTCTGGCTGCGCCCCTGCATCTCCACCCAGGATGCGAAAATCGGCGCCCGCTTATAGGATTTAGCGCCCACCTGATGGTTTTGCCGGCCAAAAGTGGCGCCCCCAGGTCTTGATGGTGCCTCCCTGGCAAGGTGTCCTCTTCCCCCGATTGGCAATCCTGGATCCGCCTATGCCTGCTCCCACGTTTCCATTTTGATTGAATCCTGACCAGGAAGTGTAGTTTATCCGTTTAAGTTGTTGAGACAATAGAGGAGCGTTTTTCTATTGTACTTCCCTTAGGCAAAGAAATATAAACCCTTTGGTCTTAGGTCAATGACGCGCACGGTGGACATGCACCCAAGAGACGTTCACTACTATTCTGTGGAGGGTTTCCGGTATTGATTATGGTTGAAGTATTATTTAGAAGAATGAAGTTCTTAACATAATATGATCTTATCATGACTACTTGGAAAAAAAACTTTAAGCTCAATATTCTGCCTAGATATAAGTCTAGTGGCAATTTCATAACGTTAACATTTTGCGCTTTGTCATGCCTTCACCACTATGGGCAAACTGCCCGGCTTCCATATCCAACTTCTAGCGGATTTATTGCAAGTTTCAAATAACTAGAGGATATTAATACATATGGTAGCTTTCGTCGGCCATCTTCCTCTTCTCTTTGTGCATTCGCAGGGTGTGGACGTGCGCCAGTCCTGTCCCGGCCAGAGTGTGAAGTTAGAGGGATATTTACTTAACGTGTTTATTCTTGTGTTGAAAAATGGCTGATGCACAGGTTAAAGTTGAGAATGGAAATCCCGGGGGTTCTCCAATGGGAAGTCCCGGATTTCGTGGCAGAGGTGGCCGTGGAAGAGGACGTGGAGGCGAAGGATTCAGGGGAGGTCGTGGTGGCGGAGATGGTTTTAGGGGAGGACGTGGCGGTGGTGATGGGTCCAGAGGTGGCCGCGGTGGTGGTGACTTCCGCGGAGGGCGAGGCGGAGGAGAGTACAGAGGCCGTGGCGGAGGCTTCAGAGGCGGCAGAGGAGGAATGGGAGGCTCCCGGAATCCTGAGGTAAGTTTGCTTTGAGTGAACACCTACCTGACTCAAGCAGGTCATCTAAGGATGGTCAGTGTGGATAAGTGCCCAGTAGAAATATTTTCAAATGTTGCGCCTTATTGTTATATCCCATATCAGTATTATTATATCAACATTCTATGGACCAAATGTACCTTGTACCTTAAGGTTATCAGACTAAATGAGGCTACTTAAAGCCTGCACCTGTAGGGTCTGGTCCCAATGAGCTTATCAGGGTTTGTCGAGACCTAGTCTGTGTCTGGAATTGAGTATTTAATGTCTAATTGTATGTTATTCTGATGTCAATTTATATTTGTTGTATTTAAAGGGAATGTGGCACCTTCATAACATGATTTTAACAGAGAAAGCTAAGTTTTAAAGCATGATGGAAAAGCCTGGTACTCAAAATATAATTTGTCTTTTAACTCTTTGCTTTGAATTTATGTGGAGAAAGCTACAATAGAGGGGGAAATTGTGGTCAGGGTTCCCAAGAATGGCTACGTTCCCAATAATGGGAATATTGATCCATATTTGGAAATGCTTGTTCCATAAATGGAAATGCATATTCCCAAGGATTGGAATTCCCTGTATGATGTGTTCAGAAAACTAGAGTCTAGAAAGATAAGGGGAATCTTCATACCTGGTCCCCTTCAACTCTTCTTAAAATTTGAGAGGGGTTTCACTTTGAATTAGGGGAGTTTGCAAAGTATCACATTTTCAAGATTTGTCGGCGTGAGTGCTCTTGGAGACAGGAGGAAGTGGTGCGAATGTTATCAACCTGGTGCAATTTTGTGAATCTGGTGTGAGGAAGGTGACGCCAAAAACCAAGCATAATGGCTGAATGGTTATAAAGACACAGGAGGGCGCCTTATAAAAAGTCCTTAACTGGTTCAAGAGGTAGCATAGGAATGGATGTGTTTCGCAATGGTGTATGGCAGATTGGTGCAAATTTTGGTGGCTGGCAGTGCGAGAATTTTTGGATGCCCGGTGCGAATCTGGCCTGCTGCCATAATCTGCAGACTGGGAATTAGGAAATATGTCTTTGAACTCTCCCTCAAATATTTGTTTACATTACATGATCCAGCCCAAACGGTAAAAAACGATGAAAATATTTCTCTGAAACTGTGCAGCTAGATAGGTATTATTTCTTAGATAATTTTTGGGAAAGTCAATGAAAATTGTAGAATAAAAACAAAATTCCAAAATTGTAGACTGCAGAACTATTTTTCTTGCCATCACAGTTGCTGCCCACCATGTGCCTGAGGAATGAGGAACTAGAGGAAAACTGTGCCTTTCATCTGTTTAGGAAGTAGTGCTTATAAGTGGCATTTTTGCATTTCCTAAGCTGTTTTATATTGGTTTGTATCAGAAAGTTTTTAGATCTTGTAGTTTTTGTCCCCAAGATAATTTGAATTATTCTGTAGTGTTTTGATGAATTATGGTGTGCTACTGCTTACTTGATACTTGGGTGGTAGGCTCCATCCTTTGGATGCAACGTCAACACTTTTGACGGCCTTAGCCAAACACACCACAGCATGCCATGCGTCAGGGGAAGGAGGGTTCTAGGAAGGACCGCTTATTACTGGGTTTCCTGCTAATTCCTTTCGCACCCTTGCTGTGTAAATGTAGTGTATCATAAGACTCTCTCCGTCATTTGCGCTCACGATGACTCTCCGTCATCATGTTCCTCCTCAGTGTCACTCCATACTGATATTGCGCCCACCTGCGCTCTTCTGTCCGCTCTTCACATTCTAATAAGAGGTGCTCCATAGTTTCCCGGGCACTCCGACAGAGAGGGCAGATCGGGTCCTAGCCGCTATGCTTCCTGATGCTACTCAGTGCGAGCCATGAATGCCCCGTGAGCAGCTTTAATCTTGTTAGAGTGGCCAGCCTTCGTATCACACTATACCTACTTGCCGGCCAGAAGTTACGCGGGGCCATGTAGCGCTCTTCCTCCCTCGTGAGGCCTGGGAGCCATCGCACGCTCATGAGTGATCGGCCAGCGTCATCGATGCTACCCTGGATCGCTCGTGCAATGCCATCCCGTGTCACCTTATCCCAGTACTTGCTGGCTTCCCCGGTCACATCTGACAGCAGCTGATGCATGCTCGGAAGCCCGAGCTCGCACAGCATCGCCTCCCACTGCCGCACTGGGCTGCTCAGTCGCCCTTCATTTGCTGCCCCATGCAGGAGCACATATCTTGTAAGCGCATGCTCCTCCGCGGCTCGCAGTAATAACCCGATGAGTTGCAGAGCCACTCTCATGGTCAGTATCCGACAGGGTGGTGCCCCCACCATGGAATATACTACGATGGTCTGAGTTCTTGTCGGGAGTCCTTGCATCAAGCGGAAGAGTCGCCGCATCATTCGCTCCAAGTATCGTATATCCGATGCAGTAAGCCTTGTAACTGCCAGTGAGCAAAGAAAGATCGGTTCTGCGTAAATCCTCCATGTCGCGTAGAGCGACAATGGACTAGCGCGTTTTATATTAAGCCCCTTGTCACAGCGCGCACACAGGGCTCTTCTTTCTCTATTCATGCCATCCTCAATCCTTTTCCTTGTTACTGTCCGTGGTGACATAATAATCCCGATCTGCTTGTACTCATCTGCGCGTTCCATGATTTCATGTCTTAATTTCCATGTGTAGTCTTTCACACTACCGAACACCAGGACCTTACTCTTCGCAGCATTATACTTGTAATGCCATAGGTGGCTGTGCCCCACTGCTAGATTGAGCATGTCCTGGAGCTCTGCAGGCTCCGTACTGATCAGGACTTCATCGTCCGCATAGGCTATTATTGGCACTCGCTTATCCCCGATGGCTGCCCCCTTTCCAGAGTCCAGCAACATCTTGATCTTATCATCCATGAAGAGTGTGAGCAAGCTGGTTGATAGAACACCTTGCTTGAGTCCTTGTTCTATCTTTCCCCCTCTCGATACCATGCCAGCAACTTTCACTCGAACATTAAATTCCTTGTATAGGTTCCGAAGCACAATGACCATCCTAGCGGGTATACCAGCTCATATTAGCTTGTATATTAAGCCGCGATATTTTCTACTGAGGTGCTTCATTCATAGCCAGATCCAGGCGGGCAAAGAGGGGCACGTTCCCCCGATCGACCCTCGGCCCCCTCCCGATTGACCCTTGGCGCCCCCTGAAATGGTCACGGCGCCCCCTGAAAGGTCGATGGCCCCCCTCCAGAATGCGAAAATCCGATAGGATTTTGCGCCCGCCTAATAGGTGTTGCCTAGGGTCTCAAGCTCCTTTTTTTTTTTTTTTTTTTTGGGGGGGGGGGGGGGGGGGGGCCTCCTGGGGGTTTTTGAAAAAATAGGGTTTGGGGTTTTTTAGGGGGGGGGGGGGGGGGGGGGGGGGGGGGGGGTGGGTCCTTCTTCTCCTTCTCCCCGGCCCTTCCCCTTTTTTTTTTTTTTTTTTTTTTTGAAAAAAAAAAAAAAGGTTTGTGTAATTTCGGGGGGAAAATATTTTTTTTTTTTTTTTTTTTTTTTTTTTTTTTAAAAATTTTTTTTTTCCCCCAAACCTTTTTTGTTTGGGAATTAAACGGGGGGGGGGGAGGGAAGGGGGGGGAGTTGGAGAGGGTGTGGTTAAGGGGGGAACCCTACCGGGAGACACATATTGAAATAATTCGGTAGATATACGCCTTTATTCGTTTCAAGCTGTCTGAAATTCCAGTTTGAATCTGCGATGGAAAATGCGTTTCCAAATATGGGTCATTGTTCCCATTGTTGGGAACGTAGCCATTCTTGGGAACGCTGACCATTAGTAAAAGTCAGTAGTAAAAGAATAATTTCAAACATATTATTTTGCGGCAAATGTGGCGCACTTAGCCTAACCGGCGCAATTGTGTTGTAATTGTTTATTTTTGTTAATTGTTTGCCTTCTTCGTATGATTTCGCTGCTTTTTAGTGTCGCCACCCTCTCACCAGTCTCGGAAATTCGCACCAGGGTAGTAGAATTGGCACCACTCGCTCCGGCCTCGAAGGGCACTCGCACCGACGAGGTCTCGTCGAAAATGTCATACTTTGCACACTGGGCCTTAAAGGGAATGTGGCACCTTCATAACGTGGTTTTAACTGAGATAGACAACTTGTAAAGCAAGTCGGAAAACCCGGTACTCAATATATCATTTGTCTTGGAGCTAGAGATTTCCGTAGAAAAAACTAAAACCTCCCTGAAATCTACCCCTCATGTACCTCTAGCAGCAGGCCACAGTTGTCATGGCTGTTGGTGTGACGACATATGCTGACGTCACGATGAGCATCAGCCAATCGAAGCCCTTGAAGCGTTTCAAGTATGGTAGTGGTTGCCAGATCATGACATCATTTTTTTAACAAAACAAAACCACAGGCTAATATTTTTTCTTTTTCTAGAGGAGTATTTTCAAAAACAAAATATTGAGGTTATTGTACATTTTTCAGAGAAATCATGAGTGGTTTCATTATTTTTGGCCAAAAAGTACGCCTAATTACACTAAATTCCAGGATTTGACCAAAGTGCCGCATTCCGTTTAAGTCATCAATATGATAAATCCTGGAATTTATGTTTTAGCACTCAGGCTATTAATGTGGTATAAGTTTCAATCCGATAGATTCCCCCTTTATTACTTATGCCACCTTAAGGGGAATGTGGTTTCTTTATAACATGTTTTTAACTGAGATGGCTAACTTGTAAAGCCTACCGGAAAACCCGGTACTCAAAATATAATTTGTCGTGAAGCTCAAAATTTCGTTGGAGAAAAGCTAAAAACATACCTGAAATGTACCCAAAATGTACCCAAAGCAGCCAGCCACAGTTATCAGTTGATGGCGTGTTATCAGCCCTTGAAGCCTATTGAATATGGTACTAGTTGCCAGATCATGTCATCCACAGGTAGAGGCTTATTTCTTAGCCCAGAGGAGCACTTTAGAAATTAGAATGTTGAGCTTATTGTACATTTTTAGAGAAAGTTTTCATGATTTTGGGCTAAAAATGCCCCTAATTACACTAAATTCCAGGATTCAAGCGAGGTGCCACATACCCTTTAAACATTTTTTTAGGCTGAGTTTACTTGTCCTGCACTGGTGACCTGGTCTGAGATTACTTATCCTTAAAATTTTGGGGCAAGTTGCGGAATTGATCAAGGATAAAATGTGCCAAGTACGGCAGCGCGCGCGTCGTTTTGGAGGGTGTTCAAACACCCCCACCCACCCACCACACCACCGGGGCGAGGGTTAAGGAAAGTGACGTCATGCTCAGCCCTGCTGTGCGTGCGGTGGGGACAAATTTTCTTGCTTGGATGTCTTAAAAACTGCGTGTCAAATATTACTTGGGGCTGTTTATAAATGTGTATGACCTGCTTTATTAACTTGTTTGAAACTTTGAATATGTTAAAGTATATCAAGAAAGTGAAAGTCAGTAATTTCACTTTGTTTCCCAATGCTAAGCTCTTATTAGCCTTAAATGCTTCATTCGCATGCTTTTGGCGCCAATAAAACCAGTTCAATCTGTCACAAAGTGGTAACAGCTCGTACGCCGATTTGACTTCCCGCCAATTGGAGACTTCATTGCCGGCAGAGATAAAATGACGTATTGGCTTATTGAGCATTTTCAGCCAGGATGAAACCAAATCCAGTATTTTGACGTTAATTTTATCCAACACCACAGTCCCTGGTAAATTCAAGCTGTGTGATTTCTTCTGACAAATTAAGCTGGAACAGTGTGCCGCTTCCTGAACTGTGGATATTCCATAGCTATACTATCAACTAAATGGCTTAAATTGGGAAGATATATCGATTCTATATCACCACAGACGCCACCTGCGTTACCATTTTGAAAGTAGTTTCTATGTATGGAAGGGGAGGTTCCTATTAAGGGACATTGTTTCCATTATTGGGAACCCTGAGCATAGGCTCAATTTCCATGACCAATATGTTATCCGGATTGAACCACCGACAAGAATACACGAGTCATTAGTCCGCCGAGTGCTATTGCAGCAGCACTGTGGCACAGAACGCTACAGTGCTGGGGAAATGACACTTGCTGGACTAAATAAGCAGTCGGCGCCGGATCGCATTTCGGCCATGGAGCCTGGTACGTCTCCACTGCTGCTGTGTCGAAAATTCACAGGGCCTGGTGAGGCTCTGTCTACTTTCGGTGGTTTCTGTAAAGGTCTAGAAATGATCGGGTAAGATGGATAGAAAACTTTTTGTCCCAGTGCCCAGAAACAAAATGACTAATTGGCGCAGGATTTGAGCTACTTAAAATACATTGTGGAGTCGCCCGCTATGTTTCGCAGACGGGTGAATTCAAGGGTAAATGGGTAATGTATATGAAGCTGAAATTTGGGTCCCAACGCGGGCGCTAAGGCTCTTAGTCTAAAATTAATGCAGGGAAGTATAGTCGACGAGTGGGAAACTGAAAAGTCAAAATGTTGTGGGATTTGTTTAACTCTTAAAACTGTCAAAACTTTATTAAGTTTAGGAAGCGCTACCCTGTAAAATTTGGCGAATGTCACAAACCGCTTTTCTTCCGTCGGGCGGCAGTATTGGTACCGGAAATGGGTCAAGTTTTGCTGATGGTTAGCTTTCTAAATTCAGGCGGGGTATTCCTCTGTAATAAGAGATTTATAATTACTCACGCGAAAAAATCACAACAGAATTACCTACGTTTTGATATGGAACTAGCCTCATTTCATGTTTCAATTTCACCTGTTGTTTCAATGTTCGTCTCCAGCTTCCCTTGCTCTTTATGGTAAATAGCATCTCTAAGCCGGAACATTTTTAGAAGGCTTTTCTAAGCAATATCTCTAGACACCTGTCGTATTTCAGTTTGCAGACTTGTGAGAGTTGGTTTGAGCTTCCAAGAACAATAACTACCTACATGCAGCTCAAAACATGGATGGTCGTTGCTAATGCATGAAAGAACCAGACAAAATGCTGGAGAAGCAACTACTTTACTACAAAAAAGAAGCTACATGGAAAATGATAGTAGGTAGTAGTGTAAATACTGCCGTGAAATAGTTTAAATAGTTCAAAAGCACGTGAAGAAACTGCAATGACAGCCTATGGCTGCGTGTTATATTTGAGGGTAACCGTCACCCGCTACAGCTGTTCGTGGCTTAAATTTTATGAAAGTACCAGACTAGCATATGCACCGGTGTTCAAGACCTGATATGAGCCCAAGCCAGGCTTTGTCAGTATCGAGTCCCAAAAATCAGTTTTCTGCAAAAATGGATAATTCTATTCAACGAAAATTTAATATTTTCATATCGATAATAAATAATGCATGGATATAAGTGTTTATGTATAATCTAATATTTAACGAATTGTTTTTTTTAGAAATAGTGTAGGGATTTATGACAGGCATCAGAAAACCAATAACATGTTGTGGATTTCTATCAGTGCTCTGGATTTTTCCCTTCAAGCGGAAAAGAAACATATTTGCCACAATTTTTATTTGTATGGAAAATTTGGAATGTTTTATAGAACACTTCCGTTTTTGCTTTAGATTAGTAGAACCTTTGGTCTGGTGATATAACTAACAAATGGCGATATAGCTCAAAATTTTAAGATTCAGATCAGTTATAAGAAGATGCCGCTTGTCTTTTCTGCATCCGATGATACCAAGATCGGAAACAAATCTGGCTTACGTGGAATGAACCACTGTCGAAATTAAAGATAATTTATTGACCAATTTATTACCACCTCGTGAGCTAACCTCAGGTCACGAAATCGAAAAATCCCGGAGATACACCTTGTAGACCCTGGAGGGGTCATGAAAGTGTAGGAAGTTCAAATCGATCGACTTGGAGATGTAGCTCTTATAGAGCTCAAAAGTTGAAGCGAGCTGACCTTGGTTGACCTTGACTGATGACCTGACCTTGGGTGACCCAGGGTAAAAAATTTCAGGGATGGTGGGAAAATGATGGGTGAAAGTTAGAGCACTCAACCGCGGTGCCTCGCGCCTCGTCGTCTTTCAGCTATCCCGGAAAAACCTTAGAGGGGCCATCGATGCTCCCGCGGTGGGGCGAGGGCTAAAAGAGGAACTCTCCCTCGGAGGAACGGAAGTTTTCTTCCGTGGAGTGAAAGATTTGTATCAGTTACTGATATCAGGTTCATTTAAACAGGTTAATAAAACTTAGTGTTCAAATTGTACCATGTAGACAGAAATGCACACATCCACACACACTGCACTGCCATGTTTGTAATCCCCGATGATAACATGGTAGGTTAGAGGTAGATTAACACATTGGTGTCAGCTTTTTACCGGGTGCATTTTTATGTTACCGCCCATTCACATGTTCAAATGGCGTTGAAAACTTTGTTTTAGCTTTTTTGAACTAAATCAATTAGTTAAAAGATAATTGGTTTATCTGTCCCTGTGCTTACCTCATTTCTGTGCTGTTTCAGGAGCGTCTTCAGGAACGTCTCGCAGGCATCGCCGGGCCAACGTACGAGCTGCCTGTAAACGAAACCAAGGAGGAGAAGAAGTTCACCAACAAGTGCCGGCTATTCGTCGGCAACCTCACAGACAACACCAAAATGGAAGAGTTCACCGAAATGTTCAGTGTGTTCGGCGAGACGGCCGAGCCGTACCTGAATCTTGAGAAGGCATTCGGTTTCATCAAGCTGGACTTCCGCCAGAACGCCGAGAAAGCGCGCCAAACGCTGAACGGCACCGAGCGCAACGGTCGTCTGTTGAAGGTGCGCTTCTCGTCGGCCGGATCCAGCCTGCGCGTGAAGCGCCTCTCACCCTGGGTCAGCAACGAACTGCTGGAGCTGGCCTTCGGTGTGTTCGGAGAGCTGGAACGCGCCACTGTGGTGGTGGACGAGCGCGGCAAATCCACAGGAGAGGGCATCGTGGAGTTCGCAAAGAAGCCAGCGGCGCTGGCGTGTCTCAACAAGTGCACTGAGAATAGCTTCTTCCTGACTGAGTCGCTGTGTCCTGTGGAGGTTCAGATTCTGAAGGAGGACGATGAGGAGGAAGGTCTGTCCGAGAAAGTGCTGCCCAAGCGACACATGGAGTACCAGCGGGAGAGGTCTGTGGGACCGCGTCTGGCCGGTCCGGGCTCCTTCGAGCAAGAGTACGGCAACCGCTGGAAGCAGCTGTACGAGCTGGAGAAGCAGCGTCGCGAACAGCTGGACCAGGAGATGAAGCTGGAGATGGATAAGCTGCGCGACCAGATGGAGTTCGCGCGCCGCGAGCACGAGACGGAGATGCTGCGCGAGCAGCTGCGCCGCCGCGAGCTGGAGCAGGAGCGCAACAAGAGCGACTGGGACATGCGCCAGGCGCAGCGCGAGGAGGAGCGCCGCCGGCTGGAGGAGGAGATGCAGCGCCGCCAGGAGACGATGCAGTCGCGCATGCGCCAGTCGGAGGAGGACCTGAAGCGCCGCCAGCAGGAGAACAAGCTGTTCATGCAGGTGCGTGCCTGAACCTGCTGGGGCTGCGCGCTAGGGGCGCTGGGTTCTGTTGAAAATCAAATTATATGTCGAATCATCTCGCAGTGGACCCAATGCGTTGAGGTCCATGTTCTTTGTTCAGTCTTCTACTAAGTCAAAGGCACAGCTAAGAAGATATTGCAGAATATCAACAGAGTATACTTTTCAACCTCACACCAAGAACCTTCCGCAATATGAAGATTATGGAACATTAAGCTAAAGTTTAATTGCCAAAAACTATATTTTTTAGTATTTGAACTCTCCTCAGTTTTTGGGCATCACTGTGAGTGTCCTGCATGAGGGTAGCGCCCTGAACATGTATGACTGGTACCTTGCTGCTGCAGGCGAACGAGTTGAACAGCTTGCTGGACCAGGCGGTGGGCTCGGGGCCGCAGGGCGACATGGACGCCTCTGCCTACGGCCACGGCGCGGCCGGTGGCCCGGAGGCCTCCTACGGCCGCTGGGGAGCCCACGCCGGCTACGATCAGATGGGTGAGTCGTCCTAACCGGGCACGCCCTCGGTGTGGGCGGCGGAGTTTTTCCTTTGGTTGTGACTCGATGGATCGCTGGCCCTGATGTCCAATATTTCGGTCTTGTGGTTGTGTGGCCTGTGGTTCAGAACAGGGTGCCATCACATGCATCAGAATCAGACCATTCGTCATCTCGAAAGTCAATGTTTTAGGGTTGGGAGCCGCACCCTGGCACTAACTTATCATCCGTCTAACTTACTCAAAGCGAGAGCTCAATTTTTCGCTTAGTACTGTAATACCCAGGGTTTATCTTCCTTCCTTGTATCGATATACTTCGATACATGACCAAGTCAAGTCAAGCACCCCAAACCTCATTGTTCATTTTGAAGTATGTCCCTCCAAAAAGTTATCAGTTTAAAAATTCGCCTAAAATGATAGATTAGGCAAGTAAAAATTTTCTCCATACTTTCCCAGATTTGAACTTGCACTCGCCTTGCCAGGTCTTTGGATTATAATTTCGCCTCCCCACCCCAGGGTACTCCTTATCCTGGGAGTGCTCTCAACAGACGTTTCCCACCTACAGGCAGTATTGCAATGATTCAGTGTGTCTGCTGCGTTCTCAGTGACTACTAAGTCGCCGTGTGTCTGTTGCAGGTGGGGGCATGGACCGCGCCGGTGCAATGGGCCAACAGGTAGGTCCCCCGTTGGGTTCCACAGCTCTGATGGCTGCCACTTTCTTCTGTGGCCACGGCCGGGTCAGGCCCGGTGCTGCTTTTCAGCGTATTTACACCATGAAACTGGCATAGTATAGGATTTATAGAAAATATGTGATCCAATGAAAGATGATTAACTCACATTGATGACTTCTGGGCAAAGCCAACGTATGGCTAGCTGCCGACACAGAATGTTGACTTTCTATGCCTCGTTAGAAAATTATGTGCTGTCGTTTTCTTATAGCAAAATAATGGAAAGGAGCAAACATAGCTTTACTGATCTGTCTTCGCTTTGTATGCGGTTGCAATTTAAACCAAGTCTGTGATGGGTGGACGGGAAATGAAGCAAAACTGAGCTCTTCTTGGACGTTATTTCCTACTTGTATTACTTTTGCATGCTTGAAAATGACGCGAGAATTGTGGCTGAACCGGTTGTAATACTGAGAATAATGGGTTCTTCTGGGACTTCGGACAATTATGAAACTTTGATACCCCCATGCGTATGAAATGGAACATGATGAAAGTTCTTTTGTATTGTGGTTCGAAAGTCCTTTTATACCATATTGAGGGATGAAAACTGCCTTTGTAGGCAAGAGAACTGCAGAAGCGAGCGATTGCAAAATGCATAGTTGAGACACCAGCACGTGTTCTGTTGATACGCAAAACAGGGCTATGTGACAAGGGAGGAACGGAAATGTCGGCGAGGTTGCCACATTATATTTACTGGCAAATCAGAGGTTGTATGTGATGTAATCACATCTACATATGCTTCAATATATTCATACTAAACAGGAAAATTTGACTGAAATCCACTTCAACATGTGGAACAAACAAAAATGGAATGGTTGGAAGAGTATGTGCCCATTTAATTAAAATGATATTTGATTACAAAACAATTGGAGATTATGGCATAGAACAAACCAAATATGCTTGCACAATGCACGGTAGGATGAAAACTCTGGAAAAGGACTTATAAAAAACGTTTTTTTTGAAACCCGTTTTGCCTTTTGGCAATCTCGGTGTCATGTAGGAATTACGGTGCGGTCAACCAGGAATTATCCAGAAATATTACGGAGAACACCAGGGATGGCCGCAGGGCATGAGATGATATATATATATATATATATATATATATATATATATATATATATATATATATATATATATATATATATATATATAGATATATATATATATATATATATATATATATATTTCTTTTTATCTACTCCTTACTCTGGACGCATATGTACCTACGACTTACTGTGACTGTATCTACGCCTAATATCTACTTAGACACGGAAGGCGCATAAACACTAGCCATCATTAGTATCAGAGGTTTGGTGCTACAACATGAGTGCCGCCGTGGAGTTGCAGTATAGGAGAGGCTCGCGGAGCTCCCTTTTGCGGTGGTGAAACAAATGTTTCCCAAAAGACGTTGGTCCGTTCGAGTCACGGTCGTTTGCTCGTTTTGGATTCTTCTGAAGCTGACATCTGCATACTGATCTGCCGAATTCCCTTTAATTCAATACCGCTCAGACAATTTTGCATCCGTGAGTCGAGGAGATAGGTAAAATAACAGCATACAAACTGAAATACAAATATGATAACAGCATACAAACTGAAATACAAATATCAGGAATGCCCGTATTGATGACATGCATTGAAGATGATCAAAATGAAAATTTGGTGAGACATTTCATCGACACATGACATAGATGTTAAAGGGAATGTGGCACCTTCATAACGTGATTCTGAGGTAGCCAAGCTGTAGAGCAAGTCGGAAAACTCGCTACTCAATATATCATTTGTCTTGTTATTAGAAATTTACGTAGAAAAAAACAAAACCTACTTGAACTGTACCCCCCATGTACCCTGATCAGTAGGCCACAGTTGTCATGGCTGTTGGTGTTACGGCATATGCTGACGTCACGGTATTAGCCAATCGAAGCCCTTGAAGCGTATTTAATATGGTAGTGGTTGCCAGATCATGACATCATCCACAGGCACATATTTATCTCTTTCCCTAGAGAAGCATTTTAAAAATAAAAATATTGAGCCTACTGTATGTTTTTGCAGAGCAATCATGGGCGCTTCCATGATTTTCAGCTAAAATTGCCCCTAATTACACTACATTCCGGGATTCGGCCAAAGTGCCATATTCCCTTTAATGAACCTCCCATTTCGGTGACATTTCAGTGTCGTACAGCCCCGTCCATAAAATATGAAAGTATAGGATACGGAATTACACTACATTTTGAAAACCGGGCGCTGAGGGGACACTGCAATGCTGAAACAATGTTGCAACATGGCAGGGATGGTACTCGAACAATATCAGGGCTACATAAGTATTTTAGGGATTCATACTGTCTGGGAAAATACAACTTTGGGGAATGATGAGACTGGATGATTTGGCTGACACTGGATACGCGTTCGATACGGCGCAGGCTATGACGTAGATGCTGTTATTTCATCAGGGAAAGCATAATACCGCCTCACGAGATATGCCTGAAAAGGGCAAACCCACCCACAGCATCTCTGAGGAGACGTGTACTTTCTACAGGGATGCCGGGGCAGCCCTATCTCACACATGCTTGATGCTTGTCCAAACATTTCCTCCTCCTGTGGGATGCGTCTTTACTTGTTCAGTATTTGACGCTCTCATTGTGATACGGCTGCGGGTTATCGTTATCAGCTTGGATGAGAATTTTCACGTTAAGCTCCCCGAGAAAGATGCACCTGAAAGTAAAACCTGGACCTTTTGGGGGCTGAAAGGACGATTTATGAACATGTGGAGATGGAGCAGAAAAGTGTGAAAACTTGGCGTCGTTCTTTTGTAGCGCCTCGTCAGGTAGTCACAAGTATGTCCTTACTAAAAGTATATGTTATTATTCAAATGCATAGTATGAATACTGGTACTGCAGTTGAAGCTGATTATGATGCATGAAGGAAGCTGGGAAGCATTTGTGAGCTCGGCGAAATGGCAGAGGTACTTGGGATTTTCAAACGATGAAACCTACGAAAACCGTTCGGAAATAGTGATAACCAAGAAAATCTTCCGTTGGAAGCAATGATAATAAACATGTCAAACCGGAAAGCCACAATTCTCGTTGCGACGCGTCCAGGTTGAGCTCAGCATTGTACTTCGTCACAAATATGTGCCAAAATATGACATCAATTGTATTGTGTTGCATGGGTATTTACTACTTTTGTGTTTAGTAACAACTCTTAACTGTTGTATTCTGTCGCAGAAACCTGCACACGAAATATCGATTGGACTCCAGAACGAGAACAGACACCGTGTAATCAGTTTGCTGCACCTGAGTGTGTCAGTTTTGTATTGTAACCCCGATGTTTGGGGATATGTGGGCTGCCATGTCGCTCCCTGGCGGATACCCCATTGTGGCGGGTCTGGGTCAAAGGAAACGAAGAAAGTCTGGGGAAATTCCGGCCATTTGTGCGACAAAGTCGGTTGGGTTGTTTTCTCCTATATGTTCACAATTATTTGTATATTACTATTATCCATTATCAGGTACGCTGTGGAGTTAATTTTCGGAGACATTTTGGAGCAATGTTGAGGTATTTAAAAGGGGAATAAAATGATGCAATGAGCTTTTGCAGCGCTTCGCCTCAGTGAGGAGGTCGATACACCCTCGATCTCGGCTTCTATTCGGGATTGAAAGGAAAAATTCGAACGCTAGTAGATGTCTAGGTCAGTATTCAGGTCCTGACAGATCAAAGGAGATGAATTATAGCTGGTCAAATTCTAGGCGTCATTCGATTGTTACGTTGAATCGAATGACCTAAAGCACGACCACACTAGGGTTAAATGTAAAAAACGACTTAAGGTCAGGCCAAGGCCACCATCTGACCTGACCTTACATAGTTAAACGCATATAAACTTACAGTGACAACCCAAGTGTAGTGGTATCAAACGGAAAATTTTCGCGCTTTCCTGTGTAGTTGTTTTGCCCAATGCTGAAAAACTGCATGAGTAGTCCCAGGTCACCTTTCGGAGGCCACGGGTCCAAAGTAGCAACATGACGATGTGGGGTGGGCTAAGATGCTATGACTAGGATGTGAAGTTTTGGGTCATAGCTACTGAAAAAGAGCATATTTTCGGGCAATTTCCGTTTTCCCCGTGCATTTTCAACTTTCCAGTTGAGAAGACATGGCCTGTACCTTACCCTAGGCCAGTGATTAGAATTAAAAGCAAACGTTGCCGCAACCTGTGGTGCTGAGTGGGCCTATTATGCGATGTGCATAGCGGGTCAGTAGAATAAACCCGTCTTGATTGGTTTCACTGAAACAAGTTTGGAGGAGGGGTCATTTGACTTGGCCCGGCAACATAACCTGAGATAACCTTTGTAAAAGGGCCTAGGTTTTAGACCCATCAAATTGCTGCAATCAGATGGAAATTATCCATTCAAGATTTGAAGAGAATTCCAACAAGTACCTTCATTTGGAACTTGAAAGCACGCGGAAATTTAATCCAGAGTGCTTTGGGTGAAAATAATGGAATTGATTTTTCGACGCGCTCTTCAAACCCCCCCATTTTAGTCCAAAACCCAAACACTCATTAAAGGGAACGTCTCACTTTTGTGAATGGCTTTGAACTGAGGTGGCAGTGTTGTAGAGCGTGTCGAGAAAATTCTGCTGACAATGTTTAATTTCATCCAAAGCTCTCTGTTTTGAATTTCCGCACAATTTAAAGCTCAAAATAAAGGGCGTAATTTAAGCTAAGAAGGAATCCCTTTCCATCTGGCCACGCATGTCGCATGATAGTGGCAACGCCGTCGCGACGTTATATGCCGCGAGCGGCCAGCCTCGTGAGGGAGGCTAAACACCGGAGTAGTTCGCAGGCTCTACTCGGGAACTACTCTATCATGACTACGTCAAATTTAATGTTTTCCCGCTCACAACAAATTTTCCTGACTGTCCAGGAGAGAATTAAGCGTCCGTGGGTGACGTACGTAGTCCAAGATCATAAGAAACGGGGAATGGGCGGATAATTGAACTGTTGCCAAGTGAGGGAAGGGCGGGGTGTTAAGCTTCGCCCAAAATCATGACCCTCAGGGTGCTGAGGAATGGTGGAATGGTTAGCCCGGCGCCTGTGGTAGGGACGCCGCGGCGCCACAGGGGTTCGCTGTTTCCGTCTCCGAGATTAGCGTGGCTTACATAAACGCGCACTGATCAGTCGGGGTGTGGCTGGATTTTTATTAATTTTGATCACAACATTTAATGCCGTCAAATTTATTTGTAATGCTACATCGACCAAACAACAGAAGCAAGCTCTGGTTTGAACGATGCAGATTGTGTGGTCTGCAATGTTTTTTTTTAGGGGGGATGGGAGGGGTGTTAGAAGTTATAACTGAACCTGTGTCTCTATGCCACTGCAATATTGTTGAACTGAAACAAGTGGTTCCTGTCTGAACTTCTTCGTTGGGAAAATTAGGGATGGAACATTAGGATGTGTTGGGGCATTAGGACGGTGCCAACATTAGGACTTTGGGGCGGTGCCATATGTGCAGGTTGAGCCCAATTTGTTCTCTGTAGCAATGCTTACTCCGGGGGAAACTCTTGTCACAAGCGTTAACATTTTGACTTAAACACTGAACTTTAGTGTGCCTAATGTACATTTTTGGATGGGTTCCCAGGACAAATGTGGAAGCACTTACCACCACCCCCGGGAGTGGCTTGGCAGCCAGTGTCTGTTCCGTTCTGGAGTGGTGAGAGCCATACGATGTACTGTCTGCCCGGCCGCGGCGGCCTGCGCCTGCTTCGACGTTAACGGTGGTGTATTCTGCTCTCTCTTTCTGCCATGCCGCTCGCGCTGCGACTCAGGGCGGCGGCATGGATCAGGGATATGGCGGGCGGGGCCGCGGGGGCTCCCCGGCCGGGTTCCGCGGGGGCCGTGCCGGCTCCCGCGGCGGCTACCGGGGCTCCCCCGCGGCGGCCGAGGCGGTCACGACGAGGACGATTTCGCCAACAAGAGACCTAGGATGTTCTGAGCGGGCTGCGGCTAGTGCCGGCTAGGCAGAGCCAGGGCGAGAGCCAGTGGGACACGGAACTTATCGTGAAGGACTCTTCGGAGCTTTAGAAGGGAGCAGCCTAGCGCAGTTGTGCTCTTGCCCCAGCTACCGGCAGAAGAAAGCGGAATGCTGTGTGGCTCTGTGTACTCCTGAGTGTTGTCATGTAGATGGATCCACTTTAAGATAAGGTTTTGACGTATTTTGTGACGTCTGTCTCATTAGTTATGGAAACCTGTTATAAATCAGGATCGCCATTTTTATCAAGTCATCGACAAAGTTTGATGCTACAAACTCATCCCCCATACAAGAACGACTAAGCAAAATAAGAAACTACTCCGATTTAATCTACGGTTAACGGCTTTGACAATTTTTTGTACATAGGCTTTCACGTAAGGCCATCCATCTCAACAAGAGACCTAGGTCATCCAGCCATGCGTAGCGTGTCATCGTAAGGCCATCCATCTCATCGGATGTGCATGTACTCCACATGTCCGGCATTCGTGTTAAATAAATCAGACAAAATCACCCACCACATAATCGTACCGAGTTTTTTCTCATAATATTGTTCTGATAGTGACGACCAGAAAGCTGAGCACTCGTTCTCGTATTGTGGAGCTGACCTCCGGGGACGCGGAGTTGTCGAGACTTTCAGGCTGTTACAGTTTTCACACTGTGACAACCAGGCACCGTAGGTAAATTCAGGAATATTTCTCGATGGTGTGCAAAAACTGAGAATCTGAAATGTTTTAAGGTATATTTTTTCTTGATTTCTCTTTATGCGTTCGAAAACCTGCCATGCCGAAATACGCCAATTTTACGCATCTGGGTGCTGGTAGCACAGAAGTAAGACTAGCGGTGGAGCCCCGGTCAGAGCTTCCTTGACAGCCTTGGTACTGGAGGTGCTCCGATCGGGTCGCTGCGTTCTAAAATCTCTAAAATGGGCTCAACACGTATCTGGCTCTGTGAGCAGTGCTGCCAATAGGTGCCAGAAATCAGTTTGAACCAAAGGATGTTTATTCGGCTTCTCGTAATAGGTCACTGTTGCGTAGGTGGAGGTCGGGCACCGTCCCGTATGCTAAATCGCCTTGCAAATGATGTATGCGAAACGGCTCATGTAAAATACAAGATCCAGGAACATTTCAAGGGCCTGTATTGTATCTTGTCATGGTAGAAGAATTTACGTCCGCTGAATCAGCGTACATCTCTTCGAACGTTTGGGTGATAATTGTGCCGTAATAATTGTGCGTAAGTGCGACACATTTCTTTTGAATAATGCTTAGATTGGATGTGGAGGACATTTCCATGAGTAGTGTAGCAGCATTTCCAAAACCCATGTTGTCTCCCAGGGGGTTGTATTGCCAGCACAAAGTCTGCTTTGTAGCCGCGCTAAAGCTAAGAGTGGATACGCTTGGAGGAAATGCAACCGACTTAGTTTGCTTAGCACATTAATACAACTTCAATCATCATCATATTGCATGTGAAACAGCTGGGCCAGTTGCGGGCTGAAAGACACCCGCGACCAAAGTGAACATTAAAACTCTGAAAGGGAAGATGGCCTCGGGACTTAGTCCCGACACAGTTCATACTTATCGAAATTGGCGTGTCTGTTCACTCTGAAGGGGTCGTGAGTGAACAGTTGAGCTCCAGCTCGTTCCCCTCCACCCGCGATCGAACCAGCGGTATCGATCCAGCGGTCTGCGACGACGAGGCTTCCCGGCTGTATCACGCAGTATCGACCTTGCAGCGCAGTGGACGCCAAATACCCACAGCGAAATGGTGCTGTACCTTAATCCAGTTGTCGTACGAAACAATGGAGTAACATCACTAACGATTGGTGTAGGTTTAAACTGCTTTTCTTGCTGGAGTTGTCATTGGCAAGTAGAGCAGTCATATTATCGGAAACCATTGCGAAGATAGGCTTCAAGCGAAGCCCTAAAGCGCTAGTTTCATCTTCTGCTGTCGAGTGGTGTGGAATATTGGTAGTTTTCTGCTCTGCATCAATAGTTTAATGGAGAATTTGATGTTACCAGGGTCCACTTTTACTGCCAGAGTAGAGTTGTCCGAAACTGGATCCATTTACCGAAGAAGAGGACGTTTGAAGAGTTCGTGAGTGCTTCAAGAGTTCGTGTCGGCGTTCCCGAGTTTCGTGCTTGCTATGACCGGTTAAAAAGACGAATGGTATGGTCGACAAATCAGAGCTGGTAGATTTTACTGTTCGTTGACCTAATGGAGAAGTAGATTACTGAAATGGTGAAGAGCTGCATTTGGTTACGGCTCGGTTGTCAGAAGACGGCACTTGAAGGAAAATTCAAGCTTTCTTTCGGATGACGCCCGCCAACTTTTTATGGTTACAAGTGGGAACAGTAGTGAAAGCGTTAGCCAGAAGACTTATAGATTAGAGCTAAAAATTGCATTTTCATTCTGGTATTTGAATGCTGAGTTTTGTGGTTGAACACCCATTGTTTTCGAGGTAAATGCACGTGGAATAGCAGCTGCCATGTCGGTCTGGCCCAGGCTCAAAAGTCGGCAGTGTTGACGGCAAGGCAATGGCACGGAGGAGCGGGGACTGCAAGAAAACATCCGGAAAACTCGCTGGAGGTCTTGTGACTCGCGGCAAAACTTTTTTTTGCCAACGAGTATGGTATGTATATCGTCAGGGCATTTCCATTCGCTGCAAATGCCCAGGGTTATGAGAGGAATTGAAGCGGTAAATGAGGGGGAGGAGAGAGCCGCATGGGGAATTCTGGTAATTGCTCTTCCCAATGGCCAATGGGAGAGTGGGGCAGCGTGGATATTTAATTGAAATTTTGTTACATTCTGGGACTGACAAAATATTATGTCAAATGGTACAGTTGATGCTGGATACCAATGTTGCGATACTTATTTGGCGTGTTTTAAACAGCCGTAAGGATCATAACCACCCTTGTAATGAGAGTTTATACCTGTGACTAACTCGCCAAGTATTGTTTTCATGATGTAATATTTGATTCATAGTTCACTTTTTGACATGTAGAAAACAACAAACTTGTTTTTTCGTCTACTTTTCTTAAAATGACCAGTTCGTTTGCAAACACGGCGATTAAGTATTTCCCAGTTCATTGGCTGCTGTGGGAGTGAAGAGTCTCTCTTCAACACGGAAAAATTAGGGATTGGTGATCGGAGACGGGAGAAGTCTCCGGTCCTCCCAACAAGTTGAGAGTTGGGGGCACCATAATGACCGCATCAGTCGGTGTATCGTAAAGCCTCAAATTTGTTTTTGTCGTGTGTAGCACTGGAACCCCAATCTACACTGCATTCAAAATAACTACCCCCCCCCCTATTTACGCTGTATCGGCGGGAAGGATACGAACGAAAAATATGCCACAGCAAAGCATTCACTGTCATTTCAGTGTGCTGGCGAGCTTTCAGCCAGGCGTGCTGAGCCATCGAATTTTCCCTCAAAATTCGGCGTGTTTAAATGTTTTACCATCTGACCTAAACTTAACGAAAGTGGTATGCGGCGATGGAGTTAGTTTTCCACGTGGCCAACTCTGGTTCAAGACCTGGTAGATCCCCTGAGTAAGGAGGAGAATCATTCCGCCAGGGAAGAAGTCGGCGAGGCCAAGTGACCTTAATAATTGGTGTGTCGATAAGCCTAGTTTTCCTGAAACATTAGCCAGTTGGGGTCGAACTTCAGCATTCCCAGTTTGGAGCCCAATAAGGTACGTATGTGATAACCGCCTAAACATGTGTAGCCTACGGAATCTTGTTTTTGGTAAGTAAGATGTTCACACCTACCAAGGCAAACCAAACTGAGCATGCTAAGGCAGGAGAAGAATAAGGTCAAAAAGGCATGTCGGGAGGGCCGCAGTTCCGTGGCCTTTCAGCAGACCTGCCTGAGAGTCGGAGGACCTCGTCGGAGCTATGGACACTTACCAGCGCTGCCTCTGAACCACGTTCTGGTATATCCACCCAGCATTGTAAAACAAGGTAAATAAGAAAGGGAGTAAGGTAAACACTGCCGTCCACAGGTGAAACCGCGTCTGTACCTTATTACATGGACATACGTGGTTTGACCGGACTACGACTACCTACCCTCGTTTGCTTGAGTGCAAACGCAGGTGGTTAAAGAATTGGAGGTCTGCGCCGGAGTTCGGAATGTTTTATTTTCATGTGTTAAAGCACCTGGCTCGTGTTGAGCGCTGCCAAACATCTGACTTGGTTTGAGTGGACTGGTGAAACCACCTGGTGTGCTAATTACAGCTGCGGATCGTTAACTGAACTGGTGATGGCTGGTGCTGATCGCGCCCGTTGTTCTCATTAGTATCTTTCGCTTCAAAGAACCCGAGCATTCAGTTTTCAGCATGAAGTTTTTTGCACTTGAGTAAGCGATGTTGTAGTAATTACTCAAATCAAAATAACAAACTTTCATTGGCGCAGTTGCTGGCCTTGCTTTTTTATTTTCTGGACTTCGTTAACTTTATTTCCAACCATTCTCAAAATCTGAGTAGATTTAGTGATTACTCCCACATATGTTCGCGCCTAACATTTGGAATGCTCGTAAGGCCGCAGGGTTTATTATTTTGCGCGCAAAATTTACGACGAAAATTTTTTTGCTCTCGGTTCGTGTATCGTTTGACCAGTGATGCAAGGAATCATTTAGTTTATAGATGTTTGACCTGCTTTATGCTTGTGTCCTGAACTCTTAAATTTTATAACCTGAACGATGTGATTTGTCCTTGTTTTTTACCAATATATTGACGTGTCATATTCTCGGTTTTGTAGTATTTGTTATTTAATGTAAACTATTCTCGGATACCCCCAACTCTATTTTCTTCCAGAATGGACAACCCAAACCTGTGTTGAGCCTCGTGTCCCCTAAAGTGAATTTTCACCTTTACAATGAGGTTTGGACTGAGGTCTGATCCGCTTTCTGCCGAAAACCGCCAGATTTATTTCATTTCATCCTAAAACTCTCCGTCTTGTCTTCATTATCATGTGTTTAGAGCAGGCGGCAGCCACGCCACGGCCCTGCGCTGGTCACCGCTGCCGCCAGCCGTTAGGCCCATTGAAACGCTGTTGCTCCATAAAAAGTGAGCTCCGAGAGAAAATGAAACCAGAGTCAGTTCAAATCCGGTGAGGGCGCCACGTTCATTTTAATGTAGCTTTTTATACGAATCCTCCCATTTCGCGTGCCTCGCGTGCTGGCCCTTCGGCGGAAAATTGAAAATTGTCCGGCAAAAAAAAACGGTTATCTTTCGTGGCTTTTATGTGGAATAGTCTTCAAACGTCCTCGTGGGCCTAATCCACAGCAATAATTGAATTACTGAACCAGGGACGGATTCAAGGGATTTCATTCATGTCCCCAAAGCGGTAGAATTTTACATTTTAAGTCTTGGAAAGCGCTTCTCTCAAAAACACTCCAAGATTTGGCCTCCCCCTGTGGTCTTTTTTCAGGTCCGCCTTTGCATTTAACCCTGAACTGTAATGTCCTGGACGATAACCACAGTGCGTTTTCTTACAGGTGATCACCAGAGCTTAGATGATCCTGAGTTTTACAGGAGTATGGTCTGTGATATGAGGCCAAATCTTCATCAGACTTCCGTGGACCGTGACTTCAGAATGTTACGTCAGGGACTGTCCATAAAATCTGTAAAACGCTCGGCTTGAATTTAGACTGCTACGCCTGGAACGCTCAGTAAATTCGGGGTGGAATATGAATAGTCGGCCACGGTCGAACGCATTCTTCCTTCAATGCTCAGTACATGATTTATGGACGGTTTTCCGACTGTTATCGTGGGAAAAGACGCCAACTGCTGGCTAACGGCAGCGTTTCCTGTCGCCCTAGGTAGTTAAGCCTAGTACAATCCTCCCTTGTCCGATGGGCAGTGTTTCGAATGCCAGAGTGCTGGATGAAGAGCGACCCCCGGGCAGGCTGAATTTTTACTTCCTTCTGTTTATTATGCTCTATATATATATATGTTTCCACTCCAAGTGGAACTTTTCTAGCAAAATTGAATAATCCTGGTGTATATGAACTCATCTAAAGGACGATCGTAAATCCATTTCGTCGGGCAAGTTTTCCTGGGCTGTAACGTATTCTGACAATATTGTGACTTGAATTTTCCACTCGCCAACTATATTTTTGAACCTGAATTTTACACTCAACATTCTAGTGCGGCCGCAGTTTTTTTTTTTTTTTTTGGACACTGCCCATGGTACCTCAGATCTATCTATTATTTTTTATATCTGGCTGACCCTCGATGGAGGGTATGGAGGCCTTGAATTAAATAATGGGAGGCTTGGACCTTTTCAGTTAGTTCTTGGTACCTTTTAACCGTTAGTCTGATTCCGACACCAGCTTATCTTCCCTTGCTATTACACAAGAGTCGTGGTGCCGTTGCTCATCATTCACGTTCTGACAGGATGAAACCAAGCTGAAAATTCTGAAGTACCCACCTCATTTTTTTCAGTTTGACAGGAATTTACTGTCCCGATACGGTTTCATATGTGATGTGCGACTTCAGTTACAGAGACAGACATTGAACCAACGGAGTTGACTGCCTGTCGCAGTACTCAGTGGTGACGGTAGCCAGCTTCGAGAATGAGTCGATACATGACTGTGTGGACGAACGACGCTTTTGACCAGAGAGAGGATACTCCCACTGACTCAATCCCGAAAATGTATATTTTTCCGAGTCAGCAGTGAGGTGATTTCTTTGTATTTTAGAAACGCCACATCTCGCGCTAAAATTAAAATCCAATGAATGTATGTAATTATGTTTCGAAGTTTCACCATTTCAGAAGATACCTCCCGTGCTGGCGCTGAGAACACAAGGCTGAGGTTGTTGAGAGAATATATCGGCCGTAGTTCACCTTGTTTTGAAGATCCTTCCAGTATTGTGGGAAAATAAATTTAGCAACCATTATCTTTGTCATTTCTGCTCTTGAAATATGGAACCGTGACTCAATAGAGCTTCTGGGTGCCCGCATATAAAGAAGTTGGCAATTCGTGTGAGGCAAGTCTATTCAATCCCGAAAATATAATGTAAGGTTCAAATTTATTGTCTCGCACGATCATTATGTAGCTCGGAGGAAAATTTGACACTCGAATTTTTCAGGTTTCATCGTGCGACGTTCAATCCCCAGAAATGAGTCCGTTGTATTGGCAATGAAATTATTTATGAAGCATCTCATTGAAAACAGTCATCATGTCATTGATATAAGGAAAATACAAAATGTGCTGGATTGCTATATACCCGGATTATTATTTACTTATTTATTTTTAAGCAATTTAGAAAGCAGCGCTGCACTGGTGGCTTTCTGTGTGGAATTTCTTCTGGAATGATGGCATAACGAATAAAGAACAATATCTGGTCGTGTTGTGGTGGAGGAGGTCCATATCAGTTCGCTGTCCATCAAGGAATTAAGCTTAGCCTTTTGGACTGGCTCACTCGAACTGAGCTTGACCCCGACATAAAGCATGTTGGCAGCAGCAATAAATTTGACCGACCTCCGCCGATGCCATCGCACTTCGGTCATGATTGTGACGAATATTTACCTTTTCAGCAAAATGCTCTCGTTTTACATTAATCTTCTCTTCTTGTCCTATCTTGGGCGATGCTTATCACCGCATCGCCTGTCTGTCTATGCGTTCGACCAGCCCTTCCTTTTAACCCATTCCACCCGATAACGCTAGCTCTCGTTAACCCGTAGATTCTGATACTTTGTTACGTAGCATTTGAGGAGCAGGTTTTCTATACCAGACCCGCTTATCAGCCAGATAAAACAGAGCGGAGACAATGAAAACCCAATGGAAATATAGCAGCTGTCGCCATGAGCGTGCCAGAGACTTCCCATTGATGCGCCCAGGGCGTCCGGTCAGGTCAGGTAAGGCAGCCAAGGATCAGCACATGATGTGCTTCTGATGCATGCTTGTTATTGTCCCTACTCAGGGACATGGGCTTAAGAAATAATAGCGTACTAGTAGGTAGCCATTTAACCTGTTTTACTGTCAATCTGCTTTACGTGAACGCTGTAAGAAGGCGAGCAGGCGCTAACTTAACGCTGTGAATCAATTACTGTGATTAGAAAGTGAATCTAGTGTATGTGAACTCCTCTATCTGGAAATGTGCCGATGAAATGCACCCCCTCCTCGTTACCTAACGACCGCAGGAACCACCGATGAGATCTCTGACACGCTTACCTATATAAAACTCAAAACCAGTATCTAGACGCAAATCTGATGGATCTGTTGTTCAAAGGAGGACATGCAGTGCTCATACTGGCATTGCGTGAGAGATTGTCGGACCTTGGTCCTGAGAATTCTATAGCAACACATAAAAAGCAATGAAGTTTGGCCCAATGGATGCGAAATGGTATGTGAAAGCAAATAATAATCCTATAAGATTTTGTTATTGAAGTCACGCAAAACTCACGGACCCATGTATATCTGCCAAGAACCTTTTTTTGCTGACATGCTGAAAAATGCAGCACTTCTTGAATATAGAAGTGTTCTTCGAAGTTAAAAATGCTAAAAAAAGACATAAAATGTGCGTCAGTAAACGCAGAAGCTGATTTCCACGTGGCTGAACGTTTTTCGTACTTGTGATTTCTGTGCACTTAGCGCAGTTCGTATTCACAGTTGGTACTAACAGTTCGAGAAAGATCAATTGAGTTACTTGTATTTATTGTGGAAAAACCGATAGTTGAAATAGGATTGACAAAACAGAAGGATTGGTCATACAATAGTAGTGTGATGGTGTGGATGGCACCAGCAATGATGGTTGAATTGAAGGATATTTTTGGAAATGGTCTGAGCAGCGGCCCAGCTGGACTGTGCTTTGCACGGGCTGGTCCGATGTCAAACTTCGTTACGAGGATGATTTAAATCCTGGAGTAAAGGAGGGAGGGAAGCCCGAATTTCGCACTTTGGGAGTGTGAAGAATTTTGAAAATAGTAGGCGCGTGGACTGGAAGATCGACATAAAGAGCCATTCCAAATAGAGATTTATTATGTTGTATTATAAAGAGATATTCGAATTGGTTACAGAAGTGCTATGTTTGGTCGACAACGGAAAGCTGACTACGAGAAATAACGGTGGCTTGTATCAATTAAACGAAGTAATCGTGGATGAACTAAAAAACATTGTGGGATGATGGGAACATTGTCTTTCTACTGTGAAAGCTGATGAAATTACAAAATGACCACTTCGAAAATTTGAAAATGCGCAGAAGCAAAGCATGGCTGTTATCGTTATGCATGGATTGCAAAAATTTGTTTCCCGAAAGAGACATTTGTAGGTCTTATGAAAAGCTGATTTGAGCCAGACCCCGGTCTGCACGTTATGAAGTTTCATCCGTAAATGGAATGGCACATCTCGAGGTGGCCGAGTGCAAGGTTATGGACTTTACCGAAATATTCTGAGTCGGCCATGACGACGATCCCCGACGTCCCTTCCGAATAAACACCCTGCCAAATAAGGAATAGAATAGGCTATATTCCATTTATACGAATAAGGATGATCTTTAAAACTGCGGCCAACCATTTGGATGTTGGCCTGTGATGCTGAAGCGCTGACCGTTTCCTTTCCAGCCCACTATACTGACTGAAGAGCTGCAGTATAACACTGGTAGCTTGCTGGCGCGGCTTGCGCATTGCATATCACTTTTCGACTTGCCTGGTGTACTCTGTTGCATTCCATGCTGTGTTTGATTTTTAAGCTGAAGTCGGGCTATCGGTAGGTTGTCGAGTAGCTGACCTGTTTGACGTCTGGATGGTGTGCTGCTGGCCGTTGTGTGCTTGTGCTGACTGCTGGCGCTGGTGCGGCAGTGGGCGGGCGCCGGCTGAGACCGTCGGCCAGGCGACCTGTCTGACCTGACGTCGAGCCTGACGTCGGCACCGCTGAAAAGTCGGACCCCCGGCGGCGTTATCAACACCGCAACAGCGACCGCCGCCGCCGAAGTGACTGCACGCAGCGCGTAAGCACTGAACGCGGCGGGGAGTTTTTTCATGAGATCACGCAGCGGTGAAGGGTTCTCTTTCTTGGTGTTGGTACAGTTCGTACCGAGCAATGCATGCATTTCACTGGTGTCTTATAGATGTTTGGCAGCAAAAACTTGTTTGTCGTGGTTATTGTGAAGCTGCTTCCCAAAAGAAGTCACGCGGGAGCAACAGAAATAATTCTTACGCTTTTTTTGGTTTTTAGTTTTCAAGTTATTTTGGTATGCAACTGGAAACTACTAGCAAAACACAAGAGGAGTTAAATTATGGAAAAATCTGCACTAGAGCCCAAAAAAACTCCAAGCGTAGTAAGTACAGATTCAGCTACCGTGGGTTTTACGAGTGTGCATGCGGCCCGCGTGTCTGGGGTGTGCTCTGGCGGGAGTAAATTTGACCCAGTTTATCGGTTCTACAGGTTGCAGGTAGTTCTCGTGTGGGCCTTGCCTGAGAACGATACGGCGGAGCAGTCGGACGGACCCCAGTTACTGGGCAGCGGGGAACAGTCGTCTGGCCCAAAACACGCCCTCCAACTGACCTTCACGTCCCTGCTCAATCATCAACCAAGCTGTGGAGCACAGCTTCCCACGCAGACTGATGTTGTCGCGAAAATACATGTTTTAATGCACTTACTCGTGCGGTTTTTCATTGACTTTCAGTTCAGAGACCACTCTAACAAGTCTGATGTCAATGCGTCGGATCGATTCAGATTGATCCAAGCAAAACGATTGAGCTGCTGCGGAACCCACATCTCGGATTACACCCGGTCACTAAGGCACTAGGAGACCAAAGCGTTGCACGACACTGGAATCTAATGTCATCGCATGGTTCACCAGGAGCTGCGTCCGATCCAACGTTCTTCGACTCGGCAGTTTGTTCGATCGCTATGTCAAGCTCGTGGTGGGCGCGAAACTGGGACGAGGCAGGGTTACACCCGAAACATCAGGCGTTTCCAGGGACTTCATACGGGGAAACTGGCGATGACGGGCATGCGGTGAACTTTTGAACATGTTGGCAGTTCAGCCATGATCTAGTTTCAACGTGGTTGCGCAGGTCCAAGAAGGCACAGAAGGGAATGCAAAATACCTAGGCAGAGTTTCAAAGTATGGGGCACATCCTCTTTCGGCTCTCGTGCATCTGTCCTATCCTGCCCGGCCCAGTCAGCCTTGTCCTCCAGAGCCTCGGGCTCACTTAAAATTGCGCAATGTCCTGGCCGCTGCTGCTCCGAAACGCCCGATGAGGAAATATTGGTGAAAATGTAGCGTGGTGGGAGCCAAAAACCGAAAGTCCACAACTAATTCTGAAAGTATCTGAAGGTAAACTTCTGAGTGGGGGGAGGGGGAGGGGGATCGCTGCCTCATAACCCCAGAGTCTGCGTGATAGCGCCGAAGTTGGCTCCTCCCGCTGCTGCCACAGCTGTAGAGGCCCCCCCTGTCGACCAGTCCATCTGTGTTCGCAGATAGCGGAAATCTACCGCCTGAATCCTGTCGGAAGAGCCGTGGGTTTTCTCTCGAGGTCACCTCCGGGGCCGGCTCGCTTGTATGGCCTACATGAACATGCCGAGTGTGTGCAATACTGGAGGTTACCTCGAGCATATCCGGTTCTGTTGGGGTACTTTGCAATTAGCTCTGCCTTGCCCTTCCCCGTCAGCTGGGGTCAGAAACATAATTCTGCACTCCGGGGTGAACACGGTTGGTATGAAACGAGTTACCATAACCAGGGGGGAAGGGTCGCACCATCTGAAGGGGATCTGTTTTGTGTACCAGCGGGCCTCTCCCGAACTTGGCGCCTGCGGCCAGATATAGCCTTGCCCTAAAACTCCAGTAATCATGAAATTCGGCTACGCCCGCGACCGTGGTTGAACAGTGGTTGGAAACCATCGGTCTCGGCGCTTGATTCAAAACCATGCTTTCCACAGAGTCACGTTTGAATCAAGGTAGATCTCTGCCGCCATTCACACCCCGAAGTGTTGTCTGATTGTAGATTCGACATTGAAACGCCGCTTTCTCTATTAACGCTGAGTTTGTCAAACTCAACGGGCCCAAGGCCAATGGGGCGGTCGACACCATCCTCTCGTTCCTGTCCCTCTGTTCACCATCCTCTCCTACCATCCCTGCTCCTGTCATGCCAAGTGACATCGAATCTAGTCTGGGTCGGGAGGCGTCGGGTGTGGGTGCTGGGGCATCGAAACGCGTGGGAAATACCAGAACTGCGCTACAGTCGGTCATTTTGATTGGGGGTTGCTGAAGGAGAGGCGTGCTGTCGGATGCTCTTCATTATTGACAGCTCACTCACTTTCAGCCACAATACCCTGTTTGCTAACTCTGCCTCTCTTTCTCTGTCAGTCCTCTTCGTGAATTCTTACCCTTTAGTTCCCGATACGGCTTAAAACGGTCGACACAACTTGCGCTTAGTATCGGAAGATTATCACGAGAGACAATTGTCCGTGGGGTGGCAAGTCGCAACCGAGCGAACAATTATTTTGCAGCAGTGAAAAAGTGATTGCTGATTTGGTGTTTACAATTTCAGTAACAGGTAGCTGAACATTTGCTTTGGCCACAAGAGCGGCAGATATGTTCAACCTTTATAATCAAGTCTGACGAGACAAATGTGATCGTGGAAACTAAACTGTTAGGCCGGGTCTTTGGAGCTAACGACCGCTATACGGCACGAACTGTTCAGAAAACCAGGAACAAGAACCCTTCACCGCTGCGTGATCTCATGAAAAACTCTTCGCCGCGTTCAGTGCTTACACGCTGCGTGCAGTTCGGTGGCGGCGGCAGCTGTTGCGGTGCTGAAGACGTCGCCAGGGGTCGACTTTCAGCGGTGCCGAAGTCGGGCCAGTGGGCAGTGGCAGATCTAGCCGATCAGTTTAGGGGGGGCAACACAAAGTCGGAAGGCAAAAAACGTCAAGCGGCGAGATATTTTGCTTCAATTCAACTTAGCGGTACGTTAGGGGTACCCAAGTAGAAAAGCATAACAGAACGTTAATATGAGCACACAATCCTTATTTTTGCTTTTCAATGCCTAACGTTTACACTGGAGTTGACTTGAAGCTTTGAGTTGAGGTACCAAAATATTGCTTATAAACTAAAATGGAGTCGGGGGAGGAGGTCGACTGCTTTGGGGGGATATGGTTTTGCTCTGAGTTTTCCGTTGAGGTAGGGGTAAATGCCTTTTTGCCTCCCCTGGATCCGCCACTGACGGGGCGCGGATTTCCGAAAGCCATGGGAGGTGTCCTAATTAAAACAAATGTCAATAACCACTAGATAAAAAAGAGCGTAACAATGGTACTATGATTTAGATCTCGCACAGCTCTATTGAACTTTTTAAAACTTCTGAGCCCGTTAGAGTTCATTACCATATATTTATTGGCCATGTTACTGATCAATTTTCTAAAACTAATTGCCGAAATACTTTGTTCCCGTACCCTAGTCTTTCGCATGCCTTGTGAATAGTTCACCTCAGCACCTACTCAAAATGCAATTGTGTTTGATCCTGGAATACGTTTCAAAACATTGCGTCATAGCTGAAAATATGCCTCAACGTTACAAATGACACCCACGTGCAAATGTCCAATTCTTGATATGTAGACCTCAACGTCACCGTGTAGTATACCAGTGGAAACGCACTCCACTCTTCAACATATCTGATCAGGAGTTGTTTTGTGAACCTTGATATCAGTGGCGGATCCAGGACTTATATTGAGGGTGAGGGGAGGGCTCGAGCCTCCCCTCTGAAAGCTTCTGACTGTGATTGCCTCCCGAGGTACTGACGTGTGTTTCCTTTGGGTGCCGAGCCACGTTGGCATTTCAGGGAATGAACAAGTTGATACAGTTGCCAAGGATGCATGCCAGTTCCCCCTTCGCGCCGTTTTAAAATTCCAGCTACAGACCTGAAATCATCATGTAACACGCGCATTGACGGGGTCTGAGCCACCTTCGCATTGACGGGGGCGGGTACCCGCCTCCCTCTAAGCTCTCGAGAACCACGGTAGGTAGCGAAAAACGGTAAACGGCGATGGGCTGCCCATCCACTTCTCCATCGGAAACATTTGAACCATTTTTTCAGGTCACATTTAAGGTCACGAGAGGTCAAAACGCCGTCATAGGGATAACATATATGTAAATTCATTTTTTCGGCCATTACATCTGAACGAGTAAAGATAGAGCAAAACGACGAACTATATGAATCCTCGCAGCAAGCCGAATTGAATGATATATAACATGACCTTGCTAGGTCAAATCAAGGATTTGACCTGACCTGAAGTCAGGTCAGGGTCAAATTATATAAAATGCATATCATTAGAACCGCAAAGCCCAGGCGAGTCTAATGCAGCTAAAATAAATGCTCTATCACCATCCGATACTGAGTTATTCCGTAAAAACATTTTTCCCATGTATTTCCAATGGGGAGGTCATGCCTCGTAACTGACCTTAGGTCATCGATATCAAAAATACCGGAACATATTTTAATTTTAGAGAACTCGGTGGGGCCATTATGTGATATGAGTTTCAATCGGATAAGTTCACCCTGCTCCGACTTATGCTATCTTTTTTTAGGTCGGCTCACTTGACCTGTACTGGTGACCTGACCTGAGATGACCTAACCTTAAAATTTTCACAGAATTTGTAAAAATGATGACGGAAAAGGTATACCAAGTACGGCGGCGCTACTCGCCGCCGTTTTTCTGCTATCTCCGAAAAACCCGAGGGGGCGGGTACCCGCCCCCGTCAATGCGCGTGTTAACCCGCGCGGGGCTGAGGTCTCCAGCCGAACGCGCGGGGCTGTGGGGTGTAAATTTTACCCCCCGTTATCTCCCGAACTAATGGTCCGATTTGGAAAATTCAAACGCCAATCGAAAGATCTAAAGTTTGAGGTCAAGGTCAAACTGAGGTCAAAGGTCAAAAGCATGGTTTTTGAGGTTGCAATGCTACGGAGATCAGGCAATGGAAGCTATGAGCTTCATACTTCATGGAAAGCCTTCACTTGAATGCAGCAAGGTGCTTTGAGATCGTTAGGCTGGTGGCATGACCGGGTCAGGTCAAGATGAGGTCACTAAAGGTCACCATATTTTTGTATCCAAATGTGGTCATGCGATACATGATTTTGAGCCATTTTGCATGCAGAATTCAGCTATGATGTTCAGAGAATCATATCTGAAATACTCTGGTCTCAACTTGCACAGCCGGGGTCAAGGTCAGGTCACCAAAGGTCAATTTTGGAAGTTCATATTTTTTGACAAATGACACATGGTTTGGGACCAGTTTTGTCTCAGGAACACTATAAAAGTAGTGTAAAGCGTGTACGAGGTCATCCTGGGTCATCCTGGGTACTATGATTCACTAAATAAAGACAGTATTGATCAGCCCTAAAAATCAGTGTATGAGTCTCTGAGCTTTGGCAGCTCTCCAGGCCAAACTGATAAAGCTAGAGACTCAAAATTTGGCGTGAATATGCACTATATAGGGTTCTAACAAATAAATTCCGGTTTTTGAAAAATATCGAAAATTTTGGAAATTTTGTAACTTTTTCTAAAAATTTTTTAAATATTTTTTTCCAGAACCAAAATTTTGAAAATCCGAGATAGCCATTTTGAAGACCACAATAATGCCTATCGTTTGATGCAAGAAAATTGGAAATCGGTTCAGAACTGTAGCTTCAACAGCTCTTTAAACATTGCGCGATTTTGGTACAAAAATCGACTGTAGTGACGTCACATTTTTGCTTATTTCTCAAAAGGTTTTCAACCGATTTCATTTTTATTTGGCAGCAATGTGTAAAATTTATGTAAGAAAGGGTACTGAAAATTTGGCGTCGCTATCGCCACGCGTTTTTGAGATATCGCAAAAATTCGCGAGGGGGGTAAAATTTACCCAGCCCCGCGCGGGTTAAGATGGTAGTAGGTGACGAGTGGCAGACAAGGTAGACTGCAGAGTTGGATTGTTTTTTTAAACGCCTGCGGCCAACGGTTAAACCCTTGGAGTCGAGCAGCAGGCAAAGCAGAATGGAGGAGGTGAGCCTTACTAGGCTTCGAATTGGCCACTGGTATGTGACCCACGCCCATCATTTGAACAACGCCGCCCCCAACACGTGTCCCCATTGTGGCCGCCGCCTCACGGTGCAGCATGTTTTATGTGCTACTGACTGCTGTGACCAGCTGAAACGATGTCAGCGCCGATTCTTTCCACCGGTCCCGCTGGACAGATCCTAGGTAATGACGCGTCCATAGACGTCCGGAGGGTTTTATTATACCTGAGAGAAGTACATTTTGACGTAGTAAATACCCCCTTCAGAAATTCTTAGATATCACACCCTCTGTATAGGTCACTTTAGCTCATAAGAACAATCTCAGAATGATGTAATACAACACTGACGGGCACATATAGCCTCTGCAGCTGCAGTGCCCTAAAACTCCACTCATCATCATCATCATCTCGAGCCTCCCCGCTATTGCCTCGGAACAGCCTCCGGCTATGCATTTACTATAAGCACTCTGTCATAACAGGAGGCTTGAGGCCCCTATGTCCGTCGCTGTTCGAATAAATGTGTATTATACATACGTACATCGAGTAGTGACGGATGTATATGGCTATGGGCACTAGCGGGGTAAAAATAGTTTTCACTGTTCCTTCACTTCTGTGACGCGGAAAGCTTTTGGATCTCTGGCTCAGGCTGATGAAGGCAAGTAGGATATCGTTAGTGCGTACTGGAATATTCAGAAGCTAAAAATGAACAGTCCATGACCTCAGCCTAAATCTCCCCGTGGAAGCTTGTCCATCAAGGAGTGGATGGAATTGTGAAGCGCTGGAGTGTGAGGGTGCCCCTGGAAAGAATAGTGACAAGCTATTGAAGTTAACCTTTTCACCAGCCTTCCACTCATGAGAGGCTTGAAGAGCGAAAGCATCGGCTTGACGTCAACCATCGGACAGAACCGCTACAAAAGCCCCAACATTGCGTGAAGTTTTTTTCGTCAGGTCACTTTTGAGGTCACTAGAGGTGAAATTGTGCCGTAGCGGCTCGAATAGAGCTTTAAAAAATTTGTAAGCACCATTTGAATCAAATCACCAACTCCAATCGAATAACGTATTCGTGAACTTTTCAGGTCAGATCCTTAACTTGACCTGACTCAGTGACGGATCCAAGGGGGGCCAGGGCCCCCCTTAGCTCCGAAGCGCCTCAGCATAGCCTAGGTCATATCGGGCGCCGAAGGCGCCCGATGTGAGCGGCGCGCCTGTACCCATTTCGTGCGCCAAGGTGGTAGATACCACTTATTCCACTTGAATTAACACATAGTCCTGGCATGGCAAAGCGCCCCTGCCCAAACACTAAACGCCTTTACTGGTCTTCCGCCCTAGTAAAATGTTGAAGATAAAATTTAAAAAGCTAACAAAAGCGCCCCGGCAAAGAAAAGGCGCCACTAGATAGCAGGCTTGCGCCATGGGGAACTAATGCACCCCTGAGTAGCCTGGGCGCCCCCTGGATGAAGCGCCCTACGGATATCATATGCGCACTTGGCTAGGAAAGGCGCCCCTGAGCAGCAAAGGCAAATCTTGGCAACATAGGTGCCCTGGACAGCTTAAGCGCCCCTTAGATAGAAATAGGCGCTTTAGGAAAATAAAATACTCACCTTGGGTAGAAAAAGGCGCCCTTTGATAGCCTAGGCGCTCACTGGAAAAGCGCCCTACGGATGTCATATGCACCCTTGGATAGCAAAGGCGCCCCTGGACAGCAAAGACAACCCTGGATAACACAAGTGCTGTGGACATCAAAGGCGCCCCTATGAAGGCACCCTTCGATAGAAAAGCCGCCTTTGGATAGCCTAGGTGCCCCCTGGATGAAGCTCTCGACGGATATCATATGCGCCCTTGGCTAGGAAAGATGCCCCTGGGCAACAAAGGCAAATCTTGTTAACATAGGTGCCCTGAACAGCATAAGCGTCCCTTAGATAAAAATAGGCGCTTTAGGAAAATAAAATGCTCACCTTGGGTAGAAATGGCGCCCTTTGATAGCCTAGGCGTCCACTGGAAAAAGCGCCCTACGGATTTCATATGCACCCTTGGATAGCAAAGGCGCCCCTGGACAGCAAAGACAACCCTGGATAACACAAGCGCTGTGGACAGCAGAGGTGCCCCTGGGTAGCAAAGGCGCCCCTAGGAAGGCACCCTTCGATATAAAAGCCGCCTTTGGATAACCTAGGTGCCCCCTGGATGAAGCGCCCTACGGATATCATATGCGCCCTTGGCTAGGAAAGGCGCCCCTGGGCAGCAAAGGCAAATATTGGTGACATAGGTGCCCTGGACAGCATAAGCGCCCCTTAGATAGAAGTAGGCGCTTTAGGAAAATAAAATGCTCACCTTGGGTAGAAAAAGGCACCCTTTGATAGCCTAGGCGCCCACCGGAAAAAGCGCCCTATGGATGTCATATGCACCCTTGGATAGCAAAGGCGCCCCTGGGCAGCAAAGGCAAATCTTGGTAACATAGGTGCTGTGGACAGCAAAGTCGCCCCTGGGTAGCAAAGGCGTCCCTAGGAAGGCAAACCTTCGATAGAAAAGCCGCCTTTGGATAGCCTAGGCGCCCTCTGGATGAAGCGCCCTACGGATACAATATGCGCCCTTGGCTAGGAAAGGCGCCCCTGGGCAGCAAAGGCAAATCTTGGTAACATAGGTGCTTTGGACGGCATAAGCACCCCTTAGATAGAAATAGGCGCTTTAGGAAAGTAAAATGCTCACCTTGGGTAGAAATGGCGCCCTTTGATAGCCTAGGCGTCTACTGAAAAAAGCGCCCTACGGATGTCATATGCACCCTTGGATAGCAAAGGCGCCCCTGGACAGCAAAGACAACCTTGGATAACACAAGTGCTGTGGACAGCAAAGGCGCCCCTGGGTAGCAACGGCGCCCCTGGATAGCCCTTCAGGGGCAAAAAGGCATTCCCCAAACGGAAAAGCCAGGGGTAATACTGTTTTTGACCCCCAAAGCGATCGACCTCCTTTTTCCCCTACTCCTTTTTAGTTTATAAGCAAGATTTTGGTGTTTCAACTCTCAACTTCAAACAGAACATAATTCTCAGTTATAGTATAGCCAGTCATAGTATCGCCGGCCTTGGATAGGAAGAAGTATCTCGAGCCCATATTTTTCACCCCGTGACGTTTTTTAGCTTTTCGCCTCAAATACCCAAAATTCTACCGGCAAGTGATATTAGTACCGCAGCTTTTTACTGCATGAGGTTTTTTTGCTTTTCGACTTTGGTTTGCCCATCCCAAACCGACCTGCTATGTCCGCCACTGAAATTGGCGCCCCTGAGGTTCGGCGCCCCTCCAGGTTCGGTGCCCCCCGGGTTCGGCGCCCTCCGAGCCTGAGCCACCCCCTTAACGAAATCCTAGATCCGTCACTAACCTGCCTTAAGGTCACATCAAGGTCATCATAGGTAATGTGTCATATTAATGGAATGACAGTGACATGTTAGACACAATCCCATCAAAATAAACGCTCTCCCGCCACTTTGGGTCAATTTTTCGAAGTTAAAAAATTTCCCCATGCACTTCTGGTGTAGAGACGATGGGCTTGACCTGATTCCAAGTCATCGATGTAAAAGAACTTCGCTATCACAAACTGCTGTTATTGGTGACTCTATTATCCAACGTGAATTTTAGATCCGGCTCCTTTTGCTGCACCTTAAAGCATGCTTCTAGCCCTATCCAGGTCACGTGACCCGGAGGGCGCGATATAGCCTGGATGCTGAAAGCGCCCTATAAACCCCAATACATACACGTGTGACCCGGAAAAGTGACGTGACTTGATATGATCGGGACCTAACATATTGTCGGAGGTTGCAAAAGATACTAGGCAATAGGTTTAAGACGTACGGTGGTGCTGCGCGTCCCCTTTTCCTACCATATTCGGAAAACCTTAGGCGTGTAGGCATGGGTGGAAATCCCCGGGGGGTTGGGGGGTCAAGACCCCCCTGGATTTTGGGTCTCCCATAGGCTTTGTATAGGGCTTGCATTGCTGTGCTAGCGTTAACCCACCCAGGACCCCCTGGATTGAGAAGAGATATCCAGCCATGCGTTTAGGTACGTCCCCGCCCCTCCCCGTAACGGTACGCGTTAATATTTATCTAATAGTCGCTTCTTTTTCTTCGAAACAGATGGCGAGCGAGCAGGAGCAGACAAAACAGACCGTTCACCTTCTTCTTGGCGACTCCATCGCTCGCGACGCGGGCCTGAAGGTGGACCAGCCAGCGCATATGGCAAACAAGGCGATGCGGGGCAACACCTTCCACCGCCTGGCCGGCAACGGCGGCGAAGAGGTTCGGCGCTGGGAAGAGATCTGCGCCCGCACCGGCCGCCGCACTGGAACGGTCATCATCTGGTGCGCTGGAAATGTCTCGCACGATCGCGATGGGACCGGGAGGCTGGCCGAGGCAGATGTGCGCCGCGTGCTAGAAGACACCCGCCGCCACCCGGTCCTGCTACTAGGACCGATACCGCGGTGCAGGGGCCCTGGGGCCAGCAGCAGGACGTGGCGGCAGACGGACGCGTTCACGGCAGAGGCGATCATCGCCAGGGTGGCGGCGGACTTCAAAAATGTGGAATTCCTCCGCCACATCGGCCGCCGCCTGTGCGGCGCAGGAAGGAAGGGTCTGCGGGAGGGGGTGTTCGAGGAGGATGGCGTGCACCTGACCGAGCACGGTTACACCATGGTGCACACCAGAATCCAGGACCAGTACCCATGGCTGAAGCGCTAGTGCTCTCTTCAGCCAGGCGACCTCGCCAGAAAAGGCGGGCATGAGCGCTTCACAGCCGGGGTGCACCACCACCGCAGGAATCCGCCTCCACCTCGGCCCTCCCCCTTTGTCAGAGTATTGGTGTTTTGGGGTGGGTGAGCATCTGTAATTACTTCTGCCGTGTGTAGTACATGGTACCGTAGCACCTGAAGATGTCGCAGCGCTTTTCGCCATCGGAAGCGCCATAATCAGTTCAGCCCTTTCATGGAGAAAACGGGATCGCAGGTAAGAACGACAGTGTCCCAAAACTGATTTTGCACTATGGCGCTGAATGTAAAATTCATATGGGAAACTAAAGTCGGCGAGTGGAAAATGCAAAAGTTTAAGGAAGAACCCTTCATGAAAATTGCGTTGCTACCATACCTTTTGTGATGCCATATACGCCAGACTTATTGAATTCTGCTATAAAAAAAAACTTGAAAAGCGAGCCAAGTTTGGGCAAAAGAAAGTAGGAAATTTAGATTGCCCGGATGTTCCTTTCTACCCATCACCCTTGGCTTGGAACTCTAAAGCTATGAAAAAATCATTTGCGTTCGACAACTTTTTCTCTTAATCACTTACCCAAAAAGTAAAAGTACCCTGATGTAAACGTGTTCTAAAAGCCAGGGTAAGTTCGGCGCGAGGTATGGGTACAAACATTCATAAATTGAGGGCTTACGGGTTAAAATATTCCATTTATTAATGCTGCTTACCATTCTTCAACATAACGTGTTATTGATGGTCAGGCACGCCTTGTGAAATGACTCTTGCTGGCCAAAGTGCCACCTGGTGACCGAGACGTCCCATCCAAATGGAAATACTAGGTTCGTGTTAATCTTGTGTTGTATCCCAGTGCGTATGGTCGCATGCTCTTGTATTGTGCTCCCAGGCTTAGCGGCTCTCGATTGCTGGCAATGGCGTCAAGGCGTCTGCAAACAAATTTTTCATCAGAACTGGTCATCATAGTCCGTGCATGGCGAGGACAATCGGTGTGGATAACAACAGTGAAAATAATAGACGATCTCAAGCGGTGCTGTCGGAATTTTAGCCGAAGTACCCCAACCTATGACACCCTGAAATATGTGCTTAACATTGCAGATGACCATGGGTGTGGAAAGCGCTGGACGCGTCCCCCAACTCGCGAATTAGGGGACGTCCTCCAAAATGATGGGAAATCGACCGCGGTCCTCTTTTGTGATCACCCAATCACCTATGCGGAACAACGTAAATGCTCCGAATGTATTTTTGTAGCGTGTATGGGAAGCTTCCTTCAAAGACAGAAAGCATGCTCACACTTCATCTCCGCCTCCCCTCATCATCGCCAATCTGGGGTCCGTTCCCCTCAGAACGAATTCCGTGGCGATGCCCCCGCTGATGTCTGCGTAGCAATGGCAGCTGCGGAGAAGATGAGGCGAAAGTGAAACAAGAATTGAACATTTTGAAAGCTGTGCTGTTGTTGCCTCAGGGTCTTTTGTCGAATGTGCAAGTTCTCTCAGGGTTTATCACACACGTGTGGAGCGAAGTATACCCGGCATGTTGTGAAAAGGCATTCAATCCAACCCAGCTTTATAGAAGTTACTGTGTGCATGAGCTGTTATCCGTGACTAAATCTGTGTATTTGTGGTGAGGCCCGTATCGTTCCGATCGTTCCTTCTTGTCTTTCATGTTTTTGTGTTGCATTTCCCCTTGCCGCTGTTTGCAGCTGGTCCCAGGGTAATGTCGACCCTGCTGCCACTAAGCTAAACGACCCGCGAAGACGCCCTCTTTCTGACATGTGACCTGAGCAGGTGGCGCCAGCGCGTGCTGGCCCGAGATTGGAATGCGAGAAATGTGACCTTGGGACTGGTCCAGACCCTCTTTTGAAAAGCAAGAGGTCTTAGTGCCAGGTGTTGTATCGAAAAATGCCCAAAATAAATGACGCAGAATAATGTAACAGGTGAGTCATGATTGTCATAATCAGTGACTCACAATAATTAGACAATAATGACGCATTTGTTATTAGCTTCCGTCGTTAATCTTGGGTATTTTCTGACAAAACACCTGGTACCAAAAGTTGTCGGTTTTTTTCAAAAGAGGCCTTGGACCAGCATCCTTGTGAATCAGTCAAGAGGTAAAACTTCTCATACAGCGCACCGTGTTGGGGTGATAGTTTATAGCCAACTTCAGCTCAGTGCTCCACTGCAACTTCTTTTGACAAGGATTGCCTGGCTGCAGAACGTATCGGTTCCTCCAAATGGGGCGTGCTTTATTATGTTTGTTATCCTACTGCCTTTATTTTTGGTTGTTGAAACCGGACTTATCACCCGTCACCCGTGCCGTGTGCCTGCGCGATTGACTGTTCTGGGGACGCTTCTCACTACTCCAGGCAGGTGCATTTTGTTAGGCGTGCTGCGTTCATTTAGAAACGGTCCAGACTCGTACGGATGAAAATGTCGTGGTGCTTAGTTTGAAGATGGGCATTATAGATATGAATAGTTCTCGAAAAGTGTGCGAGCATGACGAAAATACATTTGTTGAAGGGGTTAGCCATACGATTTGGTACCAAATTCAATATCTATCACCATCATCAGGACCATACTCTTTGATGCGTGTGAGATCTTTACATTTGACATAATTTTACCTTTTTCTGCAACTACTGAGAGTAGGGCCCGGCTCGGCAGCAGTGGGCCCGAGATAATTCTGAGGGGCCCGGTCGCAGACTCAGATTCCGACTCAGAGATCTGGGCCCCCGCTGCTTACAGCGGCAGGGCCCCGGGTGTAATACAACGGATCTACAACGGCTGAGAATAGGGCTCGTCTTGCAGCAGGGACCCGGGATAGTTCTGAGGGGCCCGTTCGCGGACAGAGGTTTCAGGTGGACTACAGGGGGCCCGGAAGCATCTCACGGGGCCGGATAGCTGCAGGAGGTGCGAGTGATCCGCAGGGGGCCCGGCTGCAGCCATAGGGACCTTTGCTCTCAGACGCTATAAAGACAGACCTGTGGCCCCTGAGCTGAGCCAAGCTCCTAAGCTGATCTGGTCATCTGAGCTAATCTGGGACTCGCTGTGCTGAACGGGGGCCTTCTAGATGGTGTGGGATCACCTGAAGTACCTTAATCACTGAGCTGGAACACTTGAGCTATTCTGAGCCCCAACATCAGCCGACTTGGGGGCCCTAAGCTGAGCCTAGCCCCTAAAATCTAATTTGGGCCCTAAACTAATCCGATGTGAAATAAACAGTCCCTGAGCTGGACTGGGGCCCCTGCACTGTTATTGGGCTTGCTGAGCTGAGCTAAGGGGTGAAGAGCTTGAATGGGGCTCTTGAACTGTTCTGAGCTCTACATCAGCCGGCTTGGGGACCCCTGAGCCAAACTAGCCCGCCAGAGCTAGTTTGGGCCTTAAACTAATATAAGGCCCCTCTGCTGAACTGAGCAGCCCCTGAGCTGGTCTGGCGCCCCCTGTTATAGGACCCGCTGAGCTGAGCTGAGGGGCCTTGAGCTTGAATGGGTCCCTAGAGGTATTCTGAGACCCTATATCAGCCGACTTTGGGGCCCCTGAGCTGGGCTTGTCCCTCAAAGCTAATCTGTGAACCCCCCTGTGCTGAACTGGGGTCTCAAGTTGGTCTAACCCCTGAACTCTTTCAGGGTCACTGAGCTGAGCTGGGATCCATGGGCTTGAACTGGCCCCTTGAGCTGTTCTGAGACCCTAAATAAACCAATCTGGGCGTCCCTGAGCTGACCCCAGGCCCCAAGCTAAGATGGCTCCCTGAGCTAATCTGGGGACCCTGTTCGAAGTTTTTAGCGCCCTGCGCTTGTGTGGGTCCCTTAATAAGCTAGTCTCTTGGCCCATAAGCTGGTCTGGGGCTCCGGAGCTGACCGATTTGGTTCCTGAGCCATGGTCTGGAGGCCCTCTACGATGACTTGGCAGCTCCTGAACGGTATAGACATAGGAACCGAGAGAGGGGGGCAGGGTGTTGCTGACCCCCCAGGTTTCTGTGATGGGCCCCTGCAACGCATTGAAAAATATCAGCAACTGTAATATAAAACTAGAAACCCAAGCCGGCACGACAAATTGCCGGGGAAAGTTCCAGTTCTGTCGTACGCAATCTGCAAGCCACTGGACCGGAAGCGCTTCGTGAAAAAGGCCTAGGCACATACTACCTGGAGTGCTACCAGGCTGACCCCGAACACCGAACCCAATTAAACTCAATTCATTTCATTTATTTAATTTATTCAGGGTTATCAGCAACAGGTATGTGGAAACCCAATTACAGCCGAAGTCAAGCAATAAAACAGCACACCAATGAATATTTACAATGAAACCGTATAACAATGTAATGTAACCTATTCCTGTAGCAGTAATATAAAACACTCGATATAAAATATACACGAAGCTATGAATATGAAGCATATGAAAATACATCAGAGGCACTACAATACATTAAGACATGAAAAACGACATAAAATAAGATAAGAAGCCTAAAATGGATGAGCCTTAACATATCTCCTCATCCCGGCTCTAAAACTGCTAAAGGATGAAGCGTAGGGGTCTGCCTCGGGACAGCGTCCAAGATGGTCATTAAAAGCAATCGCTGCCATGCAAAATAAGCCTCTTTGACGGTCTCCACACGAGGCAGGGAAACATGTAAAAGGTGGCTTTGTATCCCCTGGTTCGCCGCTGAGGTACATGGAGTGGGAAGCCCCCGAGCAGACAGGCGGAGTCCACCTTCCCGGTTATGACTTTGAGTACCAAGCAAATATCGTACTCCAACCCAGACTGCTCCCAATACAGAGCGCTAATTCGGACAAAAATCCCGCACCAAACGCCGAGTAGCAGCCGTCTCTCGGCCATCGACAGGCGTGACGAGCCGTCGACAGGCCGTCTTAGTATGCGTGCCTCATTGACGCCAAATGAGCAGTTTTGAAGCTACTCATAATTGTGGACCCCTTGGACTGAGGGTCCCCTTTAGGTGGACTCCTCTGGGGTTGCCCCCTCTTTCAACCAGTTCCTACGCCCCTCCCGCTGCACCTCCAATTGTAACGCTAAGCTCGCGGCCACAGAAGGCTTTGGACATGAACCTTTCTCTTATGATACTGACAAACGTATTAACCCTAGCCCCACCGGGGCCATCGATGGCCCCTCTCAGATTTTTCCGGAATAGCAGAAAAACGACGAGGTGCAGCACCGCGGTTGAGGCGCAGCACCTCTTACTGCATTATTTTCCCACCATCCCTGAAATTTTTTACCCCGGGTCACCCAAGGTCAGGTCACCAGGCGAGGTCAACCAAGGTCACCTCACTTCAAATTTAGAGCTCTGTAAGAAGTACATTTCGAAGTCGATCGATTTGAAACTTCCTACACTTCATGACCCCTCCAGGGTCTACAAGGTGTATGTCCGGGATTTTTCGATTTCGTAACCTGAAGTCAGGTCACGAGGTGATTTCTCCTATTGACAAAGCATGGGGAAATGCTGTCTTATGATCTAAAAGTCACAAAAAGGATTGAAAATCCTTGGCTTCGTCAGCAAAGCGTTCTTGGACAACCTTTCACGGATTCCAGGCGCCATATTTGCCCTTTGACCTCTCTAAGGTCATCCAAGGTCACCAGGGTCAAAAACAGTATTTTGACAATAACTTTTGACCTAATCAAGCTAGAGCGCTGAATCAAACACCATCGTGTATGTCCGTCACTGGCTTTTGTTTGATATATGGCAAGGTCACTTTCTGACCTTTCGTGACCTCAGGTCATCTTAGGTCACGAGGTGACCTCTGGAGGTCAAACCACTGGCGGGAGGTCATTACGTTCCACATAGCGGGAAAAGATCTGACATTTTCCTATCCAATGTACTTTACCACATCTCAATAGCTCTAATGCACAAGAGTTATGCCCAGTCTGCTTAAGCATTGCATACTTGAGTGAAAATAGCCGATCTTGACCTAATTTGACCTCTGGAGGTCAAACCATTGACCTGAGCGCTAAGACATGCAAAGTAATTTCTTACTGAATTCACGCAAGCTTTCTAATGCACCTTGCAGATTTGCGCTAACACCCATACTTTCGGAGTTAGAGGGGCATCGATGCCCGGTGGGGCGAAGGTGGCGCCGGACTCCCCGGTGGGGCGCGGGTTAAGGTTTCGGCTCGATTACTCTATAGACTATATTCTCTCTCTCTCTCTCGCTCTCTCTCTCTCTCTCTCTCTCCTCTCTCCTCTCTCTCTCTCTCTCTCTCTCTCTCTCTCTCTCTCCCCCTCAGGGGACCGAGCTTCACTTGCCGGATTCGTCCGGCAAGTAAAGATTGGAGCAACGGGGTGTGACGCGCCCAGGGCCCCAGTCAGCCTTGGGAGGCACTTAATCGCATCGCCGCGGATACATCTTTTCTAGCCCTCCGACGGCCGCCGCCTCTTCCGACTTCGGTCGGTTAGAGTCGGCGTCTGTCGTCGGTGGCTCTGGTGATGAGGTCCGCGGCGATGCTGATGGCTGCCTTACGGGCCCTTTGTTACCTGGTCGGTAACCGTATTGGATCGGGTCAGTTCTGTCCTGCACCTCCCAATATGTGGCTCCTGTTTGTTTTTTGTTTTCTTATTTTGTTGATTATTTTTAGTTCCTGTCCTCTTTTTACACTAAGTTATTGGTTCCACAGTTATTTGCCTTCTTCGGCATTTTATGGGTGTAAGGCGCCCACTCGAGGCCTATCTCGAGCCCCGGCGACGAGGTTGACGGGATCCTGGGGGGTTGAGGTCCCCCTCGGGCGGGTCAGTCCCGAGGGCTCCAACACGCCCCCTTTGGCCCAGATATCTCGATCTAACCGGGGGTAAGCCGTCCGTAGGCTGCCGGGGGCGGCCGAGCGACGCGGCAGTGTTTACGGGCACTGTCGCTCGGTCCAGCTGGGCTGGGGGGATTATGTTTCGGGCGTGCGGCGCGGCGCCCTTCGCGGTGGGGGCTGTGATAGTTCTCGCCGGGCGCGACGTGGGCCGGGGTCTTGGAAACCGTCGATTTGCGAGACTCCGGCCTGTTGCGCGCGCCTGGTGGACCGCAGTCCCCGCTGCGTGAGGGCTGCCGCGTTTTGCTTCCTCCCGACTCATGGCCCTGCCGGCCCACTCGGCTGACGGCGTCAAGGGGGTGGGTGCGTTCTGATCGGAGGGGTTGTGTGAGTATCTCTCGCCCCTCTGAGACGGGCGCACCTGCCCCCGTAGGCACTGTACCAGCCCCCCGGGCCCAGCTATTGACAGCTGGCAACCCGGGGGGCCGAAGGTAAATACTTTTCTCATGGCGTTCTCTCAATCATTAACTTCTACTGGACAGACCTTACGGACTCAGATCTCTGCTTCGAACCGGACAACCCCGAGCGGATGTTCTGCTACCGCTGCCGTGATGGACTCCACAGATGACAGACCCCCCGCGTTAACTAGACCCGACCAGACTGGTTCTTCTTCTCCTGCGGGAGACAAAGTCACTCCCAGAGTTCTGGTTCTCACACTGGATGAGGGTGACAAGCTTAACCCCTTTCAGGTTGCTCAGGCCCTATCAAAATTTGGAACCACAGCCCACGTCTATCGGCAATCGAGCACGAAATTGGAAGTGACCATGTCTTCGGAGGTAGAAACGCGTGATCTCCTGTCTACCAAAAGCCTCTCCTTTTTAGGCGAGGGTAAGTCTGTGATGTGTGTACCAGTGTCTGTTGCTCCCCATCCGACAAAGAACAGCGCTGTAGGCGTTGTTACTTGTCGGGAGTTAGCTGATTCAACGGAAGAAGATGTTCTGATCGGTCTGGAGGAGCAGGGCGTAACCAAAGTACGGAGAATGAGCAGGAGACTGGATGGCGAACTCGTGCCGACGAATACCTTCGTCGTTACTTTCGACAGCAATGAGCTCCCTAGGAATATCCGGGTTGGTTGGCTCTCCGTACGTGTTCGCAAGTACGTGCCGGACCTCACACGATGTTACCGCTGCCAAAAATACGGTCACGTAGCGAAGTCATGTAAAGGGCAGGAACAATGTGGGAAGTGTTCGACGGTGGGCCACGGGTCAGCTGCTTGCGAGACTGACGTTTCGAAATGCGCGGTATGCAGTGGAGACCATGAAGCGTGGTCACGTACATGCCCTAAGTTTCTCTCCGAGAGAGAGAGGTTAAAGGCCAAGGTCTTGGGGACTAATCCCGCAAAACTGTCGTACCACAAGACAGCCAGGCTAAAACATCTAGATCGTTCGAACCGACGACAGAACAGAGGACTATTGCTCGTTCCTCTCCTTATCGCGATGCGCTGGTGGGAAAGACGCAGCGTGTTAAGTCCCCTGCGAGCATGGATTCACCCATGCGGGACATCATGCACCTGTCCGTGCGCGAGTTTATGAGTCTGCTCGGTGGTCAGGTGCAACAGCCTGACAACCAACCTGTCACTTCTGAAAAGGGTGTCCAGACAGAGCCAACGGAGGCCTCGGTCGCGATGGTACCAGCACTGCAGCCTGACGGTCGGAGTAGAGACACCACTGAGAAAGGGGTGCAGACGGGTGTTCACGATAGGCAACATTCAGAAGCTCAGACAGAAAAAGCCACAGAACGGTCCCAGGAACCTCCTGCAGCGAAGCGTGCGCGGGTCAACCGAGCAGATGTTACCGGCTCTCTGAGTACAGATATGCACTCTGCTGTGACACAGGCCTCAGGACCCCCACCCAAAAAACCAGGAAGTGCATTACCCACCCGTACAACCGTAACAATCCCAACACAACAGACGTCCAAAGAATCAAAAGCCAGAACACTCTCAAACAATACAACCAAAAGGCTTGGCTCCGAGCGGTCCTCCTCCGCACCTCCAAAGGGTCGTGGCGTGAGCAAAGAACAGGTTGGAGACATCTCACCTGCGGGTCACGGTGATGCAGGGCTAATGCCGCCGCCATACCCTCCACCACCTCCGCCTCCACCCACACCGCCCGCGAAAACAACCAACAGGGAATACCCAGGCTCAAAGACGCGCGATGGGAAACGCAGGCTCTCCTCCCCAAACTTACGATATGAGGAAAAATCCCCTCAACACACGAGCAAAGAGAACACAGACTTTGCATTCCGGGACTCGAAGGGAAAAAGAATTTGGGTGCCGAGGGTCCAAAAAGAGCTTCTTCAGCCAAGGCTTCACTCTGGTTCCACCGAGAGCATCGGAAACGTGCAGCATGTTTGGCAGGATGGGCCGCGACCCACTCCCGCTAGTGATGGGAGGCATCCCGGGCCAAGAGTCCGGGAAGCATACATGGATAAAGACACAACATTCTTGCGCCGCTCTCCGCCAAAGGGTCTTGGGTATCCGGAGAGAATGGATAGACCACCGCCGGAGTGGAACGCTCGCACAGCCTGGTTGCGTCTCGGAGATGTTTGACGGTAGAAGCTGGGAGACGTAAAGTATTTCATAGAATGAGTATTATGTCGGGGTCAACTGTTCTGTTGACACAGTAATGTTTCTATGCTTTCGAACTCCCTATACTGACATTCGTTTGTAACATAACCACAGTGGGGCGCGAAATGACCATGCAGTTGAAGCGCCCTAAAACCCCAAACAACAACAACAACAAAAATCTCTCTCTCTTCTCTCTCTCTCTCTCTCTCTCTCTCTCTCTCTCTCTCTCTCTCTCTCTCTCTCTCTCTCTCTCTCTCTCTCTCTCTCTCTCTCTCTCTCTCTCTCTCTCTCTCTCTCTCTCTCTCTCTCTCTCTCTCTCTCTCTCTCTCTCTCTCTCTCTCTCTCTCTCTCTCTCTCTCTCTCTCTCTCTCTCTCTCTCTCTCTCTCTCTCTCTCTCTCTCTCTCTCTCTCTCTCTCTCTCTCTCTCTCTCTCTCTCTCTCTCTCTCTCTCTCTCTCTCTCTCTCTCTCTCTCTCTCTCTCTCTCTCTCTCTCTCTCTCTCTCTCTCTCTCTCTCTCTCTCTCTCTCTCTCTCTCTCTCTCTCTCTCTCTCTCTCTCTCTCTCTCTCTCTCTCTCTCTCTCTCTCTCTCTCTCTCTCTCTCTCTCTCTCTCTCTCTCTCTCTCTCTCTCTCTCTCTCTCTCTCTCTCTCTCTCTCTCTCTCTCTCTCTCTCTCTCTCTCTCTCTCTCTCTCTCTCTCTCTCTCTCTCTCTCTCTCTCTCTCTCTCTCTCTCTCTCTCTCTCTCTCTCTCTCTCTCTCTCTCTCTCTCTCTCTCTCTCTCTCTCTCTCTCTCTCTCTCTCTCTCTCTCTCTCTCTCTCTCTCTCTCTGGCGTTTCGTGCGTCTTAACCCTCCCCCTCCCGCACACACTAACATTTTCCGTCGGTTATTGCATAATGCGCATAGCTCAGTTCTGAATTTTGATACACCAACGTTGATAAATTTTCCCTTTTCTGTTTCTAGGTTGATCCCCGAACTTGAAAAACAAATCAAGGCTGTTGGGAGACTTTGATACGAAGTAGTTTACGCTTACCTGCGGGTTTGGGCTGTTGGTCTGGGGGGGACAACAGGGTTAATACTCGTAAAAAATATCGTCTTGAAAGAAAATAAGCGAAAACGGGAAATTTAGGGTCAATGTCGTCCTTGATTTGCCCCCTCAATCCGCCACGCTCTGCAATACCGAGTAACGTGCCCCAGTGGGACTGCCATCCCCCCTCCCAACGCTTCGACTCCAAAGTGCCGCCCCCGCCCGTGCCCGGCGCCAAAGGCGGCTGACATGGGTTCTGGTAATAACTGACCGCCGGAGGCTCCCATCGAGGGCAGAAATGAGCCTTCATCTGGCTTTGAATGCCAGTTCTACTCTCGCTTTACCGCCCCTGCCCATAGCGTGCCGTCCCTGCGGTAAAGCATTCACCCAATATGCGATTGAACCACAGGCCAGGTTTAGAATAACTGTACCCCCTTCAGTAGGGTGGCACTTATTCGGTGGTAAATTTCTTTTTGAGAATTTCTTCTGGGACGGGCAGCCATTCTGTTCTATCAGCGGCAAAAAACAAAGTGTGCATTTTTGGGGTGTTTTGTGTATATTTCGAGGTCGCTCAATGAGCTCAAAGTTTGCATTTTCGGGGGAAAATGGTTATTTTTCCGTAGTTTGTCTTCAATGTTTCTTATTCTAGATTTGTCATTTATACTAATAAGATAGCACCACACTCGACATAAACAGCATATATTCAACTCTCTTGGTTCCAGCTACACCCCTATTCCCGAGTATTAGCCGCTCAAAAAGCGTGAGGGGTCTCATATGTGCCCAGCTTTCACTCATTTTCTCCTAGTTTGCAGTCACAGTGGACTTGCGGGCGTTCGGAAAGCTGCGCCGATGCTCCTCGACGACCTGTAGCAGGAACTGCTTCTGGCCCTCGTCCTTGATGAGGACCATGTTGATCTCCTGCATCAGGGCGACGCCCCGCCCCGCGAAGCCGTTGACGACACAGAGTGATTTGACGCAGCGAGAGGCAGTGTTGAAGGAGGGTTCCTCCTCCCAGCAGGCTGGATTCTTGTCGAGGAAGCTTGTCTCCATGCTGAGAAGGGTGAAGAAGTTGGCAGAGCTAGTTGTGACGAAATTGCCACCGTCTTCTTGGAGACCGACGCCGCGGTGAGCTCAGCTTGGGCTTGGCAAGGGGATCCTCGGGTCCCTCCTCGCGTAACGCTATGACCATTTCTCGCTTGGTCGCGAGCGTTACGTCCTCGTCGAAGAAGGCGAGCGCGACCAGTTGCTCGCTCAGATAGCAGAGGTGACGACTGAAGACGGCGGCTGTCGCCATGGACACTGGCTTGTCCTGGTACTTTCTCACTGAGTAAAAGACCTCGGCCATCCAGCGCGCCCGGTGCAGTGCACCGGGGAGTGCGATCCTCACACCTCGCTTCCCTCGCTTCGTGACTCCGCCCAGGGCGATCGTGGCCAGCTCCAGCAGTTCGCGATAGTCATCGCGTGGGTGCTGGTTGTCGGGGAGGCGGTCGAAATGGCAAGGAGGTTGTTGCGGCTGTCGTGCAGGTGTGGAGGCATATCGCAGCCGAAGGTCTCCGGTGCCGTCCTATCCAACGATGCACAAATTGTCTGGAAGCGCTGGCTTGAAGGAACGGAACGCTAGGCAGGCCGAGAAAGAGTGTTTTTTTCAGTGAAGTGACCTTATTTAGCAAAGTGACCTGGTTGTTTCACTTCCGTGACAGACTGCAGCCTTCTTCCCGATTTTCTGTATGCAGCTGGTAAACGCGTATGTATATTTTACTGGTTTGATCTCCTTGAAGGGATTGTGAAGTTTTTTCTAGAAATATTTGACCCTTAAATTGTTATGGGCGCCATATGACCTGGGCTGTCGGTGCGCCCCAAAACCCCAAACATGATGATGATGTCCTGGCCGAGCCGTTGCTCGAATATCGGAAAGGCCCTGGCCCTGAGGCCAGTGTTAGAGGCATCGAAACTGAGCGCCCTCACTCGGTCGTTCACCTCCCATTCATCGAGCACCGCAAGGACAGCGGCAGCGGCAGCCTATCCGGCGCAGTTAGGGGGCTTCGGTATGGCCAGGACCTTCGGCACACCGTCAGCGGAGTGGACGGCTGGAAGTCGGTCGACGGCTGGTCCTCTGCCCGTGCCTGGAAATATTTTTCCATCTTAATGGGCTCTGAGAGGGACGGTCGGTGCAAAGGTGGCTTTGATCTCGGCAGCTCTAGCCTTCTGGAACTGTATCTGAGACTTGCCAAACGACTCACGGTTGATGACCAGCTCCTCAGGTTTTTGTCCCAGGCTTAGAGCCGCCGCCGGTAGGACGTAGACACCATTGCACTGGGACATCTTTGTTCGAACCATCGTGGTTCGAACCAGCTCTGTGCTGATGAGCTTTGTTTTTGCACGCCGACGCTTGGGCGGTAAGCAAGTTGCTGTAGAAGTCGATGGACCAGACGAGTCGTCGCCGTCGCGCTCTTGGTGGACAGAGCGAGTGGGGCTGCTGACGGTACTAGAGGTGCTGGAAGAAGTCAACTGCGCAGTCTCATCGGAGTTTGTCGCTCTATCTCAGCCGTCTCTCGATATCGCTGTGTCACCTACTCCTTCTTCCGCTTCCGGTTTTCGAGGGCGGCCGTCCTTCATCGTCATGCAGCCGCGCCGCCCCTTCTCGCGCTGGCCCTAGAGGAACTCCTTGTCCTCGTTGATCGTCATCATCGCCAGAGCGTTCTGATGTGCGATGTCAAAGAGACCGGTCGCCGACTCGGCAAACTTTCTCCTCTGTCTCATCATCATCATTGGGGTTTTCGGGCGCGCCGACAGCCAAGGTCACATGGCGCCCATAACATCGCGAACAAACACTCCGGGAGGCTCAAGCAGGGAAAAACACACACAACAACGTAGTCCTCCTAAGACATGTTAAACATGTGATCCATCCACCAACGTCTGGCTAATCAGTAGATAAAAGGGAGAAAAACTCCTCTTGGTCACTTGAATAGACAGCTACATCAATGAGGTTACTTCATAAAACTGTACAGACACCCAGCTACGTAGGAGAGTATATCACCTTAAAATTTACTGCTCTCAGATACATTTCTATATCTGAACAATTAACAGAGGGGATTCCCCCAGAAGCGACTCTAGCGACGGTGAGCCGGGCAAATAGCGCCTCCTCTCCAGCTCAAAGTCACGGCACTCCACCAGTACGTGCTTCACCGTCAGCCTATCGCCGCATCGCGGACATTCCGGCGGGCGGTCGCCAGTCAAGAGATAAGAGTGCGTGGAGTACGTGTGCCCTATTCTTAGTCTAGAGATAACAACCTCGTCCCTTCTGTTGCCTGCATTGGCAGATGAACACGGTCCTATCCGGGGCTTCAGCTCCCTCAGCTTGCCACCCTTGGGGTCCGCGTCCCATCGTTGCTGCCAGATTCCGGAGAGGTAGCTCCTAACACACGGGAACATATCAAAGTACGGAACACGGATTCCACGGGAAGGCTCGCTGCTCGCTGCTTCTTTAGCTGCCCCATCGGCCAGTTCGTTTCCCTTGATGCCACTGTGACTAGGTACCCACGCAAGAGTCACGGACTTCCCTCGACTCACAGCCTGGTGTATCTTGTGTCTGATGAGAGGTAAAAGATATGAGTTTGATGCGTTGTACGTAAGTGATTGGAGTGATTGTAATGACGAAAGAGAATCACTGAAAATTACAAATCGGTTGGTTCTCGACCGCAGAACCTGATCCAAGCACCGAAAGATGGCGTATAATTCCGCTGTGAACACTGAGGCAGCCCGTGGGAGTGAATATCGTCGCTGAATATTGCTACCTACAAACGCGCATCCCGCACCAATAACACACTTCGATCCATCCGTATAGAAGGCTGCATGATTTGGAAACCTGGACGAGCAGTATTCCAGAAAGGTTTGACGCACGGCTTCCGGCATCAGGCCCTTAGTCAGCTCTAGTAGCCGTGTATCAACCTCGACCTTGGACGTCCGCCACGGCTCGGCAGCTGGCAGCTGCGCGGTTTCGACACTTTCATGATTGATGTCAGCCTCGCTCAGCCATGCACGGATTCTAATTCCAGGGTGTCGAGCAGATGTGCGAGAACCATTGTCGATTCGCCTCAGTCTACTGTTGTCAAAAAAAGTGTCATATGTAGGATGGTCGGAGTCCTGTTTAAGCTTCAACGCATATCGCATGGCAACATATCTCCGTCGCAAAGCAAGTGGCATCTCGTGTATATCCACGTGCAGGCTTGAAACAGGTGAGGTACGAAAAGCACCGGTTATAATTCGAAGGGCCTGGTTTTGGACAGTGTCCAACATTCTTTTGGATGTTTCTGTCGCAGAGTCATATACCACACTTCCATATTCTAGTTTTGATCTTATTAAGGATCTGTACAATGTTAAGAGTGTTTTTCTATCCGAGCCGTATGTCATGCGGGTTAAGACCTTAAGAATATTAAGGCAACTAAAACAGCTCTCTCTAAGCTTTCTGAAGTGAGCGGCGTATGTTAGTCTGCGGTCAAGTATTAATCCTAGGAAGCGTGTCTGGTCCACTACTTCTATCTCATGGCCCGCGATGTTCAGAATAGGATGTTCACATACCCTCCGTCGGGTGCAAAAATGCATGCATTTGGTTTTAGAGGTTGAAAAGCGTAGACCATTTATTTCACTCCACCGCTGCAGTCTGTCGAGGCAAAGCTGCAGTTGCCTTTGGGCTGTGGTGGTCGAAGACGTTGTTACCCATATGGTAAAGTCATCTACGAACATGGCACGGGAGACATTGGGCGGTAAGGTATCGCCTATGTCATTAATCATGACGGCGAACAGGGCCACAGATAAAACGCTACCCTGTGCCGTGCCGTTCTCCTGTGTGTGCTCCTCGGACAAAGAATTTCCAATTCGAAATCTGAAACGCCTGTCCCTCAGGAAATTGAACAGAAACCAACCAAGGCGACCTCGCACTCCCATGTCAAAAAGCTTTTTTAGGATGCCATTCCTCCAAGTCAAGTCATAAGCGCGCTCTACGTCAAAAAACACTGCGATTGTGTGCTGTTTGTTTATAAAACCTTCCCTAACGGCTGCGTCGAGTGCGATAAGGTGGTCGAGTGTGCTTCTGCCTCGGCGAAAACCACATTGTGCGTTAGATAAAAGACCATTGCTTTCAAGGAACCACATCAGGCGTGTATTAATCATCCTCTCAAACAGTTTGCAGACACTAGAGGTCAGCGAGATAGGCCGGAAGTCCTCAGGCGAGTCTCCCGGTTTCCCCGGCTTCTGGATAGGGACAACAATCGATTTCCGCCACTGCTCCGGAAAGTCGTTGTTTTCCCACATGCCATTGAAAATGTCAAGGAGTGATGAGATAGATTGTGCAGGAAGATGTAAGAGCATTTGATTGGTAATTTGATCACTGCCAGGCGCCACACTCTTGAGGTTTTTTAGTGCCTCTTCCATCTCTTCAATGGAGAAAATGACATTGTAGGAGGCTGAGTTGTCGTTCCCGAAATTTATTGGAAAGCGCTCTTGGATTTGTCGGTGTCTTAGAAAATGTTGGCTTTGAGAGGAGTTGCTACAGCGGTCTCGGAAGGCCTTTGCCATGAGGTCAGCTACGTTTTTGGGGTCCATGATTTTTGCTCCGTTCGAACTGAGGACAGGTGTGGGTGTAGATCGCCGCTTGCCCTGGATACTCTGGACGCGGCTCCAGACCTGTGCAGATGGTGTGAAACGGTTTACGGTGCTGACATAATTAACCCACCATCTTCTTTTCGAGTTAAGTACAGTGCGTCGAGCCAAAGCTCTCGCACGCCTGTATCTGACGAGATTTCTATTTGTAGTGTGTTTGTTGAAAATCCGGAAAAACCGCTTCCGTTTTAAGATTGCAGCTTTACATTCCATGGACCACCAGGGCACTGGGGTGTGCTTTGGCCGCCCACGAGTGGTAGGAATAGAACATTTTGCGGCTGTTAAAATCATTCTGTTGAATTCTTCAATGGCTTCAGTAGCCGAGGCCTCCGGGGAGGAGTCACCGTACCGCATGCAGCCTCAAAGCCCACCCAGTTTGCTCGCTTGTGGTTCCATCTTGGAATCGTGGATGCCGGTGCACCTCGCAGGGTCAGGTTGGTGAGAATAGGAAAATGGTCGCTACCGTAGGGCTCGTCAAGAACACTCCAATGAAGCTGGGTGAGGAGAGAGGGAGAACAGATAGAAAGGTCAATGGAGGAGAGGGCGCCAGAGGGTAAAGTTATATGAGTGGCTCTGCCTGAGTTTAAAAGACAGAGAGAGTTTAGATGGAGGAAGCGCTCGAGGGTACGGCCCCGGGGACAGGTGCGGTCGGTAGCTCCCCCCAAGCAGCATTATGAGCGTTGAAGTCGCCCAATAGCACAACAGGGGTGGGAAGCTGATCATAAATATTGTTGAGAGATGATATATCAATAATGCCACCTGGTGGTAGGTATATGGAACAAACTGTTAGTTTTGTTCGGCCGAGATCAACCCGGGCGGCAACTGCTTGTAATGAGGTGTTTAATGGAATACTATAGCAGGGGGCGGAGTGGTGTACCGCCACCAGTACTCCTCCGTATGCAATTGTTGTACTGAAAACTTCTTTTCTAAAGGTGTTATAGTTCTTGATATTTATACTTGAGTTAGGAGAAAGTTTTGTTTCTTGTAGGCATATTATTACTGGTTTATATTCCGCCAGCATATATTGGAAATCTGAGAAATTTGCACGGAGGCCTCGGCAATTCCATTGCATTATTGTGTTTGCGTTCATTGTGTATTATTTATGGAAGCGGTCTTTTCGGGTTAGTGGGAAGGCTTAAAGACCCTACCTCCAGTGGGTGATAGTCACCCCTTGGCCCCTTTGACCGTTCCAGGGGTGGGCCCAGCGTGTTTTGGGCGTGAGTGGCTTCCTCCTCTGGAGGTCTCCAGGGAGGATCCACGCGCTCTGGATGTCTGGGGCTGATCCGGAGGGGTACCAGTAGCCGGGCGCTTAGTGGGCGATCGCCCCCCGCGCTACCGGCTCGAAGTTTCTACGCACAGCCGCCACTGATGGTGTCGGGTTTGGCGGCTGCGAGGCTGGTGTGGTCGGGGAGGCTGCAAGAGCATCACCCTTAGGAGGTACGATAGGGGACGGTGGGCGGCGCCTCCCCGTGGGAGAGTGTTTGCCCCCTCTTCCCACAACTATCCACCCCTCAGCATCGGAAAGGGGTTCAGATTCGGGAGGGGCACCAGGTGCCGTCTCTGGTTCACCAGCAGGAGCAACCGGCCGGTGGTCGGGAGCGGGGACTTTGCCCCGCTCCCCACCCCCGGCAGGTGCCAGGGGCGGGGGATGGAAGCGGGAGCAGCGCCCCGCTCCGCGACCCAGCCCCCATAGGAGGGGGCTGTGGAGGAGGTGCCGTCACTGGCCCAGGAGCCGGGGCGGCGGGCTGGCCAGAGATAACCAGCCCCATACTACCTGCCAAGCGGACGAAGTCCGCAATGGTCAGGCGTCGAATGACTTCCTCCGGGGTCATCCGTGGTGATGGTGAGGAACTTCCTGCGGCAGCTGCCTGGGAGTACGTTTTCCGCGGGCAGCGGGCCTCGTATGCCTCCCGGGCCTCACGGAAACTCATACGACCTTTTACCTTGATCGCCATGATCTCCTTCTCCTTTTCAAGCATGGGGCAGTCACGGTCGGCAGCTGAGTGAGGGGTCTGACCTTTCCCGCAGTTAACACAAAACTTATTTGCTAAGCAATCATCGACTACATGATCTGTTGATCCGCATCTCGCACATACTTGCTTCCCCTTACACGTGGTTGTAATAATAATTATTGGGGCTTATCGACGCACCAACTGCCAGGGTCATATGGCGTCGCCAACTCTCTCCCTGTTGGAAGGGTTGCTCGGGAGCCAGCTTGCTCCTTGTTCAGGGAAGCCGCCGGGCCTTGAACCCGGGTCGGCTGCGTGGAAGCCAGCTACGACACGTGGTTGTGGTGTGACCGTATCGCTGGCACCGAAAACATCTCATAGGTGATGGGATGAAGAGTCGGACACCGATTCTGACATATCCTACAAATACGTGATCGGGAACGTCTGTCTTATCGAAGGTGAGAACAATTGTGTCACTTTCCTCTACTTCGGCACCTCTCCTAGTTTTCATACGCCGCGCCTCAACTACACCAAAGCCGGCAAGGCCGTCAACAATTTCCTCCTCACAAACACCCCTCAGGTCCGGACAACGGATGACACCTTTCGAGAAGTTTTTTGTACGATGCGCTTCAACAGAAATGGAAATTTTGCACGTCTTTTGGAAACCAGAATCCTTCCTCGTGAAAGTCAGTTCCGACACAGAAAGTGCGCGCTCTGCGTCCTCGGTTTTCGCGAACTCTACCTCCAAAGCTCCATCACGCAAACGCTCACAACGCACTACCTTGCCAAGATGATCAAGCGCCTCTTTTCGTTTGAAGGGTGACAGTGACCCAAGGGATGTGTTCCGTCCTCGCATCACTAGGACACGGGGACAGGACGGTTTCGCAGCTGGTTTTTGCGGACCAGGTGGCACGGCTCGGTCTGTCCCTCCCCCTCTAGGGGGGTGGGAGGTGTCGACCTCCTGTGGAGGGTGAGGAGAGAGGTTTGTGGTGTTAGTATCCATGAGAATGTGTTTAGTTTCAGCCAGCAACGTGTGCCCCCCTTCGAACGAGGGTGCTACTAGGCGAGACGACACACGGGCTGGCTATACGGGGGAGACGCCGCCGTTACAGAGGGGGAGAGACTCACCAAACCCCCCCTGCCCCGACGACGGTCCCCCCTTGCACCTAGCCTAGACGACCCCGGGCGGGGCCCGGACACCCCACCCTCCCCAGGTGAAGTTGGGACCTCACCCAAGGAGGGAGGGGCAGCCGAGCCCCACCAAAGGCCAACAGACTTTTACAATGCTGCTACTCTTGTCGATGCCCTCAAGAGTTCCCCGCCCTTGCGGAAATCCAGACCAAAGTAGAGTGTTGCTAGAGGACGACGAACGAACACAGCGCCTCCCCTCAGCTCAGCTACCAGGACTCCTTCATCCCGGGGTACGGGTCGGTGCGCAGCACACCTTAAAAAGACAGGCGCCCTCGCACGGCCTCATCGGAGCAGGCGACTACCACCTGCTCGTCACAACTGATTCCCGGCTGGTCCGAGAGAAGCGAGCCCCCGGCCTGCAGGGCCGGCGATTAGAGGGATCCAATCGTCAGCCACACGAGCCGGAGGCCCACATACACCCAGACCATCCAGGAATCATAGGCACGTGCGGGGACGCCCATAACACTGGGAAAAAATGGGAAACTGGGAAGTTATGAGTTGGAAAAGGAGGAGGGTCGGTATGCGCTGTCCAGCCCAGACGCGCGCCGCACGCGACCGAGGTGCCCACACTCAAGACGAGCCAGAATGCACACACCCCCGCCACCCGCGGAGACACGCCGGGCCAGACAACGCAGACAGTGGGCAGGAGAGGTGTTTAGGAGTGGACAGAAAGGATACGGGTGGAAAGACATGGGGAGATAAGGAAATAAGGAAAGAAGAGGAAAAGGAACAATGAGTTGGTGGGATTTGAATTTAGGAAGGCCAAGAAAGGATGAGGATGGCAGTTTCGATTTGGCCTCTCGCCCGAAGACGAGGGGCGAAACCCATCCTGCCAACTGGGGTCGCGGGTGTCGTCACATCCCGTGCCCAATTATCCATGTGCCGGACCAGTCAGCAGGTGCCAACAAGTCCAGCAGATGAAAATCGGTCCCCTGCGGGGGAAGATCCTTTAGATCAGGGGCACCCGGATCTAAAGGATTTCTCCTCTGTCTCCTACATCTTGATCCGCCCCTTCTTGTCTTTTTGAGCGTCTCTCACTTCTCGTGCAGGCGGTTCACCTGTCCCAGCGCGCGCTGCCTCTTCTGCACCGGGATATGCGCGCACTGCCAGAAGGGTATTACGGCGGTCATTGTCTCCACCGGTCATCAGCCTCACCTGAATGTTGACGTTCCATATGCGCCAGGATAGGGTAAGGGCGGGTAAGAGTACGCATGAGATGAGAGTACGCAGCAGCTGTTTTGGTTACTTAACAACCACTGAGATCGTAGATACCCTGGTATAAAAAAGCAAGGTCAGTGCCTAGGCTGTACACCAAAATTCAACGTGCTCCTGTTCTTCCCGCGGGAGAACATAGCAGAATAAGTTTCTGGGCACTCTTGAAGTGTAAATATTCTTCTTGTTTTGAATACTCTTGCGTTAGTGTGCGTCGCGTTGCATCAGTATATTATTTGTACCATATCACGGTGGTGGAAGTGGTGGAAGTGATGGGAGTCCGATATCAGTGGAAATGCTTATGTTAGTGCGCGTCGCGTTGCATCAGTATACTATTTGTAACATATCATGGTGGTGGAAGCGCAAATACTTTATAACAGTGTAAACGCTATCTTAAGCCACTAAGTTCGACCAAACGGATCAAGCGGTGATCGAACCAATGGTGCAGAAAATTATTTGAGGGCTTGCCACTGGTTAGCACACCAGCCCCGCCCGTAGATAGCGAGAACTAGGCACGTGGTAAATACTTGTGTCCTGTACAATCGATTCGGAGGACATATTTAACAATCGATTTCCCGCATTAGCAAGTATAAGAAACGACTGGAGCGTTTGACAGGCAGCACTGGTCTACCAGCAGTGCCCCTGGGACCACCTCCAGTCACGATGTAAGTACTTGTTCTCTTACGCTCTTTTCTTTAGGTTTATCTCTCTGTTTAGGCTCTGGTGTCTGGGTGACTTCTGACTGATTGACTGACTGGTTATTTCCTGACCATATTTTACGGTGACATAAATGCACGCAATAATACCTATGCTCTTTGCCTTTTCTATTGCGACCGAGGTATCAGATCCAGGCGTAAAAGTAAATGAAATACTGACCTCCAGATTGAGACTAATGAATCTTGCATTTCGCTCCTCTGTTCACCCATACCGTAATCTTACATTACGCCATACACAAACTCAAAAATATATTTCACAGAAGTAATATTTCTTAACTGGGTAAACTTGTAGACCATGCTTCTATTATCAAAACTATCGTATTTTGGACTGTCACCAGTAAGAAATCTGAGCTAGGAGTGTGCTCCAGGACCGGAGCTCACGCTAAAACGCCTGCCAACATGTTTATGAAGAATTTCTTCCCAAGGGAGCATATCCAGCAAGAGTACGCAGGAGACCATTGGGCAAGAGTACGCATGCTTAAGAGATAGGAAAATTTAATTTTCGCTCGGAACAGAGTCCGCAATTCATATTTGGAAAACCAAACGTTGCAACATAGTTCTTATGTATTGAGAACGATATAAAATCATACAATCACCTAGTTTCGCGACAAAAAATCTTCGCGACATGGCCTGTGCACCTAAAGCACAGCGGGGCATCAATGCATACTCCAGCCGCCTCTCTTGCGTACTCTTACCGACCCACTCCGGCAAGAGTACGCACGTGACTTTTTATTTTTGATGGGCTCGTGGCGAGTTCCTTTCAGATACACCGAGTTGAAACATGGACCATGCGTAGATAATTCTTCAGGCTAAACAACCACATACAAATTTTTGTTGTTAGACTTAGAGGAGAAAAGTGAAAGCCTTGAGAAAGTTAAGTGCGTACTATTGCACTGACTTCCCCTACGACCTACGAGCATCGCAACATCCCTATGACTGAGCACAAGTCCAAAGAGCACGAAACGTTTTAAAATGACCCGATAAAGCAAGTCGCTCTTACACCCGTCGTGGTGAAATGCTTTACGTTCCTAAGCAGAGCCAGAAGGAAGGTGCCCAGAATCACAAGTGTTCAGTAGAATATGTTATTTAGCTCCAATATGATTTGATCAATGCAAAATAGTTACAGATTGTTGGTGAGAATGTTTTTTTAATCCTGAAAAAAAACTTTTTTCGCAAAAATAGCAACTTAAACCTCCTCGAGCGACCTGTAAATATAAAAATTTTTCAATAAAAATTTACACACGTTTTTGCCAGGGATAGAACAGATCGGCTGCCCGTCCCAGTGAAAATTCAAAATTTCTAAAATAAGTGGCACCCTACCCTTCAGTTGTGTTTTACGCCCTTCGACGAATATTGCTTCTTACGTAATGAGTACCCTCTTCGGTCAATTTGCCCCTCCAGTAACCTCCCGGCCCGTGTCAAACATATCATCCCCCATCAGCCTAACAACCCCTCACCACCCCTTCGTCAGCCACCCCCCAACAAAAATCCTGAATGCGCGCCTGGCAATACCCCATTTATATAGGTATCAAGATAGGCATAAAGATGTCCCGTCACGTGGCATGTTATGCGGAAATTTCGTCCATTTTAGCTCGAATCCGCAGTTTTCGAGCCGATCCATGTATAAGTGATCGAAAAGCATCTGTGAGGCGTGCGTCCATCCCTCCTCAGCTGTCCCGCCCTATTCCCGCCCACTCGCCCGGCTCGGCGCTACAGCGTACGGTAACTTCTAAAGTGTTTGGTCGGCAGCAGAACGATAACTATGCAACAGCCAGTATGTGTAACTGTGCGTATGAGAGGTGCAACCATGCAAAAATTTCCCCAGGTCGGGGGCGCAATAATATTAAAAAAGGTCCTGCTGTTCAGCTTTATGGAGAAATGTCTTCACGTCAAAATGTATAGGTGACCTGACATAAACTAATGTCACAGGAGGTCATGAAAAGAAAATGTCATTGGGAAAAACACGTTAGTTTTGGTTCCAAAGCTCTATTGCGATTTCATAATATGTTACTGTAAACTGACCGTCAATCGACGCCTGCTGTGTGTTTTTGGAAGCTTAAAAGTGGCTTGTTGCGTCTTGATACACACTTTATATCAAATAAATTTTCGTCGTCTTTACTTTATGAAATTTACTCTTTCTTAAAATTTTCTTTGTCTTCAAATAAATTTAGTGGCTTTGACATCGAATTTTAGGACAAAAATATTACTAATTTCAACTAGCTTTGGGATGTCACCTTCGAAGAAATTAGCTCAAAAGTCCCATGACCCCAATTTTGGAATACTCAAACTTATGAATAACCAGATTCTTCTTAGGAGTTCGGTGTGTAAAATGAGAGGAAAATTGTAGTTATCAAGACAATAATATCTAAATTTTGGGCTGTTAAAGAGATACTTACAACGCTGGGCTTTTCAACATTGCCTGTAACCATATCTCCGGAAAATAACATGAAAACATATTTCGACGCCAGTAATAATCGCCTCCGTGCTCTTGAACTCCCTCATGTGCAAAATTTGAAGCAGAATGGTTGGCTTTGGGACACTGGTTGTCGTTCGGCAGAATGACCCGGTATTATGTACACCAAAATACGGGGGAAACGTCAGAAAAATGATAATGTGCTCCGTGCTTCCGCTCATAAGATATGAAATTTTTTGAACTTGGGAGCACAAATTTTCATCAATTTATGTAGGATTTAGCTTGTATCCCGTTAGTCTCTGACACTTGTTACTCACTTGAAGGCAAAACGAATGCGTCCCTTTCTCTTGGGACATCATGTACATCAATTTATCAATATATCGATTTTAAACATTGCTTTCATGCACTCAATGCATCAAACTAAATGAGAACACGAAACTGTTTATGACTTTATTCGCAGAAATGCCAGCAGCACAAAGGTTGCATAATTCAAGAGTACCGCGCTGCAGTGTGACACAACAATTCGAATACGTTTGTAAGCAGTGGCGTCTGTTCCGAAAAAAATGTTTTTTTTTCTTCAAGTCAGTGAAGCAGCCTGGATTCAGCAAGATTCTCAATATAGAAAACGAACTTCGTAAGTAAGTTCTAAGACAGAGCGGAAAACTATACGGAAAACAATATCCACTCATATTTCTGCAGATGGATGATTTCTTACTCATCACACACGGTGGCGTAGTCTCCTGGCAGAGGGCCCAGTTGATGACGTGGTGGATGTAGTTCTCCTCCAGACTGCCTCGCAGCAGGTGGGCGCCAGGACCACGGGCGAAGATGCCGACGTCGTCTCCGCCGTGGGTCTCCTTGGGCAGGTAGATGCCGGCCACCTGCTTGTAGTGAGGGTCGCGCCACTCGGCGTCGGGGCCCTCATCCATCAGACCGGCGCGCTTGGCGACGTACTGCTCCTTGGTGCGAGAGCCTCCGGGTCCGTTCTGGTAGGACAGGATGGGGTAGGGCAGACTGGGAGGCGGGCCACCCTTCTGCATACCACCAGCCAGGAAGGAGGCAGGGCCGTACATGTCCAGGCCACGCTCCGGGTAGCCGTTGATCTTGAAGGTGTGAGCGTGGTCGGAAGAGACCACGATGAGGGTGTCCTCAATGTCGGTGTTATCCACGGCGTACTGAACGACCTCCTCCAGCTCAACGGTCTCGTCGATGGCCGTGTAGGCGTTACCATAGTGATGTCCGTGGTCGATCTTGGCTCCCTCGACAAACATGACAAAGCCATTGGGTCCACGCTTCAGGATCTCCAGCGCCTTCTTCACCATCATAGTGAGGTTTACGTCGTCGGGGGTCTGGAAGGCACGGTACTGCATGTGGCTGCGACTGAACAGACCCAGAACGTAGTCGGCAGAGGTGGCATCGAAGTTGTTCAGCTCGTCCTTGGTGGTGAGGTAGGCGTGGCTGCGTCCAAGAGATTCCTGCTTGTCCTTCCACTCCTGGATCAGGTCACGGCCGTCAAGCCTGGTGCCGCCCTCAACTTCTTTGGGTGTGAACTTACCCCATCCTCCTCCAAAGGCGACGTTGAGGTCGATTCCCTCACGTTCGACAAACTGGGTGGACAGATCCTTCATGACGTTCTTGCAGGAGTCCTTCACGGGTCCAGTCATCCAGGCCATGGCTTCGAAATCACTATCTGACTCCCAGGTACGGTAAGCGGTATGGCCAAAGGTGGCAGCGGGAGAGGCGTGAGTGATACGGGCGGTGGACACCAGACCGACCCACTTACCAGCCTCCACTCCGTAACGGAGGATGGACTTGGGCGAGGAGTTCTCGTTGACGGCGTCGCAGTTCCAGATGAGGACGGAGCAGTCAACACCAACTGTCAGGAAGTTGCCCTTGGCGCCGGTCAGGTAGGCGGTGGCGGTGGAGGCAGAGTCGGCCGTCCAGCGGTCGCAGTTGTAGGTCTTGGAAAGACCAGTGTACGGGAACTTCTCCCAGGAGAGCATGGTGTGCTCGGGCACATCGGCTCCATGCAGCAGACCCTTCTGCTTCCTAGCGGCGGCCAGGGTGTGGATCGACATACCGTCACCAATGAAGAGGATGGCGTTCTTGGCCTGCTTGTGGTACACCTTATCCTGCAGCTTTTCAGCGATGATCTCCTGAGCCATGTTCTTCCAGAAGGTCGAATCCAGAGACTTACCAGAGCGGGAGAGAGAGCCTCCCTTACCTAGACCCATCTTCTCCTGGACCTCCTGGTAGGAGGAGCCCCACATCTCGTGCATCTGCATCTCGTCCTCATCCTCCACCCTGGAGTCCAGGGGCACGGAGGCAGCGAGGGCGATCAGGCAGATGGCCACCAACAGTTTCATGGTTGGTTGTCGTCGGCTGACGGTGGTCAGACGAGGATGCTTTGGCTCTCGGTGACTGGCTATTTATACCAATGGCGTTGTGGACACGTGTTCAGAACACTTGTGCAAAGTGTATTGGTTTGCCGCTTAGGGCTAACGCTACGTAGATGCGGCCATCATATGTAAAATAAACCTTCTTTAAAATTTGTGTTGGAATAGTAAGGTTAGGGACATCCGGCTCCCACTTTTCTTACAAAATGTTTCGATTTCAGTTAAATTGGGAGGAAGTTAAAAATCATAAACAGCCGTGGGGACGTCAACAAGGAGCTCAAATTTGATGAGTTTTATGCTACAGCGGAGAGAGTTTTCGGTCAGAGTGCGGATCTAGGCAATGGAATCGGGTATTGGAATGGAATGGAATGGGTACTTGGGTTCAAAATAATGGGAAATTGTTTTAAAGAAAATTGTCGAAAACCGGGAGTTTCGGGCAAAATTACTTTCCCCTATCCCCTGGATCCGCCGGTGCTTATCAGGAACAGGTTGAGGCAAACCTTCTTCATCTCCAGACTGCTTCAATAGACTGGTCGTCCATGCCATGTGCCTCCACCAAAGGCAAGTGTGATATTCTTGAAGAACATTCTTGCTAGAACTACATCGTGTTGTCCCACTCCGCTCCGTTCCAGCTCGTAAGCCGGTTGTGTTGCCACTCTCACACCACACACGTCGCATTATTCATCAGGGCACGTAGCACTGGTACAGCCCCCCCCCCCCCCCCCGGGTACAAAAATTTGAACCGCATGAGCAAAGTTGCTATTCGCCGTGATTTGCGCCAATTTTTTCGGAACAAAATTCTGCAGAAAGGTCGTGGTAGGTTTTGGCAGCTTTAACGACCCGTCTTGAGCAAAAAAAGACTAACACTCAACTCTTTGATATGACTCCGGATGCACTTAACGACTATTATGTTTCGGTTGGACCAAACACCACGACCTCTATGCCCACTCCAACGACGCGCATTCCAGTGTGACTACCTCGCGTCACCACCTCCACATTCACCGTCCAGCCCATCGACATACAGACCTCTGCACACCACACCTCTCAGCATGAAGCCATCCATCAACACCGGAAGTGATAGTCTGACCATGGAATAGAGATACGGAATGGAGACCTCAATGCAAACCCACCCCGCTTTGGGTGCCAATCTAGGACATGTATCTGTATCGGTATCTGTACTCCATGGGTCTGACCATGGTTATGCTCTTTAAATTATTTTCTTCTATTGGATTTTTGGTTTTTGGGCATCATTAACTCGAGCCATGTTACGGGCCAAATTCTCTATGAATGGAAACGTGCGCTGACAACCCCCAATCCAAAAGCTAAAGCTCTAGCTGGACCAGCCAACACGAGACCAATTACTATCTGCCCACCCCCGATGAACTGTTAGAAAAGTCGTTCGGAATCAATTAGTCAACTACCTCGAAAAGAACCATATGTTTGTTGATTGTTCGTAAATAACCAAGAACGTGAGACAAAATTATGGTAGGTATACTGGAGTAGAATTTTTCCCGAACCATCATGGCCCGACAGCTATTGTGCCGTTAGAAACTGCTCAAAACCGTTATACTATTCGACTTTGCATTATAAAATTGGAACCCGTATTTGTGCCTCAAATCTACATTTTTACCGCTTTGAAATTAGAGACAGTCCCACCTGTGAGCGTCGTCAAAACGAAACTGAAACAGTCGAACATAAGTAATTTTTATATCCACCTGTACGTTTGTTCTGGACAAGTTGGCAGGTCCTCCTGGGGAGCTGGGGAATCGATGTAAATCTGAACGTTTCGCAAGTTATAACCAGGGTATAACAAAAGCTCCATAGCAGATCATGCAATCATAATTTCTAAATGTTTGCTACAAAATTCTTCAGATGTCCTAAACATTCCACATTATAAACGCATTCTCAAAATGAATATTGATTCTGAAAGATGCGCCGCAATCATCAGTGGATGTAATGAACGGTTTGATAAGAAATGGCAGGGTCTCCACACTCGCATATAACGTCTTTGTTTCGGTTGTCTTATGTGCAGTTTACAAGCGTGGTGTTTGGTATTAATTTGGGGTTAGAACAACCATGCATTTTGTGATAATGCGTATACCAAAAAATTGTAATACAGTATATAATACATATAATATAATACATATAATACAATGTAATACAGTATTGTAATACAAAATATATTAGCGCCAACACAGGCACCATTTCATGTAAACATGTTGGCAGTGTTGGGTATGTAAGCCCAGCTATGGACACTGAAGCTGGAGTTGGTTTACTTTTTCATCCCTCACTAAGAGCACGTGTGAAGAGTACAGTGTCATTCCACGCCAATTACTACAACCAAAAATCAGACCTCTACCGCATTGCTACACTTTGGTTCGAAAACTACCTAAGACGTTATATCCGACAAGTTCAGCTCGAACCTTTGGTTACTGGTGCAGTAACAAGATCCGGTAAAAAAAACAAACGCATGGAAATTTTTCAAGGCGGCGGTCTCTCTTGCGGGTTATGCCTTCTCTTCACCAACGACCTCTCTCCACGTCGAAGGTGACGTGGTCATCACGCAGTTCGCAGATGACACCTCGATTCTAATAACTGGTAAAAAGAAAGACTTTTTAAATCTTATTCGGCGAGCGGAAATTGCACTAGATTCTCTTCTTGAATGGTTCTGTGCAAACAGAATGAAAGTGAAGACCACCAAAACTCAGATGATGGTCAAATAATTGTTGGGGTTTAACGACGCACCAACTGCCAGGGTCATACAGCGTCGCCAACTCTCACCCTGTTCGAAGGGGTTTTGGGGATCAGATCGACTTATTCAGAGGCTCCGCCGGGACTTGAACCCGGGACCGGTGGCTTAGAAGACAACGGTACGATCTACTAAGCCACCTCATCCCCTCAGATGATGGTCCTAGGAACAAAAAAGATGCTATGAAATTTTCCCAAACTTATTCTTAAATTCGGAAATCCAATTATCAACCACTCAAAAGTTGTTGAAAGTTTCGAATTTTCACTTGATCGTCGTCTAAATGTCGAACAATATGTAAGTTCGGTCCGGAAGAAATGCAACAGCCTTCTAATCTCATTGGCTCACGTTCGTCATGTTGTGCCGGCTCCGCTGATGCCCCAAATCGTCCAGTCTCTCGATATGCCTGCAGTTCGTTAATGCCTGTGCCTTTACGGTTTATGCAACTCTACTCAGACTCGCAAAATTCAAAGACCACCAACTTCTGCGCCAGGGTATGTAGGCAACACGATCACATTTCCGACGTTGTTGAGCGACTGAAGTGGCTGGACGCCAAACTCCTCATTCACTATCACAACCTTTGCTCACTTTCCAAAACTATTCGCACTGGCACTCCACCACACATAGCTAACGTCGCAGGTCCACCACCCAACATCATTCGCAACCACACAACATGTCAGTGAGCGAAACTGTCCCTCCCGCGCATCCGAACTGAAGTCGGGCGACATAGGTTGGCCTACCGGGGATAGCTCTGCTGAACGAGCTGGACGTAGAAGGCGACGTGCCCTTTGCGGCAACCGTAAGATATGTTGCTGGAGAGACATCTCAGGGATTTGCAGTTATGGTAATCGTTTTATGTGTGATTTCACTCTGTATGCATGAGTTTATCTGGCTTTAACCCTCGTTTTTATCTTATTTCAAGCATTGCCTTCTTTTTAATATCTGAGGTGGAAACACGAAAAGCCACCCCATTGTTTTTACCTTGTGGATTGTTTCCTTCTATACTGAACTGAACTGAAGGAAAAAAGTGAATTGGAACTTCTTGCCCGTGGTGACACTTGTGTCTTTTAAGGTTAAAAGTGCAGTAGTTACCCGTTAACAAAGGGAAAAAGATTCATCTGCTGAATTCATGCGGAAAAACGCACGTCCGAAAAAAGTTAAAAGTCCTCCTAAAGCTCAAAGTACACTGCGCACCAAGTATCTTTCGTTTGCCCCGTGTGCTCGTCTTTAATTGCATGTTTATGTTTAATAGTTTCGCTTTCTCGCTTTTTCCCTTTTTCTTTTTCATTTTAACCTTTGTACTTTTTGGTTTGCTGAGTGCTCACTTTTTGGTCATATCTCTTTCTCGACTTGTTTGACAACTGTAACTGCCAAATTAAAATGTCTCTCGTACCATTGAGTCAGTGCATGGCAAAACCAGTCTGGCGTTGGGTTGAGCCTGTTCATAAGCCATGGGCGGATCCAGGGGAAATTTCATCTGGGGGCACATGCCACCGCTACATCTTACCGTCCTGGTGCCTCACCGAACCGCGCTTCCCGGGTATAAGCAGGTGCAGAATATGCTGGCTGTCACAAACTCAATGCGACGTATGCCTCCTCTGTCACAAAAAGCTGCAAATGATAATTGTATACTTGAATAGTATTTCCAATATGCTGAATGTCATCTACCTGTCTCTTACTTTTTGCAACAGACAAGGTTCAAGCACCAAGCCATTACTGCATGAAAGTATTAAACTGTGTTTTCATTTTTAAATCATGTTTATGTTTTGGAAGGAAAATTTCCAATTATGGATCATTGTTTCCAGTATTGGGATCATAACTTTTATTGGCAACTCTGACTGCAGTTTCCCCCAATGACATGCATTTCCTTTTTGAAAAAGTTTCCATTTTTGGAAGGCGTGTTTCCAATTATGGTACATTTCCCCATGATTAAATGTGGCAATTATCATGAAAATAATTATTATTGGGAACTAATCTATGAATGGGAGCGTGCACCTACACACAATTGGGAACCCTGATCACAGCTTCCCCCACTGAACTTCATCTCACATATCAACAAAAGGGACAAAAATGTCAATGTCAACATAGGATTTGGATCTACCTAAAATGTGTTGGTAAAGTGGACCTTAGGTAGCATTTTTATAGACAGATCAAATGCTTTAAATTTTCCCCCAACACCTGATTTTCACCTGCCTGTTCATTCCTTCTTCAGTAAAAACTCTGAGGCAACTACCCTCATAGATGTAAAATTATGTCTATTGGCCTAATAGGTACCTACAGAGGTATTGGAAGTCTCATACCAAAGAAAGATTCAGTGTAGTCAAAGTCCTGCTTTAACTCCATGCAGTTCAGGTCCTGTGTGTTGCTTACCACCACTGGTAGTAAGCAACACACCCCCAACCAGCGTTTTCAAAGTCTCTTTCTTCTGAGATTTTCTGCGATTTCCTGAGATGAGAAGGGGTCTACTAAGCCCCCTCCAGTGCATGTTAGTGTGTGTTTTAACACTTTGTGGAGGACTGCATTGGCACACATTTGCTATCTGTACAATATTGACATAATTTGATCATGAAATCTCACCTGAATTGCTGTTGTTGCCAGTCTGTTGCTGGCGCCAGCTCTCCCAACTTCCTCCAGCTCCAAATCTACCTAACCAATCTTGATCTAGGCAAAATAAGGTAAGGCACAAGCAAGCTAAGGAATGAAAAACCAAGTGTGATATGTGAAAGTGCATCAGTCTCAAAGTAGCCTGCATTCATCTTAGATTAGCCATGGGCAGCACTATTTATTCCAGCCAGTTTTAGCCTGCACTTATCTCAGATATACCCCAAAAATATGCCCTAAAAGTGGATTCCCACCTGTGTACATTTTTGGCAGGCTTTACATTGACATCAAATAAACATTACGAACTTGTCTTGTCGCTGTTGCGTAGTTTAGGTAGAATTGCTGCCCAGCTATGTTTATTTCTTTCACTCATTTAGTACTTTTCTTAGTAGCTTTTAGGCGTACTTAATACTAAATTCAAAGAAATAGGACCGCTAAATCGAAGAGACTCAAGCTTTAAATATTATTTAACCTGACAAAATGGACAGAAAAATACTTGATAACGTATTTTGTTATCTTTAATGCCTTAAATATGCCCACAATCATGTATTTCTCGAAAAATGACTGTCACATTTCGGGCATCTAGGCGGCAACTTTCTGGCAACTACTAACAATCGGCACCATTGGGCTGCATGTTAAAATCTGGCAACTGTGACAGCGGTTTCCGGGTTTTCTGCAGCGGGGTCCCTCGTTTTAGTAGAAACTGAACACAGTACCAATATTGTATCACTGATGGTACGCTGTGCAATTGAAGAACAGAGTTGCTAAATTAAATTTATCGCTACACGCTTCATTCTGTATTTCGAAAATATGCGGTTTGATTTTGAACCATACTGTCACCATCGCAATTTTGTCACACTTATGCACCTCAATTTTCATAAATGTGTCACAAACCCCAGTAGCCGAGTTGGCAAGTTTCGCACCTCTGGGTATAAGTGGCTCTAGGATTTCCGATGGGGGAGTGGGGTAGGGGTGCATCTGGTCAAACAGTGTCATTCTGAACAAAGGGGCGCCATTTTTTAAGAACCCACCAATCAAATACTGCTGGGAAGGTGGCTGGATCTGTTTCAGATCGGTACCAACGACATTTTATGGGGGCACGGAGTCTAGATATGAGGGCACGTAGTCTCGATTGGGAGAGGCTTGCGTCGTCTTAATCTCCCTATGTCCTGACATTTACCCCCCGGATCTTCCTATGCTCAAGTAGAATTTAACTAGTGTTTCCCCGTTCGAAGCTGTGTATCCAGGGAACGTGGACCATCCTGATCCGGAACTCTGCACCCCATGGGACCACCCCGGCAACTCCTGAAACGCCGCTTCCCATCTCCTACCCCAATGCGCCACCCGAAAACTTAGTTTTTCGTAGCTCTTCCTTGGTCCAGGCGCCCCTCCAACCCCCTCTTCCCCTTTCCCAATCGTAAATCCTGAATCCTTTTATACTCAGCTCAGCGCCCATGACTTGCGGTGGTACCCCTTGAAATGATATCCCCTTAGGATAGTCGAGGCATTCGTGATATGACACATCACATCCAATATAAAACGAGAACATTTTCAATCTGGCCTACAATACCTCTCCGATATATTTACTTGTAGATAGCTCCCGTACATGCTCCTAATTAAATGTCACTTGAGGTGTTCCTGATGCATGTATGTACAAAAAGTGCAAGTTCCGAGAAATTTTAGAGGCCCGGGCCCGGCCTGAGGCTATTTTCAGTAAGCCCGTCATCAAGCCCAGCCTTTGTAGGGCTAACGACTCAATGAGCCCGTGCCAAAGTTATCAGAGGTGGGAGGGTCACCATTCCTTGCCTCTTCCTGTTGTGGAGATCCAGAGCCCACTGGTGGTCTACTGCGACTCCAACGCATTGCGAGGGACGATTTCCACGGAATTCATTCCCTTAATTGCCGTGCCCACAACACTTGTACCTGAATCTGACCGAGCTACCGAGGGCTCGTCGGCTATTGTGCCTGGCACAACTGGCAGATAATTACACAGCCTGAAATTAAACAACACTTAACCGCATTTACCCAGGTGGCCTCAACAGCCACAGTAAGCGACATGAAACCACCAACAGGTGCCGGTATTTAGCCTCGTGGTCACCCGAGCTGACCATGTGTGGTGATACTTCACCAGTTGTCCACGACTACGTGGATGGGACTGAAATTATCAACATATGTCAGCACTTAGCCTCGTGGTCAGACCTTACCAGTTGCGGTGACAGACACGCCAAGATGAAATATTTGTCAAAAATAAATTTTGTGCTCTCAGAACAGCTAATTCCAATACATTCAGTGGTCAGAAACACACGAAACCTTTTATTTCGATTATATCCCCATTATGGTAGGTCACACTGTGGCAATTTTCCCAGAACCTGTCTCTTGACCCTCGCCCCGGTGGGGGTGGGGGTGGTAGTGATTAATCACCTCTCGGGTTTTTTTCTGGTGGCACGAAAAAAACGGCTGCGCGAAGCTCCGCCGTACTTGGCACACCTTATCCTTCATCAATTCCGCAACTTTTTCCAAAACTTTAAGGCTTGGTCATCTCAGGTAAGATCACCAGTGCAGGTTAGGTGACCTCACCTCCAAAAATGTTTAAGAGGGCATGAGAAAGAAAAGGTGAATCTATCCAATTGAAACTTATGCTTCATAATGGGCCCGCCGAGTGCTACAAAATATATTCCAATATTTTGCATATCGATGACCAAGGGTCAGGAACAAATCGTGACCTTTCCATGGGAAATTCATGGGAAAATGGAAATTGGCCGGAAAATTGCTCAATTTCTGTAGATACTGCTTGAAATAGTATAATAGTATGCTTTGGCAAATACTTTTGTATTCTCCAAATCATAGTATCCTAGGCTTCTTTATGGATTCATGTTGCAAGTTTGGGCCTGTGACTTTCAGGAGGTCATCTGGGGCTACTTAACAACCGCCCCGATGGGCCCCCGACCAACCTCCGCCGTGTTGGGGGTGGTTCAAACACCCCTCTCGAACTCGGCTCCTATGCCGGATAGCGAAAAACGTGAACGCTGGCAAATAGCTCATGATTAGCTCATGATTGCTCATGATTGAGTAATGGTGAAACATTTTTGGTGGATTCCTATTGCATGCAGACTTCAGTTCTTGTTGTAGAAATTATAACATTTTTGCCACTTTTATGATGTTTGTGTCGTCCAGGACTGAATGAATCATCTTTCTTGCGGCAGATCGCAACATTGAAACTGGCCTGCCAAATAACACTCTACCACTTAAAATTCGAGAACCAACAAAATATAAACGCGAGTTCAGAAACACCGTGACTTACGCTTCATTCTTGTGGTTCTGAGCTATGTTGCTGTGGTCCGGCGGCCATACCTGGAACACTTCTGACTGTCCTACACAAGACATCACCTGTGGCCAATTATATCGACCGTATGTGAGGTATAAAAGCTCAAGCACACAGTTGTTCAGCGCACCTCACCTCACAGTGAGACAGTCACAGCAAGCAGCTACAACAACCATGAAGCTCTTTGTTGCTGCCTGCCTGGTGGCCCTGGCCGTGGCCGTTCCCCTCGACTCCCGGGTCGAGGACCAAGATGAGCTGGAGATGCACGAGATGAACGCCCCCACTTACCTGGAGGTCCAGGAGAAGGCTGGTCTCGGTGCTAGCCGCACTAAGAGCCTGTCCCGCTCAGGTAAGGTTCTCGACCAGAAGTTCTGGAAGGACATTGCTCAGGACATTCTCAAGACCAAGCTGGCCGACCCCGTTTATGACCACCAGGCCAAGAACGCAGTCCTCTTCATTGGAGACGGTATGTCCATTGCTACTCTGGCCGCTGCCCGTAAGCGCAAGGGTCTCGCTCATGACGCTGACGTGCCTGAGCACACCATGCTGTCTTGGGAGACCTTCCCTTACCTCGGTCTATCCAAGACATACAACTGTGACCGCTGGACCGCTGACTCTGCCTCCACCGCGACCGCCTACCTGACCGGCGCCAAAGGAAACTTCCTCACCGTTGGTGTTGACTGTTCTGTCCTGATCTGGAACTGCGACGCCGTGAACGAGAACTCTTCGCCCAAGTCTATCCTCCGTTACGGAGTTGAGGCTGGTAAGTGGGCCGGCCTGGTGTCCACTGCCCGTATCACCCATGCTTCGCCCGCTGCTACCTTCGGCCACACCGCCTACCGTACCTGGGAATCAGATGCTGATTTCGAGGCTATGGCCTGGATGACCGGTCCCGTCCAGGACTCCTGCAAGAACGTTATGAAGGACCTCTCCACCCAGTTCGTTGAGCGAGAGGGAATCGACCTCAACGTTGCCTTTGGTGGCGGATGGGGTAAGTTTACACCCAAGGAAGTCGAGGGTGGCTCCCGTACGGATGGACGTGACCTGATTCAGGAGTGGAAGGACAAGCAGGCCTCCCTTGGACGCAGCTACGCCTACCTTACCACCAAGGATGAGCTGAACAACTTCGATGCCACCTCTGCCGACTACGTTCTGGGTCTGTTCAGACGCAGTCACATGCAGTACCGCGCCTTCCAGACCGCTGACGATGTCAACCTCACCGAGATGGTGAAGAAGGGTCTTGAGATCTTGAAGCGCGGGCCCAATGGCTTCGTCATGTTTGTCGAGGGAGCCAAGGTTGACCACGGACACCACTACGGTAATGCCTACACCGCCATCGATGAGACCATTGAGCTGGAGGAGGTTGTTCAGCATGTTATGGACAACACTGACGAGACCGAGACTCTCATCGTCGTCTCATCCGACCACTCCCACACCTTCTCCATCAACGGATACCCGGAGCGTGAGCTGGACATGTTCGGCCCTGCCTCGTTCCTGGCTGGTGGCATGCAGAAGGGAGGACCCCGCGCCCAAGCTGCCCTACCCCATCATGCAGTACTCCAACGGCCCGGGCGGCTCCGAGGACTGGAACGAGTACGAGGCCAAGCGCGCGCGTCTGGCTGACCAGAGCGAGCACGCCGAGTGGCGCGATCCGCACTACAAGCAGGTGGCCGGTATCTACCTGCCCAAGGAGACCCACGGCGGCGAGGATGTGGGCATCTTCGCCCGCGGTCCCGGAGCCCACCTGCTGCGTGGCAGTCTGGAGGAGAACGTGATCCACCACGTCATCAACTACGCCCTCTGCCAAGGGAGAATACGCTACAGTCTGTGACAAGAAATAATAGCCTTATCTGGATCTTTGAAGCTTGACTAGATTTCTGGAATGTTTACTAAGTGTGGTATCTAAAGGTTTGGCCTGCTGTCTGTTTTAGGAACAAGTTGTTTAGTGACCTTCGCAAAATAAATACTTTCATTGTTTGATTACACTGGCGTTATTTATAGATGCCATGCAGGGAAGGCTCCGGTAAGATACTACACCGGGCAAGAATAATTTTTTATTTAAGGTGCAAAGATCAGAAAAGAAAATGAGCAAAAATCAGAATATTCATGTATTTTCAAGGGGTCAAGGGGTCTTGGTGGCGCAGTCGGGTAACGCACGTGTCCAGTTCGATCACATCACCTCTGCAATGAGCCAGAGGTTGCGGGATCAAGCCCGCCCAGGGGCAGGTTCAGGCGCCCTACCCTAGCCCCAAGCTAGTTAGTGAGACCTTCCTTTCGATGCTACTTAGCCTCGTAGTTTAACTGGACTCAAGCCGTCCTCCCAACACGCTACGGTGGACTTGGTCTTCGCCGCACAGAAGACGTCGCCCTCCCCAGCTTTATTGCATCCATGCATGGCTGCCGCCAATTGATATCATCTTTGCTTCCTGAACGCTTAGCACAGATATCGGTGCAGGAGTACGGGACAGCCCTAGAAGCAGGGGAGCGAAATGCGAACGGGGCAGATGTTCCAGAGGAGAACGCGAGGAGTAGTCAAAAACACTGGGATGGAATCCTTTCCGAACAAACATTCCTAAAACTTCTCCTCGGTGCAAACCAGTTAACCCGAGCCCGCCTCTTGAGCGCCCGCACCTCTGAAAGCGGGGCCTGGCTGCGCGCTATCCCCTCATCCAGCCTCGGCACGCTCCTTGACGATGTCACACTGAGAATTGCTGTAGCGCTACGCGTTGGTGCAGATGTGTGCATCCCTCACCAATGTCGTTGCGGCTCTACGGCTGACACCAAAGGCTACTACGCCCTCACATGTCGCCTCAGCGCAGGCCGCCTTCCCCGTCATGCAGCCCTCAATGATATCGTAAGACGATCCCTACAGACTGCAGGCCTTCCATCCATCCTGGAGCCTCCTGGCCTGGATCGCGGGGATGGTAAAAGGCCAGACGGTATGACGGTGTTCCCATTCTCCCGGGGAAAGAGCCTGGTGTGGGATGCAACTTGTGTTAACACGTACGCCGCAACAAATATCGGGCAAGCAGCAACATCAGCAGGAGCCGTGGCAGAAGAAGCCGAAGAGCGGATAAAGGAAAAAATATGCGGATCTAATGCAACGATTCCAGTTTCATCCAGTTGCGTTTGAAACTGGTGGAGCCTGCGGCCTAACCACCAATGCCTTCATCCGTAAGCTAGGTTCTCGCCTTGCAGTTGTCTCTGGTGACCGCCGCGGAACTGAATGGCTGCTCCAACGGTTTTCTTTGGCCATTGCTCGCGGGAACGTTGCCTCAATTATTCTCGCACCGCATGCCACTACATTTCCAGGAAAACCAGAGCTCACCAGGCCAGTGCAGGTTCAGGAGAACCAAACAAAGGGTGCACCAAACACGCAGATGCCAACCTGCTCAGGCGTTTCTTGTTCATCTCGCGAAACAACAAACATTGGTCTTTTCACAGCAGTTCCAGGAGAGCCAACAGAAACCAAGTGGTCACTGCAAGAAACACCTGACACCCCCGCGATCCGACAAGAAAAATACCGTCTAGTATTCAAGGAAATGGCAGGCAGGTCCCCCAGAGCGAAAACCGAGCACGCGACGGAACAACTTCCGGAGGAAGCAGGCCCTAGTCGGGACCCGATGGCGGATCCAGAATTGGCTAGGTACCTCAAGCGGGTAAAGGGGAAACAAAACCCTTTCGTTGGTCTCCCCGCATGTACGGCGACTCCCAGAACAGCGGCAAGGAGTGCGGGTCGCCGCCGGTGCCGGCGGTGACGCCATGCACCACACCCCGCCGCTGCAGCCCTCGGTCCGCGCTGGAAGCGTGATACACGCACCGATGCCAATGAAAGCGGAAAAGGCCAGCTTGAAAATGACTTTATCTATATATGACCATGTTCTTCATAATCCTTAGTATGTACAGTGTTAAGGTGAAAAACCACCCCTCAGGGGACCGATCTTCATTTGCCGGATTCGTCCGGCAAGTAAAGATTGGAGCAACGGGGTGTGACGCGCCCTGGGCCCCAGTCAGCCCTGGGAGGCACTTTGTCGCATCGCCGCGGATACATCTTTTCTAGCCCTCCGACGGCCGCCGCCTCTTCCGACTTCCCTCGGTTAGAGTCGGCGTCTGTCGTCGGTGGCTCTGGTGATGAGGTCCGCGGCGATGCTGATGATTGCCTTGCGGGCCCTTTGTTACCTGGTCGGTAACCGTATTGGATCGGGTCAGATCTGTCCTGCACCTCCCAGTATGTAGCTCCTGTTTGTTTTTGTTTTCTTATTTTGTTGATTATTTTTAGTTCCTGTCCTCTTTTTATGCTTCAGTTATTGGTCCCACAGTTATTTGCCTTCTTCGGCATTTTATGGGTGTAAGGCGCCCACTCGAGGCCTATCTCGAGCCCCGGCGACGAGGTTGACGGGATCCTGGGGGTTGAGGTCCCCCTCGGGCGGGTCAGTCCCGAGGGCTCCAACACGCCCCCTTTGGCCCAGATATCTCGATCCAACCGGGGGTAAGCCGTCCGTAGGCTGCCGCGGGCGGCCTAGCTACGCGGCAGTGTCTACGGGCACTGTCGCTCGGTCCAGCTGGGCAGGGGGGATTTGTTTCGGGCGTGCGGCGCGGCGCCCTTCGCGGTGGGTACTGTGATAGCTCTTGCCGGGCGCGACGCGGGCCGGGGTTTCGGAAACCGTCGATTTGCGAGACTCCGGCTTGTTGCGCGCGCCTGGTAGACCGCAGTCTCCGCTGCGTTAGGGCTGCCGCGTTTTGCTTCGTCCCGACTCATGGCCCTGCCGGCACACTGGGCTGATGGCGTCAAGGGGGTGGGTGCGTTCTGATCGGAGGGGTTGTGTGAGTACCTCTCGCCCCTCTGAGACGGGCGCACCTGCCCCTGTAGGCACTGTACCAGCCCCCGGGCCCAGCTATTGACAGCTGGCAACCCGGGGGCCCGAAGGTAAATGTCTTTCCCATGGCGTCTTCACTAGCTTCCACCTCCGATGACCAGACTGCATGGACTCCGACCTCTGGCACGACACAGACCACCCTGAGTTCATCCTCCTACACTGCCGCTACGATGGATCGTTTGGAAGTTAGACCCCCCGCGCGGACTAGACCAGAACAGCCTGGCTCATCTATCCCTGTGTGGGACAAGTCTTCTTTCCAGGGTCCTGGTCCTTACTCTAGAGGAGGGCAAGAAAATGAATCCCTTTCAGGTTGCCGAGGCCTTGACTAAATTTGGAAACACGACCCATGTCTATCGGCACTCCGCCAGCAAGTTGGACGTCACCATGCCCTCAGAGAAAGAAACGTGCAGTCTGCTGTCGGCTAAAAGCCTGTCGTACTCTGGAGAAGGAGGAACCTTGGTATCGATACCGGTAACAGTGACTCTCCACCCCACAAAGAACAGCGCTGCTGGTGTTGTTTCTTGTCGGGAGCTTGCTGGGTCAACAGAACAGGACGTATTGAATGGTTTGAAGGAGCAGGGGGTGACACACGTGCGGAGAATGAGTAAGAGGGTGAACGGTGAGCTTGTAGCGACAAACACTTTCGTTCTGACGTTCAATACTAAGGAGCTGCCTCAAACCATCCGTGTAGGCTGGCTTTCCGTGCGCGTTTGTAGGTACGTACCGGACCCCACGCGGTGCTACCGATGTCAGAGATACGGTCATGTGGCCAAGACCTGCAAAGGGCAGGAGATGTGTGCGAGGTGCTCGATGGCAGGCCACGGCTCAGCAGTTTGCAAGGCAGGCGTCCCCAAGTGCATCGGATGTGGTGGTGATCATGAGGCGTGGTCACGCACATGCCCCACGTTCCTCTCTGAGAGGGAAAGGCTGAAAGAGCATGTTCTGGGAAGGTCTCCCAAGGAAAATGTATCACAAGGAGATAGCCGCCGTGAGGTACCTGGCTCTCTCAAGCCGTCCGTGATGGAGGGAACTTTCGTGCGCTCCTCATCCTATCGCGATGCCCTCGTGGGAGGACCTGTGCAGTCGAGATCTCCCGTCAACCTTGATTCCTCCTTGCGAGATATCATGCACATATCGGTCCGTGATTTCATTAGCCTTTACGGTGAACGGGTGCCTCAACCAGTCAACCACTTCAGTACCCAGACCGGTGAAGTTAGGATCACATCTGATAAGTCCGTTCAGACTGACCCAGTGGCCAACTTTGTTATATCCCCATCAGTACCGAAGCCTGACAATCAGAGTGGGCACACAACGGATAAGGGCACCCAAGTGGATCTCGAGGAAGGTTTGCCTGCGTCGGGCGCCGCATCACCAGCGGACCCTTCTGGGGAGAGTACGGGGCCTGATGTGAGTGGGGAGCAGCCAGTCCCTGACACGGGGGATGCTGCTCCAGCAGGAGAGAGGCGCACAAACTGCAGAAACGTGAGTTGGAACGTTCTGCCTCAGCACCACCAAAGGGTCGCAGTTCGCGAAAGGAACAAAGTGCAGCGCTATTGCCAACCTCTGCAGATAGTGACTCTGCACTTATGCCTCCGCCATACCCGCCACCGTCACCGCCGACACAAACACCGCCACCAAAAACAAATGACATGGGTCGCTCAATTTCAGAGTCCTGTGAAGGGAAACGAAGACTTTCCCCTTGTTCAAGCTCAGAAAAGGCATCCCCCCGACACGGCACTAAGAAACACCAAAAACCAGATTTCCTTTTCGGTGACACAAAGGGAAAGAAAATATGGGTGCCAAGAGTGCAAAAAGAGTTCCCCATTAAAATAAAGCAAGCGGGGTCCTTAGAAAGTTTTGGAGAAGTCCAAAATGTTTGGCAAGATGTGCCACGCCCTTCTATTAGTGATGAGAGGCATTCCGGTCCGAGAGTCCGGGAAACATATATAAACAGAAACACAACTTTCGTTCGCCGCTCTCCGCCCAATGGTCTCGGATATCCCGAGCGCACGGAGAGACCACCACAAGCATGGGATGCACGCACGGCTTGGTGCGTATCAGAAATGTACGACGGAAGAAGCTGGGAAACTTAGGTAGAATCTCGGCACATTAGTTTTTTTAAGCTGCTGTTCTTGCTAAACAATGACTTATGCTAGCCTCTTTCTAAGGAGCTTTTGCTGACCGTATATAGTTGAAATCTAATATAATATTAACATTTGAGAATTTCCTGTAATGATGGGCGCAAAATGGCCAAGACGCTGAAAGCGCCCTAAAACCCCAATACACACACACAAGGTGAAAAACCATTGACAAACACATATCCTTTAATTTAATTGAAATACTTTCCATCAAACTTTCCATCAAACCCTGCTTCTGAAAAAATAAAAGCCTCGTAGTTGGTGCATCGGGCAAACTCAAGCAGAAAAGAAAATATTTCTAAAATCGTGCCTTGAGGCTTTTTCGTCATCGAAATGGAGAAATTATCCTCTACTACCCGCCTTTCCCCCGAGAAGAACGTTAAAATTACCCCGAGAAGATGTGAAACCCTGTATTCTCCCACTCCCCGTGGCACATCTTGACCTCAAGCTTTCTATCCCATAAATGGGTTGGTGCCGGTCCCTGGAAGTAGAAATCTAGCAATGAAAAAAATCCTGCCAAAATCAAGGCATTGCTAAAGGCATATTCGCCGAAAAAACTTCATGTTGGGCATTGAACTTTACCTGTCAGACAGTGGTCACACAGAAGTTCGACAAGGGGGAGGCATACCATCGCAAGAGGCGCTGGTCGCACAAAGGAGCATTACCCAAAAAATGGTCCTGAGTAACGGAGTAGGGATAACAGTTTCTAGCCTTAAACATCAGTGCCAAAGGTGGTGGCCGACTCCAAAGGGTTGAAGACCGCTACCGGCACTGACAACCTGTTTAGATGATTACAACAGAAAAAATAGCCGTTATATGAGAATTGAGGAAAACATTATTGTCCATCAGAAAAATAGGAGATTGAATGAAGTTGTTTCGCTATGATATGCTGTTTCGTATCCTGGAACAATCTTGCTAGTTTTACGTGTAATATACAGACAAGCAGAAGCTTTCCTTGAAATTTCTTTAGAAAGAACAATGGAAAAATTGGATAGTGCTTAAGAAGCGCTTTATAATGAAAAACAGCGAGAGCGCAGTAGCAGGTAGCCGTTTCGCGATTTTGAAAACGTTCCGCTAGTGGCGGTAGTGTTTAAAAAAATGGAAGCGGTCAATCTTCTGTTCAAAACTGCAGCAGATGATAGGGGTTATTCCTTGAGTAAGACTCCCCCCCGTGGAGACATCCTCGAGTACCCTATTTGTAAGACATGTCTTGGCAATTTTTCGTGGAAATCGAACGTAGGTAACGAAATCGCAAACGTATCCTCGGATAAAAAACGGCGGGTGACTGAAAAATAATAAAGGTGAATATTTAACTGAATTCAGTCGGTTTTTGTTATTTAATCTTAATTCAAGGATAACTTACTCTAAACGGGGTGTGTTCAACCCATTTCTTTCTCGTAAATTTTATAAGGCTAGTTTAATTAATTAATTATTTTTAATTGATTTTATCTAACGTGGTATTATGCCCCCGCCCCCGTGGTTCACCATGGGGGCGTGTGGCGTCCTGAAGGTTTATGGGATAAAATACATCTAAACCGCACGAGCCGGCGCGGCCCGGCCCGACCGTCACGCTAACGAAAAAGCTTATATCTCGAAAGAGTGCAACATACCTTGACCGGTCTCCATTGTGTTATAGCCAGCCTGATTCAATCACTGATTGAATGAACACATAAGGGATGGGTTTGGTTCTGGCGAAGCTCGTGGCAGGCTCAAACATGGTGTGCAAGAAGCAAAATGTTGTGAGTCAAAAAGTGGAGGTCGGCTTTCGCCTGAGTCAAAACGCTCTTCCTCAGGTGCAACGGGAAAGAGGTGTGCAGATAATTCAGAAACTATGAATCCTATCGTGATAAAATTGACAACACATATTCGGGTAGATCTAAGAACAAGATGGTATTGATTAAATTTGAGGTAATATTCCACGCGCGCATGTGCGTACCCCTGTTCGATATATTCGAAACTACTGGCTTGTTGAGGCTGAAATATAATATCTGCATTGGCGCCAGAAAAATTACTGGACTCCACTGATCATCACGAGAATCGTGTATCACATGTGCACGTGCTCACCCCTTCAATGATGATATGTGAAATTTTCGGGAAAACCCAAGGAGGTGACTAGCCTATATTTTGCTCTGAACTGTTGTTCTGATTGTTCGCTATACGGTGGAACTGTGGATAACAAATTGCTTGAGCGCACGCATTCAGCATTAACAAAGACAGCTTGTCCCAGGTAGGGCATATGATATAATTGTTTCCATTACCCGGAAACTATTTGTAGTGGTGAAAAAACTTCACCGCTAGGTGAATGGTCAAACGGTATGCACTATGCTGTGACGTTGTCCGAATTTGTAGGCTCATTAATTTTTTATGACAAACAATTTACATAAATTATTTTGAATCTAAATCGGGGTATGTGTTTGCAAATCCATTCATGCACAATAGGCAGCGAATCAAATCTGCACCCATGTACCGTCTACACGATACAGTTACAAGCAACGCTCTGTGAGGCACGCGCCAGTCCTCAGATAGATTTAGGCAATGCACTGTCAATTTGTGGATTCTGCACCTTTTCGGATATAAATAGTAAATGACTCGTGGTAAGAAGACAAATTAAGTGCAAAAAATTATAATTCTCACAGACTTTGGGAACCTTCATCCAATTCCTATAAAGCCACTGCGAGCGACAAGTTAGGAAGTAAGCTTGAATATTGGTGAAACAATTATTGATGAGTTTCATCTTCTGTCAATTTCCATCCTTAGTACAAGCTTCTTTCCTGGAATAATGCGATATTCGGAAAGCCCAAAGTTTAAGCTAAAAAAACTTTCGCTATATTGTGTCTGTGCACAAAATATTTGTCACAATATGAGCTATATCCAGATTGCATTTCAAACAAGAAATTAGACCTGCGAAACAGTGTCTGCGTTGTCAATTTCACGTAGAAAAAGGAACTGTCACGTTGAAAATAGGAGTCGGCGGCATGGAAGATTCGTCCAATAAGATTTTTTCTTCATTTTTCTATCAGGTCCCCGCTCGGGTTTCGCCTACACGGGAGTTTTACAGGTGTACTCAACAAAATGTACTTGATCTCTTGCGTCAGGTTTGTAATGATCAATGAAATAAATCCTAACGTTCGTTCCATTCCAGTCATAAGTGTCTCCGTCTAGAGTGCTGTTTAAACGGCAATTTAAAAGGCAGGGCAAAGAAAGCCACATGTGCCTCCCGTTGCCCTGCTGTGCCAGGGATGTCGGGGGAATACGTGCTAGCGGTGTCAGAGATGAGTTTGTTGGGATAAGTGGTGAGATAGGTCACAGTGCGAAGAACGGTAAGTTTTCTTTCTGACAACAACTTGCGTTCTTTATAAACAGCAAACCTAGTATTCCCTGAATGCCCCACTAGATTCCTCACAGGACACGTGCCTGGCTTGGACGCGACAAACCAAACCAACCTAAGCTGGTGTTTAGCAGGAAATCCAGAGGGGTATTGAGACAACGCTGGATCGGGTGTTTTTAAAGAACGTAAGTAACTGCCAGAAAGAGGTTCCACTTTTTGCTTTATAACCTTCTCTCACCATTTAAATGCCCGAAAAACATCCCAGGCATCACTGACATGCCTGGCTATACTTTGCCGTGCCGCGCCTTTTTAAATTACCGTGTAATCGGCGCTGGTGTATATATGTATGTACAATATAGGTACATACAATATTCATATGTACCAATATACTTAACACACAGTCTGTAATGTTTCACTTAGCGATGCCAAGGTGGGTTCATAAGCCATTCTCCCTATTTGTTTGTTGCTTTCTAGAATTCGTTACGTGTCTGCCAGGACTAAGTCTCGTTTGACTGACATTCAAATTCTGTGCCGTCAGAGTTATCCATTTGCTACGCCAATTCTTCGCCCTCAACAGTTGAATGCAGGCCTTGGAAATAGAGTCCGTAACTAACTAACTCGTCATCGTTATCCTCTTATTATCATATATCATAGGGTTGAGAGTATAATATCAAACCCTTGTTGAAATGCATAGATCTTTGTTCTTCGCGGTAGTCCTGTCAGCAGTCAATTGCAAGAGAATCTGCAGTCTATCTGCAAGTGTATAATCCAATTACATTAGAAACCCCCATTTTTAGTTATTTGAGCCGCCACTGAAAAATAAAATGTTAATGAACTATAAACCCACAGCTTATTCATAATATTCAGAGCTTCGAAATGCCCTAATTTTTGTGATGATGGCTTTGTTAATCCGAGAAAGCGACTTCGATTATAACACTCGGTTTGCAAATAGACCCTCTCTAATTACCGAGCCATAGCTCCGCCCCTGTAAAGAAAACATTGTTAAGAATTCAGAAAATCTACAATTTTTTAGCAAAATTCAAAAACTTGAATAGAGCCTTTTGCCTTAAACGAGCCTTAAACGAGCCTTTTGGTCACATCGTGGAAAAACATGAGGGGTGCGTAAAAGCAAACAGCACAGGTGCTGTTTGAAGGTGCAGCACGTCAGCTGTTGCATGTTTGGTTTAGTAATTATCAACACGCGTATTGACGGGGGGTGGGTACCCGCCCCCTCGAGTTTTTCGGAGATAGCAGAAAAACGGCGGATTGTAGCGCCACCCTACTCGGCATGCTTTTTCTCTCATCATTTTTAAAACTTTTGTAAAAAAATTTAGGTTAGGTCATCTCAGGTCAGGTCACCAGTACATGTCAAGTGACCTGACCTAAAAAAAGTTTAAGATAGCATAAGACGGAGCAGAGCGAACTTATCCGGTTGAAACTCATATCACATAACGGGCCCACCGAGTTCCCTAAAATATATTCCGGTATTTTTGATATCTATGACCTAAGTTCAGGTACGAGGCTTGACCTCTCCATTGGAAATACATGGGAAAATTGTTTTTACTGAATAACTCAGTAACGGATGGTCATAAAGCGTTTATTTTAGCTGCATTAGACTCGTTTTGGCTTTGCGGTTCTAATTATATGCATTCTATATAATTTGACCCTGACCTGACCTCATGTCAGGTCAAATCCTTGATTTGACCTAGCAAGGTCAAATCATTTATTATTCGATTCGGCTTGCTGCGAGAATTCATACAGTTTAAGTCGTATTGCTCTATCTTTTTTGTGTAGATGTAATGGCCGAAAAACTTAATTTACGTGTTATCCCTATGACGGCATGTTTTGACCTCTCGTGACCTCAAATGTGACCTGACAAAAAAATGGTACAATTATTTTCGATGGAGAAGTTGATGGGCTACCCAACGCCGTTTACCGTTTTTTGCTACCTACAGTGGTTCTCGTGATCTTAGGGGGCGGGTACCCACCCCCCCCACTCGTCAAAGAGAAGGTGGCTCAGACCCCCGTCAATGCACGTGTTAAAGAACAAAAACCCAGAAGAAAAACTCTATCGTCGCAATTGAACTTTTTCCAAGAGATGCTTTTACTGTGTTTAGTGAAACAAAAACAAAGGGACCAAGATATTAATAACAACCATTTACAAGCAAACCATTTTGTTCGATATGGTTTAAAATTTAAATCGACCTCATGTATTCCTTTCCGATCTCAAGATGACAGACACAAGAAACAGGTGTAAAGTTTTATTAGCATGAATAAAACTAAGACTACATTGCTGTAACTGAGAAATGCTTTGAGGCACCTCGTCACGTTACGTAGTCCACGCTCGTATGCCAACGTGATTTATCGAGACAAAGATCAAATGCTCTTTTCCAATGCAACGGAGCGAACAAATCCACAGAAATCTTGGAACATAAAAATCTGAACTAGGCGCTGAGACATGTGTCAGCATATGATGGAACATTCTTTAATTATGAGTTGGCAGCAATCATCTTCCTACTCATCACAGACAGTAAGGTAGTCTCCCTGGCAGAGGGCCCAGTTGATGACGTGGTGGATGTAGTTCTCCTCCAGACTGCCACGCAGCAGGTGGGCTCCGGGACCGCGGGCGAAGATGCCGACGTCATCTCCGCCGTGGGTCTCCTTGGGCAGGTAGATGCCGGCCACCTGTTTGTAATGCGGGTCGCGCCACTCGGCATCGGGGCCCTCATCCATCAGGCCGGCGCGCTTAGCGACGTACTGCTCCTTGGTGCGAGAGCCTCCGGGTCCGTTCTGGTAGGACAGGATAGGGTAGGGCAGACTGGGAGGAGGGCCACCCTTCTGCATACCACCAGCCAGGAAGGAGGCAGGGCCGTACATGTCCAGGCCGCGCTCCGGGTAGCCGTTGATCTTGAAGGTGTGGGCGTGGTCGGAGGAGACCACGATGAGGGTGTCCTCAATGTCGGTGTTGTCCACGGCGTACTGGACGACCTCCTCCAGCTCGATGGTCTCGTCGATGGCTGTGTAGGCGTTGCCATAGTGGTGTCCGTGGTCGATCTTGGCGCCCTCAACAAACATGACGAAGCCATTGGGCCCGCGCTTCAGGATCTCCAGAGCCTTCTTCACCATCTCAGTGAGGTTGACATCCTCAGCAGTCTGGAAGGCGCGGTACTGCATGTGGCTGCGGCTGAACAGACCCAGCACGTAATCAGCAGAGGTGGCATCGAAGTTGTTCAGCTCATCCTTGGTGGTGAGGTAGGCGTGGCTGCGTCCAAGGGAGGCCTGCTTGTCTTTCCACTCCTGGATCAGGTCACGGCCGTCAAGCCGGGTGCCGCCCTCAACTTCCTTGGGTGTGAACTTACCCCACCCTCCTCCGAAGGCGACGTTGAGGTCGATTCCCTCACGTTCAACGAACTGAGTTGAGAGGTCCTTCATGACGTTCTTGCAGGAATCCTTGACGGGACCGGTCATCCAGGCCATGGCTTCGAAATCACTATCCGACTCCCAGGTACGGTAGGCGGTATGGCCGAAGGTGGCAGCGGGAGAGGCGTGCGTGATACGGGCGGTGGACACCAGACCGGCCCACTTGCCAGCCTCCACTCCGTAACGGAGGATCGACTTGGGCGAGGAGTTCTCGTTGACAGCATCACAGTTCCAGATCAGAACGGAGCAGTCAACACCAACTGTCAGGAAGTTGCCCTTGGCGCCGGTCAGGTAGGCAGTGGCGGTGGAGGCGGAGTCGGCCGTCCAGCGGTCGCAGTTGTAGGTCTTGGACAGACCGGTGTATGGGAACTTCTCCCAGGAGAGCATGGTGTGCTCGGGCACATCGGCTCCATGCAGCAGACCCTTCTGCTTTCTGGCAGCGGCCAGAGTGTGGATCGACATGCCGTCACCAATGAAGAGGATGGCGTTCTTAGCCTGCTTGTGGTATACCTTATCCTGCAGCTTCTCGGCGATGATCTCCTGAGCCATGTTCTTCCAGAAGGTCGAATCCAGAGACTTACCAGAGCGGGAGAGAGAGCCGCCCTTACCTAGACCCATCTTCTCCTGGACCTCCTGGTAGGAGGAGCCCCACATCTCGTGCATCTGCATCTCGTCCTCATCCTCCACCCTGGAGTCCAGGGGCACGGAGGCAGCGAGAGCGATCAGGCAGGCGGCCACCAACAGTTTCATGGTTGGTTGTCGTCGGCTGACGGTGGTCAGACGAAGATGCTTTGGCTCTCGGTGACTGGCTATTTATACCAATGGTGTTGTGGACACGTGTTCAGAACACCTGTGCGAAGTGTATTAGTTTGCCGCATAGGGCTAAAGCTTGGTAGATGCGGCTGTCATATGTAAAAAAAACTTTCTTTAATATTCGTGTCGGAATGGTAGGGTTAGGGACATCCGGTTCCCACTTTTCTTAACAAAATGTTTTGATTTCAGTTAAATTGGGATGAAGTTAAAAAAATCATAAACTAGACCGTGGGGACGTCAACAAGGAGCTCAATTTTGATGAGTTTTATGCTACAGTGGAGAGAGTTTTCGGTCACGAGTGCTGGATCCAGGGCAATGGAATCGGGTATTGGAATGGAATGGGTACTTGAGTTCAAGATATTGGGAAATTGTTTTAAAGAAAATTGTCAAAAACCGGGGGTTTCGGGGGAAAATTACTTTCCCCCTATCCCCTGGATCCGCCGGTGCTTATCAGGAACAGGTTGAGGCAAACCTTCTTTATCTCCAGACTGCTTCAATAGACTGGTCGTCCATGCCATGTGCCTCCACCAAAGGCAAGTGTGATATTCTTGAAGAAACATTCTTGCTAGAACTACATCGTGTTGTCCCACTCCGCTCCGTTCCAGCTTGTAAGCCGGTTGTGTTGCCACTCTCACACCACAAACGTCGTACTATTCATCAGGGCACTTAGCACTGGTACAGTCCCCCCCGGGTACAAAAATTTAAACCGTATGAGCAATGTTGCTATTCGCCGTGATTTGCGCCAATTTTTTCGGAACAAAAGTCTGCAGAAAGGTCGTGGTAGGTTTTGGCAGCTTTAACGACCCATCTTGGGCAAAAAAAGACTAACACTCAACTCTTTGATATGACCCCGGATGCACTTAACGACTATTATGTTTCGGTTGGACCAAACACCACGACCTCTATTCTCACTCCAACGATGCGCATTCCATTGTGACTACCTCGCGTCACCAGCTCCACATTCACCGTCTAGCACATAAACATTAGCCTGGTCCGGATTTAGGTTTTTTTCTTCAGAAAGTAACGGATCGTTGTTCATTAGATGCATTTTTTGATACTGATAACGATGCGCTCATCAGAAATGCAATTTTCGAAAAACTTTTGGTGGCCCACTCGAGTTAAAGTTTTTTCATTTTGCCCAATTTTCCACTTCTTGGCTCACCATCAACCCATATTACCAACGAGGTGCAAAAAATTGCACTGGGTTGGTTATTTGGTTCATTGGTGTCCCATTTGCTTTGTTTTTGTTGTTATAACTTGCACACATAATGGTTATTTTTGCTTATCATATCCGCTTTTAGTTGAGCTTGCACTTGCTCTCCATAGATGGCGCTAGCGGCGTGACATGGTAAGTGAATACTGATTTCCTCGGGGACCGCGAATGTGAACAGCAACGTGAAAGGTGATAAACAATTGCGAATTGGATTGTATAAACGCACTTAAAGAGCTGTTTTCAAGCAGCACTGAAGTTGTTAACACTGTTTCTCAGGTATTTTAAGCATGCCATGTCCAAATATGCTGCTGCTGCTGAAGTCCCGACCATAACTCTTTATCAATAGACGCAGGAACCGTGGGGGCTGTGGTGGTGGCTCTTGCACCCAACTTTCAGAGTGTGGCAGCAGCTCTAACCCCGCCCCCCAGTTTGAGCCGATTCTGGAACTTCTCTATTAACATTTAAGTGATATGCCTAATCACCCCGGCCATACCAACGTGGAAGCCCCTTCCTCCAACTTACACCTTTCCTCTGACTAAAATAGTCTCTCCACCTGTGCCTTCACCGACTGAATTCTTCCGTATTTGCGCCAGAAAGACCCTGCAGCAACCCTACTTTGACTGAAGTGCGAGGGTATCAGCATTGGTCACCAGGTTTTAAGGACTGAAGGAAACATGTATGAAATCACAAAATAAGCTTTCCAACGTTCCCGCACCTTGCACTAGCTGCATTGCATAATAATCTATAATCATATGATAATCGATAATCATCGGCATAATCTAAGTGCTTAGGTTATTTTTTCCTTTCAGTTCTCTGATCGAAATTGAAAATGGAGGGGCGGTTATATCTGCAAGAAATAAAGGAGTCTTACCGTGAGTTTCGTATATCATAGAGCGCCTTCTTATGACAAGAATTGAACTCATGGAGGAGCGGAGCAAAGATGAGTGTCATATTCCTATGGAAGAATGGAAGAACAGGGTAACTGCAGGGGTTATGGATGTGTGTGCCAGCGTATCACTCCATACACGTGCAAATCAGGCCATACTGAAGGAACTAAAAGGGCTTTGGAAAGAAAGAGTACAAAAAAGAAGCATGCAAACAAGTTTGGCAAGCGAGCTGCTATACCACCTGCTGCGATGGATTCGCTGTTTGATACCAGCAGCCGAGAACTTGAGCCTGGACTCAGCAGAAGACAGTGTTTCTGGCCGACCAGCCAAGTGCCAGACGTCTTCAGACAGACAGCCTCGATCAGGAAACCACAGCACAATGGCAGAGGAGAGCTCAGCGAGCGGGTCGAGCAGTCATAAGAGGAGCAGCCGTCACCTCCCCGAGTCAACAGGCGACGGCCGAGACAGCAAACACGCCTGTGGAAACTGGTGTTTCAGGTAACGCTATCATCTGCTAAGCTATAATGACTCGGTAATCCCGATCAAAGGGATATTATCTGTGTATGAGCAATGCTATTTTCAAAAACCAGTCTGCTCATCAATTCTAACAAAACACCCACAAGCTATATGTATATATATTTTTCAAAACACTGTCCAAGTCGTTCACTGTCAATAGCTCATAAACCATAAGACATGGTACGCATTGCTTGTCCTTCTCTTATCCTTCCTTACGGTTCCATAACTCCTAAAACATAAAAAATGGTAGGCATTACTTGTCGTTCTTCTATATTTATTTGACATACACAGCATCTCCACTATCCATGTGGCTATTCTGACGCCGGTCGTAATGAAGATGAGGGACATGAAAATGACAAACTTAAGCAAAAACACACTGTAGGATGTTTACGGTCTACGGCCTATCCTTCCTTGTGGTTTGTGAGTTATGAACTGTGAACGACTTGGGCAGTGTTTAAAAATATATATATAAATATATAGCTTGTGGGTGTTCTGATAGGATTTATGAGCAGACTGGTTTCTGATAATAGCATTGTTCATACACAGATAATATCCCTTTGATCAGGATTACCAAGTCATTATAGCTTAGCAGATGATAGCGCTACCTGAAACACCAGTTTCCACAGGCGTGTTTGCTGTCTCGGCCGTCGCCTGTTGACTCGGGGAGGTGACGGCTGCTCCTCTTATGACTGCTCGACCCGCTCGCTGAGCTCTCCTCTGCCATCGCGCTGTGGTTTCCTGATCGAGGCTGCCTGTCTGAATACGTCTGGCACTTGGCTGGTCGGCCAGATACACTGTCTTCTACTAGTTCAGGCTCACGTTCTCGGCTGCTGATATCAATCAGCGAATCCATCGCAGCAGTTGATGAAGCAGCTCGCTTGCCAAACCTGTTTACATGCTTCTTTTTGTCTCTCTTTCTTTCTAAAGCCCTCTTAGTTCCTTCAGCACGGCCTGTTTTGCACGTGTAGGCAGTGATACGCTTGCACATACATCCATAATCTCAGCCGTTACCCTGTTATTGATACTTTAATAAGAATATGGCACTCATCTTTGCTCTGCTCCTCCATGAGTCTAATTCTTGTCATGACAAGGTGCCCTATGACATACCAACTCACGGTCAGGCTCTTTTGTTTTTTGCAAATATTACCGTCCGTCCATGTTGAATTTTGTTCAGAGGAAACATAAAACTGCAAGGAGAACATAACGTAGAAGTTGGATTAGGCCGGTATGTGAATTATTCAATGCAACTAGTGCAAGATGTCTAGTCGTTGGAAGTCGTTGGAAATTTTAGGATTTCATACAACATATTTTCTTCGGTCCTTAAAACCTGGTGACCAATGTCATGTTTGTAATAAAATGTTTGCATAATGCCAAACCGGTCGATTTTTTCTGCTGCCCCACAACGTTAAAAATTATCAATCCTATCCGTATACGTAAAACATATAATTCTCCTCTGGGCCACAACGACCTCTAAATATGTCAGAGGAGACTGGGCTAGACGTCACTAGCCTCCAAACTGATGCCCTCTCTCTTCAGTCAAAGTAGGGTTACTACAGAGTGTTTCTGGCGCAAATACGGAAGAATTCAGTCGGTGAAGGCATAGGCGGAGAGACTATTTTAGTCGGAGGAAAGGTGTAAGTTGGAGGAAGGGACTTCCGCGTTGGTATGGCCGGGGGTGATTAGGCATATCTCTTAAATGTTAATAGAGAAACTGGGGGAGGAGGTTGGAGCTGCTGCCACACTCTGAAAGTTGGGTGCAACAGCCACCACCACAGCCCCCACGGTTCCTGCGTCTATTGATAAAGAGTTATGGTCGGGACTTCAGCAGCAGCAGCATATTTGGACATGGCATGCTTAAAATACCTGAGAAACAGTGTTAACAACTCCAGTGCTGCTTGAAAACAGCTCTTTAAGTGCGTTTATACAATCCAATTCGTAATTGTTTCTCACCTTTCACGTTGCTGTTCACATTCCCGGTACCCGAGGAAATCAGTATTCACTTACCATGTCACACCGCTAGCGCCATCTATGGAGAGCCAGTGCAAACTCAACTAAAAGCGGAGATAATAAGCAAAAATAACCGTTATGTGTGCAAGTTATAACAACAAAAACAAAGCGAATGGAACACCAATGAACCAAACTACCAACCCAGTGCAATTTTTTGCACCTCGTTGGTAGTAAGGGTTGATGGTGAGCCAAAAAGTGGAAAATTGGGCAAAATGAAAAATCTTCAACTCGAGTGGGCCACCAAAAGTTTTTCGAAAATTGCATTTCTGATGCGTGCATCGTAATCAGCACCAAAAGATGCATCTAATGAACAACGAACCGTTACTTTCTGAAGAAAAAAACCTAAATCCGGACCAGGCTAATAAACATACAGACTCTGCACACCACACCTCTCAGCATGAAGCCATCCATCAGCACTGGAAGTGATGGTCTGACCATGGTTATGCTCTTTAAATTATTTTCTTCTATCGGATTTTTGGTTTTGGGCATCATTAACTCGAGCCTTGTTACCGGCCAAATTCCCTATGAATGGAAAGGTGCGCTGATAACCCCCAATCCAAAAGCTAAAGTTCTAACTGTACCAGCCAGCACGAGACCAATTACTATCTGCCCACCACCGATGAACTGTTAGAAAAGTCGTTCGGAATCAATAAGTCAACTACCTCGAAAAGAACCATATATTTGTCGATTGCTCGTAAGTAACCAAGAACGTGAGACAAAATTATGGGAGGTATACTGGAGTACAATTTTTCCCGAACCATCATGGCCCGACAGCTGTGGTGCCGTTAGAAACTGCTCAAAACCGACATACTATTCGGCTTTGCATTATAAAAATTGTAACCTGTATTTGTGCCTCAAATCTACAGCTTTACCGCTGTGGAATTAGAGACAGTCCACCTGTACGGTTGTTCTGGACAAGTTTGCAGGTCCTCCTGAGGAGCTGGGAAATCGATGAGGACCTAGATATGAGGGCACGGAGTCTCGATTAGGAGAGGCTTGCGTCCTCCTAATCTCCCTATGTCCTGACATTTGCCCCCCGGATCTTCCCATGTCCAAGTAGAATTTGACTAGTGTTTCCCAATTCGAAGCTGTGTATCCAGGGAACGTGGACCATCCTGATCCGGAACTCTGCACCCCATGGGACCACCCCGGCAACTCCTGAAACGCCGCTTCCCATCTCCTACCCCAATGCGCCACCCGAAAACTTAGTTTTTCGTAGCTCTTCCTAGGTCCAAGCGCCCCTCCAACCCCCTCTTCCCCTTTCCCAATCGTAAATCCTGAATCCTTTCATACTCAGCTCAGCGCCCATGACTTGTGTAAGGCACCCCTTGAAATGATATCCCCTTAGGATGCGGAAGCCGGGGTATTCGTGATATGACACATCAAATCCAATATAAAGTGAGAACATTTTCAACCTGGCCTGCAATACCTCCCCGATATATTTAATTGTAGATAGCTCCCGTACATGCTCCTAATTAAATGACATTTGAGGTGTTCCTGATGCATGTATGTACAAAAGGTGCGAGTTCCAAGAAATTTTAGAGACCCGGGCCCGGCCTGGGGTATTTTCAGAAGCCCGTCACAAGCCTGGCCATTGGGGCAAAACGACTCAATAAGCCCGTGCCAAAGTTAGGTATCAGGGGTAGGCGGTTGACCATTCCCTGCCTCTTCCTGTTGTGGAGATCCAGTACCCACTTGCGGTCGATCGGGACTCCAACGCCTTGCGAGGAACGATTTCTGCAGAATTACTTCACTCATTGCCGTGAAAATGCTCCCAGCACTTGTATCTGAATCTGACCGAGCTCTCGGGGACTTGTCGCCCATTGTGCCCGCCACAGCTGGCAGATGATTGTACCGCCTGAAGTTATATAACACTTGACCGCGTTTACCCCGGTGGCCCCCACAGCCACAGTAAGCGATATGAAACCACCAACAGGTGCCGGTATTTAGCCTCGTGGTCACCCGAGCTGACCATGTGTGGCGATACTTCACCAATTGTCCACGCCTACGTGGGTGCGACTGAAATCATCAACATATGTCAGCACTTAGCCTCGTGGTCAGACCTTACCAGATACGGTCACATATACGACAAGATAAAATATTTGTCAAAACTAAATTTTGTACTCTCATAACAGCTAATTCCAATACAATCAGTGGTCAGAAACACACGAAACCTTTTATTTCGATTATATCCCCATTATGGTAAGTTACACTGTGGCAATTTTCCCAGAACCTGTCTATTGACCCTCGCCCCGGTGGGGGGTGGTGATTAAGCGCCCCTCGGGTTTTTTCTGGTGTCACGAAAAAAACGGCCGCGCGAAGCTCCGCCGTACTTGGCACACCTTATTCTTCATCGATTCCGCAACTTGTTCCAAAGCTTAAAGGCTGGGTCATCTCAGGTGAGATCACCAGTGAGCTCATCTCCAAAATTTTTAAGATGGTATAAGAAAGAAAAAGGTGAATCTATCAAATTGAAACTTATACCTCATAATAGGCCTGCCGAGTGCTGCAAAATATTCTCCGTTTTTTCATATCAATGACCTAGGGTCAGGAACGGATCGTGACCTCTTCATGGCAAACGCATGGGAAAAACGGAAATTGGCCGGATAATTGCTCTATTTCTGTAGATACTGCTTGAAATACTTCAATATTCTCCAAGTCACAGTATCCTAGGCTCCTTTATAGTTTCATGGGGCGAGCTTGGGCCTGTGACTTTCAAGAGGTCATCTGGGGCTACTTAACAACCGCCCCGATGGGCCTCCGAGCCACCTTCGCCCTGGTGAAGGTGGTTTAAACACCCCTCTCGAACTCGGCCCCTATGCGGAATAGCGAAAAACTTGAACACTGGTGTATAGCTCATGAAAGTTTATGAAGAAACTACATCAGTCACTTTTTTGGCTCAGGTCAATATTGAGATCATGACAAATCGAAGAAGGTGGCTAGTTAGAGAAGAGCTTCTGGATACCTGCGTCTGACAAAGTTGAGTTAAAATAATTGGATTTAGCACCGTTCGCTTCCACTTGTTGCAGAAAATCCAGTAATAAATATGCCTATGTTATGTCAAAACTTCGACTGTCAAAACTAGGCCAAAACATAGAAATGGCCCCATCTAAGGTCAGGTCAAGGTCACCATCTAACACAGCATTTTCAATATGCATATCAATCGACTCGCAATAGGAATCCAAACATGAGAGTATCAAATAAAATATTTATCATCCAGAGAACCTAGTGTGGCCAGACATGACTGAGGGCTATAGACAGGGCCCTGACGATCTACGAGTCGCACTCGGCCCTGTTGCATAAATTGTCCCGCTGGCCATCGTGACTTTTTCGGTTAGGGGCCCCAGATGACCAGAACGAGCCCTTCTGTGGACAGGGGCCCGGGCCCCAGGTTCAAAGGGCATCCCTTTTGCAGACGGTTCGGATGGGTAAAAAGACCCCTCCTTGTCACAGAAAGAGCCCGGTTTGGTACGAGTGCCACATTTGGTCACAGAGCATAGTGCATAGGGAGGATAAGGAGGATAGTGCATGGGGAGCATATGGAGTAGCCACGCTTGCTCTCTCCCCCTTGGCTGAGCCCCTGCAGAGTTCTTGTTGATGTTTCAAACAAATACAAATTGAAACAGGGCGCTCCATCTAGACTACTTTTGGAAGTTGAATTGGTGCACGGACAGCCTTTGAAGATTTTTAAGACCAGTTTCTGTCTCCAATTCGCCCTGTCTGCGCCGAGCGGATAGTGATAAATCGACAATAGTATACATGAGTGCGAATTTTTCTAAACTTTATGTATTTGCAGGGGATGCAAACAAAATTCTGATGATATTTTCTGCCGAGCTCTCAAAAGATATGAAGCATATTTGTCGAAAGTGCTGAAACTCAGCTTGAAAGGAAACGTAATTTCAACAATACACTATTAAGAACACGCGCGGCAATCACACTGAAAGCCCCGGTGAACACGAGCAAAAATCACGCTGGGAAAAAACGGTGAAAAGACTAAAAAAATCGCACTAGGAGAGCTAGTGAACACGCGCGGCATCACACTGAAAGAGCCGGTGAACTCGAGCGAAAATAACACTGGGAAAAACGGTGAACACACGTGGCAATCGGACTCGGAAAAACGGCGAACACACTAAAAAATCACACTGGAAAAAACTGAGAACACACGTGGAAATCGCACTGGGAAAGACTGTGAACACACTAAAAAATTTCACTGGAAGAGACTGTGAACACGTAGCAATTGCACTGGGAGAGCTGGTGAACACACGCGAGAATCGAACTGGCAGAGTTGTATCCTTACCCGAAGAGCAATATGTACCGCACCATTCCGCTCTCAACCGTACCGTATCCTTCCATACCGCATCCTAGCACAACATACCGCCCCATACTCTACGGAGCCCCACCGCACCATATTGCATCCTATCACAAATAAATTAAATTCAACAAGAAACCTTCCAGTGTTGATCTCTTGGCCTGTGACAAGATTGGGTTTAAAGTTTCGCAAGACTAAGGAAAACATTAATTTACATCTTCAAAATCGTGTGCAAAGGACAGTGGCGTAGCCAAGGGGGTCCATGGAGTCCGCGGACCCCCTTGGGCTGACATAATGCATTGGAAAACACGAGCATTTGTCTCGGGAGGAGGGCCCCCTGTGCTTGGTCTCAGGGGCTTCCGATATTGGTCTCAGGGGCTCCTGGGCTTAGGGGCCCCTGAGCTTGGTTTCAGGGGGTCCCCTGAGCTTGTTTACAGGGGCCCCGAGCTTGGTCTCGGGGGCCCCTGAGCCTGGTCGCAGGGGCCCCCGAGCTTGGGCTCAGGGGCCCGAGCTTGGTTTCAGGGGCCCCCGAGCTTGGGGTCAGGGCCCCTCCCGAGTTCGGTCCCAGTGACCCCCGAGTTTGGTTTCAGTGGGCCCCCGAGCATCGGTATCGATGGCTCCGGAGTACAGAACATTGATCTCGGGGAGTGGGGCAATATCGATCTCGTGGTGCATCCGACTGTCGATATCGAGGGATTCATGAGGGAAACACGAGCATTGGCCTCAGGAGACGCAGATTTTGGTCCCAAGGACCCTCAGGCCTGGGCTCAGGGCCCCCGAGCATCGATATTGAGAGACTCCCGAGTACCGAACATTAGTCTCAGAGGAGGGGGCTCCGAATATTGATCATGTGTGCCCCCAAACATCGGTGTCGAGTTACTCCTGATAAAAGCACGAGCATGGGTCTAATGGTGCCCCCGAGCCTGATCTACGTGAAACCCCGAGCCTGGTCTTAGGAGCCCCCGGGCATCAGTATCAAGGGGCTCCCGAGTATTGGTCTCGTGGAGGGGAAAGGAGGGGCCCACGCAATAATTTCAGGAATCTCCAAATACTGATCTCGGAGGGCCCCGAAATGTGTGGATTCAGTAGCTAGCCAAATGGGGTCCTAAGGGTCCGTGGACCCCCCCCCCGTTGAGCCGACCTGAACCATTGCAAAGGATTCTCTGATCCAGGGGCCCCCAGAGTCAGCCTCGGGGACTTCCGAAAATTTGCTCACAGTGGGTTCCGAGTCAGCTCCAAGGCCCCGCCCCGACAGTCGGTCTCAAAGCCCCCCAGAAGTAGATTTCAGGGGCCCCTGAGAGTTTGTCTCAGGGACCCAACAGTTGGCCTCAGGGTGCCCGGAGAGTCGGCCTCAGGAAGCCCCCGCCCGAGCTAGTCCCAGGGGCCCCCAGAGAGTGGGTCTCAGGGCCCCACGAAGGTCTATTTCAGGGGGTCTCCTGGGGATCAGTCTCCGAGAAACCCAAGAGTCGGTCAAGGGGACCTTGAGAGTCGGTCTATGGGAACCCCGAGATTCGGTCTTAGAGGCCCCGAGACTCGGTGTGAGGGGTCACCGAGGGTCTGTCTCAGGGAGCCCCGAGGGTCGGTTTTAGGGGGGCTTAGATAGTCCCAGGGGTCTCCAGAGAGTGGTCATCAGGGCCCGCGAAAGTTTATTTCAGTGGCTCCCTGATAGTCAGTCTTTTTTTATTTTTGTCAAGTATATTTCGAATTTTTTTTTTTAAACGTAACTTTCTTTTTTTCTTTTTTTCATATTCGTACCAAAACTAGCACAAACCCACCACTCAAATCCACTTCAACCACACTCGCAACCACAAATCCACTTCCTGATGGCGTCTCTGTAGCTACTAGAGTACAAAGAGCGATGGCCTGCGGGGCCTGCCATTACCTGGAGATGGCGGCACACAGACAAAAAGAACAAATCTACAAGCACAGTGTACCGGTTCCCTCTCTGCATCCAAACAACCATGCTCTGCAACCAAAACCCAAAGGGTGCACTCAGAAAACCACAGCCATCTCAGATTCGTACATGATGCGCACCAACAGCTATCAAAACAAGTGACAATAGTGGTGTCCCCTACAGCACTTTACATCACTGCTGACCTACGGGAGGTCAGCAGCCGCTCGTTGGCACCACCTGGCGGAATTACAGCACTAGCCCTGATAGTCAGTCTTAAAGAACCCCAAGAGTTGGTCAAGGAGACCCTGAGAGTCAGTCTAAGGGGACTCCGAGATTTGGTCTCTGCTTTTCCCCCGAGTGTCGGTCTCAGGGGGCCCCATCATAGTCTCACGGGCGCCTTTCTCAGGAGTCAATATTTACTTTCAGGTGACCCTGAAAGTTAATGTGGGGGTCCGGAGTTAGTCTCATTTGATCCGCAGAGTGCTGGGCTCAGGGGGCCCCGGGGGTAATCTTGGGAGCTCTTAAGATTCAGCCTCAGGCTGTGCCTCCCCCTCCCCGAGTTTTTATATAAGGGGCCCCGAGAGTCAATTTCAGGAAGCACCAAAAAGTTAGTCTCAGAGGGCTTTCGGGAGTCAGTCTCAGGGACACCCGAAAGCTAATCTAGGGGCTTTAGGAATAATTCCCAGATCCGAGAGTCGATCTCAGGAGCGCCAGAGACTCAGTCTCAAAGGTGCCTCCACCTCCCTCTCTTTCCGAGTTTTAATCTCGGGGGGGAGGGGGTGCGCCCCAATGTTAGTATCAAAGGGCTGTCTGAAGCCGTTCTGAGACCCACAGCCCAGAAACAGCCTCAGGGAACTCCGAAAGCTAACCTGGATAGCCCCGTAAGTCAGTCTCAGCCCCCCCGGGAAAATCTGGGGGCCCCGATGGTTAGTCTCAGAGGCGCTGCCGATGAATAATCTCAGGAGCTCTGAGAGATTTGCAGGGGCCCCTCAGTTTTGGTCAAGGACCGTCGTGAATCGGTCTCAGAGACCCTCGAGATCTAATCGGGAGAGCAGCCGAAAATTAGCCCTGTGAGTGTGTCTTTGGCGGTCCCAGACCTAGTCTCAGGTCCACAAGAACTGATCTCGGGAGTCCAAGATATTTTCGGGGGTCCCTTGAGTTTAAGTGTAAGGAGGGCCAGAGAGCTAATCTCGACAATTAGATAAATGGAGACCCGACAATTAGTCTCACGAGTATTGGGTTAGGAGGGTTCCAGGAGTTAGTCTCAGTGGTCCCCTGGGGGTGCCCTCAGAGGTCCCCGAGAGCTAGTCTCAGAGAGAAATCCTCCCCTCCCCCCGCTTAGAGTTAGACTCAGGGCCTCACGAAAGTAAATTCCAGAAGGCCCCAGTAGGCAGTCTCAGGGTACCCCCAAATGTTGGTTTTGGGGAAGTAAGCACAGATTTGCGGGAAAAGTGTAGTTTTCGGGGTCCCCAGCTACTGGTTTCGGCTACATGTGAAGTGCTAAGTACAAGACTGGAGATCTCTTCTAGACCCAGGGGTCATGGGGGGGGCGATGGGTGGTGGTCCTGGATGACATAACGCTTGCACAACAGTACAAGCCCCATACAAAGCCTACGCCCACACGCCCATTGCGTGACAACCAAAAGACAGATTAAAACATGTCGATCTGGCACCAGCACCGAACAAAAAAAAAACAAAAATTAATCTAGTTTGATCGTCCATAAGAGCAAATCTAACGGGAAATTCGGCACTTCAGCTGATTTGTAATCTATAAGCTTAACCCCAATAACTACCTTCTAAAATCTTCTGAAATAAGCAACTGAAACCGGACAAACAAGGGGAATTGCAGAAATTGATGAACATAATTCCAAGAAGAAAACAGGTATGCAAAGATGAAAATAACAATAACAGGGTGAGCCAAGGCGATTAATATCTCGGGCGCCAATTGTCTTGGTAATTTGGTCATTTACAACATAGCAAGGGCAAGAAAATAACTGGTGAATTCAAAGGGATGTCTCCGCGGAATAGACGTCATATAACGTCTGGGACACACTCTCCTATCCCTTGTATTTTGATTCAGCTTTCTTTTAATTTCTTTGGAAATTTCCTGATTTAAGAGTTCATGAATTCGACACCCCGAAAGAATTGGTAATCATTTACCGTAGAGGATTATTTCTTTGTGCTCAAAACGAATGACCCTCAATAACTCCATGATCAAAGCTTGTAACGCTGCTCAGTCTGATTACCAGAGTGAATTGAGGTATACAGTCAGGTTAACATCGTACACGCACCAACACTTAAGTTCTCAAAATATACCATAAGGTTCTTATAACAGCCACGCTGCCATAAGGTACGAACCAGCTTTAATATTTGGTAACCTAAATTTCCCAACACTTATTCGGGCCAAAAAAACCAGCTATAAACAAAATAAGAACAAAGACTTAAAGAGGCACAAAAATTTTCACTGTGTAAATGTTGTAATTTTAAAATACTATACAAAAATATAGAAGATGGGCCCCGGTTACTAAGGGCCCTCCGGCGGAGGGCCCCCGACGTTTGTCGGACCCTCCTTGGCCGAATCCTGACTACGCCACTGGCACAGGAGTAAACTTTTATTCCCAACATGTCTAAATAATGGTGAGACATTTTTAGTGGCCTTTTCTTATATGCAGAGCTTAGCTCCTGCCGTAGATATTGTAACTTCATTGCTTCCTTTATGATGCTTGTGCCGTCCCAGGCTAAATTAATCACGTTTCTTGGGGCAGATTAAAACATTGAACTCTTCGGCCACATACAAATTCACCATCTGAAAACCCGCAGCCAGCAAAGCATAAATACAAATTCGCAAACACCGTGACTTAAGCTTAATTCTAATTCTAGTGGTTACCATCTACATATGATGTGGTAGTTCGCCAGTCATCCATGGAACACTCTGACCGTTCTCCACAAGACATCACCTGTGGCCAATTATCTCGACTGTATGTGTAGTATAAAAGCGTGAGCACCCAATAGTTCAGCACATCTCACCTCACAGTGGGACAGCAGCACACACCAGCTACAACCATGAAGCTGTTTGTTGCCGCCTGCCTGGTGGCCCTGGCCGTGGCCGTTCCCCTCGACTCCCGGGTCGAGGACCAGGATGAACTGGAGATGCACGAGATGAACGCCCCCACCTACCTGGAGGTACAGGAGAAGGCTGGTCTCGGTGCTGGCCGCACCAAGAGCCTGTCCCGCTCAGGTAAGGTTCTGGACCAGAAGTTCTGGAAGGACATCGCCCAGGACATCCTGAAGACCAAGCTGGCCGATCCCGTTTACAACCACCAGGCCAAGAACGCCGTCCTCTTCATTGGAGATGGCATGTCCATTGCTACTCTGGCCGCTGCCCGTAAGCGCAAGGGTCTCGCCCATGACGCTGACGTGCCTGAGCACACCATGCTGTCGTGGGAGACTTTCCCTTACCTGGGTCTATCCAAGACATACAACTGCGATCGCTGGACGGCTGACTCTGCCTCCACCGCCACTGCCTACCTGACCGGCGCCAAGGGCAACTTCCTGACGGTCGGTGTCGACTGTTCCGTCCTCATCTGGAACTGTGACGCTGTCAACGAGGCATCCTCGCCCAAGTCGATCCTCCGTTACGGAGTAGAGGCTGGTAAGTGGGTCGGTCTGGTGTCTACTGCCCGTATCACGCACGCCTCTCCTGCTGCCACCTTCGGTCACACTGCCTACCGTACCTGGGAGTCCGATGCTGATTTCGAGGCTATGGCCTGGATGACCGGTCCCGTCCAGGACTCTTGCAAGAATGTCATGAAGGACCTCTCCACCCAATTTGTTGAGCGCGAGGGAATCGATCTCAACGTTGCCTTTGGAGGCGGCTGGGGTAAGTTCACACCCAAGGAGGTCGAGGGCGGCTCCCGTCTGGATGGCCGCGACCTGATCCAGGAGTGGAAGGACAAGCAGGCTTCTCTGGGACGCAGCTATGCCTACCTGACTACCAAGGACGAGCTGAACAACTTCGACGCCACCTCTGCTGATTACGTGTTGGGTCTGTTCAGCCGCAGCCATATGCAGTACCGCGCCTTCCAGACCGCTGATGATGTCAACCTCACCGAGATGGTGAAGAAGGCTCTGGAGATCCTGAAGCGTGGACCCAATGGCTTCGTCCTGTTCGTCGAGGGTGCCAAGATTGACCACGGTCATCACTACGGCAACGCCTACACGGCCATCGACGAGACCATCGAGCTGGAGGAGGTTGTCCAGCACGTCATGGACAACACTGACGAGACGGAGACTCTGATCGTGGTCTCCTCCGACCACTCCCACACCTTCGGCATTAACGGCTACCCGGAGCGCGGCCTGGACATGTTCGGCCCTGCCTCCTTCCTGGCTGGTGGAATGCAGAAGGGCGGCCCGCCGCCCAAGCTGCCCTACCCCATCATGCAGTACTCCAACGGCCCGGGCGGCTCTGAGGACTGGAACGAGTACGAGGCCAAGCGCGCACGACTGGCTGACCAGAGCGAGCACGCCGAGTGGCGCGACCCGCACTACAAGCAGGTGGCCGGTATCTACCTGCCCAAGGAGACCCACGGCGGCGAGGATGTGGGCATCTTCGCCCGCGGTCCCGGAGCCCACCTGCTACGTGGCAGTCTGGAGGAGAACGTGATCCACCACGTCATCAACTACGCCCTCTGTCAGGGAGACTACGCTACCGTCTGTGACAAGAAATAATAGCCTAATCTGTATCTTTCAAGCTTGACTAGATTTCTGGAATGTTTACTAAGTGTGGTATCTAAAAGTTTGGCTTGCTGTCTGTTTTAGGAGCAAGTTGTTTAGTGACCTTCGCAAAATAAATACTTTCATTGTTTGATTATACTGGCGTTATTTATAGATGCCATGCAGGGAAGGCTCCGGTAAGATACTACACCCGGCAAGAATAATTTTTTATTTAAGGTGCAAAGATGTAAAATCAGAATATTCATGTATTTTCAAGGGGTCAAGGGGTCTTGGTGGCGCAGTCGGGTAACGCACGTGTCCAGTTCGATCACATCACCTCTGCAATGAGCCAGAGGTTGCGGGATCAAGCCCGCCCAGGGGCAGGTTCAGGCGCCCTACCCTAGCCCCAAGCTAGTTATTGGGACCTTCCTTTCGATGCCACTTAGCCTCCTAGTTGGTGCATCGGGAAAACTCAAGCAGAAAAGAAAATATTTCTAAAATCGTGCCTTGAGGCTTTTCGTCATCGAAATGGAGGAATTATCCTCTACTACCCGCCTTTCCCCCGAGAAGAACGTTAAAATTACCCCGAGAAGATGTGAAACCCTGTATTCTCCCTCTCCCCGTGACACATCTTGGCCTCAAGCTTTCTGTCCTATAAATGAGTTGGTGCCGGTCCCTGGAAGTAGAAATCTAGCAATGAAAAAATTCTGCCAAAATCAAGGCATTGCTAAAGGCATATTCGCCGAGAAAACTCTATGTTGGGCATTGAACTTTACCTGTCAGACAGTGGTCACCCAGAAGTTCGACAAAGGGGGGCATACCATCGCAAGAGGCGCTGTTCGCACAAAGGAGCGTTACCCAAAAAAATGGTTGTGAGTAACGGAATAGGGATAACAGTTTCTAGCCTTAAATATCAGTGCCAAAGGTGGTGGCCGACTCCAAAGGGTTAAAGACCGCTACCGGCACTGACAACCTGTTTAGAGGCTTACAACAGAAAAAATAGCCGTTATATGAGAATTGAGGAAAACATTATTGTCCATCAGAAAAATAGGAGATCGAATGAAGTTGTTTCGCTATGATATGCTGTTCCGTATCCTGGAACAATCTTGCTAGTTTGTCGTGTAATATACAGACAAGCAGAAGCTTTCCTTGAAATTTCTTTAGAAAGAACAATGGAAAAATTGGATAGTGCTTAAGAAGCGCTTTATAATGAAAAACAGCGAGAGCGCAGTAGCAGGTAGCCGTTTCGCGATTTTGAAAACGTTCCGCTAGTGGCGGTAGTGTTTAAAAAAATGGAAGCGGTCAATCTTCTGTTCAAAACTGCAGCAGATGATAGGGGTTATTCCTTGAGTAAGACTCCCCCCGTGGAGACATCCTCGAGTACCCTATTTGTAAGACATGTCTTGGCAATTTTTCGTGGAAATCGAACGTAGGTAACGAAATCGCAAACGTATCCTCGGATAAAAAACGGCGGGTGACTGAAAAATAAAAAGGTGAATATTTAACTGAATTCAGTCGGTTTTTGTTATTTAATCTTAATTCAAGGATAACTTACTCTAAACGGGGTGTGTTCAACCCATTTCTTTCTCGTAAATTTTATAAGGCTAGCTTAATTAATTAATTATTTTTAATTAATTTTATCTAACGTGGTACCATGCCCCCGCCCCGGTGGTTCACCATGGGGGCGTGTGGCGTCCTGAAGGTTTATGGGATAAAATACATCTAAACCGCACGAGCCGGCGCGGCCCGGCCCGACCGTCACGCTAACGAAAAAGCTTATATCTCGAAAGAGTGCAACATACCTTGACCGGTCTCCATTGTGTTATAGCCAGCCTGATTCAATCACTGATTGAATGAACACATAAGGGATGGGTTTGGTTCTGGCGAAGCTCGTGGCAGGCTCAAACATGGTGTGCAAGAAGCAAAATGTTGTGGGTCAAAAAGTGGAGGTCGGCTTTCGCCTGAGTCAAAACGCTCTTCCGCAGGTGCAACGGGAAAGAGGTGTGCAGATAATTCAGAAACTATGAATCCTATCGTGATAAAATTGACAACACATATTCGGGTAGATTTAGAACAAGATGGTATTGATTAAATTTGAGGTAATATTCCACGCGCGCATGTGCGTACCCCTGTTCGATATATTCGAAACTACTGGCTTGTTGAGGCTGAAATATAATATCTGTATTGGCGCCAGAAAAATTACTGGACTCCACTGATCATCACGAGAATCGTGTATCACATGTGCACGTGCTCACCCCTTCAATGATGATATGTGAAATTTTCGGGAAAACCCAAGGAGGTGACTAGCCTATATTTTGCTCTGAACTGTTGTTCTGACTGTTCGCTATACGGTGGAACTGTGGATAACAAATTGCTTGAGCGCACGCACAGCATTAACAAAGACAGCTTGTCCCAGGTAGGGCATATGATATAATTGTTTCCATTACCCGGAAACTATTTGTAGTGGTGAAAAAACTTCACCGCTAGGTGAATGGTCAAACGGTGTGCACTATGCTGTGCCGTTGTCCGAATTTGTAGGCTCATTAATTTGTTATGACAAACAATTTACATAAATTATTTTGAATCTAAATCGGGGTATGTGTTTGCAAATCCATTCATGCACAATCGTGGGTATCAGCGAATCAAATCTGCACCCATGTACCGTCTACACGATACAGTTACAAGCAACGCTCTGTGAGGCACGCGCCAGTCCTCAGATAGATTTAGGCAATGCACTGTCAATTTGTGGATTCTGCACCTTTTCGGATATAAATAGTAAATGACTCGTGGTAAGAAGACAAATTAAGTGCAAAAAATTATAATTCTCACAGACTTTGGGAACCTTCATCGAATTCCTATAAAGCCACTGCGAGCGACAAGTTAGGAAGTAAGCTTGAATATTGGTGAAACAATTATTGATGAGTTTCATCTTCTGTCAATTTCCATCCTTAGTACAAGCTTCTTTCCTGGAATAATGCGATATTCGGAAAGCCCAAAGTTTAAGCTAAAAAACTCTCGCTATATTGTGTCTGTGCACAAAATATTTGTCACAATATGAGCTATATCCAGATTGCATTTCAAACAAGAAATTAGACCTGCGAAACAGTGTCTGCGTTGTCAATTTCACGTAGAAAAAGGAACTGTCACGTTGAAAATAGGAGTCGGCGGCATGGAAGATTCGTCCAATACGATTTTTTTCTTCATTTTTCTATCCGGTCCCCGCTCGGGTTTCGCCTACACGGGAGTTTTACAGGTGTACTCAACAAAATGTACTTGATCTCTTGCGTTAGGTTTGTAATGATCAATGAAATAAATCCTAACGTTCGTTCCATTCCAGTCATAAGTGTCTCCGTCTAGAGTGCTGTTTAAACGGCAATTTAAAAGGCAGGGCACAGAAAGCCACATGTGCCTCCCGTTGCCCTGCTATGCCAGGGATGTCGGGGGAATACGTGCTAGCGGTGTCAGAGATGAGTTTGTTGGGATAAGTGGTGAGATAGGTCACAGCGCGAAGAACGGTGAGTTTCCTTTCTGACAACAACTTGTGTTCTTTATAAACAGCAAACCTAGTATTCCCTGAATACCCCTCTAGATTCCTCACAGGACACGTGCCTGGCTTGGACGCGACAAACCAAACCAACCTAAGCTGGTGTTTAGCAGGAAATCCAGAGGGGTATTGAGACAACGCTGGATCGGGTGTTTTTAAAGAACGTAAGTAACTGCCAGAAAGAGCTTACACTTTTTGCTTTAGAATCTTCTCTCGCCAATTAAACGCCCGAAAGACATCCCAGGCATCACTGACACATGCCTGGCTATACTTTGCCGTGCCGCGCCTTTTTAAATTACCGTGTAATCGGCGCTGATGGATGTATGTATGTACAATATAGGTACATACAATATTCATATGTACCAATATACTTAACACACAGTCTGTAATGTTTCACTTAGCGATGCCAAGGTGGGTTCATAAGCCATTCTCCCTATTTGTTTGTTGCTTTCTAGAATTCGTTACGTGTCTGCCAGGACTAAGTCTCGTTTGACTGACATTCAAATTCTGTGCCGTCAGAGTTATCCATTTGCTACGCCAATTCTTCGCCCTCAACAGTTGAAGACAGGCCTTGGACATAGAGTCCGTAACTAACTAACTCGTCATCGTTATCATCTTATTATCATATATCATAGGGTTGAGAGTATAATATCAAACCCTTGTTGAAATGTATAGATCTTTGTTCTTCGCGGTAGTCCTGTAAGCAGTCAATTGCAAGAGTATCTGCAGTCTATCTGCAAGAGTATAATCCAATTACATTACGAACCCCCATTTCGAGTTATTTGAGCCGCCACTGAAAAATAAAATGTAAATGAACTATAAACCCACAGCTTATTCTTAATATTCAGAGCTTCGAAATGCCTTAATTGTTGTTATGATGGCTTTGTTAATCCGAGAAAGCGACTTCGATTATAATATTCGGTTTGCAAATAGACCCTCTCTAATTACCGAGCCATAGCTCCGCCCCTGTAAGAAAACATTGTTAAGAATTCAGAAAATCTACAATTTTTTAGCAAAATTCAAAAACTTGAATAGAGCCTTTTGGCCTTAAACGAGCCTTAAACGAGCCTTTTGGTCACATCGTGGAAAATATTAGAGGTGCGTAAAAGCAAACAGCACAGGTGCTGTTTGAAGGTGCAGCACGTCAGCTGTTGCATGTTTGGTTTAGTAATTATCAACACGCGCATTTACGGGGGGTGGGTACCCACCCCCTCGAGTTTTTCGGAGATAGCAGGAAAACGGCGGCGCGTAGCGCCACTGTACTCGGCATGCTTTTTCCCTAATCATTTTTATAACTTTTGTAAAACATTCTTAGGTTAGGTCATCTCAGGTCAGGTCACCAGTACATGTCAAGTGACCTGACCTAAAAAAAGTTTAAGATAGCATAAGACAGAACAGAGTGATTTTATCCGGTTGAAACTCATATCACATAACGAGCCCACCGAGTTCTCTAAAATGTATTCCGGTATTTTTTATATCTATGACCTAAGGTCAGGTACGAGGCATGACCTCTCCATTGGAAATACATGGGAAATTGTTTTTACTGAATAACCCAGTAACGGATGGTCATAAAGCGTTTATTTTAGCTGCATTAGACTCGCCTTGGCTTTGCGGTTCCAATGATATGCATTTTATATAATTTGACCCTGACCTGACCTCAGGTCAGGTCAAATCCTTGATTTGACCTAGCAAGGTAGAATCATATATCATTCGATTCGGCTTGCTGCGAGGATTCATATAGTTTAAGTCGTACTGCTCTATCTTTTTGTGTAGATGTAATGGCCGAAAAACTTAATTTACATGTTATCCCTATGACGGCATGTTTTGACCTCCCGTGACCTCAAATGTGACCTGACAAAAAAATGGTACAAATATTTTCGATGGAGAAGTGGATGAGCTACCCAACGCCGTTTACCGTTTTTCGCTACCTACAGTGGTTCTCGAGATCTTAGGGGGGCGGGTACCCGCCCCCACTCGTCAAAGCGAAGGTGGCTCAGACCCCCGTCAATGCGGGTATTTAAGAACAAGAACCCAGAAGAAAAACTCTATCGTCGGAATTGAACTTTTTCCAAGAAGATGACAGACACAAATAGCAGGTGTAAAGTTGTATTAGCATGAATAAAACTAAGACTGCATTGCTGTAACTGAGAAATGCTTTGCGGCACCTCGTCACGTTACGTAGACCACGCTCGTAGGCCAACGTGATGTATCGAGACAAAGATAAAATTTTCTTTTCCAATGCAACGGAGCGACCAAGTCCACAGAAATCTTGGAACATAAAAATCTGAACTAGACGCTGAGACATGCGGCAGCATATGATGGAACATTCCTTAATTATCAGTTGGCAGCAATCATCTTCCTACTCATCACAGACAGTAGCGTAGTCTCCCTGGCAGAGGGCCCAGTTGATGACGTGGTGGATGTAGTTCTCCTCCAGACTGCCTCGCAGCAGGTGGGCGCCGGGACCGCGGGCGAATATGCCGACGTCATCTCCACCGTGGGTCTCCTTGGGCAGGTAGATGCCGGCCACCTGTTTGTAATGCGGGTCGCGCCACTCGGCATCGGGGCCCTCATCCATCAGGCCGGCGCGCTTAGCGACGTACTGCTCCTTGGTGCGAGAGCCTCCGGGTCCGTTCTGGTAGGATAGGATAGGGTAGGGCAGACTGGGAGGAGGGCCACCCTTCTGCATACCACCAGCCAGGAAGGAGGCAGGACCAAACATGTCCAGCTCACGCTGCGGGTATCCGTTGATGATGAAGGTGTGGGCGTGGTCGGACGACACCACGATCAGGGTGTCCTCGATGTCGGTGTGATCGACGGCGTACTGTACAACCTCCTCGAGCTCAACAGTCTCATCAATGGCTGTGTAGGCGTTACCGTAGTGATGTCCGTGGTCGATCTTGGCTCCCTCAACAAACATGACGAAGCCATTGGGCCCGCGCTTCAGGATCTCCAGCGCCTTCTTCACCATCATAGTGAGGTTGACATCGTCAGCAGTCTGGAATGCGCGGTACTGCATGTGGCTGCGACTGAACAGACCCAGCACGTAGTCGGCAGAGGTGGCGTCGAAGTTGTTCAGCTCGTCCTTGGTAGTCAGGTAGGCATAGCTGCGTCCCAGGGAAGCCTGCTTGTCCTTCCACTCCTGGATCAGGTCGCGGCCATCCAGACGGGAGCCGCCCTCAACCTCCTTGGGTGTGAACTTGCCCCAGCCGCCTCCGAAGGCGACGTTGATGTCGATGCCCTCACGCTCGACGAACTGGGTGGACAGATCCTTCATGACGTTCTTGCAGGAATCCTTGACGGGACCGGTCATCCAGGCCATGGCTTCGAAATCACTATCCGACTCCCAGGTACGGTAGGCGGTGTGACCGAAGGTAGCAGCGGGAGAGGCGTGCGTGATACGGGCAGTGGACACCAGACCGGCCCACTTACCGGCCTCCACTCCGTAGCGGAGGATCGACTTGGGCGACGAGTTCTCATTGACGGCGTCGCAGTTCCAGATGAGGACAGAGCAGTCGACACCGACCGTCAGGAAGTTGCCCTTGGCGCCGGTCAGGTAGGCAGTGGCGGTGGAGGCAGAGTCGGCCGTCCAGCGGTCGCAGTTGTAGGTCTTGGACAGACCGGTGTAGGGGAACTTCTCCCAGGACAGCATGGTGTGCTCGGGAACATCGGCGCCATGGTGTAGACCCTTCTGCTTGCGAGCAGCAGCAAGGGTGTGGATGGACATACCGTCCCCAATGAAGAGAATGGCGTTCTTGGCCTGCTTGTGGTAGACCTTATCTTGCAGCTTTTCAGCGATGATCTCCTGAGCCATGTTCTTCCAGAAGGTCGAGTCCAGAGACTTACCAGAGCGGGAGAGAGAACCACCCTTACCTAGACCCATCTTCTCCTGGACCTCCTGATAAGAGGAGCCCCACATCTCGTGCATCTGCATCTCGTCCTCATCCTCCACCCTGGAGTCCAGGGGCACGGAGGCAGCGAGGGCGATCAGGCAGGCGGCCACCAACAGTTTCATGGTTGGTTGTCGTCGGCTGACGGTGGTCAGACGAGGATGCTTTGGCTCTCGATGGCTGGCTATTTATACCGACTGCCCGTGTAGGCACGTGTGGAAAACACTTGTGGTAAAATGTATTAATTTGCCGCATGGGGCTAGTGCTGTGTAGATCCAGCTTTCCTATGTAAAATTGACATTTTTAAACATTTTTGTTGAAATAGGGGAAGAAGAGAGGCGCGGCCTCCCACTGTGCATCCTATTTTTTTTAGCTAAATTGGGAAAAATACTAAAATTTGGAAACCAGTCGGTGTGGAGGGCAAAAAACAACCCAAATCTGTTGAATGTTTGGTTCTAAAGGAGAAAGTTTTTGTCCGCAAAGCCGTATCCTAGCCAATGGCTTGTCGTGGAGATTATAACGTTGGCCCGAATCGTCAAATACTTATGACTTCTCAGAAAAATCGGCAAAAATCGGGGATTCTGAGGAGAAAACGGCTATTTTGCTGTCGAGCCCTGAACCCAAAAGTAATTGTCAGTAGAAGCTTGAAGAGTGGGTGGCACTCCCACCTTTGTATCGGTGGCGATGCTTGTGTTTTTGTTGAGATTAAAAGATTAGGGAGTTGTTTTGTAACAATAGGGAAAAATTCAAGTGCTGAATTCAGGAATCAGACTATGTCTGAAAAATGTTTTAATTTTCTAATAACGCTTACAGTACACCTTGGACCTGATGTTTTTAGTTTTCCCGTTTTTGGTTGTTAATTACATTTTGACGTTTTCTCGAGTTCCTGCATTTTACCATTTCCTTTTCTCGCTTTTGTATTTTTATTTTTTTCGTTTTTGCACTGCTTACTTTCACAGCACATCTCTTTTTGGACATCTTTGAAAAACATAGCTGCCATAGACGCCTTGGTAGCTCAGTTGGTAGAGCGTTGGGCTCCGGCCCGCTGCTCAGAAGCATGCAGTGGCAGTTCATGTCCAGGCTTGGGATCGGTTCCGCTGAGACGCTCCGGCGCTTAATAGTTTACCCGACATAGGTCGGCTGGCAACTGACTGGTGAGAGGGTGACCTGAGCGAGGCGGCCGTCCTTGTGCTTTGTGGGACGTTAAACTTTGGCTTCAAATTTAACCCTCCATTGAGGGAGTTGCTCGTTCGGGTGGTGGGGTCGGGATCTCCGTGACAAGTCCCTTAACACACCCCCCCCCCCCAACAACATACCCAACCCGCCCAACCCCCCCCACCCCCCCACCAACCCCCCACCCCTTAATGACTTTAGTGAGACTTTGACTCTGGCAGCCGTACTAGAAGCAACTTGAACAAGATTTATAAAAAACAAATATGTTTTTCGTTCCAGGAACAGGAATTTCAAGCGCAGCCAGGTGGCGGGTTGAGTCTTTCCATAAGCCATGGGCGGATCCAGGGGAGCGTCATCTGGGGGCACGTGCCACCGCTACATCTTACCGTCCTGGTGAATCACCGAACCGCGCTCTCCTTGCGTATGGGTGGCTTTAGAATTTATAATGAGGGGGTGGGTTGTGGGTAAATCTGTTCGAGCGGAGCCATTTTGAACAAAGGGGCGCCATTTTGGATGGCCCAACCAATCAGAGGGTGTTGAGGAGGTGGCTGGATGCGTAACAGAGCGGTACCAATGACATTTTATGAGGCCACGAAGTCTCGATTGGGAGAAGCTTGGGTCTCCTTGATTTGCGTATGTCCTGACCTTTACCCCTGGATCTGCCTACGTCCAAGGAGAATATAAGCAGTGCTTCCCCGGCCAAAGCTGTGTATCCAGGGAACACGGGCCATCCAGATCCAGAACTCTGCACCCCATGGGACCACCCCGGTAACTCCTGAAACGCCGCTTCCCATCCGCAACCCACCCAATATAATAGTTGTTCATGGTTCTTCCTTGGTCCAAGGATCTCCTCCAACCCCTATTCCCTTTTCTCCGATCGTTAATTCTGGATCCCTTTAAGTTTGCCTCAGCACCCATGACTTGTCTGTGGCATCCCTTGAAATGCTATACTTTCAGGATGCGGAAGTCGGAGCATTCTTCATGTGACAGATCAAATCAAATATACAACCGGAAAGTGTTCCATCTGGCCTGGAATACCTCCTCAAAATATGTTTACTTGTAAATACCTCCGGTACAGGCTACTACTCGCATGTCAATTGAGGTCAGAAGCCGACGCCGAACGTATTTCTGATGTTTCTACTAGTGGTGGGAGTTTCGAGACAGTTTAGAGGCCCAGGCCCGGCCTGATCCGGTTTTCAGAAGGCCACCACAAGCCCGGCCTTTGGAAAAAAACCATGACTCAATAAGTCCGTGCAAGGTCCGGTATCTTGAAAAGGTATAACATGACAATATAACGCAAATTGGGTCCAAAATAGATGTCTGCAGACAGTTAAGCCTGGGAAATATTTTAGTAACATCACATTATCATATCGAAAATGTGCATGCAGCACAAAGCAGATTCAGCCACCATTAAAAAGTCGGCGGCCGACAGACAGTACAGGCTGTTATGTGATCTACTGCGACTCCAACGCCTTGGGATGGACGATTTCCGCAGAAAGCATGCACTCCATTGCCTTGAAAATGCTCCCAACACTTCTATGTGAACGTGACCGAAATATCAAGTGTTGTCTATCATTTTTACTGCCACAACACGCAGATAATTGTACAGTCTGAAATCAAATAACACTTGACCGCGGTCACCTTGGTGGCCTCCACAGCCACAGTAAGCGATATGAAACCACCAACAGGTGCCGGTATTTAGCCTCGTGGTCACATTCAGACCATGTGTGGCGATAGTTCACCGTTGGTCCACGTCGTTGGTCCACGTCGGCGCGGGTGCGACTGAAATTATCAACATCTGTCAGCAATTAGCCTCGTGGTCACACCTTACCAGATGCGGTCACAGAAACTCCAACGTGAAACACTTTTCGAACTAAATTTTTCACTCTCAAAACAGCTGATTCCCATGCATTCATTGATAAAAAACGCACGAAAACGCCTACCCCGGCGGTCTCCCACTTATGGTCTGTGTTGGTGTTTCCAGAATTCGGAAGTTGGATCTAATCAAAATTATTCTTTTCTCCTCATTTTTGCCAGTAGCGGCTTCAGAAGACTGGACGTACTGTAGGTCTAATTTTTGTTTTCTTATATATTTCTGCTGATTGTTTTGCATCAGTCCCCATTCTGGATTTCTAAAATATTGCTAGAAAATTACCGAATATGCCAGCACTATTTTCTAAAACCGGCTTCGAAGCATTTCAAATGATGAATATCTGTCACTTCCCAAATATTTTTCCTGGTGGACTTTATTAGTGCATGCTTATAAGAGACAGAAATGATGTATACAATCATCCCTAGACTTTCGAGCCACCGTAAACGATTAGTTTTTTTCAGGGCCAGAAAAATAAGAGGATATTTTGTGTTTTCCACCCCCATTTTTGCTAACATTTATCATTTTATATAACAGAAAAGTAGATAAGTCGTCTTTAAGTATAAATTCTTTGCACATTTTTGGGCTACAAGATTTCACTATCTTTTGCTAAACACAGGGTGCTACAGGACAATAGAAATAACGGGTTGCCTGTTCCCTTTCATAATGTTTGTGTTTTGTTTCTCATTTACGTGGAGAGCGTACCTTAGTCTCGATGCTACGCTAAAAAGTTCAGGGGTTATCTGTTACAAAACTTAGTCCGAAGGGGTTGTTCCAAAACATTTTTTATATTGAAAAATGAATATTCCTCGTGCAGACCGTAACAATAAAGCAAACGGTCGCAGAATCGAACCCACCCAGAGGCAGCACTAGATGTCATGCCCTAGTCCCAGGCCCATTGGCGGCGGAACTGGGGGGAAGGGGCATGGTGCCCCTTCCTTAAATAAGAAATTGTTACACCGCCCTATAGCGCTGACTGGAAAGAAATGGGTTTAAAAGCTAATGATGCTTCCCTAAATTCAGACGTTCGGCCTTTACTGCCCAACCCCCCAGCCTCCTTGCCCTAGTTCTCCTCCGGCCACAGTTTACTCTTAGCCGCCCGGGGGGGCATTGGACCCTTCGGTTTTTTTAAACTGATGCCAGACCGATTTAAATGAGAGACGCATCGCTTTGCATGCCTCTAGGATAAAAAATTTCACAACATATGACCAGAAATTGGTATCAGGTAAGATCAGGTCAACAGGTTATGCTAAATTCGTCAACGTCATTGTCAACGTCATTGCTAAACTCATGCAAGGCAATTCTGTTCTTGTAAAACTAGGCTAACAAACATGTTGTAACTCGGCTTCTAAAAGAGCTAGATCGAGTGTAGAAATATGATTCAAGAATTCTGAAACGGACAAATCTTAACGACGCTACCATTCGTTTTGAGGTCAGGTTAATGACAATGTCATTAAAGGTCACGGTTTTCTAAACTGTGTGTGTGTGTGTGTGTGTGTGTGTGTGTGTGTGTGTGTGTGTGTGTGTGTGTGTGTGTGTGTGTGTGTGCGTGTGTGTGTGTGTGTGTGTGCGTGCGTGTGTGTGTGTGTGTGTGTGTGTGTGTGTGTGTGTGTGCGCGTGTGTGCGTGTGCGTGTGTGCGTGTGTGCGTGTGTGCGTGCGTGCGTGTGCGTGTGCGTGTGAGTGTGTGTGTGTGTGTGTGTGTGTGTGTGTGTGTGTGTGTGTGTGTGTGTGTGTGTGTGTGTGTGTGTGTGTGTGTGTGTGTGTGTGTGTGTGTGTGTGTGTGTGTGTGTGCCGTTAACATATGAACGGGACAGAATATAGCAATATATTTAGCATCATCGAGACGAACTTGATCCAAAGATTATAATTATATGCAGCATAACCTTGATATAAGTCAAGGTCAGAGTTAATAATGTAACCTTACAATGCCATGCTGCATATAATTGAAACCCTTGGGCGAAGACGGATACGTTAATGCCTTTAGCTTTGTTCTAGGCCTAATGATTCCCGAGTTATACGATATTTTCTAAATGGGCCGAAATCTGACCTATTTTGGCCCTGTGAGAGCGAGTAACCCATTCACACCTATTCAAGACACTGTGAACACACGCGACAATCGCTCTGGAGGAGCCGGGGAAAACACACTCAGCGATAGCACTGGAAGAGCTGGTCCCGAGCCCGCTCGCCAAGGTTGTTAGGTGGCCCCTATTGCCTATTCAAAAGGAGATACTTTTCATGTTCGTAGCTTAAGAAGCAAAAATGAGAAAGGTGCATAGAAGAAAAGATTTTTTTAAATTAAAAACATATTTTTTATTCCGATCCGGGGCTTTAGTTTAGCGGACTGGTGCAGGAAGGCTCCCACCCTAAAAAATTGACATTACGTGATGGCTGAGGTTGACTACATTACTGATAGCTTGCAGGACGGATTTAGAGTCTGAACAGATGATGGAACCGCATGCTTGTGTTTCCCGGTTACAGTTTAACACGTTCGGATCGCTGTTTTGCCCCCAAAGGTTATGGAGGTGTAGCTTTGCTTTTTCGCAGCGGTATCGGTGTTAAAGAAATCAACGTTCCCGGATCAAATGTTCAGCACTCAAAACTTGAATCGATGTGGAATATTTTAAGTTGGGATAGGAAAACTGTTATTCTTTGTGCACTGTACAGGACGCCTAAAAATGTTTCCACTGCTCTTCAAGCAGATTTCGATGACTCAGTGCACCAGCTCCAGTATGTGCTGGCGAACTTCTGTGATGCCAATATTATCTTAGCCGGTGATCTGAACTGCAACATTTTAGCTGACGACTCTCACCCGGCTCGCAGGAAATTGGTAGAGTTTTTAGGCCGTTACTCGCTTTCACAATGCATCACAACACCCATCTACTCGAGTGGCTCACTTTTAGATGTTTTTATCGCCAACAAAAACATTGTCAAATGTGTTGGCACTTTTGGCATCTTTTGTCATTTCAGCCCACATAGATTTTTCAGAATGATCTGTGACATTCCTAGGCTACGGAGAAAGCCTGTTGTTGTAAATTCTAGGACGTTAGGCAGGATCAGCACTGATGCATACCATCGCGACCTCTTAAAACGTGACTGGACTCCGGTTTTTACCGTCATTTCTGTGACCAAGAATTCGAATGTTTTCTCACGCATTATGAGCGACATTTTAGACGTGCATGCACCGCAAAGGGAAATCAAGATCAGAAATCCCAATGCACCACACGTGTCTAGCTCCACGCGTGACCTGATGGCGGCTAGGGCTGCAGCGCTACGTTTACACGGCCACAGGTCCACTGAGTGTACTGATCTGATAAGAGCGGGGATGAGGTGGCTTAGTGGATAGCACCCTTGTCTTCTAAGCCGCCGGTCCCGGGTTCAAGACCCGGCTGAGCCTCTGAATAAGTTGATCTGATCCCCAAAATCCCTTCCAACAGGGTGAGAGTTGGTGACGCCGTATGACCCTGGCAGTTGGTGCGTCGTTAAACCCCAATGATTATTAATATTGATCTTAATAGAGCTGTGCGGTCGGCCATTCGCTCCGATACCAAACTGGACATAGCAGAGCGGATACAGCAGCAGCGCCCGCACACTGTTTTCCGCAATATCCGTAATATTGTCGGCGGAAAACGTGATAGTTGTGCTGTTACGCTGACCACCGATCCTGACACTGTGAATGACTTTTTCGTTAATTTTGGACCCAGAGTGACCGCCGAGGTAGCCGCCCGTGGTGCCGCCCGTTATCTGCCGGTGCGCCTGCCCCGTGATGGGGTGTGCGGTTTTACGGTCAGACCCAGTCTCACTGCAGTGCCTCCACCGCACTATCCTCAGCATGCGTAACTCAGCTGCTTTTGGTGATGATGGCTTGTGTATTAGGATCTTTAAAATGTCATTTCCCTGCGTTGGACACGTTCTGCTTCATATCGTAAACGAATGCCTCATTACCTGCGATATACCGTCATCATGAAAGCATGCTCTAGTCCAACCGATTTTTAAGTGTGGTGATCCAGCCGACCCGTCAAGCTTTCGGCCCATCTCAATTCTTCCCGTGATCTCAAAGCTAGTCGAAAAAATTGTCCAAAGACAGCTCCACCACTACCTTGCATCAAATCATCTCCTGGCTTCCACCCAACATGGTTTTCGCCCTCAACACTCTACCGAAACGGCGCTGCTGACTATGTCTTACAAATTTCTCTCGGCCATGAACCAATCTGAAATCTCCCTGCTTTGTCTGATAGATCTCAGTAAATTTTTAGACGTCATCAATCATTCTAAATTGCTCACAAAACTGCAGCTCTATGGCATTGACATCAAATGGTTCCAAAACTATCTGTCCGGTCACACCCAAAGTGTTCGTCTTTCCAGTAGCTCAGCAGTGAGTCAAAATTCAATTTCACGAATTTCTGTCGCGCGGCCAATCATCCAAGGAATTTTCCAAGGCAGCAATTTAGGCCCCTTGCTCTACACCATCTTCTGTAACGATCTCGGTCTGTACGGAAAAGGCTCTTTCATTGTCCAATACGCCGACGACACCCAAGTTCTAGTTTCAGGCAAAAAATCAGTTCTTTCGGACCTGGTGTCGGAGCTCGAAACCACGCTTTCTTCGCTTGATGCTTACTTTCACTTCAACGGTCTAAAAGTCAACGAGTCAAAATTCGAAATTCTTGCTATTGGATCTCAACAAAATCTGCGCGGACTTCCACAATTTTCCATTAAGTTCCGCCAAACCACTATCACACCTTGCACTGAAGCTAGAAATATCGGTGTAACTTTTGACCGCCACCTGACATGGGATACTCACGTCAACGCAGTGCCGCGCAAGTGCACCGGGATTCTCGTCAGCAGGGGTGGAAAACCCCACCAACTCGCCAACCAGGGATAGCGACAGCCCCTGAACATTGAAATAATGAAGTGCGACAGAAAATATCTATACAAAACCACAGCGCTTACGCAGGTGGCCGAATTACTCATAAGAGTGTGTGATTTTCAGTAAACCTCATTGTGAATTCAGGAATGTTATTGGCTGGTTGTTTTGTACCAATATAGGTACTACTTGTCGCACTATGTGTGCTTTAGTAATTTCCTATATGTAAATAATTAAAGCGACAGCTTTCAGTGCTAGAAATTTGATTGGCGACAGGTTTGAGGTTTTTTCCTCCCCTGCTCGTCAGCTTGTCCCATTTGCGGCACTACGTGCCGCCTAATATCCTACCCTCCCTTGTTTCGGCCCTAGCATTTTCGCTTGTCAGATACTGTCTCACAGTTTATGGGAATGGATCTAACAAAAATCTGGCCATTCTACACAAAATTCAAAATTTTGCTGCAAGAGTTATTGCTGGCAAAAGAAAATTTGACCACATTTCGGCAGAACGGTGACGACTGGGTTGGCTGGACACACCGGATTTGCTTACCTACCAGACTGCATTGCTATTTCATAGGATACGTTGCAGTGGTGTTCCCGAGTCGCTGTCCTGTCAGGTCTACCGCAATCGCGAGCGCCCGGGCCGCTCCCACAGTACCAGACAGGACGAACTCCTGAGTTTGCCGGCTGGCCGTGGCACAGCTGCTGGCAAGCGTCGATTCTTGTACCGAGGTGTGACCATCTACAATGCTCTGCCGCCTGAGTTTCTTGCACTGACTGTGTCCAGCTTTAAGCTTGCCGTGGAGCAACACCTGATGCGTGCTGGGCATTATTAGGCTTGTTAGTCATATTATACTAGTCATATTTTATGAATGCTGGTGCGAGTGCGAATGTTTAATAGTTCTTCTCTGCTTTCAAATGACTCGGGTCCAAGAATAGCCACGTTAACCCCGGTTTTCTATCGTGGAAGGACCTACGCTGTACAATACAACACAATACAATATGGTTGAGTTGATATTCTGGGTTTGGATCAGGGCTAGTGTACTTAATTTCGCAACGGCCTCGCCTATAAAAATAGTGCCATAGTCCAGAAGTCTTTTCTGGAGGCAGATATTTTGCCCCCCCTGCCGTAGCCCACTTTTTTGGCTATTTGAGAGCCATATGTGATCATGAAGGTCTTTTTAACATTATTAGACCGGATTTTGAGGAATTTCTAAGAAACCTCCTCTGTCAAGTCCACTTCACGGAGGGTGAAAAGAAACTCCACTTTGGGCTCTTTCCGAGTTCAAAAGCCGGAGAGTGGGGATTTGCCTATTGTTTCATGGATCACAAGATTCAGGCTTTTCAGGGTCGTGGCTACTCTGCGTTTAAACAAAGGGCATAGAGAAACTTTTTTGCTCGTCTGGGACTGGCAGGACATTAATTCACCCTACCCTACCACAACTAACCGTGTGGTACCGTAAAAGCTATACGACAGAACCCTACCATAGCTTAAGCACTTTACCGCAAATATTATATACATATCAAGACGAAATCATCCGGTGTCAGAGCCGTATGACAAAATTCTTGGAACGAAGTGGATTTGGATTTCTCAAGAGGCTCTATACTGGCTGCTCAGTGGGTCTCACAATTGATGCTAGAGCTCTGCAGTTTTTGGGGCGGTGGCCCTCCTCCTCCAGAGGCCCAAACTAAGGCCCCTGTTCCAAATCCAAAATAGTTTTTGAGAGATTTTGGAACAAACTTATTCAGTCTTGTATTTTTCGCATTTTTACTTCTTAAGCTACGAGTTTGAAATTTTCCGACTTCTGAAAAGGCAACAGGGGCCACATATTAAAAAAATGTCGAGCTGGTCCGACAATACTTATCCCGCAGAGACGCAGTATTTATAATGCAAGCAAAAAAGCTATTGAAATTGGACGGCCGACTTATAAGCTCGAAATTTCATAAGCCACGCTGCAGTCAGCTTAAAGACAGCCACCTGGGGGCAGCTAGGGGAATTTACTTGTGCTTAGGGATAGTTTTGAGTGTAAAACGTAAGATGCGAACCTAGTTTTTGCCCCTATGCCGGAAAACTGTATTTTTGCTTAATTTCATTCAAAGCTTAATGTCTTGCAATCTAATTGACCAATTTGGCTTTTTATTTCAGATAATGGAAGAGCAATGCTTCCGCCTGATAATATTTGAAGGTTAAAATTGTGATACTTAAATGTATTGTTTTATACGTATAAATATAATTTTAGTAGACAACTTTTTATTTGCAGCTTCCTAGTTCAGAGCTCATGTCACTCACAAACTCAGAATTGACGTGGCGGAATAGGAAAAATACATGCTGTCATTTCAATTATTTATACCACCCACCTATCTCTAATGGCTTTCGAGTAATTAGTCCGAAAGTATATTTTAAGGTGCTAAATTTCTTGGAACATTTCTAAGTCTCACCATGGTTTCAAGTCCTTAAAAGAAATGGGAGTGGATGAAATTTGGCATGAAGTTAGCCTAGGGTCCTACGTCACCGATACAATAAATTTCAGGCCAAAATAATTTTTGGTTCGTTTTCTAGAAACAGCTTTATACCGTGCCTCATCTGTACGAACACAGCACCCGGCGCCACAGTCACAGCATCCTTGGTTGAATGATACCTACCAGTGACCTGACGGGTCACAGTCGTAGGGCTAGTGAGAGGGTGCAGAGTGTTGTGCAGTGGTCTAGTGGTTGTAGGCCCCGACTCGTGATCACTTAATCAGGGGTGCACGGTTCGAGTCCAGGGTTGACCGTGCACGCTTTATTAGTTATTTCAAAGGAAAGAATAAAACTGACCTATAGACTTATGAAGAGATACATTGAGAAAGAAATATGGTTTGCCTTCAGCACGTTGTCATGCGGCTCTCCTGCGCCGGTGGGGCGTTAGCCCTGGTCGCAGACCGGGGTCGATCTCTTGGTGCGCAGCAGGATTGGATTTAAAATTTTCACAAGCTGAAATTAAAAATTCATTTACACGCTCAAAATCGTTTAGACAGAAGTGAAAAAGTTATTCTTAACATGATTGAGTCATGGTGAAACATTTTTGGTGGATTCCTGTTGCATGCAGACTTCAGTTCTTGTTGTAGAAATTATAACATTTTTGCCACTTTTATGATGTTTGTGTCGTCCAGGACTGAATAAATCATCTTTCTTGCGGCAAATCGCAACATTGAAACTGGCCTGCCAAATAACACTCTACCATCTAAAATTCAAGAACCAACAAAATATAAACGCGAGTTCACAATCACCGTGACTTACGCTTCATTCTTGTGGTTCTGAGCTATGTTGCTGTGGTCCGGCGGCCATACCTGGAACACTTCTGACTGTCCTACACAAGACATCACCTGTGGCCAATTATATCGACCGTATGTGAGGTATAAAAGCTCAAGCACACAGTTGTTCAGCGCACCTCACCTAACAGTGAGACAGTCACAGCAAGCAGCTACAACAACCATGAAGCTCTTTGTTGCTGCCTGCCTGGTGGCCCTGGCCGTGGCCGTTCCCCTTGACTCCCGGGTCGAGGACCAAGACGAGCTGGAGATGCACGAGTTGAACGCCCCCACTTACCTGGAGGTCCAGGAGAAGGCTGGTCTCGGTGCTAGCCGCACTAAGAGCCTGTCCCGCTCTGGTAAGGTGCTGGACCAGAAGTTCTGGAAGGACATCGCCCAGGACATCCTGAAGACCAAGCTGGCCGATCCCGTCTACGACCACCAGGCCAAGAACGCCGTGCTCTTCATCGGTGACGGTATGTCCATCGCCACGCTGGCCGCCGCCAGGAAGCGCAAGGGTCTGGCGAACGGCGCTGACGTGCCCGAGCACACCATGCTGTCCTGGGAGACCTTCCCTTACCTGGGCCTATCCAAGACCTACAACTGCGACCGCTGGACGGCCGACTCTGCCTCCACCGCCACCGCCTACCTGACCGGCGCCAAGGGCAACTTCCTGACGGTCGGTGTCGACTGCTCCGTCCTCATCTGGAACTGCGACGCCGTCAACGAGGCCTCCTCGCCCAAGTCGATCCTCCGTTACGGAGTGGAGGCTGGTAAGTGGGTCGGTCTGGTGTCCACCGCCCGTATCACTCACGCCTCTCCCGCTGCCACCTTCGGCCACACTGCCTACCGTACCTGGGAGTCCGATGCTGATTTCGAGGCTATGGCCTGGATGACCGGACCCGTGAAGGACTCCTGCAAGAACGTCATGAAGGATCTGTCCACCCAGTTCGTCGAGCGTGAGGGTATCGACATCAACGTCGCCTTCGGTGGCGGCTGGGGTAAGTTCACACCGAAGGAGGTTGAGGGTGGCTCCCGTTTGGATGGCCGTGACCTGATCCAGGAATGGAAGGACAAGCAGGCTTCTCTCGGCCGCAGCTACGCCTACCTCACTACCAAGGACGAGCTGAACAACTTTGACGCCACCTCTGCCGACTACGTGCTGGGTCTGTTCAGACGCAGTCACATGCAGTACCGCGCCTTCCAGACAGCCGACGATGTCAACCTCACTGAGATGGTGAAGAAGGGTCTTGAGATCTTGAAGCGCGGGCCCAATGGCTTCGTCATGTTTGTCGAGGGAGCCAAGGTTGACCACGGACACCACTACGGTAATGCCTACACCGCCATCGATGAGACCATTGAGCTGGAGGAGGTTGTCCAGCACGTCATGGACAACACTGACGAGACGGAGACTCTGATCGTGGTCTCCTCCGACCATTCTCACACCTTCGGCATCAACGGCTACCCGGAGCGCGGCCTGGACATGTTCGGCCCTGCCTCCTTCCTAGCCGGTGGCATGCAGAAGGGTGGCCCCCCGCCCAAGCTGCCGTACCCCATCATGCAGTACTCCAACGGCCCGGGCGGCACCGAGGACTGGTCCGAGTTCGAGGCCAAGCGGGCTCGTCTGGCTGACGACAGCGAGACGGCCGAGTGGCGCGACCCGCACTACAAGCAGATTGCCGGCATCTACCTGCCCAAGGAGACCCACGGTGGAGAGGATGTCGGCATCTTCGCTCGCGGCCCCGGCGCCCACCTGCTGCGTGGCAGTCTGGAGGAGAACGTCATCCACCACGTCATCAACTATGCCCTCTGCCAGGGAGACTTCGCCACTGTTTGTGACAAGAAGTAATGGTCTTATCGTAATCTTTCAAGCTGGACTAGACTCCTGCAATGCTTTTTAAATGTGGTATCTACAATTTTCGCTGTCTGTCTGTTTCCCATCACGTTTTTTGGTGAGACGCTCAAAACAAATACACACGGTGTTTGATTATGCTGGGGTTATTTATGAATGTCATACGTGGAAGGCTCGGGTAAAATACTGCATGCGGTAAATGCGGTATTTTATAGCGCTTTGTAATAAAAAATAAGCGGAGTGGCGGATAGCCGTTTCGCGATTTTGAAAACGCACCGCTGGTGGGGTAGTGGTTTCAAAAATGTGGAAGCAGCGAATATTCTGTTCAAGACTGCACCAGATTATATAGACTATCCCTCGATTAAGAATGGCTGCCTTGGAGACATGCTAGCTTACCCTATTTGTAAGGCATAGGGTAATGGCGGGTAAGAGTACGCAGGAGATAAGAGTACGCAGCAGCTGTTTTGGTTACTTAGCAACCACTGAGATGGTGGATACCCTCGTATAAAAAACAAGGCCAGTGCCTAGGCTGCTCACCAAAATTCAACGTACTTCTGTTCTTTCCGCGGGAGTACAGAGCAAAATAAGTTTCTGGGCATCCTTGAAGTAATATTTCTTAAGGGGGTAAACTTGTAGACCATGCTGCTATTAGCAAAAGTATTGTATCACGGTCTTTCATCAGTAAGAAAGCTGATATAGGAGTGTGCTCCAGGACTAGGGCTCACGCTAAAATGCCTGCCAACATGTTTATGAAAACTTTCTTCCCACGGGAGCATGTCCGGCAAGAGTACGCAGTAGACCATTGGGCAAGAGTGCGCATGCTTAAGAGATAGGAAAATTTAATTTTCGCTCGGGACACAGTCCGTAATTCATATTTGGAAAACCAAACGTTGCAACATAGTTTTTTGTATATTCAGAACTATATAAAATCATACAATTGCCTAGTTTGGGGACGAAAAACTTCGCAACATGGCCTATGCACCTAAAGCACAGCGGGGCATCAATGCGTACTCCAGCCGCCTCTCTTTTGTACTCTTACCAACCCACTCCGGCAAGAGTACGCACGTGACTTTTTATTTTTGATGGGCTCGTGGCGAGTTCCTTTCAGAGACATCGAGTTGAAGCATGGACCATACATAGACAATTGTTCAGGCTAAACAACCACCTACAATTTTTAGCCGTTAGACTTATATGAGAAAATTGAAAGCCTTTAGAAAGTTAAGTGCGTACTCTTGCACGGACTTCCCCTATCTTTGCAATGTTTCGTGACAATCCAACGTAGGTAAAGGAATATGCAAACGTGTAAATAAAAACGGTGGAGTGTGGTAGAAAAATGCTAAAGCTGAATATTTCGCTGAACTGTTTCGGCTTTGCTGTATATTTTCAATGCAATTCCAACTAAAGATTGAAGGGGGTGCATTGAACCTGGATTGTGGGTATAAGGGAGCCAAATCTGGTAACCATCTACTCGATATGAATACAAGGAGCGCTCTGTGAAGCACGTGCCAGTGCTCAGCAAAGTTCAAGCAAGGCACTGCCAATTTGCTGATTTTTCACGCTTTCGGATATAAAAAGTCAATGACTCGCGACAAGAAGACAAAATGAAAACAATGAAATTCTGTATTCATCACGGCTTTCGGGAATTTGAATTGAATTTATACCAAGTCACTACGACCAAGACCCCAGAAAGTATGCAGAAAGATTAACACGCGCATTGACGCGGGTCTGAGCCACGTTTGCTTTGTCGGGGGTGGCGGGTACACGCCCCCCTAAGATCTCGAAAACCACGCTATATAGCGAAAAACAATAAACAGCGTTAGGTAGCCCATCCACTTCTACATCGAAAATATTTGAACAATTATTTGTCAGGTCACATTTAAGGTCGCAAGAGGTCAAAACATGCCGTCATTGGGATAACATGTAAATGAAGGTTTCCGGTCATAACATCTGAACAAGTAAAGATAGAGCAAAACGACTTAAACTGTACGAATCCTTGCAGCAAGCTGAATCGAATGATATATGATTTGACCTAGCTAGGTCAAATCAAGGTTTTGACCTGACCTGAGGTCAGGTTAAGGTTACATCAGATAAAATACATATCATTAGAACCGCAAAGACAAGGCTAATCTAATGCAGCTAAATAAAATGGTCTGTCACCATCTGTTACTATGTTATTCAGTTAAAACCATTTTCCCATGTATTTCCAATGAAGAGGTCATTGTTCTTGCCTGATCTTAGGTCATCAATATCAAAATTCCCGAACATATTTTAAAGAAATCAGTGGGCCTATTATGTGATATGAGTTTGAATTGGATTAGTTCACCCTGTTCTGACTTATGCTATCTTAAACTTTTTTAGGTCAGGTCACTTGACCTGTACTTGTGAACTGACCTGAGATGACCAAACCTTAAAATTTTCATTAAGTTGTACAAATGATAAGACAAAAGGTATGCCAAGTACGACGGCGCTAAGCGCCGGCGTTTTTATAATGTCTCCAAAAACCCGAGAGGGGGGGCGGGTACCCGCCCCCCGTCAATGCGCGTGTTTATTAACCCAAAAATTTTACTATGATAGTATTTATCCCTTCATCAATTTCAAACCATATTAAACACTTTTTCTTCAAAAAATACGACATTCAGAAAACTCAAGGCTGGAGCTAAAAAAGTGAAACTATATTCTGCATGTATACAAAATATTTGCACATTCTGAGCTTTATCCGTATTTCATTTCACATCACAAAATCTAGACCTGCTAAAATAGTTTTAGTGTTGCCAACGTCATGCAGTAAATGAAAATGCCACATTCTACATAGGAGCCCGCTGCAAGAAAGATTCGGCCCATTACGATTTTGGTTTCATATTCAATTGGGTCCCCGCTCGGGTTTCGCCTACACGGGTGTTTTAGTGGTGTACTCAGCAAAATAAACTTAATCTCGTGCCTTAGAATTGTAATGGTCAATAAAATCCATAGCAATTTTGGTTCCATCCCAGTCAGATCAATACGTAATCCATTTACAATGTAGTGTACACGGGAATTTAAAAGGCACAGAATAGCAGGTCACAGCCAGCAACATGTTCCTCCCTGTGTCCTTCAGCTCCAGGCATATCAGGGAAAAACACTGGCGGTGCTAGGGAGGAGTTTGTTGGGATAAGTGGTAAGATTATGTGTTAACAACAAAAAAACAGCGCAAAAAAACGGAAGAAACGCTTTTCCTGACAACAACTTGCGTTCCGCAAAACACCCAAATCCAGTATTGTCTTAGTACCCCACTGGATTTTTCGTTGGACACGCGCCCAGCTTAGACGCATGGAACCACAATTAAAGTAACGCGTCAGCTGCACTTATGTATGTATGTACATATATCTACACTGACAGTACATACATATATAGTCTGTACTTTTTCACTTAGCGATGCCAAGGGCAGTTCTTTAGCTTTTCCCCTGTCTTTCTGTCGCTTTCTAGATGTCGTTACGTGTCCGCCAGTACTTAATAAATTCAACTGACGCAGCCGAGTAACAATCAACTCAGATTTTCTGCAAAAGGTCGATGTCATATATCAGATAAATAAATCCATTCCCAACTTAGTAGATGGTACTCTCTATTTGTTGTCTCGCTTGACTGGCATTCAAATTCTGTGCTGTCAGAGCTATCCATTTGCTGCGCCACCTCTTCGCCCCCACCCGCTGAAGGCAGCCCTTCAACATGGTCGTCATGCTGGTCGTCATCGGCATCTATCGGCAAGGTATCTTCGCTATCTGGAAGAGGTGGAAACTGGTAGGCGGTATGTTGTTATATATTATAGGGTTGGGAGTATGGTATTAAAAGGTAGTTAAAATATATAAGCCTTTGTTCCTCGCGGCTGCCCTGTAAGCCGTCTGTTGCGAGTATCTTCAGTCTATCTGCAATAGTGTAATGGCGTTATATTAGAAACCCCGTTTTGAGTTGCTTACGCCGCCACTGTAAAAATATGAGAAGGTAAATGAAATATCACCTGATATCTTTTAGGCTAGACCCACTTTAAATGCAAAGCCATAGCTCCAACCCTGTGACGAAATAATCTTTAAGATTTCAGAGAATCTGCAAAATTCATTTTTTTAAATGGGAAGGTTTGAAAAGCTTGTCCAGAACCATTTTGGAGATATGGAAAATCATAAGGGGTACAGAAAATTCTCTCTCTCTCTATCTCTATCTCTCTCTCTCGCTCTCGCTCTCGCTCTCGCTCTCGCCCGCTCTCTCTCTCTCTCTCTCTCTCTCTCTCTCTCTCTCTCTCTCTCTCTCTCTTATTTTTTTCAGTCTGATTAATTCCGCGCAGGGATCTCGAAAATGCCTCATTGATGAAAACTTGAGGTTGAATTTCAGGGAGAAAGACCGTTAGATATAAACTAGCTTCATGTCCAAAATTGGCACCATAAAATTAGTCCTCTCCATTAACATCTTCTGTTTGTTTTCTTGTTTTGTGCAGAGTGTTACCTTTTGATTTGAAAAAAGATTGAATGGTATTAGAGTTTTGACCTTGCCAGACGAAAAACAAGTAAAACAAGTTATTCACTATGTATTTGCAGGTAACATTGAATATACCGGCAGAAGTGGTATTAAGGTACAATAGCTTTTGAGGAGACTGCAAAAATTTGTACATGTGCCAAACATCGAGGTGAGTACCTGTCTGAATGCTTTCATGTCATCCCGCAGACAACGGGAAAAGTTAGCATCAATGCTTAATAATCCATCAATTTCCGGACATTTAATTGGACATGCATGTTCTGAAAATTTTCTTGGCATGTCTAGGGAAAATGTACCGCAGTGTATGTGTTGAAGGGAGATAAGTGAAAAATAATTTTTGTGGTTTCTTGCTATTTGAAAAATCCCCATTACGAAACAGTCAATTATTGTTGTATCTTCGGCAAAATTTTGGGAGGCCACTCACTTATTATCGAAATAGGTTAACAGTTCCGATAAGATGCTGAAACCTTCACCCATCCCTTACTTTTCGAAAACTATTTAAAGTTGAAAAGAAATGTTTTTGTAATGAAAATGTCTGTTCTCCTGTATTTGTATTTCAGTTAATTTTACAAAGCCTTTAAAAAATACAAAATTAATTAGTTTGCCCTAGAAACGGACGAAAGAATAATTAATCAAGCCTTCAGCAGTTTCGTACCTCGGGTGTTGAGTCGTTTTCTGCTTCAGCCCCAGGATGACAAATATTTTGCGTCAGAAAGGTCACGTGACCCCCTATGAGGTGGCTGTACGTTCTGATTGGGCAATGGTGATTTCTTAAAAGTCCTATAGTTTTGTTTTAATATTATTTTTGGCTGTAGCTTTTTTAAAATAACTTTTTATTTAATAGCTTTAAACTTTAAAGTCACTGTTTAGCAAAAATGGGAGCGGTTTTTTAGAGAATTTGATAGCCTTAGCCGGAGGTACGTCATTTACATCGATAAGATGTGTACAGGTAAAGTCGTCTAGAAATGTTGACTTTGAGAGTAATTCTAAGGCATTTGCGGGCCAAAATTTGCGAAAATGGGAATATGACTTCTGAAAGAATTTTTATGACCTTTTAATCTAGCAAATGAAAATTGTTTCGCGTATCTCCCTTTTAACAACGCTTTGTCCTGTCACTGTGTGGTTTGTCTGGCTCCTGCCCTGTTGCAGTGCACCAACACATTGGTTAAAATATTATGCAGCTGCAGTTGAATGTTTTTTGCAAATATTATAAAACTAAAACCCACAGGAAACTCTCCATCATCTGCATTTAACTTTTTACCAAGAGAACACCTTGTTATTTGATGATTTAACACGCGCATTGACGGGAGACGGGTACCCGCCCAAATCGGGTTTTTCGGAGATAGCGGAAAAACGGCGGCGCGTAGCGCTGCCGTACTTGGTGTAAGTTTTCCCCCATCATTTTTACAATTTCTGTGGAAATTTTAAGGTTAAGTCATGTCAGGTCAGGTCACCAGTACAGGTCAAGTGACCCGACCTCAAAAAAGTTTAAGATAGCATAAGTCGGAGCAAGGTGAACTTATGCGAGCAAGGTGAACTTAAACTCATATCACATAATGGCCCCACCGAGTTCTCTAGAATTTTTCCCGGTATTTTTGATATCGATGACCTAAGGTCAGGTACGAGGCATGACCTCTCCATTGGAAATACATGGGAAAATGGTTTTTACGGATTAACTCAGTAACGGGTGTTGATAGAGCATTTATTTTAGCTGCATTAGACTTGCCTGGGCTTTGCAGTTCTAATGATATGCTTTTTATATAATTTGACCCTGACCTGACCTCAGGTCAGGTCAAATTATTGATTTGACCTAGCTAGGTCAAATTATATATCATTCGATTCGGCTTGCTGAGAGGATTCATATAGTTTAAGTCGTTTTGCTCTATCTTTACTTGTTCAGATGAAATGGCCGAAAAAATGAATTTACATGTTATTCCTATGACGGAATGTTTTGACCTCTCGTGACCTTAAATGTGACCTGACAAAAAATTATTCAAATGTTTTCGATGGAGAAGTTGATGGACATCCCAACACCGTTTACCGTTTTTCGCTACCTACCGTGGTTCTCGAGATCTTAGGAGGGCGAGTACCCGCCCCCCGTCAATGCGAAGTTGGCTCAGACACCCGTCAATGCGCGTGTTAATACTTTACTAACATTCATTTACAAGCAAGAAACTAAATTTTGAGTAAAAACTATCTGCATAAAACAGCAGTCTCAAGTTCACCTTTCGCCTTTCATCCTGCTTGGTGCTACACTTTGAGTAGTATGGTTGAAGATTTCAAAGGACCTCATTTACCTTCCGATCTACTTCCGATCTCAAAACGACAGAGACACAAGAAACAGCGGTCAAGTTTTATTAGCATGAATAAAATAGGACGATATTTTTCTTACTGAGGAATAGTTTGCAGAAGCTTGTTACGCTTCGTAAACCACGCTCGTAGAAAACAAATTATCAAGACAAAGATGAAATAGTATTTTTCAATGCAACAAAGCGACTAAGTCTACTGCAAATCGTCAAACTAAAAATCCAAGCAGGCGCAGAGACATATGGAAGCATATGACAGAAGATTCATTAATGAACAGTTGGTGGCAATCATCTTCCTACTCGTCACAGACGGTGGCATAGTCTCCTTGGCAGAGGGCCCAGTTGATGACATGATGGATGTAGTTCTCCTCCAGACTGCCACGCAGCAGGTGGGCGCCGGGACCACGGGCGAAGATGCCGACGTCATCTCCGCCGTGGGTCTCCTTGGGCAGGTAGATGCCGGCCACCTGCTTGTAGTGCGGGTCGCGCCACTCGGCATCGGGGCCCTCGTCCATCAGGCCAGCGCGCTTGGCGACGTACTGCTCCTTGGTGCGAGAGCCTCCGGGTCCGTTCTGGTAGGACAGGATGGGGTAGGGCAGACTGGGAGGCGGACCACCCTTCTGCATACCACCGGCCAGGAAGGAGGCAGGGCCGTACATGTCCAGGCCGCGCTCCGGGTAGCCGTTGATCTTGAAGGTGTGGGCGTGGTCAGAAGAGACCACGATGAGGGTGTCCTCAATGTCGGTGTTGTCCACGGCGTACTGGACGACCTCCTCCAGCTCGATGGTCTCGTCGATGGCTGTGTAGGCGTTACCGTAGTGATGGCCGTGGTCGATCTTGGCACCCTCCACAAACATGACGAAGCCATTGGGCCCGCGCTTCAGGATCTCCAGCGCCTTCTTCACCATCACAGTGAGGTTGACATCATCAGCAGTCTGGAAGGCGCGGTACTGCATGTGGCTGCGGCTGAACAGACCCAGCACGTAATCAGCAGAGGTGGCGTCAAAGTTGTTCAGCTCGTCCTTGGTAGTCAGGTAGGCATAGCTGCGTCCCAGAGAAGCCTGCTTGTCCTTCCACTCCTGGATCAGGTCACGGCCGTCAAGCCGGGTGCCGCCCTCAACTTCCTTGGGTGTGAACTTACCCCATCCTCCTCCGAAGGCGACGTTGAGGTCGATTCCCTCACGCTCAACAAATTGGGTGGAGAGGTCCTTCATGACGTTCTTGCACGAGTCTTTAACTGGACCGGTCATCCAGGCCATGGCTTCAAAATCACTATCTGACTCCCAGGTACGGTAGGCGGTGTGACCGAAGGTGGCAGCGGGAGAGGCGTGCGTGATACGGGCAGTGGACACCAGACCAGCCCACTTACCGGCCTCCACTCCGTAACGGAGGATCGACTTGGGCGACGAGTTCTCATTGACGGCGTCGCAGTTCCAGATGAGGACAGAACAGTCGACACCGACCGTCAGGAAGTTGCCCTTGGCGCCGGTCAGGTAGGCAGTGGCGGTGGAGGCAGAATCAGCGGTCCAGCGGTCGCAGTTGTACGTCTTGGACAGACCAGTGTAGGGGAACTTCTCCCAGGACAGCATGGTGTGCTCGGGAACATCGGCGCCATGGTGCAGACCCTTCTGCTTGCGAGCAGCAGCCAGGGTGTGGATGGACATACCATCCCCAATGAAGAGGATGGCGTTCTTGGCCTGCTTGTGGTAGACCTTATCCTGCAGCTTCTCGGCGATGATCTCCTGAGCCATGTTCTTCCAGAAAGTCGAGTCCAGAGACTTACCAGAGCGGGAGAGAGAGCCACCCTTACCTAGACCCATCTTCTCCTGCACCTCCTGGTAGGAGGAGCCCCAGACCTCGTGCATCTCCAGCTCGTCGGCATCCTCCACCCTGGAGTCCAGGGGCACGGAGGCAGCGAGGGCAATCAGGCAGGCGGCCACCAACAGTTTCATGGCTGGTTGTCGTCGGCTGACGGTGGTCAGGCGAGGATGCTTTGGCTCTCGATGGCTGGCTATTTATACCGACTGCGGGTGTGAACACGTGTTCTGAACACTTGTGTAAAATATATGGATTTGCCGCAAGGGGCTTAGGAAACGTAGATGCGGCCATAATCTGTAATATACCTTTCTTTGAAGAAAAAAACGTTCGTAAGCTGTTCTTTAAGGATAATAAGAAGGTGCAAATGCTGAATTCATGCGAAAAAGCATGCTCTTAAAATGTTGTCAAGAACGCACCTAAGCTTCCATCGACCAACAGTGAATGTGTTTCCTTGTCGTATGTAAACCAGGTCAAGCTATTTCTGCGTGAAAGAAACGAAAAAGTCTGACAAAATATAAAACAAGGTCATTATTCGATGTTTTGCGTTTCATTGTTGCTTGTTTGCATTTATTTGTTCTGCCATCTCATTTTGTTTGCCTGAGTGTAACTCATGAATATGGAAAGTAGTGGGAGGCGGCTGGCATTTTCCTTTCATAATTCATAAAATAATTGTTGGGGTTTAACGACGCACCAACTGCCAAGGTCATACGGCGTCGCCAACTTTCACCCTGTTGGAAGGGATTTTGGGGATCAGATCGACTTATTCAGGGGTCCGCCGGGACTTGAACTCGACTGTTTTGCACATGGAAGGCCAAGCAAAAGCAAGCACCTTTTTGCTTTCCGACTTTGGCTTGCCCTCCCCAAACTTACGAGCTAGATCCACCAATGTGTATCCTAACCCGGAGTCAGTTAAAATTGACTTTGATTATCCAAAGCAATTTGAAATGTACCAAAATCAGCAACAAAAATAATTACCAAGATGTGTTCCTACTGTTTATCAATATTCTTAAATTTCGCAAATCTATACCTGATGCCACTAATTTCCAGTTTACTCGTAATTAAGTCAACCATCGCGGAAAGGGGCCAGGGTGTCTGCGCGTAAAAAAGGCCAGGGTGTTTGCGTTGGCCCTCTCAGGCTGCTCAGTAGATCGGTTTGCTGACCCGGGCTTTTCCTACACTGTCCTCAGGGCTTTCTCGCTTCAGTCGCCAGACTTCCTTAATTGATTGGAGCTCTCCTGTGTGGTAGGTGTAGGGGTAGGCTCTTAACACGCGCACTGGAGGGGGGCCTCGGAGGCTCCCCCCACCTGTTTTTCCGAGGTGGCCGGAGAACCGCTTGTAGCCGAAAAACGAAACGTGCCCACATTTAACAAAATTTAATAGCGCGTCGATTGGTGAAGACTTTTTGAAAATCGGCCGCAAATTTTTTGACTTATAGGCTTTCAAAGTCAGACCTGCATTTTGAGATCGCCGTAAACGCGCGGTCGGACCAGTTAGCTTGCATTGAAGACCGAGTGGTGGCGTCATAACGTCATATAAGCGGGACTATATGTCAAGGTCACATCACATGAAAGTCAAGATCAAGGTCAAAGGTCACAGGTCAAGGTCATATCTGCACTTTCAAGGTCACTGACCACTGTGCGTCCGGCCAAATGACGTTACCCCGTCTGACATATATTATGCTATGACGTCATCCGTAGGGTACCCCAATACAAAGGTCAAGGTCAAAGGTCAAGGTCAAAGGTCATTGGGAAAGGTCAATCCTCATTTCCCGCCAAACAGTGGCTACAGTGTTAGCCAAAGTGTAAATAATAAGTAGTATACCATATGGTGACCTTAAAGGTCAATGACCTTGAATGACCTTGACCAAAAAGTTGTGGGGAAGTCTCTTTGAGACCTCTTCTCTATGAACCTTGTCCGTCTTTAACTTATTCCCGCCATTTTCCTGCATAATCACAGCAGTTACCAATCGATCCCAGCATCGCCAATATTTGACCTTTACGACCTCGTTTGACCTTGAATATATTGCCCTAGGTCAATAAATATTTGTCATCATGTAGATCACTATAGCCCCCACCCACCTACCAAGTGGCGTTTTTCTAACCCTCTTAGTTTCCGAGATCTTAGGGGGGCCTACCAGGCCCCCCTCCAGTGCGCGTTAGTGCCAGACGCCCCTCCAGTGCGGGTGTTAACCCGCGCCCCACCGGGGGTCCGGCGCCACCTTCGCCCCATCGGGGGCCATCGATGCCCCCTCTAACTCCGAAAGCATGGGCGTTAGCGCAAATCTGCAAAGTGCATTAGAAAGCTCGCGTGAATTCAGTACGAAATTAGTTGGCATGTAATAGGGCTCAGCTTAATGGTTTGACCTCCAGAGGTCAAATTAGGTCAAGATCGGCTATTTTCACTCAAATATGCCATGCTTAAGCAGACTGGGCATAACTCTTGTGCCATTAGAGCTTTTGAGATGAGTTTTTTTATAATTTTTGTCTCTCGTGGAAACACCCAGTGCGCAGCTTGACACTGGGAGCTGAGCCTGAGACATATTTACTGCCCGTACTACAACGACGTGTTTTGTATATTTGGGGTGATGATGAGGTGAGAGCGACTGAAGATGAGAGCATGAATGAATATAACTTCCTCCGTTGCCCCCCCTCGGGCCAGCAAGCGAGGTGAAGACCTGTTGTTCACCAGCCCCCGGGAGCAACGAAGGGAATGGGGATTTTCTCGTCTGGCTATCGATCCAAATGATGTCGATGTCAGAAAAAAGAAAAAAGTCAGGTCTATACTCACCCTTTTAGACTCTCCCGGTTTCTATTCTGAAAAGAAGAATATGAGGTGCGAGTGACTGAAGATGAGAGCATGAAGTGAGGCATGAATTGATGTGTGTCAGGCGTGGGAGCACCACAGTGTGACTCGACACTGGGTGCTGAACCACAGACATGTTTGATATACGTTGGTTATAACGCGTTACGATTCCAGAGAGATGCAAAGGCGCCAGGACCTCCCCGGTGCAACCCACCCGACCGAAACCTGACAGACCCAAAGGGAGCCAAATCTAATGGGGTTGGAACATCTGCTGTCCCTAATGGATATTGGCATGGCACAGGTGATTCAAAGCTCCCCCATCCCCCCAGGCTGCCGCCGAACAAAATCACAGCCAAGGAGGCCCCGGCATCCCCGCGAGAGCATAAATGTTATCTGCACGATTAAGTGGTAACATGACTAAATTTAACACCCGCACTGGAGGGGGTCTGGCACTAACGCGCACTGGAGGGGGGCCTGGTAGGCCCCCCTAAGATCTCGGAAACTAAGAGGGTTAGAAAAACGCCACTTGGTAGGTGGGTGGGGGCTATAGTGATCTACATGATGACAAATTTTTATTGACCTAGGTCAATATCTTCAAGGTCAAACGAGGTCGTAAAGGTCAAATATTGGCCATGCTGGGATCGATTGGTAAATGCTGTGATTATGCAGGAAAATGGTGGGAATAAGCTAAAGGCGGACAAGATTCATAGAGAAGAGGTCTCAAAGAGGCTTTCCCACAACTTTTGGGTCAAGGTCATTCAAGGTCATTGACCTTTAAGGTCACCATATGGTATACTACTTATTATTTACACTTTGGCTAACACTGTAGCCACTGTTTGGCGGGAAATGAGGATTGACCTTTCCCAATGACCTTTGACCTTGACCTTGACCTTTGTATTGGGGTACCCTACGGATGACGTCATAGCATAATATATGTCAGACGGGGTAACGTCATTTGGCCGGACGCACAGTGGTCATTGACCTTGAAAGTGCAGATATGACCTTGACCTGTGACCTTTGACCTTGACCTTGGCATATAGTCCCGCTTATATGACGTTATGACGTCACCACTCGGTCTTCAATGCAAGCTAACTGGTCCGACCGCGCGTTTACGGCGATCTCAAAATGCAGGTCTGACTTTGAAAGCCTATAAGTCAAAAAATTTGCGGCCGATTTTCAAAAAGTCTTCACCAATCGACGCACTATTAAATTTTGTTAAATGTGGGCACGTTTCGTTTTTCGGCTACAAGCGGTTCTCCGGCCACCTCGGAAAAACAGGTGGGGGGGGCCTCCGAGGCCCCCCTCCAGTGCGCGTGTTAAGCATACGCTGACTGAATACGTGGTTGATATTTCTAAACATGTTCTAGTCATTCAAGAACAGTATATATTTTGGACAGCACTGAAGCCATACAATTTATTTTCGTACTCCTTGTTTATTTAGTATTGTTCTACTCATTCAAATCAACTATAAGCTTTCTAAATTTAACATTTTATTGACTTTGACTGATGAAATATTGTTTCAACATACTGTTGATAATTAGTTTACTTCTTGGGATTTCCTCAACAGATTGGAATTTATCGGAAAATATACTATTTCACAATTTCCGGGCCAAGCAAGGGGTCGTGAAAAGGCGGTAATTCCCATTTGAGAATGGTTGATCCAGGAGGGGGGTTCTTACCTCACGATACCCCGGTTCCCTGAGCCAAAACAAATTTTGTATGGCTTCAGGAAGCTGACCAATAAGGAATTTATGAACTATAATTAACATTTGCGTTTTCGCGAGTTAAGACACCTTAAGGATCGGGTACTTTTTGAAAACTGGTTCTGAGCTTCCAGGGAGGTATATTCTTTCAATGAGTCGAACGGTTTTTTTGGAGGATGTTAATTTTGTAAAGTTGAGATGAGTAATTCACACCCCAGATGAGACAGCAATAGTTAAGGTAAGGTTGGATTAATGCATAGTAAAGGAGAATTGCTATACGATTTGAAATAAAGTATCGAATCCTACAAGTAATGCCAATGTTTTGACTTATTATTTTAGAAATATGATTTATATGCCCAGAAAACTTTAGTTGCTTATCGAAAATCATCCCGAGATACTTAATCTCCTCTTTTTCTTCAATTGCATGCTGACCTATTTTCATGTTTAAGTGAAAGTTTTTGGGATAAGGAGAGTAATGTTGCGTGAATGTTTTTTTCAAGGTTGAGAGACAAAAAGTTTGCACAGAACCAGTCTGAAAGCCGCAAGAGAGTTTCATTGACGTTCGATTTAAGTATTTCTGGATCTTTGTGTTTGAAGAGCAGGGCCGTATCATCAGCATAGGAGAGATATAGTGCATTTTCACCGATAAGCGGAAGATCATTAACATATTCTATATTATATATGGTTATATTATATACGGTATTAACCAATAATAATATATATTATATATGGTCAAGTACATTAGATAGGAAAATGTTAGTCCTTTTCTCACTATGTGGAATGTAATGACCTCCCGCCAGTGGTTTAACCTCCAGAGGTCACCTTGTGACCTAAAATGACCTGAGGTCACAAAAGGTCAGAAAGTGACCTTGTTGTATATCAAAGGAAGGCTAGTGACGAGACATACACAATGGTGTTTGATTCAGCGCTCTAGCTTATATAGGTCAAAAGTTATTGTCAAAATAATGTTTTTGAACCCTGGTGACCTTGGATGACCTTGGAGAGGTCAAAGGGCAAATATGGCCCCTGGGATTCGTGAAAGGGTGTCCAAGAACGCTTTCCTGACGAAACCGAACATTTTCAATCGTTTTTGTCACTTTTAGATCATAAGACAGCTTTTCCCCATGCTTTGTCAATGGGAGAGGTCACCTCATGACATGACCTCAGGTCACGAAATCTAAATATCCCGGATATACACCTTATAGACCCTTGAGGGTTCATGAAGTGTAGGAAGTTTCAAATCGATCGAGTTCGAAATGTAGCTCTTACAGAGCTCTAAATTTGAAGTGAGGTGACCTTGGTTGACCTCGCCTGGTGACCTGACCTTGGGTGACCCGGGGTAAAAATTTCAGGGATGGTGGGAAAATGATGCAGCAAGAGGTAGAACCCTCAACTGCGGTGCTACGCCTCGTCGTTTTTCTGCTATCCCGGAAAAACCTTAGGGGGGCCATCGATGGCCCCGGTTGGGCGAGGGTTAAACCAATTTTTTCAGAAGCATCCTTGATTAGCCATTTAGTTACCCTTGAGCTGTGACTCGACTTGAAGTGTGTGCAGCGACTCCCAAAACGGCTCGAGGGTCCTTTCACCAGCTTTGGGCGTCCAATATTGTCATTGAGGCCTCATGTGCCTTATCCTGGACTCATACGCTTGGGAGATTTTGTGCGTAATTGTTGGGGGTTTTGTAGGCCGTCTCGAATATGTTATCTACTGAATTGGAGGTTCATGTTGGTGTGATGAGGGACTTTTCAGCAACTCCCGTGACATAGATGGTCAGGGGCGTCACAGTGGAAGGGCGAACTTTCTCTGAACAGGCAATGACCGAGAGGCTAAACCGAAATCTTTGCAGTTGTCTTGAAGAGCGCAAATAGGCCAGCTAGATTGAACTAAATGTGGTAAAATGTACGTGGGTTCCCTCTGAGTAGAAGGGTTAGTGTAAAAAACACACATACAAGGCGGGTCTCACAATTTAGACTAGTGATTTCTTTTGGTTCATAAGTTAGATTTTCGTCCTTGCTTTAACAGCCATGGCCCAGTCATCGGACTCCTGTTTCAATTTCAACAAAAAGTAAATAACTTGGACTCCGACGGGGATTTCAAATCATGAACGAATGTCCTTTTCCCTGTACTTGTATTGTACATACATACATCATGTAAACGGTACCAAAAATCCACAAGCCAGGGGCTTCTTCAACACCGGTCGCCCGTTAACATACAGTAAAAATGCTGAACAATCGAGTTCATAAACTCGTCTCCCTAAGACCCTTTTGCCGCTGATCATTTAACTGGCCCCCCCAACTACTGCTTTTTATGTATGTATATTACGCAGCCCTCAATTCATTCCGTGTGTCGATGCATCTGTCTGTAAACTCAGCATCTATTGCAGACGCCTCATGACGCCTCAAGTATCGTCGCATTTTTTTCATTTTCAGATGCCCCAATGTCCTATTGGAATGGCTAATTTTACCATTTTTGTTTGCAGTGAAGAAAATTACTCTAGATGTTTATGTCAATAAGTTATTAAAGCCACTTACGTCAATCAGTCCGTCGTCAAAACTTTGATGTACAATGAATTGCTGTGCGTTCAGAATAATTAGGTTCACTTACAGGCAGGGTTCAGAAAGACCCAAAAACTACAATTCCAGGATAGGAAGAAAGGTCCAGTCTGCCACCAACCAAAACTCAAATGGCCAACACTGTCGACTTTAGTTTGCATGGTGGCATAACACCACATGTAAAGCTTAGAAAATCTAAAACCAGACCAAACACCAAACGCTAAATAAAGCCACTTCTGATTCATCACGATTCTAATGCCATAGGAGGGACGAGCTCCACAGAAGTGATTGACTCAATTGTCGCCAGACTGCTCCCAACACTTGTAGGTGAGTATGACCGAGCTATCGGGTGCCTGTCGATCATTGTGCTTGCCACAACCCGCAGATAATTAAACAGCCTGAAATCAAATAACACTTGAACGCGGTCACCTTGGTGGCCCCCGCAGGCACAGTAAGTGATATAAACTACCAACAGCTGCCCGCATTTAGCCTCGTGGTCTCATTCAGACCATGTGTGGCGATAGCTCACCAGTTGTCCAAGCCTATGTGCGTGCGACCGACATTTTCAACACTTGCCAACCAAGCGTCTGGCCTCGTAACCATGCATTCGCCGATGCGGTCACTTGCGTACCGGATGCGGTCACTTATCAGCACGGAGGGCTGGTCAAAAGCAAAGTTAGCTTTCGCAACGGAACTAATTCAGATAAATTCAGCTATAAAAACTTACGAAAACTCTTACCCCAAGCAGCCTCCAGCTTGTTGTCTGTGGTAGACTTTTTAAAAGTTGGGCCAACCAAATCTTGGGTGGACACGTCGTCACACACACCAAAAAGAGTTCCTACTATTGTGCAACAACGATTTAAGGCCAGGTCCAAGAGCACATCTAGGCCCAAATAATGATTTAACGTAATTTGACCTGCACATACGCATTACTCAATATTTGCTCGGCCTTAGCTCAACAGGGGGACGCCTCATCGCACCTAACAATGACCTGGTCAAGTCATGATGCACATCCATTGACTTCCCGTGACAACATAAGTACGATAAACAAAATAAAAGATCCATCTGAATTCAGAACCAATTTATTGGCAAAAGAATCACAGTCTGCTCAGGTGACCTAACGTGACCTTTGATATGTCAAATGCTCTTTAAACTCGATGGTTAGGAACGAGCAAAAGATACATTGTCTGATGATTTTCAAATTGATGCATCCTGTATTGACTGCAAAGAGCCATTTCTATTCTTTGCAGACCTATGGTGGGTGACCACAAAATTTGCCCCATCTTCGATTGGCAATATCAAAATTCCGAGTTAACGGTTTTGTAGACCTTAATTGATTTTCCTAATCACGGAAGTTTTGAACTGATCGATTTGCAGTGTTCCTTTGCGCCGCTTCAAACTCGTGGTTAAGATTTTGAAGTTGGGCTGCTTGACCTTAAACAGCTCTTAGACCTGACATGACCTGCGGGGTGCTTGTTAAGTGGAGCTACCCTCAATGCCGCTGTCCTTACTTTGAGTATTTCCGGTAGTTCTGAGAAAGGTTTACCCGAAGTCCCACTTTTCCCTCAGTGGGAGGAAGTTACCGACACCATGCAATCCTACCGCCAGTGCTCTGGAGCCAGCGATAAAGGATACGAATCGTAATACACCCTCCATGTATTTACCAATAATCACAGTCTCGTAAATATGTGATCGTTGTTGGGATGAGACTTTAAAAAGTGAGAATGATTGCTATGCATTACTAGGCTCTCGTCGTTTTTACAAGAGAAGACGTTGCCAGTCAAGCCAACCATTCTACTTCTTCGTCTGCAGTCATAAGGAGAAATATTTGTGAGATAATAACTAAGCCCCATGACCAATGATTCTCTGTTGGGATCATGAGTATTTCAGCTTTAAAATCAGGACCTCATGTTTAGCGCTGCTTTGTTCCCTCCAAACTCATAAAGCATTCTACTGAGCTCCACTGCCCAAAAAATACCTATTGTTCTACATTCGTGGCAGGAGGTTCGAGGGGACTGTGGGAACGAACCGAGTACAAGCACTAGCATGCGTGGTCGGTATCATGTATTGGTGGATGCGAAGCCCTGTTCACTGTCAGCAGTAAATGGCATCAAACAGGTTTGAGAACTTAACTTTGCAAGCTATTCATAAGGAAACGTCGTCGAGTTTCTTATTCAGCCTAGGCATATTTGGTTGGAAAATGGAATTTGAGGTGAGATAGTCCTTTTCAACTTTTTTGCTTGAACACTCCGATGACGGGAAATCATAAATTAGTTTATGCGTAGACGAAAATGCCAAGCCCAGGGTTGATATCAGTTTCTTAACTCCCCACGGCTCTGCGAGGTAAACAATTTTAGTTCTATCATAAATATTTCCGACGTTATTGTTTGGTAAGTTGTATAACTTTAAGTCAGCTTCTTCAAATGGTGGACCAGTGACGCAGCTGCGAATGCAGGGAGGGCGCAAAGTGTCACAGCTTCCAGCCCGAATCGGTGGTGTCCATTTAACCTATCAAACGGTCTGGTAACAGACAGTGCGTGGTATTTGTATGCAAAAATAGCACTGCCACCCCCTTTCCTAATCGTCATTCACCAGCACCTGAGCTCGGCTGGCATCCTACACTCACAGATATCAGTGCTGGACCTGTCAAAGCAATGAAGGAGGTAACGGGGAATGTTTTGGTCGAGCTGTTCGAACTTGTGACGGTTAGGTAATAGGTAGGTATTTTATTTATTCTCAAATATCCCAAATTACTGCTCAAATGCTTAAAAATGGATATAAAAATGTGTAAAATACTTATGATGTTTATAAAAAGGACACTTACGATAAAAAAATTTTCACCGATATTTCACAGTAAAGATTTCAAACAATACCTTAGGTTTACTAATATAAGACACATAAAACTTCTAGAATGTATGTATTTCACCATATGGTGCTGGCATGGAACTGCCTTTGAATTTTGAAATTGGGAATTTTGAATTTTCTGACTTGAAAGATATGCCTGTTTTGCATCATTTTTTTAATGTATACTAGTTTTGTGCAAATTAGAGTGCAGAGCCAAGGGTTATGGATAATGTAAAAATTTATTTAGGGACTGCTCATATATCACGGCAGCCAAATTTGAGGGTGTTCGGACCCTCCAAATAGCCAGAAAAAGGCCAACCCCTCCCTCCTTCATCAGCTATCGTCAGAAATTGGCAGACTTCCCCCTCTCGACAGCCACGGCGGTCGACATGAACAATCAGGCAGAGACACTGCAGGACTACAACGCTCGGGCGGTACAGGCAGCTGGTAACAGTGGACACTGCAGAGTGCTGTGGCAGCGCACTGGGTGTGACTACGAAACATTGAAGCACCAACTCTTCAAATCCCTTGGGCCTGCACAGTTCTCGCGCACTAAAACAATTCCATGACAGCCGATGATTTGTCCCCCTCCCCCTCAGAAATCTTCAGAAAAATCTGGACCCAAATTCATTAAGAATTACCGTCAGAAGAAGACCAGAGCCCCTCCTCCTTTGGTTGCTGATGTGATATGTGGAGAGCCCCTTAGTTTATCCACCCTTTTCCAAGTTTCTGAAAATGTGGATTTTTCGCCAAATCGGGCCTAATTTAAGCCAAGTTTATCAAACTTTGAACTTCTTAAATCTGAGCGCAAGCTTACGAGTTCTTAGAGGAGAGGGGCTGAATCAGGACACGACAAGCGCCGGTCGCAAAATCTCACCCTGCCGCGAATTAGAACTGAAGCAGGCCGGAGAAGACTCAACTACCGAGGAGTTCAGATGTATAACGAGCTGAACATCAATGGGAATCTGCCGTTTCGTGCCGCAGTGAGAGCTATTTTATTGTCACGGTGATAGCAATTCTTCTTAACACATGTCATTTCATGGTTAGGTTTTTAAGTGTCTCGCTACGTCTTGGGCTTTTATTTTATTTTCCAGGTATTTGATTTAGGAAAATTTACTATTTTTATGTCTCTGAGCTTGTTGATAGATTTCCTTACGAATGCGTGAATGACGGTGTGATGAGTCTTGTACCCACTTTTAGATTTCGTTTTAAACAACTTGACGTGTCGAGTGAAAAACCATGTTGAATGGATCTCAGACAAAATAAACTACTACTATTGGAATCCGCCTCTCACTTTGCCAGGAATAGGGGAAGCTAGGAGTCTGACAGGAAGTGAGTTCAACTATAAACTATTCGGTTTCAACCTTTCTGTTACCTTGCTCTTATGATATCGATGCAATTTTAAAGTGGTGATCCTATTTCGTTGAAAAAGACAATGTTAGTTTGAAAATGTGGGGCATGGGGCCCTGGGACTATCCGGTGGCGAAGACTTTGAGCCAATCGATTTCTAGCATAGGGATGGCCCCTTAGATTCGCTTGAGATATTTGTCATACAGGATCGGAAGAGCATACTATTATTTCTAAGAACTGTGGAAGGGTAAACTGATCTAGTAAAAAATATTGTGGTCGGCTATTTTGGCAACACTTTTCTTGGTAAGCCTTTTTCGTGCAAACAATTGGGAATTGAGCTCGCGCTTTTACATGTATTTGGTCTTAAAGCCTCGTATATCTGCAACCTTTCTCCCCACTTGCGCCGCATTTTTCTTCAGTTTTTTCCATTTAAAGCTTTCTGATACAGACTTCTGTATGGAGAAAGCTTCCTAGCGCCTTGTATGTGTTCATCAACGCACTTTCTGTGCAAAGGTAGGTATGTATAGAGTATTTTCGTTATTCAAACCAGTCTGACATTATTTGGTTGTATCGCCGTACCCTAATGCACCTTATCCTATCTCAGGAAATAAAGGGGAAGAACCATAATACTAGCTAAAGCCCATGAGCTAGCAATATATAAATACAGTTTAAAATAGGGGAGTTTAAGCTTCCTTCTTGTCATTCACATGTAAGCTGTGGTGGTCAGGTGCTCATCCCTGGAACGCTTCTGACTGTTCTAAACAAAGCATCACCTGTGGCCAATTATATCGACCGTATGTGTAGTATAAAAGCTCGAGCTCTCAAACGTTCTGCACATCTCACCTCACAGTGAGACAGTACTAGTCACCAACAACAACAGCCATGAAGCTCTTTGCTGCTGCCTGCCTGGTGGCCCTGGCCGTGGCCGTCCCACTCGACTCCCTAGTGGAGGACCAGGACGAGCTGGAGATGCACGAGATGAACGCACCCACCTACCAGGAGGTGCAGGAGAAGGCTGGTCTCGGTGCTAGCCGCACCAAGAGCCTGTCCCGCTCAGGTAAGGTTCTCGACCAGAAGTTCTGGAAGGACATTGCTCAGGACATCCTGAAGACCAAGCTGGCCGACCCTGTTTATGACCACCAGGCGAAGAACGCCGTTCTCTTCATTGGAGATGGCATGTCCATTGCTACTCTGGCTGCTGCCCGTAAGCGCAAGGGTCTCGCTCATGACGCTGACGTGCCTGAGCACACCATGCTGTCGTGGGAGACCTTCCCTTACCTCGGTCTATCCAAGACATACAACTGCGACCGCTGGACGGCCGACTCTGCCTCCACCGCCACCGCCTACCTGACCGGCGCCAAGGGCAACTTCCTGACCGTCGGTGTTGACTGCTCTGTCCTCATCTGGAACTGCGACGCCGTGAACGAGCACTCTTCGCCCAAGTCAATCCTCCGTTACGGAGTTGAGGCTGGTAAGTGGGCCGGCCTGGTGTCCACCGCCCGTATCACCCACGCCTCTCCCGCTGCCACCTTCGGCCACACCGCCTACCGTACCTGGGAGTCCGATGCTGACTTCGTCGCTATGGAATGGATGACCGGACCCGTGAAGGACTCCTGCAAGAACGTCATGAAGGACCTCTCCACCCAGTTCGTTGAGCGTGAGGGAATTGACCTCAACGTTGCCTTTGGTGGCGGATGGGGTAAGTTCACGCCGAAGGAGGTTGAGGGTGGCTCCCGATTGGATGGCCGCGACCTGATCCAGGAATGGAAGGATAAGCAGGCTTCTCTCGGCCGCAGCTACGCCTACTTGACCACCAAGGATGAGCTTAACAACTTTGATGCCACCTCTGCTGATTACGTGCTGGGTCTGTTCAGCCGCAGCCACATGCAGTACCGCGCCTTCCAGACCGCTGACGATGTCAACCTCACCGAGATGGTGAAGAAGGGTCTTGAGATCTTGAAGCGCGGGCCCAATGGCTTCGTCATGTTTGTCGAGGGTGCCAAGATCGACCACGGCCACCATTACGGTAACGCCTACACGGCCATCGACGAGACCATTGAGCTGGAGGAGGTCGTCCAGCACGTCATGGACAACACTGACGAGACGGAGACTCTGATCGTGGTCTCCTCCGACCACTCCCACACCTTCGGCATCAACGGCTACCCGGAGCGCGGCCTGGACATGTTCGGCCCGGCCTCCTTCCTGGCCGGTGGCATGCAGAAGGGTGGCCCGCCGCCCAAGCTGCCCTACCCGATCATGCAGTACGCCAACGGTCCGGGCGGCACCGAGGACTGGTCCGAGTTCGAGGCCAAGCGGGCTCGTCTGGCTGACGACAGCGAGACGGCCGAGTGGCGCGACCCGCACTACAAGCAGATTGCCGGCATCTACCTGCCCAAGGAGACCCACGGTGGCGAGGATGTCGGCATCTTCGCCCGCGGTCCCGGCGCCCACCTGCTGCGTGGCAGTCTGGAGGAGAACGTCATCCACCACGTCATCAACTACGCCCTCTGCCAGGGAGACTTCGCTACTGTCTGTGACAAGAAGTAATGGTCTTATCTGTAATCTTTCAAGCTGGACTAGACTCCTGCAATGCTTTTTAAATGTGGTATCTACAATTTTCGCTGTCTGTCTGTTTCCCATCACGTTTTTGGTGAGACGCTCAAAACAAATACACACGGTGTTTGATTATGCTGGGGTTATTTATGAATGTCATACGTGGAAGGCTCGGGTAAAATACTGCATGCGGTAAATGCGGTATTTTATAGCGCTTTGTAATAAAAAATAAGCGGAGTGGCGGATAGCCGTTTCGCGATTTTGAAAACGCACCGCTGGTGGGGTAGTGGTTTCAAAAATGTGGAAGCAGCGAATATTCTGTTCAAGACTGCACCAGATTATATAGACTATCCCTCGATTAAGAATGGCTGCCTTGGAGACATGCTAGCTTACCCTATTTGTAAGGCATAGGGTAATGGCGGGTAAGAGTACGCAGGAGATAAGAGTACGCAGCAGCTGTTTTGGTTACTTAGCAACCACTGAGATGGTGGATACCCTCGTATAAAAAACAAGGCCAGTGCCTAGGCTGCTCACCAAAATTCAACGTAGTCCTGTTCTTTCCGCGGGAGTACAGAGCAAAATAAGTTTCTGGGCATCCTTGAAGTAATATTTCTTAAGGGGGTAAACTTGTAGACCATGCTTCTATTAGCAAAAGTATTGTATCACGGTCTTTCATCAGTAAGAAAGCTGATATAGGAGTGTGCTCCAGGACTAGGGCTCACGCTAAAATGCCTGCCAACATGTTTATGAAAACTTTCTTCCCACGGGAGCATGTCCGGCAAGAGTACGCAGTAGACCATTGGGCAAGAGTGCGCATGCTTAAGAGATAGGAAAATTTAATTTTCGATCGGGACACAGTCCGTAATTCATATTTGGAAAACCAAACGTTGCAACATAGTTTTTTATATATTCAGAACTATATAAAATCATACAATTGCCTAGTTTGGGGACGAAAAACTTCGCAACATGGCCTATGCACCTAAAGCACAGCGGGGCATCAATGCGTACTCCAGCCGCCTCTCTTTTGTACTCTTACCGACCCACTCCGGCAAGAGTACGCACGTGACTTTTTATTTTGATGGGCTCGTGGCGAGTTCCTTTCAGAGACATCGAGTTGAAGCATGGACCATACATAGACAATTCTTCAGGCTAAACAACCACCTAAAATTTTTAGCCGTTAGACTTATATGAGAAAATTGAAAGCCTTTAGAAAGTTAAGTGCGTACTCTTGCACGGACTTCCCCTATCTTTGCAATGTTTCGTGACAATCCAACGTAGGTAAAGGAATATGCATACGTGTAAATAAAAACGGTGGAGTGTGGTAGAAAAATGCTAAAGCTAAATATTTCGCTGAACTGTTTCGGCTTTGCTGTATATTTTCAATGCAATTCCGACTAAAGATTGAAGGGGGTGCATTGAACCTGGATTGTGGGTATAAGGGAGCCAAATCTGGTAACCGTCTACTCGATATGAATACAAGGAGCGCTCTGTGAAGCACGTGCCAGTGCTCAGCAAAGTTCAAGCAAGGCACTGCCAATTTGCTGATTTTTCACGCTTTCGGATATAAAAAGTCAATAACTCGCGACAAGAAGACAAAATGAAAACAATGAAATTCTGTATTCATCACGGCTTTTGGGAATTTGAATTGAATTTATACCAAGTCACTACGACTAAGACCCCAGAAAGTATGCAGAAAGATTAACACGCGCATTGACGGGGGTCTGAGCCACGTTTGCTTTGTCGGGGGTGGCGGGTACACGCCCCCCTAAGATCTCGAAAACCACGCTATATAGCGAAAAACAATAAACAGCGTTAGGTAGCCCATCCACTTCTCCATCGAAAAATATTTGAACAATTATTTGTTCAGGTCATATTTAAGGTCGCAAGAGGTCAAAACATGCCGTCATTGGGATAACATGTAAATGAAGGTTTCCGGTCATAACATCTGAACAAGTAAAGATAGAGCAAAACGACTTAAACTGTACGAATCCTTGCAGCAAGCTGAATCGAATGATATATGATTTGACCTAGCTAGGTCAAATCAAGGTTTTGACCTGACCTGAGGTCAGGTTAAGGTTACATCAGATAAAATACATATCATTAGAACCGCAAAGACAAGGCTAATCTAATGCAGCTAAATAAACATGGTCTGTCACCGTCTGTTACTATGTTATTCAGTTAAAACCATTTTCCCATGTATTTCCAATGAAGAGGTCATTGTTCTTGCCTGATCTTAGGTCATCAATATCAAAATTCCCAGAACATATTTTAAAGAAAGCAGTGGGCCTATTATGTGATATGAGTTTGAATTGGATTAGTTCACCCTGTTCTGACTTATGCTATCTTAAACTTTTTTAGGTCAGGTCACTTGACCTGTACTTGTGAACTGACCTGAGATGACCAAACCTTAAAATTTTCATTAAGTTGTACAAATGATAAGACAAAAGGTATGCCAAGTACGACGGCGCTAAGCGCCGGCGTTTTTATAATGTCTCCAAAAACCTGAGGGGAGGGGCGGGTACCCGCCCCCGTCAATGCGCGTGTTTATTAACCCAAAAATTTTACTATGATAGTATTTATCCCTTCATCAATTTCAAACCATATTAAACACTTTTTCTTCAAAAAACACGACATTCAGAAAACTCAAGGCTGGAGCTAAAAAAGTGAAACTATATTCTGCATGTATACAAAATATTTGCACATTCTGAGCTTTATACGTATTTCATTTCACATCACAAAATCTAGACCTGCAAAATAGTTTTAGTGTTGCCAACGTCATGCAGTAAATGAAAATGCCACATTCTACATAGGAGCCCGCTGCAAGAAAGATTCGCCCATTACGATTTTAGTTTCATATTCAATTAGGTCCCCGCTCGGGTTTCGCCTACACGGGTGTTTTAGTGATGTACTCAGCAAAATAAACTTAATCTCGTGCCTTAGAATTGTAATGGTCAATAAAATCCATAGCAATTTTGGTTCCATCCCAGTCAGATCAATACGTAATCAATTTACAATGTAGTTTACACGGGAATTTAAAAGGCACAGAATAGCAGGTCACAGCCAGCAACATGTTCCTCCCTGTGTCCTTCAGTTCCAGGCATGTCAGGGAAAAACTCTGGCAGTGCTAGGGAGGAGTTTGTCGGGATAAGTGGTAAGATTATGTGTTAACAACAAAAAAACAGCGCAAAAAACGGAAGAAACGCTTTTCCTGACAACAACTTGAGTTCCGCAAAACACCCAAATACAGTTTTGTCTCAGTACCCCACTGGATTTTTCGTTGGATACGCGCCCAGCTTAGGCGCATGGAACCACAATTAAAGTAACGCGTCAGCTGCACTTATGTATGTCTGTACATATATCTACACTGACTGTACATACATATATAGTCTGTACTTTTTCACTTAGCGATGACAAGGGCAGTTCTTTAGCTTTTCCCCTCTCTTTCTGTCGCTTTCTAGATGCCGTTACGTGTCTGCCAGGACTTAATAAATCCAACTCACGCAGCCGAGTAACTAATCAACTCAGATTTTCTGCGAAAGGTCGATGTCATATATCAGAGAATTAAATCCATTCCAACTTAGTAGATGGTACTCTCTATTTGTTGCCTCGCTTGACTGACATTCAAATTCTGTGCTGTCAGAGCTATCCATTTGCTGCGCCACCTCTTCGCCCTCAACCGCTGAAGGTAGTCCTTCAACATGGTCGTCATGCTGGTTGTCATCGACATCTATCGGCAAGATATCTTCACTATCTGGAAGAGGTGGAACTGGTAGGCGGTATGTTGTATCATATATTATACGGTTGGGAGTATGATGTTAAAACGTAGTTAAAATATATAAGCCTTTGTTCCTCGCGGCTGCCCTGTAAGCCGTCTGTTGCGAGTATCTTCAGTCTATCTGCAAAAGTGTAATGCCATTATATTAGAAACCCCGTTTTGAGTTGCTTACGCCGCCACTGTAAGAATATGAGAATGTAAATGAACTATCACCTGTCATATTTTAGAATAGACCCACTTTAAATACTAAGTCATAGCTCCGCCCCTATGAAGAAATAATCTTGAAGATTTCAGAGAATTTGCAAAATTTATTTTTAACAAAAGTCAGAAGGTTTAAATAGCTTATCTAGAACCATTTTGGAGATATCATGGAAAAACATAAGGAGAAGGGAAATTCTCCTCTTTCTTTCTCTCTCTCTCTCTCTCTCTCTCTCTCTCTCTCTCTCTCTCTCTACACACCCCGAGTAGTGCTAAAGGGGGGGGACACACACACCATGCAAATTAAAAGCCTGTATGCAAATTTTTGTCAGACTGATTAATTCCGCACAGTGATCTCGAAAATGCCTCTTTGATGAAAATTTGAGGTTGATATCAGGGAGAAAGACTGGTAGAGATAAACTAGCTTCATGTCCTAAATTGGAACCATAAAATTAGTCCTATCCAGTAACATCTTCTGTTTGTTGTCTTGTTTTGTGCACAGTGTAATCTTTTGATTAAAAAAAATAGAATGGAATCAGAGTTTTGACCTTTCCAGACGAAAAACAAGTAAAACAAGTTATTCACTATGTATTTGCAGGTAACATTGAATATACCAGACAGAGTGGTTATTAAGGTACAAATAGCTATTGAGGAGACTGCAAACAATTTGTACATGTGCCAAACATCGAGGTGAGTACCTGTCTGAATGCTTTCATATCATCCCGCAGACAACAGGAAAAGTTAGCATCAATGCTTAATAATCCATCAGTTTCTGGACATTTAACACGCGCATTGACGGGGCGACCGCCCCTTGGGTCTTTCGGAGACAGAAAAAGCGGCGCGTAGCGCCGCCGTACTGATACCCTTCCCTCATCATTTTACAACTTCTGGAAAATTTTAAGGTTAGGTCATCTCAGGTCAGGTCACCATTACAGGTCAAGTGACCCGACCTCAAAAAAGTTTAAGATAGCATAAGTCGGAGCAGGTTGAACTTATCTGATTGAAACCCATATCACATAATGGCCCCACTGAGATCTCTAAAATATATTCCGGTATTTTGATATCGATGACCTAAGGTCAGGTACAAGGCATGACCTCTACATTGGAAATACATGGAAAAATGGTTTTACGGAATAACTCAGTAACGGATGGTGATAGAGCATTTATTTTAGCTGCATTAGACTCGCCTGGGCTTTGCGGTTCAATGATATGCATTTTATACAATTTGGCCTTGACCGACCTCAGGTCAGGTCAAACCTGATTTGACCTAGCAAGGTCAAATTATATATCATTCGATTTGGCTTGCTGAGAGGATCATATAGTTCAAGTCGTTTTGCTCTATCTTTACTTGTTCAGAGAAATGGCCGAAAAACCTTAATTTACATGTTATCCCTATGACGGGATGTTTTGACCTCTCGTGACCTTAAATGTACCTGACAAAAAATGGTTCAAATGTTTGATGGAGAAGTGGATGAGCAGCCCATCACCGTTTACCGTTTTCGCCACCTACCGTGGTTCTCGAGATCTTAGGGGTACCCGCCCCCCGTCAATGCAAAGGTGGCTCAGACCCCCGTCAATGCGCGTGTTAATTGGACATGCATGTTCGACAAATTTTCTGGGCACGTCTACGGATACTGCACTGCAGTGTATGCGTTGAAGGGAGATACGCGAAAAATTATTATTGTGGTTTCTTGCTATTTGAAAAATCCTGATTACGAAACTGTCAATTATTTGTGGATCTTCGGAAAAATTTTGGGAGGCCACTCACTTATTATCGAAATAGGTTAACAGTTCCGATAAAATTCTGAAACCTTCACCCATCACTTACTTTCGAAAGCTATTTAAAGTTGAAAAGAAACGTTTTTTGCAATAAAAATGTCTGTTCCCCTGTGTTTGTATTTTTATTAATTTTACAAAGCCTTTGAAAAATACAATATGAGGTGGCTGTTAGTTCAGATTGTTCAATTGTGATTTCTTAAAAGTCTTATATTTTTGTTTTAATATTATTTTTGGCTGTAGCTTTTTTGAAAATAAATTTCTATTGAATAGTTTTAAACTTTCAAGTCACCTTTTAGGAAGAATGGGACCGGTTTTTTTAGAGAATTCGATAGCCTTAGTCGGGGGTACGTCATTTACATTAGGGTGGCGCATATTTGATGAAGTTTTGAAATTTATAGGTGGGGTGACTTTTCTCATTATTTGGATCATTCTGAGTCCGTTGACACCAGAATCATCAAAATCAAATAATTTCTAGGGGTCGTGCATCGAGCTCAAAGTTTTCAATTTTTCAAAAAATGTGGCAAAAATGGACAAAAATATTTATAAGTATTGAACCACATATTGTAGCCTAATTCTGGCTTTTTATGTTCAAGAGGGGCTATTTATCTTTCAATCGATGCTGGTTTGACTTGCTTACATCGGTTGGTTCACCTTGCAGGTCATTTTCTGTGTAGCCTTTTGCGTTTTCCTGAATTTGGTCCTCAATGCGCCTATATATAGGACAGACAACCATACAGCTCGAGTTTTCACCATTGTTACTCTTTTTGAGGACTGCGCAACTGTTGTTATATACACTAGCGGATTCAGGGGAATTGGGCCATGGCCCCCAAAATCCTGAAATATCATTTTTTGGCCCCCAACAAAATGGTACATTTTTGGCCATTTTTCTTGAAAAAAACTTCTTTGCGATTTTCACTGGATACTAGTATCTAGCCGGTTTTCTTCACGATTTACTCTATTTTTACTCCTCCCCCTTAGCTGTTGATTCTCCTCCCTAAAAGATGTTTCCCAGGTCCGCCAACAGTTTTCTTTGATTGCTTCGAGAAACAATTTCTGGACTACTTATCGAGAATTCTCACCACCGATCAAATGACGTAGCCTTGGCTGTTCATCAGTTTGTCTAATAACTAGGTCATATCTGTACTAAACAGTGGTGTGGAACCTCGAACTATCACAGGAAAAAAATTACTTGAAAAAACAGCATTCCAAAACTCTGTTGAAACAGAAATATATGACTTAAAAGAAATCGATTGAACAATCAGAAGCCCAGGAATTCTCATACGTAGGTCACGAGACCTATCTGACGCAAAAGTTTCGTCATCCTGGTAATTGTTCAGAAAAAGGCTGAATACCTGAGGTACAAAACGATTGAAGACTTGAGTAATTATTTTATGCTTCACTTTTTAGCGCAAAGTGATTGATGTTTAGTTTTTATAGGCTAGGTAAAATTAATTCAGATACAAATACTGGAGAACAGACATTTGTATTACAAAAACAATTAATTTAAAAAATAACAGCTTTTGAAAACATCGAGATGAAGAGCAGGTTCCAGCCTTTTACCGGGGCACTAACATATTTCAGCAGTATTTAGGTAGCCTCCAAAAATTTTGCCGAAGGAACAAAAATAATTGAGTTTCGTAATCAAGATTTTTAAAATAGCACGAAACCTCAATACAATTTTTTCGCGTATCTCCCTCAGTCTGGATTCGTCCAAGCAGGTTTGACTGGCTTGTGCCTCTTAACGCCTATGTAAGAAAGCACCTTCAGGAAGTTTCAGCTATCTGACCTCTTTTCCTGCACAATCCATTTTCTCATAGATGCCAAATAAAACAAGCGTCAAGAACCCCTTCCTTAACCAGCCGAGGGCAGAACATGACTAGTGGAAGATCGAAATCCAAACAAGAAGGGGAAGAAAATGCTGCTCCCCTGAGCGTTATTTGGTGGGCCAATCAGCATCTTCTATTGGGGCACCAAACGGCCCACAAAACGTCAAGTACTGGCATGCTTCTCCATGCTGTACATAAAACCGTCGGCATACAAGAGCCGTTAGAAAGAACCATGGGAAATATCACAGTGTTCTGGAGCATGGCATGCAATAAGGCAATTTCTAACAGAGGCTGCTGTAACAAGCTTTCACGACTTTGGCAGGAGTTGCGCAGTTTACGAAGAGCAACAGTCCCCATCAAATGGCACCGCAAGACGCGATAATTTCCGGGAAACCTGGATAAACTTTGAGATATAGGAGCTCCTGGTGCCATTGAAGAGATCAAGAAAAACCGGCTGCTCACACCCACCAACAAAACGAAGGACGTCATAGACTCCTACATACTATACATCTTCTACGATGTGTCCTTATACATTGTAGAAGGCTATGTCCTCCGTTTTTGTATCCGTTGTCTCCGGCTATGTCCTCCACTCCTCTGTAAGCCACGCAACTCCTCCCAAAGTTGTGAAAGCTTGTCGCATCAACCTCTGTTAGAAATTTCCATCGTGCGCGCCATGCTCCAGAACACCATGACATTTTCCACGTATCCTCTTGTCTGTCGACGGATTTATTGCACAGTTTGGAAGAAGAATGTCTGTACTTGACGTTTTTTTGGGCAGTTTGGTGCCTCAATGGAAGATGCTGTTCGACCCACCAAATACCACTCAGGGGAGGAGCTTTTTCTTTCCCTCTTGTTCGGATTTTGATCCCTCACTACCCATGTTCTGCCCTCGGTTGGTCAAGAAAGAGGTTGTTCACGCTTGTTGTATTTGCCATCTTTGAAAAATTGATTCTGCAGGAAAAGAGGTTTCTGGTCAGATAGTTACAACTTTGTATGTGTTGGGGTTTAGGGCGCTTCAGTGACTCGGCTATGTCCCCTTTCTGAGGGTGTTATGAGACAAAAGCCAGCAAAATCTGCTTTGACGTATCCAGAATGAGTTAATTCTTTTTCGAAAAAAACTAAAGATAACCATTGGTGGATCTGGGAAACACCTTTTAGGGACGGGAAATCAACAGCTAAGGGGGAAGGGGTAAGAATAGAGGACATAGTGAAGAAAACCGGTTAGATATTAGCATTGAGCGAAAATCGCAAAAACTGTTTTCCAAGAAAAATGGTCAAAAATGTGTCTTTTTGGCGGGGATCAAAAGATGATATTTCGGGTTTTGGGGGCCCAGCTCAATTACCCCTCCCCCTAAATCTGTTAGTGTATATAACAGAAATTGCGCGGTCCTCAAGAGTAAAAGTGGTGAAAATTCGAACTGTATGGTTGTCTGTCCTATACATAGGCGCATTGAGGCCCAAGTTCAGGAAAACGTAAAAGGTTACACAAAAAATGACCTGCAAGGTGAACCAACCAATGTAACCGAGTAAAACTAGGACAGATTAAAGATAAATAGCCCCTATTGAGCATGAAGAAGTCAGAATTAGGCTACAATTTGTGGCTGAATACTTATAAATGATTTTCGCTGTTTTTGGCACATTTTTGGAAAAATCGAAAACTTTGAGCTCGGTGTGCGACCCCTAGGAATTATTTTATTTCCCTGATTTTGGTGTCGACGGACTCGGAATGATCCAAATAATGGGAAAAGTCTCCCCCACCTATAAATTTCAAAGCTTCATCAAATATGCGCCACCCTAATTTACATTGATAAAAGGTTTACCGGTAAAGTCGTCTAGAAATGTTGATTTTGAGAGCAATTTTAAGGCATTTGCAGGCCGAATTCGCAAAAATGAGAATAGGACTTCTGAAACAACTTTTTGTGACCTTTTGAATTAGCAAATGAAAATTGTTTCGCGTATCTCCCTTTAAGCTACGCTTTGTCGTGTCACTGTGTCGTTTGTCTGGCTTCTACCCTGTTGCATTGCACCAACACATTGGTTAAAATATTATGCAGCTGCAGTTGAATGCTTTTTTGCAATTATTGTAGAGCTAAAACCCACAGGAAACTCTCCATCATCTGCATTTAACTTTTTACCAAGAGAACACATTGTTATTTGATGATTTAATACTTTACTAAGATCCATTTACAAGCAAAAACTGGATTTTGAGTAAAAATTATCTGCATAAAAGAGCATTCTCAAGTTCACCTTTCGCCTTTTATCCTGCTTGGTGCTACACTTTGAGTAGTATGGTTGAAGATTTCAATAGACTTCATTTACCTTCCGATCTACTTCCGATCTCAAAACGACAGACACAAGAAACAGCGGTCAAGTTTTATTAGCAAGAATAAACTAGGACACCATTTTTGTAACTGAGGAATACTATGCAGCAGCTCGTTAAGCTTCGTAAACCACGCTCGTAGAAAACATATATTTTATCACGTCAAACATGCAATAGTATTTTTCAATGCAACAAAGCGACTAAATCTGCTGCAAATCGTCAAACTAAGAATCCAAGTAGGCGCAAAGACTTATGGAAGCATATAGCAGAAGATTCATTAATGATCAGTTGGTGGCAATCATCTTCCTACTCGTCACAGACGGTGAGGTAGTCTCCCTGGCAGAGGGCCCAGTTGATGACGTGGTGGATGTAGTTCTCCTCCAGACTGCCACGCAGCAGGTGGGCGCCGGGACCGCGGGCGAAGATGCCGACGTCATCTCCGCCGTGGGTCTCCTTGGGCAGGTAGATGCCGGCCACCTGCTTGTAATGCGGGTCGCGCCACTCGGCATCGGGGCCCTCATCCATCAGGCCAGCGCGCTTGGCGACGTACTGCTCCTTGGTGCGAGAGCCTCCGGGTCCGTTCTGGTAGGACAGGATGGGGTAGGGCAGCTTGGGCGGCGGGCCACCCTTCTGCATGCCACCGGCCAGGAAGGAGGCAGGACCGTACATGTCCAGGCCACGCTCCGGGTAGCCGTTGATCTTGAAGGTGTGGGCGTGGTCAGAAGAGACCACGATGAGGGTGTCCTCAATGTCGGTGTTGTCCACAGCGTACTGGACAACCTCCTCCAGCTCGATGGTCTCGTCGATGGCCGTGTAGGCGTTGCCGTAGTGGTGGCCGTGGTCGATCTTGGCACCCTCAACAAACAGGACAAAGCCGTTGGGTCCACGCTTCAGGATCTCCAGAGCCTTCTTTACCATCTCGGTGAGGTTGACATCATCAGCAGTCTGGAAGGCGCGGTACTGCATGTGGCTGCGGCTGAACAGACCCAGCACGTAGTCGGCAGAGGTGGCGTCGAAGTTGTTCAGCTCATCCTTGGTGGTCAGGTAGGCGTAGCTGCGTCCCAGAGAGGCCTGCTTGTCCTTCCACTCCTGGATCAGGTCGCGGCCATCCAGACGGGAGCCGCCCTCAACCTCCTTCGGCGTGAACTTGCCCCAGCCGCCTCCGAAGGCGACGTTGATGTCGATGCCCTCACGCTCGACGAACTGGGTGGACAGATCCTTCATGACGTTCTTGCAGGAGTCCTTCACGGGTCCGGTCATCCAGGCCATGGCTTCGAAATCACTATCCGACTCCCAGGTACGGTAGGCAGTATGGCCGAAGGTGGCAGCGGGAGAGGCGTGAGTGATACGGGCGGTGGACACCAGACCGGCCCACTTGCCAGCCTCAACTCCGTAACGGAGGATCGATTTGGGTGAGGAGTTCTCGTTGACAGCATCACAGTTCCAGATCAAGACAGAGCAGTCAACACCAACGGTGAGGAAGTTACCTTTGGCGCCGGTCAGGTAGGCGGTGGCGGTGGAGGCAGAGTCGGCCGTCCAGCGGTCGCAGTTGTAGGTCTTGGACAGACCAGTGTATGGGAACTTCTCCCAGGAGAGCATGGTGTGCTCGGGCACATCGGCGCCATGGTGCAGACCCTTTTGCTTGCGAGCAGCAGCCAATGTGTGGATGGACATGCCGTCTCCAATGAAGAGGATGGCGTTCTTGGCCTGCTTGTGGTAGACCTTATCCTGCAGCTTCTCGGCGATGATCTCTTGGGCCATGTTCTTCCAGAAGGTCGAATCCAGAGACTTACCAGAGCGGGAGAGAGAGCCACCCTTACCTAGACCCATCTTCTCCTGGACCTCCTGGTAGGAGGAGCCCCACATCTCGTGCATCTGCATCTCGTCCTCATCCTCCACCCTGGAGTCCAGGGGCACGGATGCAGCGAGGGCGATCAGGCAAGCGGCCACCAACAGTTTCATGGTTGGTTGTCGTCGGCTGACGGTGGTCAGGCGAGGATGCTTTGGCTCTCGATGGCTGGCTATTTATACCGACTGGCTGTGGGGACACGTGTGCAGAACACTTGCGATTTTGGCATGGGGCTAAAGAGGTGTAGGTGCAGCCCTCGTCTGTAAAGTACATTTCTTTGAAGGTAAAAACATTCGAAACTTGTCTTGTACTGATAGGAAAAGACCAAAATGTTGAGATCAGGAAAAAAGCACTCCTAAGAAAGTTGGTAAGAATAAACTTAAGCCCGTGTCGATCCACGTTGTATATGTTTCCTTTTTGCGGGCAAACATTGGCCATTTCTGCAACACAAGGGTAAAACAAATGTCTACAAAAGAAAATCAAAGTCAGTATTCTACTTCTTGGGCTACACAATTGATCGTTAGAATTACTTTTTCTCTTATCTCCTCTTGTTTCCTCCTCCGCTCACCCTTTTACCAGAAAAGAGGTTTAACCTGAAGGAGTAAAAAGTCCGGAAAATTATAATCCATGACCGTATGTCGTTGAATGTGAATATGTATTCAAACCTGAAGGTAATTGAAATGAAATTCTTCGTCTGGAAACGATTTGAAATGTATTGAATTTGATGAAAATGAAAGAATCTTTAAGATTGCACACTATTTTCCAGCTTACTCATAATTAAGTCAATCATCGCCGAAAGGTTGCAGGGGCCTGCCCGTAAAAATATCTACTGTTGGCCCCGAGGCTTCTCAGCAGATGTTTTTGCCGACCCGAGCGCTTCCTGCACTATCCTAGGGGTGTTTGAAACCAGGTGCAGATCCAGACCGACCGTCGCGGGTGGGGAGGGGGTACAGGGCCCAAAATTATGAAAAACCTGTTTTGTTTGTTAGAAAATTGGGAACTTTGAGGAATTCCCCTGTTTGCCCTCCCCCGCCCTTGATCGGCCCGTGTTTTGAGCTCTCCTATCAGGTGGGCTCTTTCACCAAAAAGTTTTTATTTTTTTAGAAAAATTCATAGTGAATTTCCATTAAGTTACCCTTCAGGTGTGATTTGATAACTTGAAGTGCTCGCAGCGACTCTAAAATGGCTTAAAGGTCATTTGCACCCAAGATACCTTTACTTAAAGGTACGTTCAAGAGGATTCCTTCACGCCCGAGTGACGTCACATGGGCGTGGAGGAATTTCTTCACCATTGAGCCGTGTGTTAAACTGCTGCTAATGACAATTACCGCTTACGAATTTGTGAGAATACACGGTAATCAAGTTTATCCCAAATGCAATAAATAAGCAAGTTATTTTCGCTTCGGGGAATCTTTTTGCAAAAATTTGAATATTTACTAATTTGATTTTCCCATGTTATATGCTACGAGTTGTGACGTCACATCCGGTAGTCTGCGCTTGCTGTTGGAGGTGGGCTGATTTGCACCGACTTTGGGTTCCCAGTTTTGCCATCGGGGTCTCTTGTGCCATATGCAGAACGCAAGCATTTGGGAGATTTTCTTTGGGATTAATTGGGGCTTCGTTTGCAGCTTTCAATGCATTCTCTGCTGACTCATGCTACCTCGATGAGGACTGTTGCATCTGCAGTGGCCTCCATCACCAGGGGCGTCATGGTGGGAGGGGCTCTGAACAGGCGATGACCGGAAGGCGAATCCGAAAACTTTTAGGTGTTTCGAAGAGTGCTAACACGGTAGCTAGGCTGGACTACTAGTGAGAAAATTTAGATGGGTCCACGTTGTTGGGGAAGGGGACAGTGCCAAAAAACGCAGGTCAGGTCTGATATTTTTGGGCGGAGAGACTTCCCCTGTTTCACGAGTTCTGTTCTCGCCCTCCCCCTTCCTCGCACTCGCATTGGCCTCCTGTTGCAATTCCGATTAAAAATAATAACTTTGGGCATCCACAAAAGTTACAATCATGGAGGAATACTTTTTCCTTGCACTTGTATTGTACATACACACACACATTACATATACCATAAAAACAATCCACAAGTCAGGTTCGTCTATTACATCGATCGCACTTTAAGATACAGTATGCGTACTAGACAATCGAGTCCGTAAGCACTTCTCGCCGAGGCCCTTCCACGCTTCTCCCTTCCCTGGCCCCCAAACGTATTCTTTGTATGTAAGGTAGCCCTATCGACCGGTTCAGTTCGTCCGATTTTCAGTCGACGGATTCAGTTAGATGCATTTGGGGATAAACTCAACATTTGACCAACCCCAGATTTTCATCTACAAATGGCCCCATCTATGAAATTATCCATTCACAACTTTTGTTTGCAGAGTGCAAATGTATTGATTAAGTTTGAGTTGGAAAGTTATTCAACCTACTTACGCTAATCAGTCCGTCATTAAACGCTGAAAAACAATGAAATATTTTGCATTCGGAATGATAAAGTGCATTAGGCAAAGCTGACAGAGATTCAAAGTTGTACCACCTGCATTCCGAGAAAAAAGGCGGTAAAATACTAATTGAATTCACCGTTCAGACCACATAGTTTCAGCAATCACAAACACCGGCACATTCAAGGGAAGGGGGAGCGGTAGTGGAGTGGGCAGCGTAGCTGGCCTCCATGCAGCCGACCCGGTCTCAAGGCCCGGCGGCTTCCCTGAACAAGAAGCAAGCTGACTCCCCGAGAAACCCTTCCAACAGGGAAAGAGTTGGCGACGCCATATGACCCTGGCGGTTTGTTCGTCGATAAGCCCCAAGAATTATGCACTTTATAGGGAGCCGTGCAGAACTGTCTCAAATTCACAACAATTGTTGCAGCGTTGCAACGCATCTGACGCATTCAACAACGCATCTGATGCAATGAAAGCGCCACACCGGAAAAAAATAAGTAGGCTGTTCTAGTCAAATGCCGGAGACTGGATGTGCGGCTTCCGTTACTTCGTATTTTGGAACTTCTTCTTTCTGACAGTTAGGCCTCCGTGATCAAATTGAGCACCTCCCCGCTTACTAATATTTCTTAGTAGTTCATGGACCGTCAAGTTTTATGACTGGGGAGGGGTCACTAACCCTTGCTTCCTCCTTTAGTAGATATCTCATACCCTATTGACTATTGATACTCTGACGCCATGGGAGGGACGATTTATGTATAGTACATAAATAGTAGGCTTTCAGGGAAGAAGATAAGCTAAAAATGAACTAGTGGATTTCTTTAAAATTGTTATCTACAACGGCAATATTGTGTAAGGTATTGTCTGGTTTACGGAAGTGTAACCACCTATGTGTGCTGTGTCCATGTAATTGAGGGCTGAAAAGCGATATCTTATGGAGACCTCATTAATATTCATTCACATCTACGTTGCCACAGAACGCATAAACTCAATTTCCCTGAACATTAACACTTGCACGTGTATATGACCGAGCTATCGTCGGCTTGTCGATCATTCTGCCTAGTACCCCGTAGAGATAATTATACAGCCTGAAGTTAGATAGCAATTGACCGCATTAATCCTGGTAGCCTCCACAGCCACAGTAAGCGATATGAAACCACCAACAGGTGCCGGTATTTAGCCTCGTGGTCACCCAGTCAGACCATGTGTGGCGATAGTTCACCGTTGGTCCACGTGTGCGCGGGTGCGACTGAAATTATCAACATCTGTCAGCACTTAGCCTCGTGGTCATGCCTTACTAGATGCGGGCACAGACACACCAATATAAAATATTTTTTCAAAGCTAAACTTTGCACTCTCAGAACAGCCGGTTCTAATACATTCAGTAAACAAGAAATGTTAGAAAACTTACCCCGGCGTTCTTCCGTTTATGGTCCGTAACGGTTTTCCCAGAATTTGTAAGTTGTAGTGGCCCTTATATTTAAAATGTTCTTTTTCAAAAATTAAAAAATGACCCTTCCAAAGTTGTTCCTCTAAGCACAAGAAGACGACCCGCATATACATTTTGGGGCCCCTACCAAAAAACCTCTCCTACCTCCAAGGAACCAAAATCTTAAAAAGTGTCACAGTTTCTTGCATGTGTTGCAGTAGATGCATTGAAACCAAGTTAAGATTTTTAGATAATAATGTTAAATCGGATCAACGTTGTTATTTTTTCTTTCATTTCACTTTTGAACCTAAGGGTAAAATTTCCGTTTTCTTAAATGTTTCTGCTGATATCTCAAATTTCCCGAAAGATTCGGATACCTGAAATATTTGACATCAGTCCCGATTCCAGATTTGTAAAATCATGAAAAAATACCATTATCCTAGAAGTCTTTGCTAAATGCGGCTTCAAAGCATTGAAAATACTGTATATCTCCTATTTTCACAAATAATGTTTCCGATAGTCTCCATTATTTGTATGCTTATAAGAGACAGAAAATGATAAATATATTTGACTCTAGACTCCCAAATTACCAAAACAATCAGTTTTTATAGCATATCAGAAGACGTGGCTTGGGGGGCAGAAAATGGGACGATATCTTATGTTTTCCACCTCCTTGTTTACTCAGCTTTCTCATCAAATACAAAAGATATATAAATAATTTGTCTTTAAAGGGAGATACGCGAAAAAAATTATTGGCTAGATCAAAAGGTCACACAAAGTTTTTTCAGAAGTCCTGTTGTTATTTTTGCGAATTCGGCCTGCAAATACCTTAAAATTGCTCTCAAAGTCAACATTTCTAGACGACTTTACCGATACACATCTTATCGATGTAAATGACGTACCCCCGGCTAAGGCTATCAAATTATCTAAAAAAAGTCCCATTTTTTCTAAGCAGTGACTTGAAAGTTAGAAACTGTTAAATAAAAAGTTATTTTAAAAAAGCTAAAGCCAAAAATAATATGAAAACAAAAAATAAGAATTTTAAGAAATCACAATTGAGCAATCAGAACGTACAGTCACCTCATAGGAGGTCACGTGACTTTTCTAACACAAAATATTTGTCATCCTGGGGCTGAAGCAGAAAATGACTCAAGACCCGAGGTACGGAACGGCTGAGGACTTGAGTAATTATGTTTTTCTCCGTTTCTAGGGCAAACTAATTCATTTTGTATTTTCAAAGGCTTTATGAAATTAATACAAATACAGGAGAACAGACATTTTTATTACAAAAAAACATTACTTTTCAACTTTAAATAGTTTTCGAAACGTAAGTGATGGGTGTAGGTTTGACCATTTTATCGGAGCTGTTAACCTATTTCAATAATAAGTGAGTGGCCTCCCAAAATTTTGCCGAAGATACAAAAATAATTGACAGTTTCGTAATCAGGATTTGTAAAATAGCAAAAAAACCACAGAAATAATTTTTTCGCGTATCTCCCTTTAAATATGCGTTCTTTGTAGACTTCAGGGGCAAAAAGATTTCACTATCTTTTGATGAAGCACAGGGTGTTCAAGGACAATAAAAATGAGGAGTTGACTGCCTCCCTTCATAATACTTGCATTTTCTTTCTTATAGTTGAAAAACGTACGTTAGTCCCGCTCCTAGACTAAAATGTATGGAGGGTGATTTGTAACCAAACATTATTCCGAATAGGCTATTCAAAATCATGATATACCATACCATACATGCATTCTTCGCCCAGTAACGTAACAATATGTCATACGATCCCGAGATCGTGCCCACCCACAGGCCGGGATAGACGTCTTGCCCTAGCCCCAGCCTTCACAGCCGCCTTGCTCTAGCTTCTCTTCCGTGAAAGTTAACTCATTACCGCCTGGGGCGGGGAGGGGGCGGTTGCACCCCCTCGGTTTTTCACGAAGGCTGCCAGACAGATTCAAAGAGAGACACATTGTTTTGCATGTCTCTAGGGTAATTAATTTGACAACTTAACTAAAAATCGGCATCAGATCAGGTCAGGTCAATGAGTTATGAGGTCATTTTTAAACCCATACAAGGCAATTTTGTTATTTTAGAATTAGACTGACGAAACCAGAGTGTAGCTCAATTTCTAGAAAAGCTAGATCAAGTTTCTAAATATAATTCAAGAGCTCTGAAACTGAAAAATCTGCACGCTACAATTTGTTTAATGCTCGGGTCGATAGCAAGGTCACCAAAGGTCACAGATTTTTAAACAATTTGTATCGATTAATTCTGAACGAGACAGAATACAGCAATAAATTTAGTGTCATGGTGACGAGAATGATTCAAGAATTATAGTTACACCCAACATGCCCTTGAACTAAGTAAACGTCACCTAAGGCTACAGTGCAACCTTATAAGGTCATGCTGCATATGATTGGAATCCTTGGGTTAGAACAAATGCACACATACCTTTGGCTTTGCCCTAGTTCTGGTTGCTCTGGAGTTGTACGATATTTCTTAACCCTCGCCCCACCGGGGGCCATCGATGCCCCCTAAGGTTTTTCCGGGATAGCAGAAAAACGACGAGGCGCAGCACCGCGGTTGAGGGCCTACCTCTCACTGCATCATTTTCCCATCATCCCTGAAATTTTTTAGCCCGGGTCACCCAAGGTCAGGTCACCAGACGAGGTCAACCAAGGTCACCTCACTTCACCTTTAGAGCTCTGTAAGAGCTACATTTCGAAGTCGATCGATTTGAAACTTCCTACACTTCATGACCCCTCCAGGGTCTACAAGGTGTATATCCGGGATTTTTCGATTTCGTGCCCTGAGGTCAGGTCACGAGGCGACCTCTCCCATTGGAAAAGCATGGGAAAAGCTATTTCATGATATAAAAGCCACAAAAATGATTGCAAATACTCAGACTGCTCAGAACAGCGTTTTTGGACACCCTTTCACGGATCCCAGGGGTCATATTTGCCCTTTGACTTTTCCAAGGTCATCCAAGGTCACCAGAGGTCCAAAACAGTATTTTGACAATAACTTTTGACCTAATTGAGCTAGAGCAGTGAAACAAACACCATCGTGTTTGTCTTGTCACTGGCTTTTATTTGATATACGGCAAGGTCACTTTTTGACCTTTCGTGACCTCAGGTCATATTAGGTCACGAGGTGACCTCTGGTGGTCAAACCACTGGCGGGAGGTCTTTACGTTCCACATGGCGGAAAAAGTACTGGCAATTTTCTATCAAATGTACTTTACCAGGCCTCAATAGCTCTAATGACATAAGAGTTATGCCCAGTTTGCTTAATCATTGCATATTTGAGTGAAAATAGCCGATCTTGACCTAATTTGACTTCTGGAGGTCAAACCATTGACCTGAGCACTAAAACATGCAAAGTAATTTCTTACTGAATTCACGCAAGCTTTCTATTGCACTTTGCAGATTTGCGCTAACGCCCATATTTTCGGAGTTAGAGGGGGCCATCGATGGCCCCCGGTGGGGCGAAGGTGGCGCCGGACCCCGGTGGGGCGCGGGTTAAATGTTCTTAAATTTGACCCATTTTGTTCCACTGTGACGTCGTGGGTCACCAGAAATGGTCCAATCTTGGCTTCAAAAGAGAAATCGATAGGGCACTTCCAGCAGAGTTTTTTATGTTTCCGTACCACCTTCGCTCCTGAGATCGTTGGAGAGGGGCGTCCGATCTGACCCCTTTGGGTCCTGTTGGACCACCTCTCAGGCCGTGGCGTGCAAAAAAGCTAGCAGTGTGTGCGAAAAGCCAAGGCGGTATCGGCAGCCCATGCGGTATCGTGTGAAGAGCGCGGTCTCGATTAAGTGTTTTGATGAAGAACCGTGTTGAGTAGTCAAGAGCAGGCCATGGGCGGTAAAATAATGAAACAACTGCACGAGGACAACACGTCAGTTATTTCGGCAATGCTGCCAAGAACAGAGATTGACCGAAAGTTAGAGGGCTCTCTTGATTTGAAAAAAACTTTTGGACTTTTACTGCCCCGGTAGCTCAGTTGGTAGAGCGAGGGCTCCGGCCCGCTCAGAAACCCGTGCAGTGGCATTGGACGGGTGAAAGCTTATAATCAGTTCCCGTGCACGACTGGATGGAAGGCAATGTGTGCGCTAATGAGTAAATGTGACACTATTGGAAAGCCGAGAGCTCGCTGATTCCAACTATGTCAAAATTCATGGGGAGGGGGTTGCTTATGTGATGGCTGGGGTTGACTACGTTACTGATGGCTTGCAGATATTTAGAGTCTGAATAGATGACACTGAGTAAATATTTTGGGTTCAAATCAGGGCTAGTGTATTTAGGATGGCAACGACCTGGCTGTAGAGATAAGCAACTGTCCGGAAGTCTGTTCTGGAGGTAAATGTTTTGCCCCCAGATTATGGGGTCTACTTTTGAACCGTCTGTGAAGATGAAGGCCTTGCTAGCGTTATTAGACCTGAACTCTAGGACATTCTGGGAAACCTCCTCCTCTATTAAAGGGAGATACGCGAAAAAGTTATTATTGTGGTTTCTTGCTTTTTGAAAAATCCTGATTACGGAACTGTCAATTATTTTTGTATTTTCCGCAAAATTTTGGGAGGCCACTCACTTATTATCGAAATAGGTTAACAGCTCATATAAAATGCTGAAACCTTTACCCATCACTTTACTTTCCCTAAACTATTTAAAGTTGAAAAGTAATGTTTTTTGTAATAAAAATGTCTGTTCTCCTGTATTTGTATTTGAATTAATTTAATAAAGCCTTTAAAAACTACAGAAATGAATTAGTTCACCCTAGAAACGGAAAAAACATAATTACTCAAGTCTTCAGCCGTTTCGTACCTCGGGTCTTGAATCGTCTTCTGCTTCAGCTCCAGGATGACAAAACTTTTGCGTCAGAAAGGTTACGTGACCCCCCCCTATGAGATGACTATACGTTCTGATTGGTCAATTGTGATTTCTTAAAAGTCTTATATTTTTGCTTTAATATTGTTTTGGCCGTAGCTTTTTTCAAGTAATTTATTATTGAACAGTTTTAAAATTTCATGTCACTGCTTAGGAAAAACTGGACTGGTTTTGTAAAGAATTTGATAACCTTAGCCGGGGGTAAGCCATTTACATCAATAAGAGGTGTACCGGTAAAGTAGTCTGGAAATGTTGACTTTGAGAGCAATTTTAAGGAATTTGCAGGCTGAATTCGCAAAAATGAGAATAGGACTTCTGAAAAAACTTTTTTGACCTTTTGATCTCGCCAATAAAAAACGTTTCGCGTATCTCCCTTTAAGTCCATCTTACGGAAGGTAAACAGAAATTCTACTTTGGGATCTTTGCGAGTCCAAAAGCGGGAGAGTCGGGATTTTCCTATTGTTTCATGGATCACGAGATTTAGGCTTTCCTGGGTCTCAGCTACTTTGTGTTTAAGCGGAGGTCACTTTTGTAGGGCGATTTTTGTTGCTCGTCTGGGATGGGCGAAATCTCGCACCTTATCGCACCATAAGGTGCCATACCATACCGCACCTTGCCATACAGCATTCTACGGAACCCTACCGTACCGCACCGCACCCTACCGTACCGGAAGAGAGACCGGGACTAGTTACATCACGGGTTGAATGCATCAGTGGCTATTGCTGGAAAACCAGACATCATTCAGCGATGTAAATGGGCTCAGAAGAAGCAGCTCTGTATACAACATATCTGAATAAGAAATATTATCCGGTGCTGAGCTTTAGGTCCGGAGCAGGATTATAATTAACATTTCATAGGCCGAAAGTAAAGATTCATATTCACGTCTAAAATCGTTTATACAGGCGTGATACCTCTATTCTTAACATAATTAGATCATGGTGGTGTTTTTTTGTGCCTTTCTGCAGAGGTGCAGAAAGTTTGCTGGCTGTCACAAACTCAATCCGACGTATGCCTCCTCTGTCACACAGAGCTGGAAATAATAATTGTATATTTGAATACTATTTCCAATATGCTGAATTTCCTCTACCTGTCCCTTACTTTTTGCAGCAGACAAGGTTTTAGCACCAAACCATTACAGCATGAAAGTAGTAAACTGAGTTTTCATTTATAGATCATGTTTTGTTTTTGGAAGGAAAATTTCCAATTATGGTCATTTTTCCAGTATTGGGGTCATAACTATTATTGGCAACTCTGACTGCAGTTTCTCCCAATGACATGCATTTCCTTTTTTGAAGAAGTTTCCATTGTTGGAAGGAGTGTTTCCAATTATGGTACTTTTCCACATGATTACATGTAGCAATTATCATGAAAATAGTCATTATTGGGAACATACCTATTAATGGGAGGGTACATGTACACACAATTGGGAACCCTAACCACAGCTTCCCCCTCCCACTAAACTTCTATCTCACATATCAACAAAAGGGAAGAATGTCAATGTCAACATAGTATTTGAATCTACCTAAAATGTGTTGGTAAAGTGGACCTTAGGTAGCATTTTTATAAACACATCAAATGCTTAAAATTTGCATCCCACTCACGATCATCACCTGCCTGGTCATTCCTTTTTGCAGTAAAAACTCTGAGGCAACTAGCCTGCATAGATGTAAAGTTATGTCTATTGCCCTAATAGGTACAGAGGTATTGGAATTCACATACCAAAGAAAGATCCAGTGTAGTCAAAATCCTGCTTTAACTCCATGCAGTTCAGGTCCTGTGCGTTGCTTACCACCACTGGTAGTAAGCAACACACCCCAACCAGCGTTTTTCGAAGTCTATTTCTTTCTGAGATTTGCTGTGATTTTCTGAGATAAGAAGGGGTCTACTCGGCCCCCTCCAGTGCACGTTAATCCCAGGCCCCTCTCCAGTGTGGGTGTTAACACTTTGTGGAGGACTGCATTAGCACAAATTTGCTATCTGTACAATATTGATATGATAATTTGATCATGAAAACTCACCTGAATCACTGTTGTTGCCAGCCTGTTGCTGGCGCCAACTCTCCCAACTTCCTCCAGCTCCAAATCTATCTAACCAATCTATGGCACAAATAAACTAAGGCACAAGCAGGCTAAGGAATGAAAAACCAAGCTTGATATGGGAAAGTGCATCAGTCTTACAATAGCCTACATTCATCTTATATTAGCCATGGGCAGCAATATTTATTCTAGCTAGTTTTAGCCTGCACTTATCTTAAATATACCTAATGAATATGCCCTCAAAATAAGTGGCTTCTCGCCTGTTTAAATTTTTGGCAGGCTCTACATCACATAAACATTTAACTTGTCTTGTCGCTGTTACGCAGTTTAAGTAGAATTGCTGCCCTGCTATGTTTATTTTCTCACTCACTTAGTACTTTTATTAGTAGCTTTTAGGCGTACTTAATACTAAGTTCGAAGAAATAGGGGCCAATAAATCGAAGACACTCAAACTGTAAACATGATTTAACCTGAAAAAATGGACAGAGAAGTACTTGATAAAGTATCTGCGTTATCGTTAATGCCTTAAATATGCCCACAATCGTGTATTTCTTGAAAAAAATTGACTGTCACATTTCCGGTATCTAGGCGACAACTTTCTGCAAACTACTAACAATCAGCCCCATTGGGCTGCATGTTAAAATCTGGCAACTGTGACAGCGGTTTGCGGGTTTTCTGCAGCGGGGTCCCTCATTTTAGTAGAAACTGAACACAGTTTCAATTCAATTCAATTATTTATTCAATCGTACGGGTATTCCCAATTATGGACGAAGTCATTGTGATAAAATATAACATACATCACAAATATACAACACTACAGAATAATAAAACATCATGCTCACATCGCTAAAAGTCCCTAAAACATATTATACATTTATAAAAACCAGCACATACGGAATAATAAAACAATACAACCTAAAATATACTGTGGAGGCTAAACAGACCAAATCACAATGCTCTAAATATTCAAAACCTAAACGCAATAATGTCAGAAAAAGTCAGACGTTGGCGTTTTTAGAAAACTGTACTCACGGGCATCCTTACAAAAGGCGTTCTAACAGTGTTCACTCGGCACCGGAACAAACAGCACAAATGCGATTGATTCTAATGGAGTGGACAGGAAAAACACTAAAAACAGAGTCAATGCGTCGCGATAAAGGTTTCTCAAGAACATAAGATCATAATAATTTCACGAGATTTTAAAGATGATATATAATGTTGGAGAAGGTCAGAATATGATAGGGTGTGACGCAGCACGATGTGAGAGTACTAATATTGTATTACTAATGGTACGCTGTGCAATTGAAGAACAGAGCCGCTAAGTTAAAATATTCCCTACACGCTTCATTCTCTATTTCGAATATATGGGGTTTGATCTTGAGCCATACAGTCTCAGGATCGCTATTTTGTCACAATTATGCACCTCAATTTTCGTAAATGTGTCACAAACTCCGGTAGCCGAGTTGGCAAGTTTCTGCACCTCTGCCTTTCTGTTATATGCAGAGGTTAGCTCTTGCCGTAGAACTTTTAAAATTTTTGTTACTTTCATGATACTTGTGTCGTCCGGTGCTGATTGAATCATCCTTCTGTGAGCAGGCTGTACTATTGATTTCTAATAAAACATTCTGGATATTTTTTTAAGAATGGAAAACACTAAAAGAGAATGAATGCCTTTTATATAACGTTTGTAACAAGAGAAAAATAACAGATGACCTTTAAGACAGGGGCACCTATTACACTTTATTTGAGAATTTATTTCCCAATTCTTTTTCAGCAGCGACCAGTATAATATCAAACAATGAATTGAACATCAAATTATCACTCCTCAAGCTAAAACCAACCCGTACCAGAAAAATCACGTCTTCGATATCTGCATGCCGTGCAATTGACTATTCCCGATAAGGTGTATTACTTTGTTCAATCATCATCTTTAGTAATGATATCGGGATATGAAAAAATAGCAATACTTGTCGTACCCTACCTCACATCGGATTTGCACGTTGCAACCTGGCCCAGGGAGCTGACACTACCTGCCTGCATGAAACATTTTACCATCTGCAGTTCACGAACCAGCAAAATACAAATACGAGCCCTTCAACACCGTGACTTACGCTCCATTCCTGTGGTCTCCATCTACATTGTGGTGATCCGGCAGTCATCCTTGAGTAACTTCCGACTGTCCTGCTGAAGGTATCACCTGTAGCCAATTATATCGACCGTATGTGTGGTATAAAAGCCCGAGCTCCCGAACGTTCAGCACATCTCATCTCACAGTGGGACAGTACCAGTCACCAGCTACAACAATGAAGCTCTTTGTTGTCGCCTGCCTGGTGGCCCTGGCCGTGGCCGTTCCCCTCGACTCCCGGGTCGAGGACCAGGATGAGCTAGAGATGCACGAGATGAACGCCCCCACTTACCTGGAGGTCCAGGAGAAGGCTGGTCTCGGTGCTAGCCGCACCAAGAGCCTATCCCGCTCAGGTAAGGTTCTCGACCAAAAGTTCTGGAAGGAGATCGCTCAGGACATCCTCAAGACCAAGCTGGCCGACCCTGTCTATGACCACCAGGCCAAGAACGCAGTCCTCTTCATTGGAGATGGTATGTCCATCGCTACGCTGGCTGCCGCCAGGAAGCGCAAGGGTCTGGCGAACGGCGCTGACGTTCCCGAGCACACCATGCTGTCCTGGGAGACCTTCCCCTACCTGGGCCTGTCCAAGACCTACAACTGCGACCGCTGGACGGCCGACTCTGCCTCCACCGCCACCGCCTACCTGACCGGCGCCAAGGGTAACTTCCTCACTGTTGGTGTTGACTGTTCTGTTCTGATCTGGAACTGCGACGCCGTCAACGAGCACTCTTCGCCCAAGTCCATCCTCCGTTACGGAGTTGAGGCTGGTAAGTGGGCCGGCCTGGTGTCTACTGCCCGTATTACCCATGCCTCTCCTGCTGCCACCTTCGGTCACACTGCCTACCGTACCTGGGAGTCCGATGCCGACTTTGTTGCCATGGAATGGATGACCGGACCCGTAAAGGACTCGTGCAAGAACGTCATGAAGGATCTGTCCACCCAGTTCGTCGAGCGTGAGGGCATCGACATCAACGTCGCCTTCGGAGGCGGCTGGGGCAAGTTCACGCCCAAGGAGGTCGAGGGTGGTTCCCGTCTGGATGGCCGTGACCTGATCCAGGAGTGGAAGGACAAGCAGGCTTCTCTGGGCCGCAGCTACGCCTACCTGACCACCAAGGATGAGCTAAACAGCTTTGACGCCACCTATGCCACGTTTTGGGTCTGTTCAGCCGCAGTCACATGCAGTATCGCGCTTTCCAAACTGCTGAGGATGTCAATCTCACCGAGATGATGAAGAAGGGCCTGGAGATCCTGAAGCGTGGACCCAATGGCTTCGTCATGTTTGTCGAGGGAGCCAAGGTGGACCACGGACATCACTACGGAAACGCCTACACCGCCATCGATGAGACCATTGAGCTGGAGGAGGTTGTTCAGCATGTCATGGACAACACTGACGAGTCGGAGACTCTGATCGTGGTCTCTTCCGACCATTCCCACACCTTCGGCATCAACGGCTACCCGGAGCGCGGCCTGGACATGTTCGGCCCCGCCTCCTTCCTGGCTGGTGGCATGCAGAAGGGTGGCCCGCCGCCCAAGCTGCCCTACCCCATCATGCAGTACGCCAACGGTCCGGGCGGCACCGAGGACTGGTCCGAGTTCGAGGCCAAGCGGGCTCGTCTGGCTGACGCCAGCGAGACGGCCGAGTGGCGCGACCCTCACTACAAGCAGATTGCCGGCATCTACCTGCCCAAGGAGACCCACGGTGGCGAGGATGTCGGCATCTTCGCCCGCGGTCCCGGCGCCCACCTGCTGCGTGGCAGTCTGGAGGAGAACGTCATCCACCACGTCATCAACTATGCCCTGTGCCAGGGAGACTTTGCCACTGTCTGCGACAAGAAATAACGGTCTAATCCTAATCTTTTAACCTTGGCTCGACTAGTGCGATCTGTCTTTAGCACACTGTCTGCAACTTATGCTACCTGTCTGTTTAAAACATAATGTTTTTTGTCATGACCTTTGCAAGATTAATAAAGTACTCGCTTACTTCCATGAGGTTTGCTTATACTGGGCTTATTAATGGAGGATGGGTGGCTTTGTCGATATCGTCGATATCTTAGTCGATCTACTAAGTCACCGGCCCGGGTTCAAGTTTTGACGAAGCCTCTGATTAAGTCAATCTGATCCCCAAATCCCTCCAAACAGAGTCAGAATTGGCGATGCCGTATAATTTTGGCAGTTGGTTCGTCGCTTAATCCCAACAACTCCTATCTAATACGTCAAATAAGGCAGAAGGCCCAAAGAGGACACACTGGGGAACCTTGGCAGAAGTTCTGAATATGTTCCACAACTCTTAGCCCTGTTGACTGATATTCCCGAAACGAGAAGGTACACATTGACAGAATTAATGCAAAATAACCATGTTTTTCAATCATATCAAAACCCGGTGATGGTTCTAGAGCCAGAACTATATAATGAAAAATATACAATATATTAGTTATTTTGCTGTATAAATTATTCAACACAAGACCATGCATGGCACCTCTGAGTTAAATATAATACACATTATGCCCAAAACATCATAAAAGGGGATATAAAAAGGAAAGTAGTATGGCAGGATGCATATTGTCAATGTGTAAGCGCCATGCTGTGAATACGCTCCTCGGCTATTGATATTTATAACATTACCCAACCTTTTCCGCCCAAGCCAAGCCAGCGGGGTCTGAATGACGTATGGCCTCGATTCACGTGAAGCATTGTAAGACGTGTCCGCACAGGTCTTACTTCCTCATGTTTCCGATTTTCCGGACATTTTACCAACAGGGATACCGGCCGGATAGAGTCACGTTGTCGCTAACTGTGGTATTGGCCAGCCTAGGACTGGCCAACGCGCACGTCGCCAGTGTTGACTGTTTTGGGGGCAAGCTGGGAAATTGGGCCCCAGCTCGAATAGCTGTTGTGTTTCTTCTGGACTCAAGTTCCCTCTTTTTAGGACATCAAATCAAGTTTTGTCCTTAGATTCCATTCATCACGCACTGGATGAGCACTGGCTTTGACTATCAAGCGCGTCAAAAAATAAGACAAGTGAAGTTTAAAAAAAACAATACTGGATTGGTGTTTTACGCAAATTGAACTTGAGGGCCGAAGAGAACAACTGTCTTATACCTGGCGTATTGTTTTGATGATGTCCATCTCCCCAGCTCACTGGTGTCATCAAGCAATTTCTATTTGAAATCCTCGAAGGAATACATTCAGATCTGCGACCGGTCAAATTCCAAGCGGGAATAACTGCTGCGTTGGAATACCAGGGCTTGTTGAATCAAACCCATATCGTGACGTTATCACCGCTTTGAGAGCGCCAATGCTTTCCTCTTTCCACAGATCAGAACACATAATGAGAAGGTTATCATATACATGTGTATTACAAACATATGCATAATAATGTTCTCTGAGTAAATGCAAATGTGCCTTGGGCGAGTGAGTCCCGCTGTTGAGCCGAGGTGGGGGTGCCTCCGGCATTATCGAAACATACGACACATCACCGATATGGCGCGAAAATATTTGGTGGGTACAGCTCATTATATCGCGTCTCATAATCACATTAGGGAATTGTCATGGAGCAGTTTCTGTAAACTATGCTTTCTGTTTGCCGCATTTTCTAGTACCTAAACCAGCACTTAGATAGCACCAACATTCTTATCTGCACTCTGCTTGAAACATACTACCTCCTATCCCTGGTCCTGAGAGGTCTTCCTAGCTTTTGGGGGCCTCCATTTGTATATCATTTAGGGACATTCTTTATAAGTAAGGAGCCTGCTACGTTGACTGTTAAGGGGCGCGCCTGCGTAGGTGATGTAGTGGACCTCCTTTATTAGTATGGGGGCCTTCTTGATAGGCTGTTTCGGAGGACTTGCCTTATAAGTTAAGGAGTCCGCCTATGTGGATCCTTCTGGGTAAGTAAAGGGGCCTCCTTTTTAAGTAAAGGGGTCTCCTAGGTAGGCCATTATGGGGCCTCCGTTATTGCTAATTGGACATCGGGTATAGATCAATGAGGAGGCACCCTTTATAAGCAGGGAGGCTAGGCTCTTTGATAATCAAGGGCTATTACAGACTCTAAGTATCAAAGGGGGCCTCCTGAATCAGGTGGAGGGCCTCCAAAAATTTCATGGGGGCCATGATCCCATGGCCTCCATCGTGTCGACCCCTGCCTGTAAGATACTCCTGGTCAGAAGCGCAGCCACTAATGTCTTTTCATGAAAGGGGTGGAGGGGGAGGCAGATTGTATAGAAGCAGCCTCTTATCCGTGATCCCAAAGAGGATCTGAAAATTTTGCAAACCTCCATTCTGAGGCAAGCATTCAGCTTTGTAAGTTACACAATTGTAACAAATATATTTGCGTCCTTTCATAGGGTAAGGGCGGGTAAGAGTACGTATGAGATAAGAGTATGCAGCACCTGTTTTGGTTACTTAGCACCCACTGAGATGGTGGATACCCTGGCATAAAAAAGCAGGGTCAGTGCCTCGGTTGCTAAAAAAATTCAACGTGCTCATGTGCGTTCTGAGGGAGTGCAGGGCAAAATACGTTTTTGGGCACCCTTGGTGTAACATTTTGTTATCTAGGTAAACTTGTAGACCATGCTCCTATCATCGATAGTATTGTACTACGGTCTGCCATCAGTAAGAGAACTGAGCTAGCACTGTGCTGCAAGACTGGAACTCACACCAAAACGCCTGCCAACATGTTTGTGAAGACTTTCTTCCCCGGACTGCATGTCCGGCAAGAGTACGCGGTAGACCATTGTGCAAGAGTACGCATGCTTAAGAGATAGGAAAATACATTTTCGCTCGGTACAGAGTCCGTAATTCTTATTTAGCGAGTCGAATATTGCAGCATAGCTCTTGTATATTTAAAACGACATAAAATCCTACAATCGCCTAGTTTGGTGACAAAAACTTTGCAACACGGACCATGCACCTAAAGCACAGCGGGGCATCAGTAAACACTCCAGCCTCCTCTGTTGCGTTCTCTTATTGACCCACTCCGGCAAGAGTATGCACGTGACATTTTATTTTTGATGGACTCGTGGCGAGTTCCTTTCAGAGACATCCACTTTAAACATGGATCATACATAGACAATTTGTCGGGCTCAACAGTCATGGAAAAGTTTTAGCTGTTGGACATGTAGGAGCAGTTAAAGCCATTAGAAAGTTAAGTGCGTACTCGTGCACGGACTTTCCCTATGTGTCCCTATACTAGCCAGGGATCTCCTTTGTGTTTCATGGGCCATAAATATTAATGGTGGATATACGGGGAAGGGTTCTTTTAACATCGCAAATACTCCCATAAAGCCGGTACTGTTTGTAGAAATTATCAGTTCTTAGATATGCCCTATTTTAGGGGCATCGCCACAGATTTTTACTGGGGAGGGGGAGGGTAAGAGGGAAGGGAGTGATTTTATCTGACTTATTAAATGATTAAAGGGAGGGGGCTGGGAGGAAAAACTCGAACTCTATAGCTGCCTTGAAGAACAGGATCAAGAGCGTTCCACGAGGTTGCAAGTGTAAACAATAAAGGTTGGCGCCGGCTAAAGGAAGAAAAAACGCAAAAAGGGTCCTAATGTATTGTTCGGACATCCCCCTAAAGGAACTACCGAAGTTATGAGAATCAAGGAAAGTGCCTCAAAATATGAAGAAGGTAGATAAATAGCTCCATGATGCAATTCGGTGATCCGGACAACTCTGCTGGTGAGTCCTATTGTACGAAATACGCCATGATTATGAAGAAGTAACAGAAAACTGAAAACGAGTGCACTCGTTTACAGTGATATCAGCGCTACACAAGGTAGAAGCACCCTCCCCACATTTCCACTGACGGTCCACTTACCCAGAATCAGGGGTCTAAAAAGTGAGCTTGTGGTCGCCGACTAAAATCCAAGCTTCTTCGATGGTCGCCGAACCTAATGCTACATGTATTACAAAATCGGTCTTAAAAGTGGTATAAATATGGCTATAGGGAAGCACTGGCGAGTGCAAGGGGGATGGTTCCAATAAAATATAGATATAAAAACCTATAAAATATAGATCGAGTTTCTCGATATCGATGACCTAAGCCAGAATCAATTCATTACCTAAGTGATTTCATGAGATTATAATTCAGTATTAAAGTCAAAGTTATGATCTGAAAGCAACAAAACTATACATGCTGGCCCTTAACCCTAGCCCCGGTGACCAGCATGAATCACCTATGAACCCCCCCTGGTGGGAGGGTGTTAAAAATAACACCCTCGATCTCGGAAACAAAGAAAGAAGCGGAAAAAGCCATCGAAAGGTCACCGGAAATGCAATCGGCGTTACTCCTGGAATTTTTGCGTAAGGTCAATACTGTGGTCACCAGAGGGGAAAAATTCATATACGTCAAAATGTATCAAATGCAGTGCTCTATAAAACCTTGCTTATCTCCGTACGCAAAATAGCCGGAACCACTTTCTCAACGCTATTCGACAGAGCCCGACCAGCTCTTTCACTAAGGCAACATCCATTTTCATATCAGGTCAAAGGTTAGGGCGGAACAGGACACTGAATATTGGAGATGTTATCACGTAGCTTCAAGTTATAATAAGAAGAACGCTCGCTTTCAGCGTGATATGTCGGACCTAAAAGCCAATGTTGGATAGTGATCAGTCATTTATACGCACTACGCAGTCATGAATACGTATCGATAGTGCCCACTGAGCTTAGGTTAAGTCTGTTTGGAGGTCAATCGAGGTCAAAGATGATACGCTGTCCGTACACAAGGGCAATCAAATGGGCGCCGAAAACTGTGGGACGGGGTACCTACGCATCCCCCTGTTGGCCAACCAGGAGGGACATCTCCCCAAAATTTTCGGTTCATCGTCAATAATGCTGTCAGGTACCAAATATGCTCACAATTCCCCTGCCCCGGCCAGCACCAGCCCGGGTCCGTTCCCCTGTAAAAATTCCGTGGCAGCACCCCTGGGCATTAAAATTTTCGCCCATTACTTCTATACCAAGCAAGATACAATCATGATTGATTCACCATTGTTGTTCTCTCATCAATAATGGTTTTATTTTGTGTCCATCCATGTGAAAAATTGTTAGGCCTTATCTTAGAGACAAATAAAATGGTTTGCAGCACCTTAAAAAGAGCCTCAGAAACAGTTCCAATGTTTCATTTAACTAGAGAAAAAACATTTTTCATGTACATACATGCGTCATGAAATACTTGTCATTCTTCACCTTGAGGCGCCACAAATCAGATAAATTCCTGTAACATTTCAAATAAATAATTCAAACATTATTCATTGGCAACATTTCCTCAGAAGTACAGTGGAAAATATCATCCATTGCTAAGATGAGGCCCAATTTTTGCTCCATTGTTGAACATGGTTCTACTCAAAGCAATAGCAATGCTGTCTCTTGGGAATAACCTTATTTTTGTCGTGAAAACGTTTCACTCGGCTGTGATTAAGTTGAAGTGGTAAGACCTCGTTGCGCCATTATATGATGAAAAGATGTTGGTTCCTCTTTCTTCTGTATTGCCTCGCGTTGTGTAAAGGCAGGTTATAGCAGCGATGAATATAAGTCCAACAGGTATTAAAGCAGTCGGTCTTCACTCGGAATGGCAGCGCCAATTAATATACGTAGAGGTGTCGAATAAGAATACGCGTCGCTACAGATCACTCACTCTCTGTCAACCTATCTTCTACAAGCGTGATTAACGGTGACCTAGCCTAATCCAGCGTGACCTGGCGTGGTCTTGCATGGTCTGAAGCGATGCCGACCGTCGCCGGCGCCTGACTGCAGAGGTCCGCTGGTGAAGACGGTTCTAAGCGCACTCCCCCGAGACAACAGCGGGTAGCCAGTTACATATGTCCATCTCACCGAAACAACAGGGCAGTGGACGCCCACCACACACGCCAATGAAATGACTGGATTTGTGAAAAAGATAGACGTCACAGCAACGTCAGAAACTGATGAAAGCTTTTATCAGGCAACTGTAGAAGCACCGGGTTACAGAAGTCATACGCATGACATCACCTGCCTGGGCCGTCGCTCGCTGTGCCAGAGCACTGGACACCGGATGCAAAGTCATCAAAACGGGCGCGGCCGACGTCTCGGGCCAGCTCTGGGCCGTGGCAGCAGGGGTGGCTCGCCACACCATGCATTTATGACTACATGCTATGAATATTGAAGTAGAGTAGTAAGTTAGAACTATAACAGTAAAATATGGTATAAAAATTAGCATAATTAAGTGTCATTATTAATTTTTGTTACAATTTTCTTTGCATGACATCATTCCCATGATAACTATTTCCAAAGCTCTTAATTGATGCATTTTAGCATTAATAATCAGGACTGAAAAAGTTTCCAGAATAGTTGCGGATGACCCATTTGGACCAGGATTGGGTACTGAGAAGAACAGTTTGCATTTCAGCAACCTGTTCTTTTGTGGTGGACACAATCTGTGATATTTCTACTGTACCTCTGTGGCAGTGCTTCCATAGTTCATCCATGCTAGAGAAAACAAAACGAGTCAACTTTCTTGTGACAAAAATACAAGATATTATCAGAAACTTGGATGCGTATAATCAATCAGTTAAAAAACATACACACACACCCTGATCACCCAGTGTGCATCCATCTGTGCAAAAGACACAGCTTATTCTATGTTTGGCAGACTTGGATTGGACCACTGTCCTTGCAGTGGAGTCTTCTGGCAAATTGGAAATGGTTTTTCACATCTTTGTGCTGTGCAGGAATGCACATTTATATCCCTTATGGGGTACCAATGCAAAGTGATGGATCTAGGATTTTAGTAGGGGCAGCCCTCTGAGATTGCATCCTGTCAACCAAAAGGGCACACTTTACCCAAAAGGGTGGCTATCGTCATCAATCAGTGGGAGAAAACTGTAATTGGTGTGACTTAAAAATGGTAACAGTGCCATAAATGGGAATGCTTGACCCATAGATGGGAACACCCATTCCCAATTATGGGAATGCTTGAGACCATTTTCCAGAACAAAAGTTTGGGCCATGAAACAAACTTTTCGTCTTTCTACCTGGCTTATTTCTGTTCTTCAAATTTTAGAGGGCATTTATCTTTCAAACAGAAACAGGAAATCATACTTTATACCCTGCTTCAAATATTGAAGCTCAACATGTTTATTATGATCATTCACATGTCTTGGTGCATCTGTGTAAATAAAACACTAGTCATATACAAAATCAATTAATAGATATCTAGAAAAACAACAAAAAGTTTTTAGATATTTGATTTATATTGCCACTTGAGATAATAATATATACAGACCAAGACATATGGCCATACAGAACATGATGCGAGCCAACCTAGCATAACAAAACCTGTTTTCAGCACCTTTAATGCCATTTTACACAACTTCTAAACTTCAAAGCTCCATCTGTAGCCCCATCATTTGTATTCTAGTGGTGGGGGCAGTAGCAAGGTATTTTCTGCCTCGCAGATCTGGTTTAATCAGTTTTGGGGTACCCTCTTCTTCAGGCCGCCCTGAATCCTTTCAAACTTACGGGGTCCTGAACTCGAGTTCAGGGATCCCTTGGACCTGTCACTGCTGTGGCACCCCAAATGGAAGCTCATGTTAATTTCTGTGCCTACTAAGAGCATCCTAAAAAATTTTCCTATTTCTCATTTCAGGGACTTTAAAATCGTTAAATAACAGGCCTACTTGGTCACCCAGTTATATGTCCAGCTATAAGGCAAGAACATGGTGGTATCAAAAATAGTATACTTGTAATGGATAGTCTCATAATTAGGCACCACAAAAATCGTTCAGAATATCCACGCCCTTGGGAATGTGTGACTATAGAACAATGTTTACGATGACATTTCAGTGTGATTGTGGTTGGAAAGAGTTTAAACATGCACCACTGGTATTCAAGTTTTTTTCCTTCTGAGACTTTTCGCGGTAAAGCAAAACAAGGAAACATCATTGCAGGTAGACTCCAAAACCCACCTAGATTGCACGGACCGTCTATGATAAACGCACATCTTCATTTAACCCATTGGATTTAACAAATTGAACACCAGTCGTCAAAAACGGCGCCCACCAACAAGAATACAAAAATATTAGCGGCAGCCCACGCCGCGCTCGTTCTGACGGCCGCACACACCGAAAATGTACCAGGGCGACCACCTGCGACCAGGCAACCACGCAAGTCGGCGGTTTCGGCCGACTCGGTCGCCCATTGGTCGCCTATTGAAAAAAATGAAAATCACCGACTTGGTACCGACTCGTGACGGATTCTAGTACATTCTAGTTTGAACTTAAAAATAATACATAGATACGGTATAAGGAGATGGCATCAGCTAAGGTACCAGGTAATTTCAGTCGCTTTTCATAAAATTGGAACCAAAAATTGTAATAAGAAGAAACATAACTAGCAAAGACTAGCAGCAACTAAGGGCGGTGATGATGCCAGATGTAATCGGCCAAAGATGCCCCGTTGTAGCCAAGCTGTCTTTCAGAAACGCCAAACAAGCCGGGAAACGAAGGCTAACTTGGCTCTTTGTCGAAGTAGATTCTGCCCATTCTTGGCTAAAGGAACTGGCAGACTTCATCCAATAGATTTTTATGGGCACTGGGTGTATTACGATGACGCGTGGAGACAGTGGAGAGGGTAACCATATTTAGAAGCAGGAGCGGATGGTGGAAGCTAAAATCATGGGAAAACAGATGGAATCAGAGTTTGAGACGGTTGCTGGGTCGCCAACTAAAAGATGATAGGGTCGCCGACGGCGTAGGTAGATCGGCAAGTTTTTAGACCCCTGCCCAGAATGTCTCGCTGTATCTGTCCTGCTTCCTCAGTCCAATTCAGAAACGGATAAACTACCAACAACGTCGTCACCGCTACTCGTGAAGGTTCTATAATCCTCCCCGCGACCCCTCCCCACCGACATTCACTGAGCTCAGCAGTCGCCAGCGTGACCTCTCTCACCTCTGTGCCCCGCAGGCATTGGCGGCTGTCGGCGGGTGGAGGTGGAAGGAGGCCGCTGACTGGTGGAGGTGCGTTCACTTGCACTGCGAGAAGTTGGGCGGGAATTTGTCGCTAAAAATGATACTATCTAAAAGAATGCACCAGAAATTGTATGTAGAATGTCACCTTCAAAGATTCCTAGACACAATTTGCTCTCTATTGCCTTGATTACATGCTTCACTATCGGGGAATGTTTCTGCACTGGCGAGACGGCGGCGGAGTCGGCACAGGTCAGCCGGCGGCCGAGTTTACTGAATTGAGGAGCGTCGATATAGGTTTCTGCTTAGTACAGAGGTACGGGGGCCCTGCCTGAGGGTATTCAAGCGAAGGAGGAGGAGGAACGGTTGTGACATAATATCGATAACCGTCTGATGAGTTATAGAGAATAACGAGTAATAGAGAGCGTTATCAAATTACTACCGGAGGGTATATCCAGTAGAGCGAAGCACGAGCTGGGTTTTTCCAGGTTGAATGGGCATGCAATTCAGTCAGGGACCAAAATCCATGAGTGTCACCTGCGGGAAAAATTTAGGGGGACAATCAGTCTTCAAATTGCTATTGATAAAAACGTTTCCTTCTGTAGCTAAGAGTTCACCAGATTTGGGGTTATTATTACATTGTGCATTGGCTGGTTACAATCGCTTCCAATGTATTCCCAAATGAGCTTAAATTGTGAAATTTTAAGATCTTCGGAGATGGCCTCGCCCAACCAACCTCATTCGACGCGATCGGAGCAACCGCGTTGGGGAGGAGTGGCTTGTCTTATTGACAGCCCCTGCAACCAGTGAGGCGACAGTCACTGAGCCGGAAAGAGCAGAAATGCTGGTCGTCGAGGTGAAAACCAGCCCGCCGCTCCTCTTGGCTGCTGCTACGCCCGCCAGATGACTTAAATGCATTGAATTCTGTGATGAAGGCTATATCAGATTTAGTCGATGCTACGCCAACCAAGTCGGTCTTGATTGTGGGTGATTTTAATGTACCTGACATAACATGGCAAGAGGATGACGGAATTATTGTTCCCATCTTAGCTCGAAGGTCCGCGAGCTGAAGAATTTTGAAAATATCATGCCGCCGGACTGGCTCAGTTTGTTGATCAGCCGACTCGGGGAACCAGCTACTTAGACTTGGTGCTGGGTAAACATCTAGATGTGAGAAGTGTTGTTAGCTCAGGTCTAATTCCATCTGATCATAAAGAAGTAGCCTGCGAAATTAAATTTTCCGAAACCGCCTCTGGAAGTCACCCGCAAGTCCGCTCTCAACTACAAGCGGGCGGACTGGGAAGGTCTGCGCCGTAGCCTCTCACTTCTTCCCTGGAACGTGCTAGATGGATCACCGGTGGATGACGCGGTCGCCACTTCACGACTTCTTTGACTCGGCGATTCGCCATCATATACCGATGGTGACTCCGACGGCAACATGCTCCATGGTCGATCGTGAGCTTCGCTCGGTTCTAGTCGAGAAGGAGGCAGCCCACCGAAGACCAAGAGAAATCGATCACCGGAAAAGAGCAGAGTTTAGTGACAAACGGAGAGTGTTTAAAAACATGACTAATACTAAATATCATGATTACCTGAAAGGTCTGGTCAGTGATTTAAAACCAACCCGAAAAGGTTTGGAGCTTCCAGAAATGTATTAAGGGTAAACTCATTGCAATGCCTTTATTAATGGATGGCACTAGAAGGACTGAGCATGACCGTGATAAAGCTGAACTGCTGAACCGCACTTTTGCTAGTAAATTCTCGGATCCTAGTTTTAGAGTGCTGCCGTACACACCTGAATACCATGTAGATAGTCTTACTTCGTTTTATGTTTCTGACGACATTGTCCGATCGTTGTTACTTAGTACTAACCGACACAAAGCGTGTGGTCCTGATAATATCAGTGCTCGAATCATACATGAATGTGCAAACGAGCTTACGGTACCCATTGCCAAGTTGTGCCGACTCTCATTGGAACAGGGCGTGTTCCCATCCCAGTGGAAACGAGCGAATATCGTTCCCATACATAAAAAAGGGTCAAAGTCGTGCCCTCAAACTATCGAGCTGTGTCACTTTTACCTCTGTTTAGCAAGATTTTAGAGCGAGTTATTTACATTACATTGTTTAACCATGTTCGACCAGTTTTATCCAGCCAACAACATGGGTTTTTACCATCCCGTTCTTGTGTAACAAACCTTTGCACAATGCTGCACACTGCCTGGAACAACATATTCGCAGGTTCTCAAACAGACATCATTTATACTGATTATAGTTCGGCCTTCCAAAGTGTCAACCACAGTCTTTTGCTCCATAAGTTAGAGAAATAATACAAAATTACTGATAAGGCTCTACAATTGTTGAAATCATATCTGTCTGGGGAGAGCAGCGGGTGGTTGTGAAAGGCCAGTGCTCTACATGGACGCCGGTTCTCTCAGGAACACCTGAGGGCGGGCTTTTATCACCCCTTCTTTTTCGTGTTTTATCAACGATTTACCTAGCCTCGTTGACTGCAATTGTTTGATGTTCGCCGATGACGTTAAACTGTACAAAAGAGTGGATAGTCTGCAGGATGTGAGAACGCTGCAGGGCGAACTTGACAAGCTATGTGCGTGGTCAGCCGACTGGGGATTGACCCTCAACCCATCCAAGTGCAAGGTTTTGAGGTGACGCTTCGCAGCAAGCCGGTAGAAGTTCATATCACATTAACCGCACTAGGCTTGATATAGTTTCCGCCATGCGTGACCTGGGTGTTAACCTGGACTCTAAACTTACCTTCGGCTATCACATAGAGGAAATTATTTCAAAGCGAATAGGGCCTTGGGATTTCTCATCAGGTCACTCCAAACTGGAAAACACGGCAGGCCACTTCTTCAACTCGATACAAAACTGATTATTGGCGTTTACTGTGCACACGTTCGTTCTATACTAGAATATGGCTGTGTAGCTTGGGGAGGAGCTGCACAGACCCATCTAAAACGAATAGAAAAATCCAACACAAATTTCTTATCTGGCTTTGCGGACGCTGCCGCATTAACAACATTTCTTTTGAATACAAAGACCTCCTTCGGCATTTTGGCCTAACTTCATTAGCTGGAAGGAGGATGCAACATGATCTTTTGTTCCTACGGAATCTTCATAACCACAAAATTGACGCGTCTTTTCTGTTAGAATGCTTTCCTCTAGCGGCTCCTTCCCGAGCCCTGCGTAACAGGATTCTCTTTCATGTGCCCCACGCTAGAGTTAGTACTGTTATGTCGGGTTTGTTTTGTAGATTGCCGAGGACCTGCAATGTGTTCTTAGATAAGTGCAGAGATGTTGATGTGTGGAACACCACAGCTGCTCAATTTCGAGCACGCGTGATCCTTTATGCGGTTAACTGCGATTGAGCAGCCTTTTTCAGCCATTTTTTATCCGTTTTACTGTGCTTTTTCTTTTATGTTGTTTCCACTGACATTGATATTTGACACCACTGTTTTATCACCATGACTTCATCTGTCATTGGGATGGTTCATGCCCGTTGATGATTGGACAATAAACTAAACTAAACTAAACTAAAGATGAAACGTGGGTAAGGGGCAGGTCAGGTGCGTTTCTATGACACTGCCTATGTTTTGGCGTGATTAACATTTCTGACGCCATTCTGTGAAAACTAATAAATACATGGCGAGACCCAAGTGAACTATCCATATATTTTTAGTTAAGGAGGACGCCTTCAATTCATCCACCATGCCAGTGTAAGTGCTGTTGGGCAGAGATGTGGTCTTAGATTCTTGCAGCAGGGGGAATTGGGCGTGGGGAGGCGGTTTACAACCTGATGGTAATTGAGGGATGGAGGAGGGGTGGGATGCGAGGCCATGACTCGTCCAGGGGGCGCTACCGAGGATGGTCACCTGAAACCAATGTGGGAGCATTCGAGAAAAACGTTCATAAGCATAAGAAAATGAGGAAATTGATAGGCTGAGTCCTTCAATTTTCGGAAGAAGTCACTGCTGACTGGCCAATAGGCAGATACATCCGCCCCCTATTGATGCCCATGGTATGTACAGCTCCCTAAATATAAGCCTGCAGGTACTAAGCTCCACAGATTTCGGCCATTTTCTGGCAAAGTATTGCTTCCTCGGTCATGATTAGAAACAAAACATTCGTGTTTTCGTTTTAGCTGAAGATTGCTGACCCAAAACTGGCTTTCAGCCTCAGATTTTGAAATGGTTTGCTTTGCTGAAATGGTTTGAGATGGGATTTTTCTGTATGGCTCTCCTGCGAAAATTACGTTTTTTCCAAATAATTTCTCAAACATGCGTCTTCTGAGTATTCGTAGGTACACAATCGATAGCTGAGATAAAAGTCCACAAGTTATTTTTCGAATCACTAATCTGTAAGCAACAGTTTCGTAGGTAAAATACAATCTGCCGAGCCCCGTGTGCACAACTTCAGTTGCAGAGTGTGCAGTGGCAGATCCAGAACTTCATTTCGAGGGTGCAGCTAAGGGGGCTCGAGCCTCCGTCGCCATTGCGTCGGGATAGCTTCCGGCTATGCAGCTACCACGGATGAAGATTCTGAGGGGACTGGGGTCAGGACCTCCTGGATTCTGAGTTTCGCATAGGCTTTGCACAGGGCTTGTATTGCCGAGCCAGCGTTAACCAATTCAGAACTCACCTGGGTCGGGAACAGATCTCCAGTCTAGGCAGTTACTTTAAGCAATGTGGCCTTTCAGGGGCGCTTGAGCCCCCTGCCCGCCCCCGCCCCCTCGTATCCGCCGCTGGTGGTGTATATCATCTCTTAGTGAGTTCCATAAATCCATAATGGTAAGTTGGATTCATATTGTTTTAAAGGTTCCTGTGTGCTTTCCTACATTTAGGAGTGTTTTTCATGCTATACATTAGAGCTGCACGCGCACCCAGCCTACCAAGTGAAACCAGTTTGGCGGCGCAGCATAGCTGGGGGTTAACCACCGCGGCACAGTATAGCTAACGGTAAGGTACTGCGGCACAGTATAACTGACAGTGAGGTACTGCGGCACAGTATAGCTGACGGTGAGGTACTGCGACACAGCATAGCTGACGGTGAGGTACTGCGACACAGCATAGCTAACGGTGAGGTACTGCGGCACAGTATAGCTGACGATGACATACTGCGGCACAGTTTAGCTGACGGTGACATACTGCGGCACAGTGTAGCTGACAGTGAGGTGCTACGGCACAGCTAAGCTGACTGTGAGGTACTGCGACACAGCATAACTGACAGTGAGGTACTGCGACACAGTATAGCTGACAGTGAGGTACTGCGGCACAGCATAGCTGACAGTGAGGTACTGCGACACAGTATAGCTGACAGTGAGGTACTGCGGCACAGCATAGCTGACAGTGAGGTACTGCGACACAGTATAGCTGACAGTGAGGTACTGCGGCACAGTATAGCTGACGATGAGGTACTGCGGCACAGTATAGCTGACGGTGAGGTACTACGGCACAGTATAGCTGACAGTGAGGTACTGCGGCACAGTACATACACATACAGGCTGCTGCGGCATTAAATAGCTGCAATGAATGTGGCATTGTGTGAGAGTCCAGTGGCGGACCCAGGACAACGTTGGAGAAGGGCTTAGGGAACATATAGGTTTAGGGTTTAGGGATTTATAGGTGTATTACGTCAGCAATGAAACCGACGTACCATAAAAATGCTTCCCTGGGCTGCTATTTTCGAGTAACTAAATAAAAAGAAGATAAATGGTAATATAACATTTTCAAGGCACATGAACTGAGCTCTAGGTTCCGTGGAACATATAAAAAACGTTTAGTTTAAAATTTGTTCTTTTCTCAGAACCTATCTTTTTAACACGCGCAATGGAGAGGGGTCTGGCGTTAACGCACGGAAGAGCGGGAACCCCCAACCCCACTTCGTATAAAGGCCATTTGATATTCAATTGACTATTTCAGACACTTTTTATCAAAGGGGCCTCCTGAGTCAGGTGAGGGGCCTGCAAACAATGCATGGGGGTCATAGCGCTCATAGCCCCCATGGTGGTAACCCCCTCCCCCCGATCTCAGGTAAATGTCTCCCACGCTGGCTGGAAAATGGAACCCAGCGGGTGACCCTCTCACCCCGTTCTCTCTCATCTGAAAACTGGCGTCTTTACCATATGGCCACCGTGGACTACAATCGTTTGCGTGCAAAGAAGAAGCCAGTGACAGAAGTTATATCGAACTTAAACGTATCGTAGAAGCGACCAGGAAGCCCAACCAACGAAAACCTGATGAAAGTCTAAGGTCCGCTGACCTACGTCTATTATTATGTGGCAAGGGAAATGTGCGGGTTCAATGCTGACCAGTCTGGAGTGCAGTTACATTTTCACTTCGATATACTCGTTCTGATATATTATTCTGCAACATGTTTTTAATGAGACTGGTCGTAAACATTCCCATTGCAACCACTTGTCAAAAATCCGTATGTGGAGCCACCTCCGTACGTTTTACTTGGGCGTTGTTCAATTTATTCAACTTATCACCAATAAACCAGTTAAGCTGCCTTGCAGATACAACCGATGAAACAAAAGTAGAGATAAAGGCGTCGAACACACCACATAGTAATTGCTGAAATGACTATTTATTTCCGCAGGTAGTGCCAAAGAATGTATTCAAGAGATAACGAGATTCCAGAGCACAAGAAAACTACCGTTAGGGCAGATCATACTAGTCTTGGTAAACTTAACACATTCAGGTACGGTTATTATTTCTTATCGCAGACGGTGGCGAAGTCTCCCTGGCACAGAGCGTAGTTGATGACGTGGTGGATGACGTTCTCCTCCAGACTGCCACGCAGCAGGTGGGCGCCGGGACCGCGGGCGAAGATGCCGACATCCTCGCCACCGTGGGTCTCCTTGGGCAGGTAGATGCCGGCAATCTGCTTGTAGTGAGGGTCGCGCCACTCGGCATGCTCGCTCTGGTCAGCCAGACGTGCGCCGCTTGGCCTCGTATTCGTTCCAGTCCTCGGAGCCGCCCGGACCGTTGGCGTACTGCAGGATGGGGTAGGGCAGCTTGGGCGGCGGGCCACCCTTCTGCATACCACCAGCCAGGAAGGAGGCAGGGCCGTACATGTCCAGGCCGCGCTCCGGGTAGCCGTTGATCTTGAAGGTGTGGGAGTGGTCGGAGGAGACAACGATGAGTGTCTCGGTCTCGTCAGTATTGTCCATGACATGCTGAACAACCTCCTCCAGCTCGATGGTCTCGTCGATGGCCGTGTAGGCGTTACCGTAATGGTGGCCATGGTCGATCTTGGCACCCTCAACGAAGAGGACGAAGCCGTTAGGTCCACGCTTCAGGATCTCCAGGGCCTTCTTCACCATCTCGGTGAGGTTGACATCGTCAGCGGTCTGGAAGGCGCGGTACTGCATGTGGCTGCGGCTGAACAGACCCAGCACGTAATCAGCAGAGGTGGCATCGAAGTTGTTCAGCTCATCCTTGGTGGTAAGGTAGGCGTAGCTGCGTCCCAGAGAAGCCTGCTTGTCCTTCCACTCCTGGATCAGGTCACGGCCATCCAGACGGGAGCCACCCTCAACCTCCTTCGGCGTGAACTTACCCCAGCCGCCACCGAAGGCGACGTTGAGGTCAATTCCCTCACGCTCAACGAACTGAGTTGAAAGATCCTTCATGACGGTCCTGCACGAGTCCTGGACGGGACCGGTCATCCAGGCCATAGCCTCGAAATCAGCATCGGACTCCCAGGTACGGTAGGCAGTGTGGCCGAAGGTGGCAGCGGGAGAGGCGTGCGTGATACGGGCGGTGGACACCAGACCGACCCACTTACCAGCCTCCACTCCGTAACGGAGGATCGACTTGGGCGAGGAGGCCTCGTTGACAGCGTCGCAGTTCCAGATGAGGACGGAGCAGTCGACACCGACCGTCAGGAAGTTGCCCTTGGCGCCGGTCAGGTAGGCGGTGGCGGTGGAGGCAGAGTCAGCGGTCCAGCGGTCACAGTTGTATGTCTTGGATAGACCGAGGTAAGGGAAGGTCTCCCACGACAGCATGGTGTGCTCAGGCACGTCAGCGTCATGAGCGAGGCCCTTGCGCTTACGGGCGGCGGCCAGAGTAGCAATGGACATACCATCTCCAATGAAGAGGACTGCGTTCTTCGCCTGGTGGTCGTAAACGGGATCGGCCAGCTTCGTCTTCAGGATGTCCTGGGCGATGTCCTTCCAGAACTTCTGGTCCAGCACCTTACCTGAGCGGGACAGGCTCTTGGTGCGGCTAGCACCGAGACCAGCCTTCTCCTGGACTTCCAGGTAAGTGGGAGCGTTCATCTCGTGCATCTCCAGCTCATCCTGATCCTCGACTCGGGAGTCAAGGGGCACGGCCACGGCCAGGGCCACCAGGCAGGCGGCAACAAAGAGCTTCATGGCTGTTGCTGGTGTGTGCTGCTGTCTCACTGTGAGGTGAGATGTACTGAACGTATGAGAGCTCGAGCTTTTATACCACACACGCTATCGATGTAATTGGACACAGGTGTTGTTTGGTGTTTAGAGATTTGTTTTGCTTAGTGCTGGCCGCCATATATCAATCTAGGAAACGGTGGATGACAAGTCTTTTAGATTCAACAATATTTTGAACGATAACATGAACATATAGGTGCAATTCAACATATTTCTCTAAACAAAATAATGTTAAGCTTGCTCGAAAATTAATTTTGGGACTATAAACTGCAATCGACCTCCTCCAGGAGTGGTTCAGCGTACAAAAATATAGCGTATATAATGTAATGTATGTATTGTAATGATATAGCATATATAATAATAACATATTAAGCGTTCATTAATATAAAAATAATACAGAGAAAGACTCCTACTCTCCCCCTGGGTGCATTAGCTTTCAGTACGTGCATATCATTGATAGACATTAGGCTTAACCTGCGGGAATATAAATCACTGCCCTTCATCCTGGTCAATTCTTATGCAAACGGAATTTGAGCATTTGTTTGCCCCTCGTGTTTGCTTCTTTGACCTGGAGCCAGGGGCGTCGCCATTATAGATGTCCTAGACCTATGGCCTCTAGGGCTATGACCATCATGTCATGTGAGGTCTGGCCTCGTCGTAAGTGGATCCAGGATTGCCGATGGGGGCGCAATGGTCGGGTGGCGGCTTCCAGACCAAGCGTTGACACTTTTTTGTAAATCAGAACACCTCGCAGCCTTCAGGATTCGAACCTGCGCGGGGAGACCCCATCAGACTTCAAGTCTGACGCCTTAACCACTCGACCAAGACTGCTCAGGAGTGACAGTGAGGAGTACGGCAGGGGATGAAATGACCGAAACAAGAAGAAACCGACCGGAGAAGAACTTCGGCATGTTGGAAAAATTGATCACTGAGACCACCTTCACATGCCTCACTGTCCATATCAGGGCTGCCAAACAGTGCCAAGCACAGGCGTACTTTATTTATATGTTAGGCTCTGAAATACATAGGAGGCATAGGCGGATCCAGGAGAGAAGTGAGAGCACTTGCTGATCGATCCTGACCGACCCTTGGAGCCCCTAAAATTATCACGACGCCCCCCCCCCATCGCCTCCAGAACGGTCGATGGCGCTCACCTGAAATGTCGCTAACCTCTCCCCTCCACTCATCATCAAAATGCGAGTATTGGTACCCCCACGATACAATTTGGCGCACGTCTGATTAGCTTTTGCCGCCAAAAAGTGTCACCCTGGGCCGGATGACGCCCACCAGTGCTCCTCCCCATCGATTCAGATCAAGAATTTGTGCGTTAAAAAAATCCAAACAAATTCGATCTTCAACAACATAATCAAAAACAGCACTGTCTTATTTGGTTAGCAATTGTTGTAGGAACACCTATACCAGCGTACCTTGTTCTGTCGCTGTCTGCGGAGGCTGTCGCGGACCGGTGGTCGGTCAGCAGCACGGGAGAAGGAATGGGACGCGAGCACGAGACAATTGCAGCTTCCTTACATGCTATTCTTCCAAAAAGTGTTATTCGTTGCTTCTGTCGTGAATTAAAATATCGAATGCAAGATAGGGGTAAATATTCGACAATAGCGGATCTGACAGAGCTTGGTTGAGGGAGTGGTGTGAAATAGCTAAGACTGTGGAAAATAAACTTTTAATCGGATGTTTGGGAGATATTACCTTGGAGCAGGGTTGCCAGATGTGGCGAAATTTCGCCAATTTGGTGATTTTGGACCACTGTTGGCGATCGGTTTTTCTTGTTTGGCGATTGGCGATAAAACAGTCAAATTTGGCGATTTCGGACCCCCGTTGGCGATCGGTTTATTCAATTTGGCGATTGGTGATAAAAGCAGTTAAATTTGACGATTTCGGACCTAAATTGGCGATCGGTTTATTTTTATGAATGATGGGTGATAAAATCCGTCAAACTTAGCGATTTACGCCGGCAAATTTATTGTGTATGTGAAACAGTACAGCCGTTTTGTTTCTAAAAAATCAGTTAAAGGCACTGTCATTTTACTTTTTCTCGTTGTACACCATAACAAGAAGTTAATCCTGACATTTAGAAGCACGTGGGGTCGGGATATGTTTTGTTCGGTTTTTTATCCCCACATAACGCGTGAGGATTAAATATGATAATAATAAGCTTAGGTTAGGCCATGACCCGGGGCGTTTTTATAGACATTTAGGAGCGAATGTTAACGGGGGAGGAGATAGGATGTACAGTCAAAAGATTTGAGCACCGCAGTCCGCAAGAAAAATCCCACACAATCCCGCGGCACCTACAGCGGGACTGAGGGCAGCTTGCGGTGCATTTTGCGGGACTTCAACAGCCTCATGATATATGTATATATATATATATATATATATATATATATATATATATATATATATATATATATATATATATAAAGTAAATTTCAAATCCAAACACAAAGTATGAGAAGCCAATCAAAATAGAGAACATATAACTTATATTTGTAAGCACATTGATAGTGTAAATGATACATATTAAGTGAACCTGCCCTGAAAAGAAATAGTGGGCTGATTAACTACTGAATTAATAAGCAATAGCTTTAATAGACCTTACAATATGCACACGGCGTGTAATACTTTGACGTAACAAACAGTAACAACACAGAATGAAACAGCACAGCTTGACAAACAGTGTGTTATACCACAACCGACTGAACCTTCAAGAGCTCATTCATGAAACATCGAACAATCTAAGGTTAAATACCAAGGAAAAATCACATACATTTTACAAAGCAGTTCACATCATTGACAACAATGCAATAATATCAAGCAAACAAGTAGGACCATAGGCTTAAATCTTACAATCAGATACAGTGAGTTCTTAACATGGGTTAAGTGTTTCAGCTATAATAGTTTGCGAGGCATAATACCTTACGTTTTTAAACACTTAGATAGAAAAATCATGGTTCAAATGGGGCAAATTGTCATGCAGTATTTAAACCATGTCTGAATGCCTACATGCTCAAAAACACAGAACCTAGGGAAGGAGAGATGAAGATAACAGCTGAGACATGAAATAGCGAGAAATTTATAGCTTTCACTTATTCATAAATGCATACCAGCTTTGGGATTTAACCGTCTTTTTAATTTTTAAGTGGACACTTCTATGATCTGTTTACGAAGACGATCTGAGAAAATCAGATCTGGAGAAGCGAAGACGTTTCTGGCGCAGAGGTTCCAAATAGTGAGATACAAAGCTATTTTTGGCGTAAGTCCTAAATATTTTCTTTGATATTTCATATAAACTGTTTTGAAATCATTTTCATGTTTTTATTAATTAAAATTTCGAGAATTCTGCTTAGAAATGTTTTTTATAAATATTTCAAAGTTGTTCTCAATTCGACTGTTGGAGTCGGAGTCTCACTAAAGTCATCAAGGGACTTGTCAAGGAGACCCCGACCCCACCACCAGAACGAGCAACTCCCACAATGAAGGGTTGATTTAGAAGCCAAAGTTCAACGTCCTACAAAGCACAGGGACGGCCGCCACGCTCAGGTCACCCTCTCACTAGTTAGTTGCCAGCCGACCTGTACATCGGGTAAACTATTGAGCGCCAGAGCGTCTCAGGGGAACCGCTTCCAAGCCTGGAAATGCACTGCCACTGCATGCTTCTGAGCAGCAGGCAAGAGCCCAACGCTCTACCACCTGAGCTACCGATTTTTGGTAAAATATAATTGATTGAAAATTAATGATAATCTAAAAATAGACCTACCTGACTGGTAAGAAATATTTGAGAACATATCCTATCTTTTTAGATTCCGTTATGTAAATCTCATGACCGCATATAAGTGGTGCGTTCTAGGAAAAATGCAATTTTGAACACCAAGGCTTGTGATGTACTCTGTACATATTCTGGCTACATCAGTTAAAACAACCCGTGCGGCATTCCGGTTCTAAGCGCACGAGTTGATTTTCTCAGATTCTGATATTCCGGCTTACGATCGTAAGATTTCATTATTGGCGATATCGTGGCGAACTGATGACTAGAATTGGCGAAATTTGGCGAAGTGGTGAATCAAATTAGGCGAAAAATCGCATTTTTCATCTGCCAACCCTGCCTTGGAGTATTGGTGGAGGCTAGAGTCGTCTTCTGATGCTTTTGGGCGAAGATTTAGCTCTTTGAGAGCTTTTCCCTTCTCCCCCGGCTGTGTGAATTCCGATATGGAAGACGATTTCTATCGCACTTAATAGCTTCAGAACCCAAGTTCTGTCGCGATCTCTGGTTGTCGAGTTTGTGGGTCTTTCGGACCCTGCTTAAAGCGTGTAAACCTCACATATACTGTTACTCAAACACTATTTTGACTAACACACCCGTTGGACGTTCCGTCATACCGCAAAATCAAAACCCTTCGCAGCCTGCAGGATTCGAACCTGCGCGGGGAGACCCCATCAGATTTCGAGTCTGACGCCTTAACCACTCGGCCAAGACTGCTCGACAAATAAACTGAGGAGTACGGCGGAGCATGAAAAGACCGAAACAAGAAGAGAACAGAGAATAACTTCAGCGTGTTGGCAAATTTGCTCACTGAGTACGCCTCCACATCCCTCACTGTCCACGTCAGGGTTATCAAAAAGTTCGAAGATTGGTTGCCCGGTGGAATTTCCAGGAACCCCGTGAACAAAATCCTAGAGGCTCTTGGTCGACTGTCTTTGTGTTGTTTTGGTGTTTTAGTGTTTAGATTGCTATGTTTGTCGACATTTCTGGATTCCGCCGGTGTAATTTAGGGGCGCTGCGTCGAGGGCACCCGCAAATCCCCACCGGCCATCCCCTCGTGGTCCGGCCCTTAGTGTCTCACGTGTATGTACATACCTGGCCTGATATACACGTGGATGGTTTCACCAGAACCTTTCCTTCAAGAGCCCGGAGGCTCTTGTAGGGGAGGCCAGAGAAGAGTTTCGCCGTGCGCAACAGTGAGGTGTTAGCGACATTGCCTAAGCGTTAAAAAAACTATGCCCATCAGCTACGGCGAAGAGGATGCTATCAATGAACTGAAGCATGTTGAAGCCAAAGAAGAGCCCTCGCATTCATGAACTTTATGTATTTGTGTCGCTGGAGATTTGTGTGTCGCACATGCTCCAGTTCAAGCACATAGGGGGAAGAAGAAGGAATTATAGTCTAGAGGGAACAGAGTGAGGAGGGCCATGAGAAGGTCGTCGGTGTGGTGACCGTCTTTTCCAGCTGAGCACATCCCCAGATGTCGTAACGTCACAGCATGGGTCGTCAAAAATATAGATTCGGGGTCATCTGGTAAGATGTCGGGGTCCGTAGATAATACCTGCTTCCTCGAGCTTGATGGATATGCTTTCAAAGTTTGCGTATAGTTTTCTGTCTGTCTTATAGGCATTGCAGATATGACATAACAAGTGTACATTTTTATATTTGTAAAAACTACCTCTTTGGGTAAACTGCTGATTAAAACTGGCATTCAAATCATGAAAAAAATTATCTAGAGGCTCATATCTAGCATGCTTAAAATGATTTGTGCTCTCAATTGAATTTTCCAAAAACTACATTTATTGAATTATCAAAGTACCTTATTTCTTTATCGATTTATCGTTATGGAAGTTGTCGTTACCTGGAAACGTTATCGATTTATATTTCTCTAATTCGGCGAAAAATTATAGAGTGCCCAACATCAGCAATTTCAGGATTGCGTGGAGTTTGTCAGCCAAGTTGGACTAAATAGATACTTTACCCATCGGAAGCATAAGGTGAAATTGTTACGAAATATCTTCAGATAAAGGGCATTTGGCAGCTGTTGTTACTGGCAGCGCCCCTATTCATGAACTGCTCTTCCCTCCATCATACAATGAAAAAGTATCCGTGATGCTCACTGTTCTGCCATTACCTACATACTAGTACAGTTTACACACTTTTAATCGGTACAAGGAAACCGAGCCTCGGCGAATGGCACCTGGGTGCCGTTTGTGTGGGTTGGCGAGTTGGCACGGCACCAGCCACCAGGGTAAACAATTAAGCTTTGGGGCTTAACGGCACATGACTGCCGACATATAGCGTCGCGAGCTTTCACCGTGTTGGGATCGTATGGTGGGGATCGGAGACCAATGCAGTATATCCGCCCAGGGATTTGAACCCGGGTCAGCGTTGAGGAACTCGAAAGCTTGCATCCCACGCCACTGCATCCCCATTCGCTAGGGTCGAAATTTTCCCAGGCAAACGGTAAGATTGGGCCGTAGCAAGAATAGCTGTTGCATGCTTCTGAATGTAGCGTCCATACTTCAAATGCAGTGAATCGATTGATGTCGCAAAAACTTCCCTGGCCTCATCGCTAGCGGTGTGCTCGCAGTTTCATTCAGCAACAGAGGCAGCCACAGAGCCAAAGCAGGTACGTGGTGTAGGTATCATCACAGATCACGTGATGATGCCTTACCACCTGATGCGTGATGATCGAGTCTGGCGCCTAACCACAGCGTACTGCTTTAACACCCCCCCCCCCATCATCGTGGGGAGTTGTTTTTGAACACCCCGCTCGGGTTTTTGCAACGATGTCAGAAAACGGTGGCGAAGAGCGCGGCCTTAGTTTACATATTGAACCATAATCCATTCCACAACTTTGACAACAATTTTATCATTGGGTCATGTCAGGTCAGGCCACCAGGCCAGGTCAAATGACGTCATCTCTAAAAATACTTCAAGTGGCACCAATGAGACTGGGCTGAATCCTTTGGTTTGGACTTCATATCACCTTATAGGGTCATAAAGTGCAATGCGTTGTGGTAATGGTAATTTTTATATCAATAGCCTAGAGTCAAGTACGGGCATTTGTATTTGTATTTATTCAGTTACATCAGCAACAGGTATCTGGCTTAACTACAGTTGAAGTAATGGCTTGTCCATTGGAAATACACAGGGGAAAATGGGAAAGAGTAAAAACTTCCTCTTCCCGAAATGGTGCAATCTTTAATCCCTCTTGATACTCATCACATAAGTTTCGACTTGTTACTCCTGAGAGGTTATCTGGATCACTTAAGCGGGATTTCAGACTTGGGTTGCAGGAAATGGTGCTGGAGCTTTCGTTGTATAGTCACGGTTGAATTGTCATTGCGGGTCTATTCATATGCGTATTAACTATATAAGTACACATGAAAAATTGACTTGACCTTGGGGCTTTGGGGCTTAGCCAGGATTTCGCTGAGCTCGGGCCCCGGAAGGAAACCCTGTGATGGGGTCAATACTGCCCCTCTACAGTAGAACAACCAGTGTAGAGTAGTGTAGTACAGTACAGTAAAAGTACAGTGTAGAACCAAAAAATGTCGACGAGCAAGAAAAACCTTGATAAGTGGAGGTGGTAACTCCTAGGATAAACGGGCTAGGTATATCAATTTTGTCACCGCAGGCTGTCGCAAAAATTCCCTTTAGAACAGAGCGCCTCTGACATATTTCAATTGCGCCAAGACAGAATATTTGTGTACCTAGGGCATTACTTTGAAAACCAATCGCACTCTAAAGCGAAAGAGGCTTTTAGGTGAGGAGGGTTCAGCTCTCTGGGAGCTTTCTTCTTTTCCTCGGCTGCCTGAATTTTAATTTCGCAGACGTGTTCTGACGCGCTTCATAGCTTCAGTACCCAAGGTCTGTCGCAATCCCCGATTGGCAAGTTGGTGGCCGTGGGTCTTGCTTCTTCTGTTTAAAGCGCGTGAGCTATACAGCTGTTACCCAAACACGATGTTGACTAAGACATCCGTCGGACGCTCCGTCATACCGCAAAATCAAAACTTTTCGCAGCCTGCAGGATTCGAACCTGCGCGGGGAGACCCCATCAGATTTCGAGTCTGACGCCTTAACCACTCGGACAAGACTGCCCAAAACTTTACCTGAGGAGTACGGCGGAGCATGAAATGACCAAGACAAGAAGAGACCGGAGAAGAACTTCGGCATGGGTTGGTCACTGAGTTCACCTCCACATATCTCACTGTCCGCATCAGGAGTGTCAAAGAGTTCGATGACTGGTTGCCCGGTGGAATATCTAGGAAGACCGTGGATAAAAGCCTAGAGGTTTTTGTTTGACGAAAGTATTTCCTTCAAGAGCCCGGAGGCTCTTATCGGAGAGACCAGAGAAGAGTTTCCTCGTGCGCAACAGTGAGATGTTTACGACATTGATGCGTTGCAAAAGAACTATCCCCAGTTCAGCTACGGAGGACAGGGTGATATCAACGAGCTGAGGGTCGTCGTGAGGAGCTGAGGGCTGAGGGTCCGGATGGCCTCATGAGGGCACGGGCCTCGCGAAGCGCGGTCCGTCTGCACTATGCTTTGTAGCCCGCCGCGGAAATTAATGTCAGACAGGGCCGTCTTAAGCCCTCATCAGCACTCTATTCTGTGTCAAGCAGGGTCACATTGATCATCAAAACTCCCTAAAAATAGCATCTCCTAAACCACTCTGGTCCGGACGTGTTTAGCCTCAAGAGCTCACACTGAATATCATGGTCATCGTTAACGGAGGAGACTTTGAACCAGTACGATCGAATGTCGTCATTAGGGCTCCCTATTGTCAGCAGGGTCCTCTCTACTCAGCTGTGCCCTCTATAGGCGGGACCCTATTGACCCTCTAAGTGCACCACAGATCTCTGCAGCTTTCTTCTTCTCCTACGATATTGAACGCAAGCAAATGCTACAGAAAAATATTCAGCGACACAAACATTTGAACTTCATGAATGTGAGTGCTCATCTTGGACTTTAAGATGCCTCAGCTCGTTGATAACATCCTGACCTCCGTAGCTGAGCTGGGGATAGTTCTTTTGCAACGCATCAATGTCGTAAACATCTCACTGTTGTGCACGAGGAAGCTCTTCTCTGGTCTCCCCGACAAGAGCCTCTGGGCTCTTGAAGGAAAGACTCTTGTCGAACAAAAATCTCTAGGCTTTTGTCCACGGTCTTCCTGAATATTCCACCGGGCAACCAGTCATCGAACTCTTTGACAATCCTGACACGGACAGTGAGGTATGTGGAGGTGAACTCAGTGACCAACCCAAGCCAAAGTTCTTCTCCGATCTCTTCTTGTCTTGGTCATTTCATGATCTGTCGTACTCCTCAGTCAAATTGTCAAGCAGTCTTGGCCGAGTGGTTAAGGCGTCAGACTCGAAATCTGATGGGGTCTCCCCGCGCAGGTTCGAATCCTGCAGGCTGCGACGGGTTATCATTTTGCGGTCTGACGGAACGTTCGACGAATGTGGTAGTCAACATCGTGTTTGGGTAACAGCTGTATAGCCTACGCGCCTTAAAGGGACATTGTCGCAAAATTGTTATTGTCTAGATCAAAAGGTTGCAAAAAGTTGTTTCAGAAGTCATATTCTCATTTTTGCAAATCCAGGCTCAAAATGCCTCAAAATCGGCCTCAGAGTCAACATTTATAGATGACTTTACTGAGTCCTTATGGTATCGATAAAATGACGTAGTCCGGCTATGGCCTTCAATTTTTATATCAAAGAATGTGAAAAATTGCAATCAAAGCAGTTTGGTAGCTAAACCTGAGATATGAAAAAATTATAAAAATAACTTTCCAAAACGCTTCTTATAGGACTTTAAAGAAATACCATCAACCAATCAGAAGCCCCGTCCTTATAGGATCTGGTCACGTGGGCTTATCTTACATCAATGTGAAGTCATTACGCCTTTCGATAAGTTATCGATATGTACCATTTCAAAAACCGCAGCAAACACGGAGATATGAATACAAATTCTATAAGACTTATTAGCGCTGCGGCCAAGCCCGATCACCCTAAATATTATAATTAAACGCGCATTGACGGGGAGGGTACCCACCCCCCTCGGGTTTTCCGGAGATAGCAGAAAAACGGCAGCGCGTAGCGCCGCCGTACTTGGCATGCCTTTTCCCTCATCATTTTTACAACTTCTGTGAAAATTTTAAGGTTAGGTCATCTCAGGTCAGGTTACCAGTACAGGTCAAGTGACCCGACCTCAAAAAAAGTTTAAGATAGCATAAGTCGGAGCAGGGTGAACTTATCCGATTGAAACTCATACCACATAATGGCCCCACCGATTTCTCTAAAATTTGTTCCAGTATTTTTGATACCGATGACCAAAGGTCAGGTACGAGGGATGACCTCTCCATTGGAAATACATGGGAAAATGTTTTTTACGGAATAACTCAGTAACAGATGGTGATAGAACATTTATTTTAGCTGCATTAGACTCGCCTGGGCTTTGTGGTTTTAATGATATGCATTTTAAATAATTTGACCCTGATCTGGCCTCAGGTCAGGTCAAATCTTTGATTTGGCCTAGGAAGGTCAAATTATATATCATTCGATTCGGCTCGCTGAGAGGATTCATACAGTTTAAGTAGTTTTGCTCTATCTTTACTTGTTCAGATGTAATGGCTGAAAAACTGAATTTACATGTTATCCCTATGACGGCATGTTTTGACCTCTCGTGACCTTAAATGTGACCTGACAAAAAATGGTTGAAATGTTCTCGATGGAGAAGTGGATGCGCCACCCAACGCCGTTTACCGTTTTTCGCTACCTACCGTGGTTTTCGAGATCTTAGGGGGCGGGTACCCGCCGCCCCGTCAATGCGTAGGTGGCTCAGACCCCCGTCAATGCGCGTGTTAATAATTGTTCCTTATTGCATGACCGCATTGCAGCTCTTTTTATATTAATTTATAAGGTCTTCAACCACAGAAATAACCTTCGCACTCTGCGGGTCTAAACTTATTAAAAGACCTCCCTTGGCATGGCTATGCCATTGCCACGACCGATCCATTTGCAAGCTAAAACATCTTGCAACCCATTACTTGAAATAACTCCCATTGCTTTAACAGACTAACGTAGCTTGCCCTCACACTAAATTCTAAAATTCTCCCACACACTCCTTTAGAGGCGGGCAAAGGTGCTATGCACAGAACGCCTAATAAAAAGCCATAAGTAAGTAAGTAAGCGCATTGCAGCGACAATGATACAATAAAAAGATACGGGTAGCGCGATCCAGAAGAGCCTCTTTTGAGGCACGACGAAAGTTTTTGGTGGTTTTACGGACGAGGAGATTGTCGCCGCTCCGGTCTCGTGATCAGCATATCAATATCGTCGGTTATCTGAACGTAAAATATTTAGAGCCTTTGATATGGTCAATTGAGATTTTCTTCGAGGTAAAACATGTATGAGTGAAAAGTTAATGAAACAATTTTCTTTTTCGCCATCCATCGTTGCTGGCCACCAATGCTTATTGAGGTTTTGTGTAGTGAGTGTAGTGAGTTAGGTAGTCAGGCACTAATCCTATCAAATATGGGCAATGCATTTAATGTTTCTGTACTGCATTAATTAGGTTCACGAAGTTGCCAGAAAGAAAATTGTATGCTTAATTGATAACTATTCATTTTGGCCCACTATTATAGCTGTGGTCTCATTCTGTCTGTCAACACCAATCAGCGAGCTGCATTGAGTCTATGTCACATGACTATAGCCTCTCCCTGAGAACCAATCTTAGAACCAATCTTAGATTTACAGGCTGAAAACCTGCTGTGGTGCTGCTGAAAAAAAACAGTAACAGCACAACAGTGGTAGCATACTGTTTTGTGATTGGTAGATAATTATTCTAGTTTATTTTTGTTTGATAAGCAGTAGTACGTACTAGAGGCAGTTGTGGCGCTGATATTTCTTTTCTAGAGGAGAGGCTCGAGGGCCAGTGGACAAGACTGTGCTGACAGATGGAACAAGGCTTATGAGTAGTGTTAATGCCAAAAATCCTCATTTTATTGTTGCACAGGGCAACTTGTGTACCAAAATGGATGAAAATGATTGGTGATAACAATTTTCCAATGATTGTTTAGGCATATTATTTTTGAATGTCCCATATTCCCTCTCTTTTTGGTCTAACTTTCTATTTACAATATCCGTGCACTCTAGTAAAAGTCTATATCAAGCCTGTAACTTGAATTACAAATTTCCACCTGTTACAAATACTAGCTCTGCACAATGTGTGTATGCTAGTGCATTTGCTGCTTAGTTTACCTTCTTTAAAGTATGAATTTTTTATACAATTTCACAGATTGCAACAGATTTTTTTCATTTATTTTGGTATCATGCAGTACATAATAGTTGGTGTACTCTTATCCAATTCTTGGATCAAGTTACTCATATTTCAAGTGCTACTGTTTGTTTCCAGACATGAAAGTGGCTGTGGCATGAATTCATCCATCTGCCCTCTGAAAATGCCCATCTGCATGCTTTTTATAATTGATATTAAAAATAAACTGAAGGAAAACTAGGATAAGTTGCATTATGATTTGAAACACTAGGAGTGCACCGAATACAACAATATATTGTGAACAAAGAGTATGGATAGACATATAAGAATGACAGGAGGGCAGTCTTGGGTGATGCAATTTTGTGTTTTCCTGGAGGAATATGTGAAAGATTAGGCTGGTCACTTCAAAGAGAAAATTTGTTTACTAGAAAACCTGTCTTGTAGCTGCTGTGTATCATCAAACAATCATCCCAATCAATGGACCAGCTGGTGTATGATCATTTTGTTTGTTACTTTGAATGGGATGAACCCAATCAGACCGATTCTCCCATAGACCTCAAATTCGAAATATTTGTTTTCTATTGTGGGCCAGTTTGGAAAAAATGTATTATAATTTATCTAAAAAATTATGTTTTGCATGGTTCCACCCAACCCCTCCACAAACCCATGATCTAGATTATAGATCGTCTTTGGGGACGTCTTTCTTCTTGAATATACATATTTTGTATATGTTTAAAAAAGATGTAGTGATCTATTGTTTGCTTTCATTGAGGGTTTGTGATATTTTATTTGTACCCTTTATTTGGTCCGATCTGTTCCTGCTGTGAAAATGTATTCTAATTTAAAAGGAGCCTACCCCAGAAAGCTGAACGCAAAACAGAAATAATCTGATGCTGCCCCTCGACAGTGACTATCGCCAATTACGCCTGCTGCTGGAAGACAAGCTTCAGAGGACGAACAAAGGAATCCTAGAGTTGGCAGAGTACCACAGCCAGCAGTTTTCTGCATTGAACACGAACCTGCCTGAGTGCACCTCGGTCGTCTGCCTGTGTGCCCGTAGTATACGTTCATGTAAGTGCGTAAGTGGTATTTATCGCCGTATATCAAGGCACATCCTCTGAGGACCTCAGTAAAACATGCAATTAAAAGTACTTTTTAGCTTGAGGGCAAAAAACTAGTAATGCAAAAGGTCATTATAGTAAAAAATCAAGAGGTGGGATTTTGTTGGTAGTCATACGTGTGAAAGTCGGCGAAAATAATAAGTGACACCTTTGAGCTCAGACTATTGCGGTGTACATTTTATCAAACCGTGTAGACTTATTGTGGACAGATACAAAATCTGTTATGCTTTTGATGTACGCTCAATATGTGGTTCGCTCCCACCCTTCTTAGAGTGCACTTCAAGGACTGGAAGCTAGAAGCCGCATACCCACTGGTGGGTTCAGGGAAAACTGTACTTTCCTCCCAAACTCTGCGATTTTCGCCTATCTTTAAAAAATGTTTATTCACGAATTTGGACCCTGCCCTCCCCAAAAAAAACTTTGGCCTGGATTCGTCACTGACGTACCGAGTTATATCCTCTAGTTCACGTTGCACTCGGAAGATTGCTCTTTGGGTACTCGCAGACCTGATTGTTGCCCGCGTTTCTCACCTGCCGAGGCCTATCACTCGCTTGTAAATTCCTGGTAGGTTATATTTTCTCATGTTTTTGTGAGTCTTAATATAAGCCTCATTGATCAACTGATATCTGTTGGTTTTTAAAAGTAGATGAATTTTGCATTGCGTAGCCGAGGAGCATGATTATAAATTGGTAAGATGTTTCATGGCTTTGCCTCTCGAATTCTTGATGCATAATGAAGCCTGTGATCACACTGTGATCACATATTCGGGCACAGACCCTCGTAAGATCCTCATTATACAATAAGCGAAAACTTGTAGTCATAGTGTGACCAAGGCTTGAAATTTAGATCTGATATGAAACTCGAATGCTGGAATAATGTAGTTCAGTACTGGAACATTCGAATATTGCAACTCGATTCGAGGTTATCCTAGCATTCTGACTAAACATTTATGTCTTCACCCATTACATTATGGAATTGTGGTGAAGGGATGTACCTGAATATTTATCAGTGTGTTAGCCCCATTTTGCAACCATGATTCGAGGAGGCTGGTCATGAAACATCTTATCAACGTAGATAATCTAATAAACAAGCTAATAAAAATAACGGTTAAAATACTATGTTATATAATAATATGATTTTATATGAAGTGTTTGTACGATTGTTTGTTCTATTATGAGAAAGGACCGTTTCTGAACTCCAAAGTATTAAAAATAAAAGCTTATCATTTTCATAAACAAATGTCATTCATGAGGCCAGTAGCTTCCTTGTCTTAAAGCCGCAATGCGTCTTCTTAGGTTTAGACTCCGTCACTACCAGTGTTTAGATTAATTGTAGAATCTTTTTTATTTGGTACCAACTGTTCCAGTCTAGAATTTTGAGGTATATTTTCGTGATGCGCCCGGATCAGAAACTAAGTCCAATTGAAGTAAAAAACAATGTATTCTTAATTATTGTATATCTATGTACAAAAAATTGGAAAGAGCTACCACCACGGACAGAGAAGTGAGCCGGCAAGTCCATCTCCATCCTACAACATACAACAAACGTTCCCCCTGAAACAAAAAGTGATCAGGTTTGGGTTCGTGGTGCGTTCCACACTTGGTGGCTGCACATATTTTTGTTAGTTCATCCAAGGATCGTGGTGGCTGCTCTTTGGTTCCCCAATTCTGACGCATATCAAGATTTATTCTTATCACATTCAGCTATTCTCCGGTTCTCTAAACTACGTGTTTTTATATTCTCCGGAGCCCAAAGGATTAAAATTATATCAAAGATTTAGATGTCGACGGAGACATTTAATCTGATTTATTGATTGAGTGTTCCGGCCATACGAGGGGGGCGCCCCTGCAGGCGCCCCAACCGCCGCAGGAACATCGCCAGTCGTCACGGGTCCGCCAGCACCTCCCGAATGGGCGGGTCGTCCCGTCCAAATATGTCCCAGCGCAGGTCAGTGCACGCAGGGCACTGGGTCAGAAGGTGGTGGAGGGCCTGGTCCTCTCCGTCGTCGCATTCCCGGCACGTGGTCTCCGGGTCCAGGCCGATCCTCTTTCGGTAGCTGCACAGAAGAAGGGAGTGGCCAGTGCGCAGGCCTCCACACTCTCCTGCCGTGAAAGGTCTAGACGGTCTTTCAGGGTGGTCCGTCCTGGGACACCGCCACATTTAATCTCGAACACGTTTTATCTCGTACGGATTAACGTTTTATCTCGTTGTTTTACCAGATTAACACGCGCATTGACGGGGCACGGGGGGCGGGTACCCTCCCCTAAAATCTCGAGAACCACGGTAGGTAGTGAAAAATGGTAAACGGCGTTGGGTAGCCCATACGCTTCTCCATCGAAATATTTTAACCATTTTGTCAGGTCACTTCAATCGGATGAGTTCACTTTGTTCCGACTTATGTTATCTTAAACTTTGTTTGAGGTCAGCTTGACCTGTACTGGTGACCTGACCTAACCTTAAAATTTTGACAAAAGTTGTAAAAATGATGAGAGAATGTATGCCATATTCTATCCAAAAAACCAAACGGGGGAGGTGGGTGGGTACCCTCCTCCCGTCAATGCGCGTGTTAAAACGATTAATTAATCTCGAGACACATTAATCTTGGGATTAACACATTTAATCCAAAGAGCCACCCTTGTTTTTATTGGGTCGGTTTCTGGTTCCTGGTTTACACCAAAACCGGTCAGGCTTCAAGAATGGCCTTCAGCAAAGGACACAAAAGACATTTTCGAATGGCAAACAGCGTGTCCCGGTGGTAAAGTGGTAAAAAAACAAAGGAAATGGTCTCCAACAGAGATAAATCCGACGGAATGAGAACCATTGGAGGGAGCTGGAGACAAGCCAGTCCCAATTTGGTACGCCCGTCAGATTAAAAAATATTTGGGGCTAATATTCCCCTTCCCTCAACTACCCGGACGGACGGATAACCAGAAGAAATTGTCCTTATAATAGCTTCTTAATCCCATAGGAGGATCCAGGAGGGCAAAGGGGGCACGTGTCCCCCTCTCTGATCGACTCTCGGTGAACCCTAAAATGTCGCGTCCCATCCCCTCCCTCCAGGATGCGAAAATCGGCGCACACCGATAGGATTTAGCATCCATCTGATAAGTTTTGCCGGTCAAAAGCGGCGCCCCCTCTGGTCCGGATGGTGCCCTCCCCGGAAGTTGCCCCCCGCGATCGGCAATCATGGATCTGACTATGCTTCCTCCATTTGTACGCATGAACAATCAAGAAGAAAATCAGAAAAAAATGTTTTTACAGTAAAAACTGGCACTACCTAGATTCGAACCCGTATTACCTGTGTGAGAGTCGGGAAAGGAGGCCACTATACCAGTCCCGCTGTACGACACCTGACCAAGCTTAAAACTTTCCTGATTAGTCTTCTCAAGCCGAATTTTTGGACAAACTAATGTAATTTGTGTATTTTTGAGGCTTAATTAAAATAAATTGAATACTAATACAACATAAAAACATTTTCTACGGCAAAAAATCATTTCTAGAACTTAAAACTTTGATTGATAGATTAGAGGTGAAGAGCAGATTACAGCCTATTATTGATATTGTTAACAAATTTGAATAATTGTTGAGTGGCCTCCCAAAATTTAGCAGAAGATAAAGAAATGGTTGACGGTACCAGAATCAGGATTTTTCGAATATTAAGAAACCACAACAAAATTTTTGCGACAATGTCCCTTTAAACAGAAGTAGCAATACCCGCCAACTTGCCAATCCGTCCTAGCCGCCTCTCCTCGGCTGCACCTTTGCAGAGGGCCCAGCTGACCAGAGGGCCTTGCTGATGATAGAGAGTCCTGTGGCAAACAATCGGTCCTGTTAGTTTCCCTTAGTTAAAGAGAGTCCTTATAATCAGAGTCGGCCTTATAGGCTAAAAAGGCCCCTGCCAGCCACAATGTCCTCCCCACTTAAAGAGGACCTAGCTGGTCAGCCAGGGCCCTAGCGGCTTTAGCTAACCCTGCGAGTTGCAGTGGGTGCTGCTGTCCAAATAGTCAGACCATCGTAGCTTTATCGGTTAAAGGGGTCCCGGCTGACCAGAGCAGGCCCTGCTATCGACAGGGGGCGCTGGGGCCCGAGTAGTTCGAAGAGCCCCCTTTTTCAGACGATTCGTATGGGTAAATAGGGCCCTGTCAGTCACAGAATGGAGTGCTGGACAGGGCTTAAGAGGTCTCTGTCTGATATGAAGTTCTACGGTTGGCCACAGAAGCGCGGCCCGTGTCCCTCCGGGTCAGAGTGTTCTCCGGGTCCTCACAGGGGAGGGGTGGCCGCCCCAGCCCCCCTACCTGTTGTCTACGCACCTGCTCTCAACAACTATGAACAAACAGATGGAGACAGGGTGGAATAGAATCACCACACGCAGGGATCATGTTGGTAACTACAAGAAACACTTACTTGTAATCCTGTTGCAAAGTAATATCGCGGGTACCGAATAGATGCCCACACTCAATAGGCAGATCTGACACCGCGTTATGTATGTACATTGTGTACGATGTCGATGGAAACTACAGAGCACCTGTTCCGGTCGTGTCCCCCCAAAAAAAAACTTTCAAAATATAGAATCGAAACTATGCGCGCAGTATAATGTTGTGTATCCTTTTCAAATGTCAGATTGATCCTCTCTTCTCTCAAACACTGCAAAGAAATTGAAGGACTTCTAGCAGCTGTTCAAAATTAGTCATATTTAAGGTGCTGCTAAGAAAACGACAACCAGTTGAGACACATTTTATTCAGTATGTACGATTTGCAGCCGAAAGGAAAGAATTATTGATAGGGAAACAACAGAATATCTAGATTTGACGACAATTGAGAACGAGACCGGTAAAGCGGCCAGAATAGAGCCGCTTGAGAAATCTCAATGCGCTTCGCTCCATGGATTTCGTCACGCGGCTCTGACAGACTGGCAGACGAGTCCTCTAATAGTTATAGTTTTCTGCCAGATAAAATAGCACATTGATAGACAGGTGAAGTGAGCGTTTCAATGAAATATTCTGTCGTACTGCTACCAAGCAGCTCACACAACGCACATTGATATATCAATAATTTCTTTCTTTCGGCTGTAGAACACATAACCCCTCACACACACACACACACACACACACACACACACACACACACACACACACACACACACACACACACACACACACACACACACACACACACACACACACACACACACACACACACACACACACACACACACACACACACACACACACACACACACACACACACACACACACACACACACACACACACACACACACACACACACACACACACACACACACACACACACACACACACACACACACACACACACACACACACACACACACACACACACACACACACACACACACACACACACACACACACGCACGCACGCACGCACGCACACACGCAGAGATACTATGCATATCAAATAAAAAACGCCTACGGTTGTCCTGAGCTGGTGTAAATATACTGTGATTAACCTCAATTTAGCACGCACGCTGCCAGATTTCCAAAGCTCTTCCAAAGCACAAAAACAATGGTTATTTTTGGGGTTAAACAAATGATCCTATTTTAACGAGGCGGCTAAAAAGAATCGATGGGAATAGGGTACAGCTATGGCAGTGATTATTTTAGCTCGAACGCAACTGGTTTGGTCATAACCTTAAGTGGGCAGCGAAAAATGAGACGGACACAGCTTGTGAATTTCTGGATAACTACCACAGAGAGCTACCGGGAGCCCGCCGGGATAAACGCTTTCCAGTGTTGTTTGATTACCAACAGTATCGGTATAGGTGTTCTGGAAATGTAAAGATCAGTTTTGACAAGTGCTTCATATTGGCGTGTCTGTGGCTGCATCTGACAAGGCATGCCCACGAGGCTAAGTGCTGACAGATGTTGATAATTTCAGTCGCACCCACGCAGGCGTGGACAACTGGTGGAATGTCGCCACACATGGTCTGTTGGGCGACCACGAGGCTAAATACCGGCAGCTGTTGGTGGTTTCATATCGCTTACTGTGGCTGCGGAGGCCACCAGGATAAACGCGGGCAGATGTTATTTAATTTGAGATTGTATAATTGCCTGCGCTTGTCACTGACGACTATGGTAATCTGCAGGCCTGTGATAGTGTGTGTTACATTTGCACACAGGTGTTGGGAGCCTTTCGACAGCAATTGTCGGTGCGGTTTGTGGAGGAATTAGCATACATGCCTCTCACGGAGTGATTGTCACCATGCATAGAAGGTGCTAGAATACAAAGCTTTGCTGCGATAGAATACTTTGTCGCATGAAGGAAACATCCATGATGTTTCAACTTAAAATCTTGGACGTCAGACGTCCACTCAGCTTCCGCCCCCGCAGGAACCTTACCGGTAATAAGAGGCGAAACGTTCTTGTAGTGTCCTATAGAACATCTATTTGAGAGTCTCTGGTGAAATTTTTTTTAAATTTACAACCAGTACGAATTTAAAAAAATCAACGTTGCACAAAGAAAAACGTGCCAGATCTTATATTTAACTGCCCAAAGTTCAAGCTATGTTAGGGACCCGTGGAGTCCCAGGGAGATGGTAATCAAGGCCATGGCCCCAAAGGCTTTCAGGGGAGGGGGCAACTTACTGTTTCCTCCCCCTCGAGAGCTCACCGAAAAAACGTTTCGACCGATGGATGAGAAACAGTGAATGATGGAATTTCCGGATGGATTGGAGTGAGCCGATGGAGATTTTGTGGTATGGGAAACAGTGAAATAGCACATGTGGCATGTGAAAACAGAGAACCAGGTGTGAGGGGAATCCTCCAATATGAGCGACTGTGAGGCGGCCCTCATTTCTTAGAGTCTCATGTCACTCCCACGGTACTTTATACGGCTGATGGCAACCCACCCCTCAGCAGGGTTTCCGAGAACTTGTTAAAAAGCATGTTGTCATGGATCATTCACCGGGCAGACCAGATAAAAAATGGATGCCTGACATGCATCCAATAGTATTTAAGCTTTGCTTTTCTATCACTTACCAACAACCATAAGAACAGGGGTCTAGTCCTGGTCGTACAATAGTAACACACACCAACAGACGCTCTCCCAAGGGAGGAGAGCTTCGTGTCATTGTTCCCTCAAAAGCGCCTAAGGGGAGGGGGAAAACTATATTATGACCCCTGACATTTTGTCTAAGAAAGAGTGATTTGTCCGCCGGTGAAACCTGGAGTACCGTTTTTACAAGATATAAGCTTCTCCCTGTTTAACACGGACTTCTCTCACTTATTTCAAAGACAAAAATTAGCATACTTAACTACCTGCTCAGTTCATTTTTTTCGGCACAGTAAACATTCCTTATTGTATGTACCAGGCATGATAAATGAGCTGATTGACATCATATTTTTTTATAGATTTCAGTGAGACACATCATAGGCATATCAACAATGAATATATTTTTCAAGTCATTGTCATATCATATGTTTCAGTCAAATTTTAAGCTAAATTTTCCCTACCACATAAAGCTCACCGCTGAAAATTTAGCCATTCGCTGACACAACCTGGGATAATGCTTGAGAGAAAAACACTAAGCTGGCTTCTTTTATCGTAAAATTACGTTTGCGCCGTGAAATATGACACAAGACATAGATTCTCTGCATTCAGCGTAGAATGTTCGTATCTGAGTCGTTTCAATATTATATTGAATCTGTACAAAGTAAATTGGAATTATGCTCTTGGGCAAGCAAAATTTTTATCGAAATTCATCCGATGAATAAATTCATAAATGTGCTTAAATATCCAGGCGCGGTTCCAAGGATACAACTTACCTCCCTCTAAAAGCGGTTAATGGAAGGCCAAACTATCTTTTGCCCTCTCTTCCTAGATTTCTTAGAAAAAATCGTCTTTTTACTGTGATCTCGATTTTTTTCGAAACCCTGAGTTTCGACGCATCAATTGCCAGTGTCATATGGCGTCGCCAGCTCTGTGGGAGCGATCTGGTGGATCAGATTATCTTATTCAGAGGCTATGCCGGGACTTGAACCCGGGACCCGTGGCTCACAAGGAAGAACGCTATCCACTGAACCACGCATCCTCCGGTGAATTTGCACCGACTTGTAGTGCCTTGGTTACGTCTATGATTTGGTCAACCTTTAAATCTTTCTATTCGTCGTGATGGGAAACAGGCTGAAGAAACGACAAAAAACTGTCATGGCTCAGAGACCATTGGCAATTGAATGTAGAGTTACAAATGCGTTGATTCCAGAATTTCAGTTTCAACTTTTCAAAAAAGTGAAAAACCTCCCAACTACTTCACTTTAACTGTCGTCATTTGGCATTCTTTTCTTTCGCCGAAGCCATGTAATGCATTCTCAGGGAATTGTGCATGTTTGAGATACGCATCAGGAGGTCACCATTTACGAAATATATACGTAAGAAAATCAAGATTGCGACTCTTCGGTTTCTTGGAGATAAGCGGGGGCAATCTTCCAGATTTCCATAAAGTATATCCAATTACGGCATACAAACAGCATTTGTTACAAACGAAACTGAAATTCCCCTTGAAATAATGTTCTGATCCTATTTGAATACATCTTTAATCATATATGTCTCCTACAATGTCCCAGGACCCAAGCCCAGGGGGGGCAGGGAAAGGATTCATCGATATCTCACGGGAATCGCCTTCGAAGAACCTGCTAAAACTAGAAAAGCTACATTTTTACCTGATCATGGAAAGTGAAGCAAGTACAGAAAATGCTTGATTTCAAGTTGGTGCGAATAGTATCTGGTGAAATAAAAACGCCTCTGGCTTGTTTCATTGTCTTGCTGCTTTTCCAATGGGGTGGTCGCGTGACCTCCCTGACCCCAGCCCTCGACGTCAAAAATCTCGTCACCACAAGGCATTGCTTTCATTGACCTTGTTACCTTGCCTGAATATCATAAGATTAGTAGACCTATTGATCTGTTGTATCTATTTGTTCCGCCGTTACTTTAATGCTTTATATTTAGGAAACTTTTTCCTTGGCCTCTTCAGGTGACTTGACCTAACAATGCCCAGAGGGATTTCTGGGAAACCTGTATGCATCATCATTCAATATGGATAGGGTCTGCACTTCTCGCGATGTAAAGAATCCGGTGGAACGTTTGGGTTAATGGGTGAAACCAAATTAACAAGTTTAACTAAGATGGGTTAAACTAGTTATAGTAATTATAGTCCATATCTCTGGTATCATCATATGATGTCAACAGATGATTTCAGCAAACAATCACAGTGATAATAAATGTGATAAATAAAACATTTTCTGGAGCGTTCACGCTCGCTAGTCACTTCCCTGATGGTATTAGTTTTTGGTACAAGGATTAAAACCCAAAGTTTCCTGGCATGTCAAAATTAGAAATCCGATGACGTGTGTGTGAGCTACGCAGAATAGAAGACAAGTTTCTACCGTGGGCTCTCGAAAATGCCTCACTTCTTATGTTATTGACCAGAGATGCACACGCCATGCCTTAAATCTTTTCCGGATGCTGTCTTTAAAACCATATACAGTACCCGGTGCGAATCCTTGAAATATCCGACCGGACAGGCCATAATCATTCGCATTGTTATTGTAATTCGATGATCATTTGATTCCGCCATCCTCACGCGAGGCCTACCCTTGTAACATACACCCCTACTTGCCGTCATATTTCACAGAATGTCATCCTCCTCTACACAAGTGTTCAAGTCACGTGTCTGCTCACACGATCAGTATATATACGAGCGCACATCGAGAGCCGAAGCATCCTCGCCTGACCACCGTCAGCCGACGACAACCAACCATGAAACTGTTGGTGGCCGCCTGCCTGATCGCCCTCGCCGCCTCCGTGCCCCTGGACTCCCGGGTGGAGGACCAGGACGAGCTGGAGATGCACGAGGTCTGGGGCTCCTCCTACCAGGAGGTGCAGGAGAAGATGGGTCTAGGTAAGGGTGGCTCTCTCTCCCGCTCTGGTAAGTCTCTGGATTCGACCTTCTGGAAGAACATGGCACAGGAGATCATTGCTGAAAAGCTGCAGGATAAGGTCTACCACAAGCAGGCCAAGAACGCCATTCTCTTTATCGGTGACGGCATGTCAATCCACACTCTGGCTGCTGCTCGCAAGCAGAAGGGTCTACACCATGGCGCCGATGTGCCCGAGCACACCATGCTCTCCTGGGAGAAGTTCCCGTACACTGGTCTGTCCAAGACGTACAACTGCGACCGCTGGACGGCTGACTCTGCCTCCACCGCCACCGCCTACCTGACCGGTGCCAAGGGCAACTTCCTGACGGTTGGTGTCGACTGCTCTGTCCTCATCTGGAACTGTGATGCCGTCAACGAGAACTCCTCGCCCAAGTCGATCCTCCGTTACGGAGTTGAGGCTGGTAAGTGGGCCGGTGTGGTGTCTACTGCCCGTATCACTCATGCTTCGCCCGCTGCTACCTTCGGCCACACCGCCTACCGTACCTGGGAGTCGGATAGTGATTTTGAAGCCATGGCATGGATGACCGGTCCCGTCAAGGACTCTTGCAAGACTACCATGAAGGATCTCTCAACTCAGTTCGTTGAGCGTGAGGGAATCGACCTCAACGTCGCCTTCGGAGGAGGATGGGGTAAGTTCACACCCAAAGAAGTTGAGGGCGGCACCCGGCTTGACGGCCGTGACCTGATCCAGGAGTGGAAGGACAAGCAGGAATCTCTCGGACGCAGCCACGCCTACCTCACCACCAAGGATGAGCTGAACAACTTCGATGCCAGCTCTGCCGACTACGTTCTGGGTCTGTTCAGTCGTAGCCACATGCAGTACCGCGCCTTCCAGACTCCTGACGATGTCAATCTCACTATGATGGTAAAGAAGGCGCTGGAGATACTGAAGCGTGGACCCAATGGCTTCGTCATGTTTGTCGAGGGAGCCAAGATCGACCACGGACATCACTACGGTAACGCTTACACAGCCATTGATGAGACTGTTGAGCTCGAGGAGGTCGTACAGTACGCCGTCGATAATACCGATATCGAGGACACCCTGATCGTGGTGTCGTCCGACCACGCCCACACCTTCATCATCAACGGATACCCTCAGCGTGAGCTGGACATGTTCGGTCCTGCCTCCTTCCTGGCTGGTGGTATGCAGAAGGGTGGCCCGCCTCCCAGTCTGCCCTACCCCATCCTGTCCTACCAGAACGGACCCGGAGGCTCTCGCACCAAGGAGCAGTACGTCGCCAAGCGCGCCGGTCTGATGGATGAGGGCCCCGATGCCGAGTGGCGCGACCCCACTACAAGCAGGTGGCCGGCATCTACCTGCCCAAGGAAACCCACGGTGGAGATGACGTCGGCATTTTCGCCCGCGGTCCCGGCGCCCATCTGCTGCGAGGCAGTCTGGAGGAGAACTACATCCACCACGTCATCAACTGGGCCCTCTGCCAGGGGGACTACGCCACTGTCTGTGATGAATAAGAGAATAAGAAAAATTCCATCGGCTGACACATGAATGAAGTTTGTTTTCCGCATAGGTTGTCGCTCTGTATTGGAATGTATTTTCTTATTACTTTTGTCTTTTGGACATGCTAATTCACGCCAGTCTGCCTCACCGATCTGAAAATAGTCTTCATTTTTCTATAAAAAGGCTGCTACATACGGACGTAGCAGAACTGATGTTCCAAACTTCAGCGGAGGATCTTTTAATTACAACACGTGCTGTGCTGTTCTCATATGTGCTAATAAAATCATAAGCAGATTTGTGTTCATGTGAGTGTTGATATCTTGATCATATGAGTGCTGCATTTGAAATCGGTGGAAATCTCAATGTGAATCCAGCAAAGATCGTTTCCACACAAGATCAAAACTTCATATAATTTTTATCGGTTTGTGCTCAGAAGGGTGACGTGTTCCCACTTCACGGTACCCTTCTATTTTTCGGAGTTTGTGTGTTTTACGTAATGTATTTTATTAAGCCGTTTTACAATTGAACCAATGGATGCTTCGAAAAATTGTTAAAGGTTATGTATAGGAGAGAGTGGGCACAGTTCAGGCACTTTTTTAAACATATTTTCTGGCGGATAAACTAATGGCACCAGAAGTTTTAGCTAAGGCTGTAGCGTTCCTTATTATCTTAGCCATATGCTGACGAGAAGAGAAAACGAAAGCTTTCGAGCATTGAGAAGTGTGTGTTGGTGTTTTAGGGCACTTCGGCTGCCAGGGCCATATAGCGCGCCTAACAGGTCAGATTAGTCAAATCTCAGATTCAACTTCGTTGTTGGGTGTCATCCTACCTACGAATAGTTGTCCATAGCTCAGACTCGGACTCTGGCGACTCAGGCCTGCCGAGCATTGAGAAGTAGAAGAGCAAACTTCACATCATATCGTATGTCTGAACCTGCTCCACAAGTGGGGTAGGTTGGGGCAGGGTAGATATAGGTTTAGATGGAGTCCTATTGACAAAACTATTACAATTCCTATCGTGAGAATTTTGAACATTTTCACGCCAAAGAAGGACTAGACTCTCAACTATTCACAAGAAAAGTTTCAGGTCCATGTCATATCATATCACGCCTAGCAAGTATGGTCAGTGCATCACAAAATGATAAACCATGAACCTTAAATTGGGGGATGAAGATGGTGTGATGAGGGGCATCCTCTTCAGCGGTTCAACTCGTTGGGAACGCTTCATTTTAGCATAGACCATCTCCCTGATGTAAGTCACGGAACTGAAATTCAAACAATGGCAAAATTAAACATTTCTCTTGAAGCTACATTACAGCTGAAATATGTCTGGACTTGTTGGCCGGGGACGTCAGATCGGTATCATTGGTGAGCGTCACGTGACCTGCGGTGGGCGTGACTGTGTGGCCGTCACCCTGGTCAGTCCAGGTTTACCATCCGTTAGTGAAGGCTGCGCCTGTCGGTACTGTGCGGCTGAGAACAATATACATCAGAAACTTTTCAGTGCCCGAACTTACCCCACATAGCTTTGCCCGAACCATCCCCATGCCACAATGCTGGGGGCGGGATGCTTCAACCACGGGACATTGGTAATGCCGATGACGTAAAACTATTTGTTTCAGAATGTGATGACGACGTCAAATGTAAGGCTAGGGCTTCAAATATCGGTCCTAAGTTTTTTGAGATGCCTTTGTTTGGGATGAAAACTGCATGCTAGATTTTAACAACAGAAAAATTGATATCCCCTTTGAACCGGAAATCAAAGTTAAATGCAATTTGGCGATAACCGATCGCCATCATGGCAACCTATTTCTAGACATAGGCTGCCTAAAACATATCCGATAGTTTTGGAGAAATTTTTAGTTGTCCGAACCATCCCTGCCCCACCTCCCCATATAATTTTTATCACTACTGTTTTTCTTTCAGAAAAGTATTGAGCAGCACACATTCTATGAAAAGGTAAAGTATTTTAGCTAGTTGTAGATAACCAAGGTCTTTGGAATGAAAGGCTAGACTTTTTATAGAAAAAAACATTGCGTTGCATTGAAAGTGTTTTTTACCAGTTTAAACCGATTTTATCCTTTAAAAACTGGAAAAAACTAACAACAGCAAAGTAATTGTCAGAAAATATTGAATACATTCTTCAAAACCCTCTTATATCGACGCAGAGCTGAGAAAGAAAGCAGAGAAATAATAGCCACATCCTTTTGCCAAGCCTAGGGCTGATTGAATCCCTCGAAAACGAATCATTTTTTTCAAGCTTTCTAATGCCATTTTGCAATTTTTAAGTCCTCCATCACAGTGATATTGGTCAACTAGTTCCCAGCAAAGCTATTAATTAGAAATATAACAATGAGTGTATAAAAACAATTAACGGAAATACGCAGCAAAGCAGTTAGTAAACAAATCAGATCGATACCTTAGAAAGAATATGACTCAATTCTGTAAGCAGCACACACAGAACCCATGACAGTTCAAAATTTGGTACATCGCACGCCGACAACTTGGCATGACTAATGTGCCGAGTTATTCTTAGTCGGGAGAATTTAGATACGTGACAGATTTTACACGAACGGTGAAAAGTGTCTGCACGAATGGTGGCAATGGCCAGCATAGGGCTAACCGTCAGTGACAGGGTCGGCTTTTTGAGGGCAAGTTGGAGGATTGGACTGCAGCACCAATAGCTATTGCTTGTTTCCAGCTTCCATCGTTGAAGAATACCCAAGAGGAAACTTATCGATTTCTGTTATTTTCGGGATATACTAAAGTACGTTTGAAAATTGACATGGCAGCACTATAGCAGACTGTACGCATCTATAATTTCCAGTTCAGTTCAGTATATTAAGAAACAATCCACACGAGTTAAAAACAATGGGGTGGCTTTTCGTGTTTCCACGTCAGTCGTTGAAAGAAGGCAACACTTAAGATGAGATAAAAACTTGGGATAAAAGACAGAAAAAAATCATGCATAAAGAGTAAAGTCACACATAAAACCATACATAAAACAAACACGATCACTGCAGCTCTCTCATCTGTCCCTCCAGCAGCATACATCTTAGAGTTGCCTTAAAAGGCACGTCTTCTCCTATATCCAGCTCGTTCAGCAGAGCTGCCCTCCGGTATGCCAGCCTACGCCGCCCGGCTTCAGTCCGGATCCACGGGAGGGACAGCTCCGCTGACCGGCGTGTCGCGTGGTTGTGAATGGTGTTGCGTGGTGGGCCTATGGTGTTAGCTATGTATGGTGGAGTGCCAGTGCGAATGGTTTTGTGAAGTGAGGAAAGTGTGTGATAGTGAATGAGGCTGTTGGCGTCCAGCCACTTCAGCCGCTCAACAACATCGGAAATGTGGTCGTGTTTCCGACGTCCGCTGATAACCCGGGCGCAGAAGTTGATGATTTTTTGAATTTTGCGAATCTGAGTAGGGTTACATGAGCCGTAAACGCACGGACAGTAACGAACAACAGACAAAACTAGAGATTTGACGATTTGGGGCATCAGCTGAGCCAGCACAACATGACGAACGTGGGTCAATGCGATTAGAAGGCCGTTACATTTGTTTTGGACCGAGTTTACGTGTTGTTCAAAATTTAGATGACGATCAAGCAATACTCTGAGACTTTTCACTACTTTTGAGTCGTTGATAGTCGAGTTTCCGAATTTGAGAGTACGGGGGGGAAAATTTCGTAGCATCGCTTTTGTTCCTAGAATCATCATCTGAGTTTTGGCGGTGTTCACTTTCATTCCGTTGGCACAGAACCATTGAAGAAGAGAATTGAGTGCAATTTCTGCTCGCCGAATAAGGTTTTGCAAGTCTTGCTTTTTACCAGTTATTAAAATTGATGTGTCATCTGCGAACTGGGAGATGACCACGTCGTCTTCGACGTGGAGAGAGAGGTCGTTGGTAAAGAGGAGGCATAGCACGCAAGAGAGGCTCCCACCTTGAAAAATTCCCATGCTATTGTTTTTTGAGCCAGATCTTATTACCGCACCAGTGACGGAAGATTTGAGCTGAACTTGTTGGATATGACCTCTCAGGTAGTTTTTGAACCAAAGTGTATCAATGCTATAGAGGCCTAGTTTTTGGAGTAATATTTGGTGTGGAATGACATCGAACATCTTGGATAAATCCAAAAGAATTCGAATTGTAATTTCGCCAGAATCCATCGCCCTGAAAACGTGGTCGGTGATGACGTTTAGGGTGGATTCAGTAGAAAAATTTTGTCTATAACCATGCTGAGTATCCGAAAATAGTTGGTTGTTTTCGAGGTAATTGACTGATTGATTTTGAACGACTTTTTCTGCCAGTTTCATCGGTGGTGGCAATATAGTAATAGGTCTCGTGTCAGCCGGTCCAGCTGGAGCTTTAACTTTTGGAATGGGAGTTATCAGCGCGCGTTTCCATTCGGAGGGAATTTGGCCAGTGACAAGACTCGAGTTAATGATGTCCAAAAGCAAAAATCCAATAGAAGAAAAAAATTTTGAGAACATAACTATGCTCAGACCATCACTTCCGGTGTTGTTGGACGGCTTCATCCTGAGAAGTGTGGCGTGCAGAGTCTGTATGTCGATGGGCTGGACGGTGAATGTGGACGTGGTAACTCGAGGCAGTCGCACTGGAACGGGGGTCGGTGGAGTGGGAATAGAGGCCGCGATGTTTGGTCCAACCGAAACGTAATAGTCGTTGAGTGCGTCCAGGGTCATATCAAAGGGTTGAGTGCTTGTCTGTTTTTTGCCCAAGACGGGTCGCAAAAGCTGCCAAAACCTACCGCGACCCTTTTGTAGAATTTCATTCTGAAAAAAACTGGCGCGAGTCACGGCGAATAGCGGCTTTGCTCAAACGGTACAGATTTTTGTACTCGAGACGGGACCCCCGCACCAGTGCTACTTGTCTCTGGTGAATGATGCGGCGTGTATGGTGTGAGTGTGGCAACACAACCGGTTTACGAGCTGGAACGGAGCGGAGTGGTGCAACACGATCGAGTTCTAGCAAGAATGTTTGCTTAAAAATATCCCACTTGCCTTCGGTGGAGGCACATGCCAGCATAGGCGACCAGTCTATTGAAGCGACCTGGAGATGAAAAAGGTTTACATCGATGCGCCCTAAACAACGCTTCTGAAGCCTGCAAGTAACCGGTCTACTCTGAATGTCAGGATCGCGCAGTACTATGCGGGTTATATCATGCAGCCCGCCAAAATGGCACCGGGTAACACCACTCCTACGGACACGGTCGGCACAGTTGGTAGCGACAACATCAAGAACAGTGTTGGCAGGCCGGTAAGTTGCACATGTTCGGTTAATCAAATCCATAGTTGCTGAGTAACTGGCTTAGTTCAGGACGACATTCGCGTTGCTCTTTGAGCAGACAGTGGTTGAAATCTCCGGTAAGAATAATCTTGTGATCGACATATTTTGCCAACATGGCCTGAAGCTGTGACTCGAAACAATACAGATCTTTTGACAACTGATTTTGTGAATTATTTGGAACGCGATAAACAGAGCAAACGACGTACTTTAAACTGTTGCTTACTTTCACGGCAGTCCAGATGGATTCTAAGTTGCTACCTCGTACGGCTGTAAGAGGTGTTGGTGGCAGCTCACACTGAAGGGAATCGCGAAAATAGATTGCAACACCGCCTTTTCCTTTTGGAAGCTTCAGGTTGGCTGGCCGGTCCCTTCGCAGTATGCTGTAGCCGTCGATTTGCAGAAGTCGATCCGGAATTTCAGGCGTCAGCCAGATTTCGTTAAGACAGAGTAGGTCGAATCCATAGGTTTTCTGAATGTCGGTGCGAGGCTCAGGTAAGTGACCTCGAAGAGACTGAATGTTTAAATGGCCAATGAAAAGGTCTCGTCCCGTCGTTTCGCCATGCCGTCGCCAGTTGACACCTCCACGTCGGCCTCGTTGCCATCCGAGCAGGCAACTCCCGCAACGGCGGGTTCGTTCAAAACCCCGAGATTAACATCTCACAAAGCACAGGAACCGCTGCCCCGCTCAGGTCACCCTCTCATCTGTAGGTTGTCAGGTCACCTATGTAGGGTAAGTAATCAGTGCTGGAGCGTCTTAGGGGAATCAAGTTCTCACCAGTGCCCAGCCACCGCATGCATTTCTGAGCGAGCCGGAGCCCAACACACCCCAAACTGCGCTACACGGGGACTTTTTGCACTACAGTCTTCTCAGACATTCTGTACATTTTTGGCTCTTATTTATACTCGTTGGCTGCTATAAATAAAAGGCAGTAGCAGGACCTGGAGCAGAAACGTATTGTATTTCCAAATACAGATTATGCTAATCAAACAGTAACCGACACCAAAAGAAACAGATGGGAAGAGTTTGAACCTTCACAAATTTTCCGTTGAGACAGATCTGGCTAACTCCGCAAAAAACTTAACAATTAGACATGGCTATTACTTCTTGTCGCAGACGGTGGCAAAGTCTCCCTGGCACAGGGCGTAGTTGATGACGTGGTGGATCACGTTCTCCTCCAGACTGCCACGCAGCAGGTGGGCTCCAGGGCCGCGGGCGAAGATGCCCACATCCTCTCCACCGTGGGTCTCCTTGGGCAGGTAGATACCGGCCACCTGCTTGTAGTGCGGGTCGCGCCACTCGGCGTGCTCGCTCTGGTCAGCCAGACGCGCGCGCTTGGCTTCGTACTCGTTCCAGTCCTCGGTGCCGCCCGGACCGTTGGCGTACTGCATGATGGGGTAGGGCAGCTTGGGCGGCGGGCCACCCTTCTGCATGCCACCAGCCAGGAAGGAGGCAGGGCCGAACATGTCCAGCTCACGCTCCGGGTATCCGTTGATGGAGAAGGTATGGGAGTGGTCGGATGAGACGACAATGAGAGTCTCGGTCTCGTCAGTGTTGTCCATGACATGCTGAACAACTTCCTCCAGCTCAATGGTCTCGTCGATGGCCGTGTAGGCGTTACCGTAGTGGTGGCCGTGGTCAATCTTGGCGCCCTCCACGAACATGACGAAGCCATTGGGCCCGCGCTTCAGGATCTCCAGAGCCTTCTTCACCATCTCAGTGAGGTTGACATCATCAGCGGTCTGGAAGGCGCGGTACTGCATGTGGCTGCGGCTGAACAGACCCAACACGTAGTCGGCAGAGGTGGCGTCGAAGTTGTTCAGCTCGTCCTTGGTAGTCAGGTATGCGTAGCTGCGTCCCAGAGAGGCCTGCTTGTCCTTCCATTCCTGGATCAGGTCGCGGCCATCCAGACGGGAGCCACCCTCGACCTCCTTAGGCGTGAACTTACCCCATCCGCCACCAAAGGCAACGTTGAGGTCAATTCCCTCTCGCTCAACGAACTGGGTGGAGAGGTCCTTCATAACATTCTTGCAAGAGTCCTGAACCGGACCGGTCATCCAGGCCATAGCCTCGAAATCGGCATCTGACTCCCAAGTACGGTAGGCAGTGTGGCCGAAGGTGGCAGCGGGAGAGGCATGTGTGATACGGGCGGTGGACACCAGACCAACCCACTTACCAGCCTCCACTCCGTAACGGAGGATAGACTTGGGCGAGGAGGCCTCGTTGACGGCGTCGCAGTTCCAGATGAGAACAGAGCAGTCAACACCAACTGTGAGGAAGTTACCCTTGGCACCGGTCAGGTAGGCGGTGGCGGTGGAGGCAGAGTCAGCGGTCCAGCGATCGCAGTTGTATGTCTTGGATAGACCGAGGTAAGGGAAGGTCTCCCACGACAGCATGGTGTGCTCAGGCACGTCAGCGTCATGAGCGAGACCCTTGCGCTTACGGGCGGCAGCCAGCGTGGCGATGGACATACCATCACCGATGAAGAGCACGGCGTTCTTGGCCTGGTGGTCATAAACAGGGTCGGCCAGCTTGGTCTTCAGGATGTCCTGAGCAATGTCCTTCCAGAACTTCTGGTCGAGAACCTTACCTGAGCGGGACAGGCTCTTGGTGCGGCTAGCACCGAGACCAGCCTTCTCCTGGACCTCCAGGTAAGTTGGAGCATTCATCTCGTGCATCTCCAGCTCATCCTGGTCCTCGACCCGGGAGTCGAGGGGAACGGCCACGGCCAGGGCCACCAGGCAGGCAGCAACAAAGAGCTTCATGGCTGTTGTTGTTGGTGACTAGTACTGTCTCACTGTGAGGTGAGATGTGCAGAACGTTTGAGAGCTCGAGCTTTTATACCACACATACGGTCGATATAATTGGCCACAGGTGATGCTTTGTTTAGAACAGTCAGAAGCGTTCTAGGGATGAGCACCTGACCACCACAGCTTATATGTGAATGACACGAAGGAAGCTTAAACTCCCCTGTTTTAAAATGTATTTATATATTGCTAGCTCATGGGCTTTAGCTAGTATTATGGTTCTTCCCCTTTATTTCCTGAGATAGGATAAGGTGCATTAGGGTACGGCGATACAACCAAATAATGTCAGACTGGTTTGAATAACGAAAATTCTCTATACATACCTACCTTTGCACAAAAAGTGCGTTGGTGAACACATGCAAGGCGCCAGGAAGCTTTATCCATACAAAAGTCTGTATCAGAAAGCTGTAAATGGAAAAGCTGAAGAAAAATGCGGCGCAAGTGAGGAGAAAGGTTGCAGATATACGATGCTTTAGGACCAAATACATGTAAAAGCGCGAGCTCAATTCCCAATTGTTTGCACGAAAAAGGCTTACCAAGAAAAGTGTTGCAAAAATAGCCGACCACAATATTTTTTACTGAATCAGTTTACCCTTCCACAGTTCTTAGAAATAATAATATGCTCTTCCGATCCTGTATGACAAATATCTCAAGCGAATCTAAGGGGCCATCCCTATGTTAGAAATCGATTGGCTCAAAGGCTTCGCCACCGGTTAGTACCAGGGCCCCATGCCCCACATTTTCAAACTAACATTGTCTTTTTCAACGAAATAGGAGCAATGACCACTTTAAAATTGCATTTATATCATAAGAGCAAGGTAAAAGAAAGGTTGAAACCAAATAGTTTATGGTTGAACTCAATTCCTGTCAGACTCCTAGCTTCCCCTATTCCTGGCAAAATGAGAGGCGGATTCATTCCCTCTCCTCTAACAACTCGTAAGCTTGCAGTCAGATTTAAAAAGCTCAAATTTGGAACAACTTGTCTTAAATTAGGCCTCATTTCGCAAAAAATACACATTTTCAGAAATTTGGAAAATGGTGGATAAACTAAGGGTCTCTCTACATCCACCATCAGCAACCAAAGGAGGAGGGGCTCTGGTCTTTTTCTGACGGTAATTCGTAATGAATTTGGGTCCGGATTTTTCTGAAGATTTCTGATGGGGGGAGGGGGACAAATCATCGGCTGTCATGGAATTGTTTTAGTGCGCGAGAACTGTGCAGGCCCAAGGGATTTGAAGAGCGGGTGCTTCAATGTTTCGTAGTCAGTGTTTCGTAGTCACACCCAGTGCGCTGCCACAGCAATCTGCAGTGTCCACTGCTACCAGCTGCCTGTACCGCCCGAGCGTTGTAGTCCTGCAGTGTCTCTGCTTGATTGCTCATGTCGACCGCCGTGGCTGTCGAGAGGGGGAAGTCTGGCAATTCCTGACGATTGCTGATGAAGGAGGGAGGGGGTTGGCCTTTTTTGGCTATTTGGAGGGGTCCGAACACCCTCAAGTTTGGCTGCTGTGATATATGAGCAGTCCCTAAATAAATTTTTACATTATCCATAACCCTTGGCTCTGCACTCTGATTTGCACAAAACTAGTACACATTGAAAAATGATTCATGCAAAACAGGCATATATTTCAAGTGTGAAAATTCAAAATTCAAAATTCAAAGGCAGTTCCATGCCAGCGCCATATGGTGAAATACATACATTCTAGAAGTTTTAAGTGTCTTATATTAGTAAACCTAAGGTATTACTTGAAATCTTTACTGTGAAATATCTGTGGAAATGTTTTATCGTAAGTGTCCTTTTTATAAACATCATAAGTATTATACATATCTTTATATCCATTTTTAGGCATTTGAGCAGTAATTTGAGATATTTGAGACTAAATAAAATACATACCTATTGCCTAAAACGTCACAAGTTCGAAAAGCTCGACCAAAACATTGCCCGTTACAACCATCATACATCCTTCATCCTTCACTGACAGGTCCAGCACTGAAATCTGTGAGTGTAGGATGCCAGCCGAGCTGAGATGCTGGTGAATGACGATTGGGAAAGAGGGTGACAGTGCTATTTTTGCATACAAATACCACGCACTGTCTGTTACCAGACCGTTAGGTAGGTTAAATGGACACCACCAATTCGTGCTGGAAGCTGTGACACTTTGTGCCCTTCCCTGCATTCGCAACTGCGTCACTGGTCCACTATTTGAAGAAGCTGACTAAAGTTTTACAACTTATCAAACAATAACTTAGGAAATATTTACGATAGAACTAAAATTGTTTACCTCGCAGAGCCGTGGGGAGTTAAGAAACTGATATCAACCCTGGGCTTGGCATTTTCGTCTACGCATAAACTAATTTATGATCTCCCGTCATCGGAGTGTTCAAGCAAAAAAAGTTGAAAGGGACTATCTCACCTCAAATTCCATTTTCCAACCAAATATGCCTAGGCTGAATAAAAATTTCGACGACGTTTCCTTATGAATAGCTTGCAAAGTTAAGTTCTCAAACCTGTTTGATGCCATTTACTGCTGACAGTGAACAGGGCTTCGCATCCACCAATACATGATACCGACCACGCATGCTAGTACTTGTACTCGGTTCGTTCCCACAGCCCCCTCGAACCTCCTGCCACGAATGTAGAACAATAGGTATTTTTTTGGGCAGTGGAGCTCAGTAGAATGCTTTATGACTTTAGAGGTACCAAAGCAACGCTAAACATGAGGTCCTGTTTCTAAAGCTGAAATCTTCATGATCCCAACAGAGAATCATTGGTCATGGGGCTTAGTTATTATCTCACACATATTTCTCCTTATGACTGCAGACGAAGAAGTAGAATGGTTGGCTTGACTGGCAACGTCTTCTCTCGTGAAAACGACGAGAGCCTAGTAATGCATAGCAATCATTCTCACTTTTTAAAGTCTCATCCCAACAACGATCACATATTTACGAGACTGTGATTATTGGTAAATACATGGAGGGTGTATTACGATTCGTATCCTTTATCGCTGGCTCCAGAGCACTGGCGGTAGGATTGCATGGCGTCGTTAACTTCCTCCCACTGAGGGAAAAGTGGGACATCGGGTAAACCTTTCTCAGAACTACCGGAAATACTCAAAGTAAGGACAGCGGCATTGAGGGTAGCTCCACTTATCAAGCACCCCGCAGGCCATGTCAGGTCTAAGAGCTGTTTAAGGTCAAGCAACCCAACTTCAAAATCTTAACCACGAGTTTGAAGCGGCGCAAAGGAACACTGCAAATCGATCAGTTCAAAACTTCCGTGATTAGGAAAATCCATTAAGGTCTACAAAACCGTTAACTCGGAATTTTGATATTGCCGATGGAAGATGGGGCAAATTTTGTGGTCACCCACCATAAGTCTGCAAAGAATAGAAATGGCTCTTTGCAGTCAATACAGGAAGCATCAATTTGAAAATCATCATACAATGTATCTTTTGCTCGTTCCTAACCATCGAGTTTAAAGAGCATTTGACATCTCAAAGGTCACGTTAGATCACCTGAGCAGACTGTGATTCTTTTGCCAATAAATTGGTTCTGAATTCAGATGGATCTTTTATTTTGTTTATCGTGCTTATGTTGTCACGGGAAGTCAATGGATGTGCATCATGACTTGATCAGGTCACCATTAGGTGCGATGAGTCGTCCCCCTGTTGAGCTAAGGCCGAGCAAATACTGAGTAATGCGTATGTGCAGGTCAAATTACGTTAAATCATTATTTGGGCCTAGATGTGCTTTTGGACCTGGTCTTAAATCATTGTTGCACAATAGTACTCTTTTTGGTGTGTGTGACGACGTGTCCACCCAAGATTTGATTGGCCCAACTCTGGAAAGTCTACCACAAACAACAAGCTGGAGGCTGCCTTGGGGTAAGAGTTTTCTTAAGTTTTTATTGCTGAATTTATCTGAATTAGTTCCGTTGAGAAATCTAACTTTGCTTTTGACCAGCCCTCCGTGCTGATATGTGACCGCATCTGGTACGCAAGTGACCGCATCGGCGAATGCATGGTCACGAGGCCAGACGCTTGGTTGGCAAGTGTTGAAAATGTCGGTGGCACGCACATAGGCTTGGACAACTGGTGAGCTATCGCCACACATGGTCTGAATGAGACCACGAGGCTAAATGCGGGCAGCTGTTGGTAGTTTATATCACTTACTGTGCCTGCGGGGGCCACCAAGGTGACCGCGTTCAAGTGTTATTTGATTTCAGGCTGTTTAATTATCTGCGGGTTGTGGCAAGCACAATGATCGACAGGCACCCGATAGCTCGGTCATACTCACCTACAAGTGTTGGGAGAAGTCTGACGACAATTGAATCAATCATTTCTATGGAGCTCGTCCTTCCTATGGCATTAGAATCGTGATGGATCAGAAGTGGCTTTATTTAGCGTTTGGTGTTTGGTCTGGTTTTACATTTTCTAAGCTTTATATGTGGTGTTATGCCATCATGCAAACTAAAGTCGACAGTGTTGGCCATTTGAGTTTTAGTTGGTGGCAGACTGGACCTTTCTTCCTACCCTGGAATTGTAGTTTTTAGGTCTTTCTGAACCTTGCCTGTAAGTGAACCTTATTATTCTGAACGCACAGCAATTCATTGTACATCAAAGTTTTGACGACGGACTGATTGACGTAAGTGGCCTTAATAACTTATTGACATAAACATATAGAGTAATTTTCTACACTGCAAACAAAAATGGTAAAATTAGCCATTCCAATAGGACATGGGGGCGTTTGAAAATGAGAACATGCGACGATACTTGAGGCGTCATGAGGCGTCTGCAATAGATGCTGAGTTTACAGACAGATGCATCGACACACGGAATGAATTGAGGGCTGCGTAATATACATACATATAAAGCAGTAGTGGGGGGCCAGTTAAAGGATCAGCGGCGGAATGGTCTTAGCGAGACGAGTTTATGAACTCGATTGTTCAGCATGTTTACTGTATCTTAACGGGTGACCGGTGTTGAAGAAGCCCCTGGCTTGTGGATTTTGGTACCGTTTACATGACGTATTTATGTACAATACAAGTGCAGGGAAAAGGGCATTCGTTCATGACTTGAAATCCCCGTCGGAGGCCAAATTAATTATCTTTTTGTTGACATTGAAACAGGAGTCCGATGACTGGGCCATGGCTGTTAAAGCTGGGACGAAAATCTAACTTGTGAACCAAAAGAAATCACTTGTCTAAATTGTGAGACTCACCCTGTATGTGTGTGTTTTACACTAACCCTTCTATTCAGAGGGAACCCACGTACATTTTACCACATTTAGTTCAATCTAGCTGGCCTATTAGTGCTCTTCAAGACAACTGCAAATATTGGGTTTAGCCTCTCGGTCATTGCCTGTTCAGAGAGAGTTCGCCCTTCCACTGTGACGCCCCTGACCATCTATGTCACTGGAGTTGCTGAAAAGTCCCTCATCACACCAACATGAACCTCCAATTCAGTAGATAACGTATTCGAGACGGCAGACAAAGCCACCAACAATTACGCACAAAATCTCCCAAGCGTTTGAGTCCAGGATATGGCACATGAGGCATCAATGATAATATTGGACGCCCAAAGCCGGTGAAAGGACCTTCGAGCCGTTTTGGGAGTCGCTGTACGCACTTCAAGTCAAGGCACAGCTCAAGGGTAACTAAATGGCCAATTAAGAATGCTTCTGAAAAAATTGGTTTAACCCTCGCCCCACCGGGGGCCATCGATGGCCCCCTAAGGTTTTTTCCGGGATAACAGAACAACGACGAGGCGCAGCACCGTGGTTGAGGGCTCTACCTCTTCCTGCATCATTTTCCCACCATCCCTAAAATTTTTACCCGGGTCACCCAAGGTCAGGTCACCAGGCAAGGTCAACCAAGGTCACCTCACTTCAACTTTAGAGCTCTGTAAGAGGTACATTTCGAAATTGATCGATTTGAAACTTCCTACACTTTATGACCCCTCAAGGGTCTATAAGGTGCATATCCGGGATATTTCGATTTCGTGACCTGAGGTCATGTCACGAGGTGACCTCTCCCATTGACAAAGCATGGGGAAAAGCTGTCTTATGATCTAAACGTGACAAAACGATTGAAAATGCTCAGCTTCGTCAGGAAAGCGTTCTTGGACACCCTTTCACGGATCCCAGGGGCCATATTTGCCCTTTGACCTCTCCAAGGTCATCCAAGGTCACCAGGGTTCAAAACAGTATTTTGACAATAACTTTTGACCTATATAAGCTAGAGCGCTGAATCAAACACCATCGTGTATGTCTCGTCACTGGCTTTCGTTTGATATACAACAAGGTCACTTTCTGACCTTTCGTGACCTCAGGTCATTTTAGGTCACGAGGTGACCTCTGGAGGCTAAAACACTGGCGGGAGGTCATTACGTTCCACATAGCGGGAAAAGGACTGACATTTTCATATCCAATGTACTTAACCATATATAATATATACTATTATTGGGTAATACCATTTATAATATAACCATGTATAATCTAACCATATATAATATATAATATGTTATTGATCTTCCGCTTATCGGTGAAAATGCACTATATCTCTCCTATGCTGATGATACGGCCCTGCTCTTTAAACACAAAGATCCAGAAATACTTAAATCGAATGTCAATGAAACTCTCTTGCGGCTTTCAGACTGGTCCTGTGCAAACTATTTGTCTCTCAACCTTGAAAAACCCTTCACGCAACATTACTCTCCTTATCCCAAAAACTTTTACTTAAACATACAAATAGGCCAGCATGCAATTAAAGAAAAAGAGGAGATTAAGTATCTCGAGATGATCTTCGATAAGCAACTAAAGTTTTCTGGGCATATAAATTATATTTCTAAAATAGAAGTCGAAACATTGGCATTATTTGTAGGATTCGATACTTTATTTCAGATCGTATAGCACTTCTCCTTTACTATGCATTAATCCAACCTTACCTTAACTATTGCTGTCTCATCTGGGGTGTGAATTACTCATCTCAACTTTACAAAATTGACATCCTCCAAAAAAATTGTTCGACTCATTGAAAAAATATACCTCCCTGGAAGCTCAGAACCAGTTTTCAAAAAGTACTCGATCCTCAAAATGTCTGAACTCGCGAAAACGCAAATGTTAATTATAGTTCATAAATTCCTTGTTGGCCAGCTTCCGAAAGCCATACAAATTCTGTTTTGGCTCAGGGAACAGGGGTATCGTGAGGTAAGAAGAGCTCCCCCCACCGGATCAACCATTCTCAAATAGGAATTACCTCCTTTTCACGACCCCTTGCTTGGCCCTGAAATTGTGGAATAGTATATTTTCCGATAAATTCCAATCTGTTGAGGAAATCCCAAGAAGTAAATTAATTATCAAGAGAATGTTGAAACAATATTTCATTGGTCAAAGTCAATGAAATTTTAAACTTAGAAAGCTTATAGTTCATTTGAATGAGTAGAACAACACTAAATAAACAACGAGTACAAAAATAAATTGTATGGGTTCAGTGCTCTCCAAAACATATACTGTTCTTGAATGACTAGAACATGTTTAGAAATATCAACCACGTATTCAGTCAGTTCCCTTAAATTTAGTCATGTTCCCACTTAATCGTGCATATAACATTTATGTTCTCACGGGGGTGCCGGGGCCTCCTTGGGTGTGATTTTGTTCGGCGGCAGCCTGGGGGATGGGGGAGCTTTGAATCACCTGTGCCATACCGATATCCATTAGGGACAGCAGATGTTCCAACATCAACAGATTTGGCTCCCTTTGGGTTTGTCAGATTTCGGTCGGGCGGGTTGCACCGGGGAGGTACTGGCGCCTTTCCATCTCTCTGGAATCGTAACGCGTTATAACCAACGTATATCAAACATATCTGTGGTTCAGCACCCAGTGTCGAGTCACATTGTGGTGCTCCCACGCCTGACACACATATCAATTCATGCCTTACTTCATGCTCTCATCTTCAGTCACCCACACCTCATGTTCTTCTTTTCAGAATAGAAACCGGGAGAGTCTAAAAGGGTCAGTATAGACCTGACTTTTTCTTTTTTCTGACATCGACATCATTTGGATCGACAACCAGACGAGAAAATCCCCATTCCCTTCGTTGCTCCCTGGGGCTGGTGAACAACAGGTTTTCACCTCGCTTGCTGGCCAGGGGGGGCAACGGAGGGAGTTATATTCATTCATGCTCTCATCTTCAGTCGCTCTCACCTCACCATCACCCCAAATATACAAAACACGTCGTTGTAGTACGGGCAGTAAATATGTCTCAGGCTCAGCACCCAGTGTCAAGCTGCGCACTGGGTGTTTCCACGAGAGACAAACATTATAAAAAAAACACATCTCAATAGCTCTAATGGCACAAGAGTTATGCCAAATTTGCTTAAGCATTGCATATTGAGTGAAAATAGCCGATCTTGCCCTAATTTGACCTCTGGAGGTCAAACCATTAACCTGAGCGCTAAAACATGCGAAGTAATTTCTTACTGAATTCACGCGAGCTTTCTAATGCACTTTGCAGATTTGCGCTAACGCCCATACTTTCGGAGTTAGAGGGGGGCATCGATGGCCCCCGGTGGGGCGAAGGTAGCGCCGGACCCCCGGTGGGGCGCGGGTTAAGAGCCTACCCGTACCCCTACCACACAGGAGAGCTCCAATCAATTCAGGAAGTCTGGCGGCTGAAGCGAGAAAGCCCCGAGGACAGTGTAGGAAAAGCCCGGGTCAGCAAACCGATCTACTGAGCAGCCTGAGAGGGCCAACGCAGACACCCTGTCCTTTTGTACGCGCAGGCTCCCTGGCCTCTTTCCGCGATGGTTGACTATATTACGAGTAAACTGGAAATTAGTGGCATCAGGTATCGATTTGCAAAATCTAAAAACATTGATAAACAGCACGAAAAAGTCTTGGTAATTATTTCTGTCACTGATTTTGGTACATTTCAAATCGTTTTGGATAATCAAAGCCAATTTTAACTGATTCTGGGTTAGGATACACATTGGTGGATCTAGCTCTTAAGTTTGGGGAGGGCAAACCAAAGTCGAAAAGAAAAAAGGTGCTTGCTTTTGCTTGGACTTCCGTGTGTCAAACAGTCGAGTTCAAGTCCCGGCGGAGCCCCTGAATAAGTCGATCTGATCCCCAAAATCCCTTGTTGGCGACGCCGTATGGGTGAAAGTTGGCGACGCCGTATGACCTTGGCAGTTGGTGCGTCGTTAAACCCCAACAATTATTTTATGAGTTATGAAAGGAAAATGCCAGCCGCCTCCCACTACTTTCCACGTTCATGTGTTACACCCAGGCAAACAAAATGAGATGGCAGAACAAATAAATGCAAACAAGCAACCATTAAACGCAAAATATCGAATATTGACCCGGTTTTTTTATATTTTGTCAGACTTTTCCTTTCTTTCACGCAGAAATAGCTTGACCTGGTTTACATACGACAAGGAAACAAATTCGCTGTAGGTCGATACAGGCTTAGGTGCATTCTTGACAACATTTTAAGAGCATGCTTTTTCGCATGAATTCAGCATTTGCACCTTCTTATTATCCTTAAAGAACAGCTTACGAACGTTTTTTCTTCAAAGAAAGGAATATTACAGATGATGGCCTCATCTACGTTTCCTAAGCCCCCTGCGGCAAATCCATATATTTTACACAAGTGTTCACAACACGTGTTCACACCCGCAGTCGGTATAAATAGCCAGCCATCGAGAGCCAAAGCATCCTCGCCTGACCACCGTCAGCCGACGACAACCAACCATGAAACTGTTGGTGGCTGCTTGCCTGATCGCCCTCGCTGCCTCCGTACCCCTGGACTCCAGGGTGGAGGATGCCGACGAGCTGGAGATGCACGAGGTCTGGGGCTCCTCCTACCAGGAGGTGCAGGAGAAGATGGGCCTCGGAAACGGCGCCTCTCTCTCCCGTTCTGGTAAGGTGCTGGACTCGGTCTTCTGGAAGAGCATCGCTCAGGAGATCATCCAGACAAGCTGAACGACAAGGTGTACCACAAGCAGGCCAAGAACGCCATCCTCTTCATCGGTGACGGTATGTCGATCCACACCCTGGCCGCCGCTAGGAAGCAGAAGGGTCTGCTGCATGGCGCCGATGTGCCCGAGCACACCATGCTCTCCTGGGAGAAGTTCCCGTACACCGGTCTGTCCAAGACCTACAACTGCGACCGCTGGACGGCCGACTCTGCCTCCACCGCCACCGCCTACCTGACCGGCGCCAAGGGCAACTTCCTGACGGTCGGTGTCGACTGCTCTGTCCTCATCTGGAACTGCGACGCCGTCAATGAGAACTCGTCGCCCAAGTCGATCCTCCGTTACGGAGTGGAGGCTGGTAAGTGGGCCGGTCTGGTGTCCACCGCCCGTATCACGCACGCCTCTCCCGCTGCCACCTTCGGCCACACCGCCTACCGTACCTGGGAGTCGGATAGTGATTTTGAAGCCATGGCCTGGATGACCGGTCCCGTGAAGGACTCATGCAAGAACGCCATGAAGGATCTGTCCACCCAGTTCGTCGAGCGTGAGGGCATCGACATCAACGTCGCCTTCGGAGGCGGCTGGGGTAAGTTCACACCCAAGGAGGTCGAGGGCGGCTCCCGTCTGGATGGCCGCGACCTGATCCAGGAGTGGAAGGACAAGCAGGCTTCCCTGGGCCGCAGCTACGCCTACCTGACCACCAAGGATGAGCTGAACAACTTCGATGCCAGCTCTGCCGACTACGTTCTAGGTCTCTTCAGCCGCAGCCACATGCAGTACCGCGCCTTCCAGACTGCTGAGGATGTCAATCTCACTGAGATGGTAAAGAAGGCTCTGGAGATCCTGAAGCGTGGACCCAACGGCTTCGTTCTGTTTGTTGAGGGTGCCAAGATCGACCATGGCCACCACTACGGTAACGCCTACACAGCCATTGATGAGACCGTTGAGCTCGAGGAGGTTGTGCAGTACGCCGTCGATAATACTGACATCGAGGACACCCTGATCGTGGTGTCGTCTGACCACGCCCACACCTTCATCATCAACGGATACCCGCAGCGTGAGCTGGACATGTTCGGTCCCGCCTCCTTCCTGGCTGGTGGTATGCAGAAGGGTGGTCCGCCTCCCAGTCTGCCGTACCCCATTCTGTCCTACCAGAACGGACCCGGAGGCTCTCGCACCAAGGAGCAGTACGTCGCCAAGCGCGCTGGCCTGATGGATGAGGGTCCCGATGCCGAGTGGCGCGACCCGCATTACAAGCAGGTGGCCGGCATCTACCTGCCCAAGGAGACCCACGGTGGAGATGACGTCGGCATCTTCGCCCGCGGTCCCGGTGCCCACCTGCTGCGAGGCAGTCTGGAGGAGAACTACATCCATCATGTCATCAACTGGGCCCTCTGCCAAGGAGACTATGCCACCGTCTGTGACGAGTAGGAAGATGATTGCCACCAACTGATCATTAATGAATCTTCTGCCATATGCTTCCATAAGTCTATGCGCCTGCTTGGATTCTTAGTTTGACGATTTGCGGTAGACTTAGTCGCTTTGTTGCATTGAAAAATACTATTTCATCTTTGTCTTGATAATTTGTCTTCTACGTGCGTGATTTACGAAGCATAACGAGCTGCTGCAAACTATTCCTCAGCAAGAAAATATTGTCCTATTTTATTCATGGTAATAAAACTTGACCGCTGTTACTTGTGTCTGTCGTTTTGAGATCGGAAGTAGATCGGAAGGTAAATAAAGTCCATTGAAATCTTCAACCATACTACTCAAAGTGTAGTACCAAGCAGGGATGCGGAGCCGATAAAATTTTGGACGGCTCCGGCTCCGGCTCCGGTCCGGGGTTATGATTTCGGCTCCGGCTCCGGCTCCGGCTCCGGGTTCAAGTGTCCTAACGGCTCCGGCTCCGGCTCCGGCTCCGGGCAAAATAGTCGGCTCCGACCGGCTCCGGCTCCGGCTCCGGCTCCGGCAATGTACCTATATCCAAAATGTGATCGGCACGTTCTCAAGGGCGTGGAAGTCCATCAGATACAAAGTGATTATGTATTTTTACGAATGGCAATGGCGACTGGATGAACGAACGCTCTTGACCAGATGCCAAAGGCCAGGGAACCTCAAAACTGGACCAACTTACACTGCAGTGTATTCGTATAGCAAACTGCACTGCACTGTTATGGCAAACAGAAATATGGGTCAGTAGGGTCGTTCAAAAACAATTATTTTACTTCTCAGACTCGAATTCACTTTTTTCCCATTATTTATTCAATTCTGATTTCAATGAGCCACATTCCAAGCCTCAAAACGGTTAAAGATTTCATGGTTCAGGAGCGATTCGCCGCCCGGTGTTTCAATTTCCCCTTGTTAACCCTCGCCCCACCGGGGGGCCATCGATGGCCCCCCTAAGGTTATTCCGGGATAGCAGAAAAACGACGAGGCGCAGCACCGCGGTTGAGGGCTCTACCTCTCACTGCATCATTTTCCCATCATCCCTGAAATTTTTTACCCCGGGTCACCCAAGGTCAGGTCACCAGACGAGGTCAACCAAGGTCACCTCACTTCACTTTAGAGCTCTGTAAGAGCTACATTTCAAAGTCGATCGATTTGAAACTTCCTACACTTCATGACCCCTCCAGGGTCTACAAGGTGTATATCCGGGATTTTTTGATTTCGTGCCCTGAGGTCAGGTCACGAGGCGACCTCTCCCATTGGAAAAGCATGGGGAAAAGCTATTTCATGATATAAAAGCCACAAAAATGATTGCAAATACTCAGACTGCTCAGAACAACGTTTTTGGACACCCTTTCACGGATCCCAGGGGTCATATTTGCCCTTTGACTTTTCCAAGGTCATCCAAGGTCACCAGAGGTCAAAAACAGTATTTTGACAATAACTTTTGAACTAATTGAGCTAGAGCGGTGAAACAAACACCATCGTGTTTGTCTTGTCACTGGCTCTCATTTGATATACGGCAAGGTCACTTTTTGACCTTTCGTGACCTCAGGTCATATTAGGTCACGAGGTGACCTCTGGCGGTCAAACCACTGGCGGGAGGTCTTTACGTTCCACATAGCGGGAAAAGTACTGGCAATTTGCTATCAAATGTATTTACCAGGTCTCAATAGCTCTAATGGCATAAGAGTTATGCCCAGTTTGCTTAATCATTGCATATTTGAATGAAAATAGCCGATCTTGACCTAATTTGACCTCTGGAGGTCAAACCATTGACCTGAGCACTAAAACATGTGAAGTAATTTCTTACTGAATTCACGCGAGCTTTCTATTGCACTTTGCAGATTTGCGCTAACGCTCATATTTTCGGAGTTAGAGGGGGGCCATCGATGGCCCCCCGGTGGGGCGAAGGTGGCGCCGGACCCCCGGTGGGGCGCGGGTTAAATTGGCATGAAAAAGGATGCATAACATACCAATAAAGACAGCGTGGCGTGTGCGTGCGTATAAGGGCGGTAGATGGGATTTAACATGCAGGAATTTACTTGTGAGATGTATTTGCAGCGCAATACAAATACATGTTATTCCACAAAAGACCTGAAATTAAATGGTTCAGCACCCTAGTACTCTAAATCCCGACAGAACATAAATGCCTTCCGGAGGCGAACCTTTCTCTGACAACATTCGTTGGAGAACCTCAATGGGGCAGGTGCTTCTCCCTATTCTCCCGAGGACTATTTAAGAGCTCTGATACTTCTAGAGGAAGATCCTGCTGCATATTTTTACCCTTTTGATGGCTCACGAAATCTTCCATCAGCCTCACACCACGTTCTGTGGGATCGTTCACCTCATTAAGTTCTGGAATACCTTGAAGCAGGAGAAACTATACCAGTCACCAGACGCAACTGTTATTTGTGACCAGAAAGTTATAATCTGCCAAGCAAATAAGAATCACAATGATGGTGGTAAAAAGGCAGTGACACAGTACCTGGCCTAAACAGCAAAACCATCAACCTTTCAGATGAAGAGCTCGGCTTGGTACCAAGCCTCTGCCAATTTGTCATTCCTGAAAGCTGGCTGGTATTCGAGTGCCTGAATTTGAAAGATTCTGACATGAAATTGCTCCGTTGAGAAGCTGGAAACTGGTATAGCTTCCCCTGTTTCAAGGTATTCCAGAACTTACTGTCCTGAACGGTCCCACAGAACGTGGTGTGAGGCTGGTGGAAGATTTTGTGAGCCATCCAAAGGAAAAATATGCAGCAGGGTCTTCTTCTAGCAGTGTCAGAGCTCTTACCACGCGCATTGACGGGGGTCTGAGCCATCTTTGCTTTGACGAGGGGGGCGGGTACCGCCCCACCCCCTAAGATCTCGAGAACCACGGTAGGTAGCGAAAAATGGTAAACGGCGTTGGGTAGCCCATCCACTTCTTCACCCAAAATATTTGAACCATTTTTTCAGGTTACATTTGAGGTCACGAGAGGTCAAAACATGCCGTCATAGGGATAACATGTAAATTTAGTTTTTCGGCCATTAAATCTGAACAAGCAAAGATAGAGCAAAACGACTTAAACCGTATGAATCCTCGCAGCAAGCCGAATTGAATGATGTATAACTTGACCTTGCTAGGTCAGATCAAGGATTTGACCTGACCTGAGGTCAGGTCAGGGTCAAATTATATAAAATGCATATCACTAGAACCGGAAAGCCAAGGCGAGTCTAATGCAGCTAAAATAAACGCTCTATCACCATCGGTTATTAAGTTATTCAGTAAAAAACATTTTCCCATGTATCTCCAATGGAGAGGTCATGCCTCGTACCAGACCTTAGGTCATCGATATCAAAAATACCGGAACATGTTTGAGAGAAATCGGTGGGCCTATTATGAAATATGAGTTTCAACTGGATAAGTTCACCCTGCTTCGACTTATGCTATCTTAAACTTTTTTGAGGTCACGTCACTTGACCTGTACTGGTGACCTGACCTGAGATGACCTAACCTTAAAGTTTTCGCAAAAGTTGTAAAAATGATGAGGGAAAAGGTATGCCAAGCACGGCGGCGCTACGCGCCGCCGTTTTTCTATTATCTCCGAAAAACCCGAGGGGGCGGGTACCCTCCCCCGTCAATGCGCGTGTTAAATAGTTCTCAGGAGAATAGGGAGAAGCACCTGCCCCAATGACGTTCTCCAACGAATGTTGTCAGGGCCGTCAACGAATGTTGTCAAGGTTCGTCTGTTCTGTAGGGGAGGTAGAGTACTAGGGTGCTGAACCATTTAATTTCAGGTCTTTTGTGGAATAACATGTATTTGTATTGTGCTGCAAATACATCTGACAAGTAAATTTCTGCATGTTAAATCCCATCTACCGCTCTTATACGCACGCACATGCCACGCTGTCTTTACTGGTAGGTTATGCACCCCTTTCATGCTAATTTAACAGGGGGAGACTGCAACGCCGGGTGGCCTATCGCGCCTGAAACATGAAATATTTAAACGGTTTGAGGCGATCTTTCCCGTTGTCGTAGATGCTTGGAATGTGGCTCATTGAAATCATAATTGAATATATAATGGGAAAAGTGGGTTCGAGTCTGAACAGCAAAAACATGTTTTTTACGACCCTAATGGGTCAGACATGCCCGCAAACCCACATAAAAATCAAAGATACATCGATCAAGTAAAGCTTGGACGGCCCGCAAATAAAAATTTCGCTGAGCTAACAGTGTTCAACATAAAAAAACACATCAGATAGGCTGATGGCATAATTCCCTTTTCGAGAAAAATCGAAACCAACCACCCTACTGCCCAGGGCCCAGCAGCTGGTTCGCTCACTACACCACCCAATCGCGGTTGGAGCCGAGCAGCAACATTGCCTCCAATATGTCAGCTCTTATTCTGGACCTGAGATCAGTAAGCAGTAGCCTCATCGCAGAGCTCTTCACGGACACCTGAGTAACTGGTAGCGCGGCCATTACCAGGCTAGCCCGCTGGATGATGACTGGATATCTATCTAGATGTCCCATACGGTCGCCCCCTTTAGGCGACCCAGGTTTTTGGAGTCGGCTAGTGCCGCATCGAGTGACGGGGATGCTGTTTTCTGCGCCTTTTGCCCCCGGTTCTCGACAGACCTAGTATAAACTACTTCTCCGAGTACATGATAGCTCTCCTGGGGGAGGGGGATGGGAGCAAAGATTTTATTGCTCGACAGACCTTTTTAAAAAATTTATTCGGCCTTTGGGGGGCCAAAAGATAGTCTGCCCCCTTCCAGGGCTTTGGAGGGGGCCATGGCCGAAATGGCCTTCCCCCTGCGTCTGCCAACAGGGACGGATGCAGGCCGCCGGTATGGGGTAAATCGTGAAAAACATATGTTTTTTTAAGAAAATCGGCAAAAATCGCAAAAAATTGGGCGTTTGGGGCAAATGCTTTTTTTGCCCTCCCCTATGGATCCGCCAGTGTCCGCCAATGTTTTCATTTGTTGCTAATTTCTGCCCATGCTAAATAGCCGGAGCGCATCCCCCATCGGAGAGTGAGACCGTCTACGGAACACCTTAGTTGAAATATTTCACGAATCTCGATATATATAACATATTGAGAAAATGTAATATTTCAGGTGAATAAATGTGTTTCCATGCGGCATCTCACGAGGTAATGTATGACCATTTCACGTTTGATTTTTGGTAATTTTAGAGCTCTTTAGGAGCCGGAGCCGGACCCTTTCTGACGGCTCCGGCTCCGGCTCCGGCTCCGATCAAAAGTGTTTCGGCGGCTCCGGCTCCGGCTCCGGCTCCGGGCGGAATGGTCGGCTCCGACCGGCTCCGGCTCCGGCTCCGGCTCCGGCTCCGGCTCCGGCTCCGCATCCCTGGTACCAAGCAGGATAAAAGGCGAAAGGTGAACTTGAGACTGCTCTTTTATGCAGATAGTTTTTACTCAAAATTCAGTTTCTTGCTTGTAAATGGATGTTAGTAAAGTATTAACCCACGCATTGACGGGGGTCTGAGCCACCTTCGCATTGACGGGGGCGGGTATCCGCCCCTCCCCTAAGATCTCGAGAACCACGGTAGGTAGCGAAAAACGGTAAACGGTGTTGGGTTGCCCATCCACTTCTCCATCGAAAAAATTTGTACCATTTTTTTGTCAGGTCGCATTTAAGGTCACGAGAGGTCAAAACATGCCGTCATATGGATAACATTTAATTTCAGTTTTTCGGCCATTACATCTGAACAAGTAAAGATCGAGCAAAACGACATAAACTATATGAATCCTCTCAGCAAGCCGAATCGAATTATATATAATTTGACCTTGCTAGGTCAAATGTAGGATTTGACCTGACCTGAGGTCAGGTCGGGGTCAAATTGTAAAAAATCATATCATTAGAAGCCCAGGCGAGTCTAATGCAGCTAAAATAAATGCTCTATCACCACCCGTTACTGAGTTATTCCGTAAAAACCATTTTCCCATGTATTTCCAATGGAGGGGTCATGCCTCGTACCTGACCTTAGGTCATCGATATCAAAAATACCGGAACAAATTTTAGAGAACTCGGTGGGGCCATTATGTGATATGAGTTTCAATCGAATAAGTTCACCCTGCTCCGACTTATGTTATCTTAAACTTTTTTTGAGGTCGGGTCACTTGACCTGTACTGGTGACCTGACCTGACATGACCTAACCTTAAAATTTTCACAGAAGTTGTAAAAATAATGGGGGAAAAGGTACACCAAGTACAGCGGCGCTACGCGCCGCCGTTTTCTGCTGTCTCCGAACAACCCGAGGGGGGCGGGTACCCGTCCCCCGTCAATGCGCGTGTTAAATCATCAAATAACAAGGTGCTCTCTTGGTAAAAAGTTAAATGCAGATGATGGAGAGTTTCCTGTGGGTTTTAGTTCTATAATAATTGCAAAAAAAATTCAACTGCAGCTGCATAATATTTTAACCAATATGTTGGTGCAATGCAACAGCGCAGGAGCCAGACAAACCACACAGTGACACGAAAAAAACATTGTTAAAAGGGAGATACGCGAAACAATTTTCATTTGCTAGATCAAAAGGTCATAAAAAGTTGTCTCAGAAGTCCTATTCCCATTTTTGCGAATTTGGCCCGCAAATGCCTTAAAATTACTCTCAAAGTCAACATTTCTAGACGACTTCACCGGTACACCTCTTATCGATGTAAATGACATACCCACGGCTAAGGCTATCAAATTCTCTAAAAAACCGGTCCCATTTTTCCTAAACAGTGACTTTAAAGTTTAAAGCTATTAAATAAAAAGTTATTTTAAAAAAGCTACAGCCAAAAAAATATTAAAACAAAACTATAGGACTTTTAAGAAATCACCATTGACCAATCAGAACGTACAGTCACCTCATAGGGGGTCACGTGACCTTTCTGACGCAAAAGATTTGTCATCCTGGGGCTGAAGCAGAAAACGACTCAAGACCCGAGGTACGAAACGGCTGAAGGCTTGATTAATTTTTTCTCTCTATATTTTGCACCATTAGGCATCACAAGTTACATTCATGCATCGTAACATTTTTCACTTTTTCAATACTCTTAGCTTCACCATCTTCACATTCCACGAAAAAAATCACAAACCCAGTTTTCCTCATAAGCACTTTCAATCTCACCCCACCACACCCCTCCCGACCGCACTATTTTTAGGCAGGCATTACCTATACCGCCACATATTGTGTTTGCACTCAGCCTGTCGATGGCATATGGAGCTAGGACCCGTTAGATACACCTGACAAAGGTCCCCCAGGTGGCACCGCGCGGAGAGCGCCCGACGCGGGGCGCCGGGGCATTAATTCCGCCGCCTACCCCGCGCCTCCGGACCCACGGGGCCCGGCGGCGCGGAGGAGTCCCTGAGTCCACCCGGGCGCACAGAAAATTACTGAGCGCCCAAGCGGACTCCCCCTGCGCCCCTGTCCTACGGAAGGGGAGTACTAGTCGCACTTCTCCAAATGCGACCCAACCCCCTCCGTCGGACAGCAGTGTGGCTCCAGACGCGAGGTCAGGAGCCCACAGGGGGAGGCAGGCTCTCGGCGCCAGGCAGCCCCCCGCGCAGCGCCACCAAGAGGACTACATTTTGGGTTTGCAAGGTGATATTCAAAACGATAATCGTAATTCCTCATCAACAAAAGGTCTCCATCTAGATTTAAACTGCTCTAGTGTTCCTTTTCTCTTTGCCGTATACAGTTCGATTTTAAACAACCTCAATAAGCGAGAGACGAAGTGATTAACGTCCATATTTCCATCACTGAAGCGCTGAGATACAATAAATTGTTTTGCATTTAGAATTATAAAATTAATAATTGGTGAGGCCTCAATAGATCCGAAAATAATATTTCTCTCGTTCATGTCAAATTTCCATCGTTGTTCTAGCCTTTGATTCATTTTTGACACCAATAGGACCCAAAAGCTACGCACACATTCGCAATTTAAGAAAAAATGTTGAATTGTTTCAATTTCACCACACTGATCACAAAATGGGTCGTCCACAACAGATCGAACGCACAAGTACCGTTTCGTTGGGAAAAATCTGTGCAAGATTCTGAATTGTACATTTTGTAGTTTAGTAGATTGTGTTATCCTAAATGGTAATGAATATATCTTTTTCCAATTATCGCCAAAATTTATCGCCTCATTTGTCCATCTTATTTGTGCACTTGGTGTGACCTCTCGTAACCATTTGCTGCGAAAGAATTATGTATACCAGCCTATTTAACTTAAGTCCAGGGTAACTTTGTTTAAACTGCTCATAGGTATAAGCTTGCCCCTCATTATCGAAAAGATCGTCGACTAAAATAATGTCTCGTCTATAAAGTGCAAGAGAAAAAATAGGCTTTCCACCCACACGGATCGTAACATTATTCCAAATTAATTGCATTCGAACCTCTGTGCCATTGGTAGGTTCCTTCACCGGGAGACATTCTCTCAACCATCTGAGCATTTCTGTATAAAATGAAGAAATTCTCGTAGTTTTTATCCAAATATCGCCGTAATTCATGTGTAGAATGTGCTCGTATTTTAACCCCAACCGGTTCAGAAGTATTCTAGACGACACCAGATCCTTGTTAGAGAATAATTTGCCGAACCATGGAACTCGTATGCTTTTATAAATACTTTCGACATTGGGCGCATTCATGCCTCCACTTGCGATGTCTTGGAACAGTTTAAACATCGCGAGATACTTTAGGTGGTCGCCCTCTCCAGATAAACCTCATAATTTTCGACTGTATCATGTTGAGACATTTCTGGTTAATCGATACAACGGAAGTGATATAAATCAGTCTAGAAATAATGAGAGATTTAGCAATAGTAATCTTCCCTTTAATGTTAAATCTCGCTGTGACCACTGATTTAGAGTGTTTTGTATTTTCCCCACAATTGGTTGAATGTTATGTTCGTCGCAGTTTTCCGAGGCACTGAATTGTATACCTAGAATTTTGACCTGTTTTGAGGGCGTTGCACCGCAAATTTCGTGACAAGAACACTTGCTAGCACCGAGCCACATGAACTGAGATTTTTCTAGGTTTAGCTGAAGACCTGAAATTTTTCCAAATTTGTTTATGATCTCAAGTGCGTTTTCGGCTGAATCTGCGTTGTCGACAAAAAGTGTCGTATGATCGATATATTGAGAGATTTTTGACTCTACTTGTGACACTTTTATCCCTTTAACGTTTTTGGAGGCTCGAATTTTGATTGCTAATATTTCTACCACCAGACAAAATAATAAACTAGATGATGGGCACCCTTGCTGTAATCCTCGCGAAGGATTGAACCAATGTGATGTATAGCCGTTGTTAATGATTGCAAGTTCAGTGTCTTTATGCAAAAGCTGAATCCACTGGATGAAAAGCGAACCAAAGCCAAATGTTCTTAAGGTATCGTAGATGAAACCATGCTCAACCGTGTTGAACGTGTTTTGAAAATCCAGAGCAATTAATATGCCATTCAAATTATCTTTGTTAGAATATTTTATAACGTCATCTATCATTCTTAAGTTAAATCCTATATTCCTGCCACGAATTGAGCCTGTTTGGTCCGGTGCAACTAGTTTTGGTATTACCCGCATGATTCTGTTAGCTAACACTTTAGCCACGATTTTATACACAATATCCAACAAGCAAATCGCTCTTTTGTTCTTCAACTTTTTTGGTCTCCCTTTTTTGGTATCATGGTAATGACAGCCTTTCTCTGCGTGACGAAAAAATGACCCTGTGACTTTGCTTGATTAATATAGTTCATTAAAATAGTTTCCAAGTCAAGCCAGAAGAACTGAAAAAATTCCTTTGAGAATCCTGAAACTGAGGGAGACTTATTATTTGCCATAACATCAAGCGCTGCTTTACACTCAATGTTTGTTATAGGGGCATCGGTCAAAGCGCGATCCTCATCGGTCAGTTGTGGGAAATCTAAAGTCCCTAAAAATTCTCTGCAAAGTGAATGACTGTCATCGATCAAAGTGTTTTGTGTGGTTGAATATAAATTTTTAAAATAATCCCTACAAAAATTTAGTATATTCGTATTCCCGGTAACTAACATGTTATCATCAGTCTGAAGAACGTTAACCTCCTTTTTAATTTTTCTGTTCCGGCTCAAATTCAGGAAATATTTCGTGGGCCGCTCTCCCTCCTCTATCCATCGAGCCCCACTGAACACCATTGCCCTCTTTCCCTTCTCCTCCTCTATGTCGTTCACTACATTTTTCAGCTCTTGGTACTGCTGTATGAGTTCGTCACCGGGGTTTGTAGCCATTTGACTCTCACATTTTTCTAATATTAGCATAAATTTTTCATTCTCTTTACGCCTTTCTTTCCCAATTTCTTTCCATCTCCTGATACTGATGACTCGAATGTTGCTTGAGAGCAGTTCTAACTTTAAACCCCTATCAGAAATTCCGCAATATACCTCCTCTCCTGTCGTTGCCTTTTGCATCTCTAACTTGGCTAAATGGATGAACTTGCTATCTTGAAGGAGATCGTTTCTGAAGCGAAATAGCCCAGGGCCCTTATTCGAAGCGAAAATAACAATTTCTGCAGTTACTATACTGTGATCGCTTAAGATTGATGGTTTAATTTCGGACCTATTCACAACATGATTAGAAATAATACGTCTGCCTCCAAAAATATAATCGATTCGCGATTGCTGCATAGGAGCTGTTAGACGTTTCCATGTGTAGCGGGTCAATTCAGGGTTCTTGTGTCGCCACAAGTCTATCAAATCATGCTCCTGAAGAATGTTGTTAAGCTTTCTTGATGCATTAGATGGACGGAGTCTCACATTACTTGTTTCTCGTTCCGTTAGATGTGCATTCATGTCACCGCAAATTAACAGATAGCCTTTCTCGACGTCAGACAAAGATTCAATTTTATCATTTAGCAAAATGAAAAATTCTAGTTGCTCTCTCTGTTTGTTCTGAGTGGGTGCATATACTGCTATCAACTTAACACAACAATTTTCAAACGCCAAATCCAAAATCAAAAGTCGTCCGTTTTCCTCTATGTGAGTGGCATTTACTGTGCAGGTACCTTGCAATGATTTCGGCATGAGCACAGCTACACCACATTCGCTACCACTGCGACCATGGGACAAAATAATTTGACTTCCCCATTCTCTCTGCCAAAAGGTGTTATCATTTCCGTTTGAATGAGTTTCTTGTAACACTACCACATAATTCGGAAAGTTAACGTGAAGGAACCGGAAAAAGGAGCGTCTTTTCGTTACCTGACGTAAACCTCTAACGTTAAAGGTTAAGACCTTCAGCTCTGGCATTTTATTTAAAGTATCTCATCCAATTCAAGTCATAAATTTTCATCCCATTGGAGCTATTTTGAACGAGCCGCGTGAGGATCTTATCACGTGATGACCAGAGATGGGAGATGCGGAGTGGAACATAACTAGCGCCACCTACCATTAGTTGACTGAATTAGGGTTTCCATTGTGACCGGCTCGACGATTCAGCACAAGAAAATCCTTGAATCTTGCATTTACAAAGAAGAAATAATAAATACTGTGGGTTCGTAATCTATGCATCGACAAGCTGAGGCTTAAATAGCTGCTATGTACTAGTTTTTTTCTTTCCTCCCTGCCCACCACACCAGCCACCAAACGACATTTTTAGCTCCCCACCCCAGCCATGCTTTCCTAACCCCCCTCCCTCACTAAACATCATTTTGTGTTAACACTGACCCCGCCAGACACGAGGACGGGGCCCCGGGCAGCCAGCGTGCGACCGAGGCGCTTATAGTATCTGCTGCCAAATTACAATTGAACAAATGTACCTATGCTGCTCTGGTCATCTAACACAGGACGTGATTCCGACCAACATGGCCTCGGCTATCGGATTATGCAGCCTTACACGCAAAACACACACCGTCACTCTGTTGATGAACAGTGTACATTAGAATCAATAACATAGGAATGAACATCAGCTTACAGTTCTTTTTGACGAGAGAAGCCAGGATCCCCGGCGGCCGCCCACGGGGGTGCATCTGGGATGTGCTGTCGGAAGGTTGTGCGCCGACCAAACGTTGAGCCCGAGAGATGTCGCGCGGGCGGCCGCCGAGGAGCCCGGGACACAGCGTTATGAGCTGCGGATACATTCACCTATTTTAGTCGTATGGCAAGTATCCTGCTACACATCAATTTCATTATTCAAAACATTACATCACAATATTCTGGCTATACCATAAAGTTCAGCAAATGGATTCTCAATCAACTATGTCCATGCTCCAGCTTAAAGTAATGTTTCTATTGGATTTACGGGCTTAATAATTACACAAGCTATACGGCGACAGCCCTTTAAGACACACAGATAAATTCCGGATGATTACTCAAATTATTTCCTGCTGGGTAAGTGCCAATACATTTCCAGATGCACAATGATGAGAGTTACAAGATATGACGATTATATTATGCATCAACCACCCCATAGCAGTAATACAGTAAGAGACCAGTAAGATGAAAACCCGCAGAGTCGGAAATACCCAGTTACCAATCTCCAACGCAGATTGAAGCCGAATACCAACTCCAGTGGTGATTTTCAGACTAGGTGGACTGAAAAAACGCGATGTCCTGTGTTTTCCTGGGACACGGGAGGTCCGGCACCATCTGCATGACAACTGCCCGTGATTCCGACACACGAGACTCGAAATACCCCCGTGCAGCCATGCAAACGCAAACATATAACATACAATTACAAGCACCAGTTTTGTTCGAATTCACTAACCCAAAGCATTATGTTTTACTGAATCCATCAACACCTATCCCGATTATTTGCCTGAGTTCACGAGAGACCTCGCTCCATCATGAACTGCAGCTGCATCATCACCACCAGCGTCCATTGTCGCTCCATGTCCCGCCTCCGTCTGCCTTCCCGGAGTCGCCGCCCGGAAACTCTCCACCGCACCTACCACGGGCCCCGGCCGGGGCCTCCTGTCGCCTCCGGAGAGCGGCGGGTCCCCTCCGCCGTAGACGCCGGGCCAAACAGACGGCCACCAGGCCGCGACCCCGGAGCCGGGCGCGGGCCACGTCGTAGCTGGTCGCGCCGGTCTCCCGACCGCCCGCCGCGCTGCTGCCCACGACGATCAGGCAGCTCCGGAAGCTTGCCACCCAACAAGTTCCGCAGCTGTTCCTGGCTCTTCACCATGATGTTTGCTCCTTTTGGAGTCGTGCGGCAGTACACAAAGCCACGGCGCGTAAAAACGGACGCGACCTTACTGCCGTTCTCGGGGCCGCGCGCAGCGAGCAACAGCTGATAGATTCGCTGCATGTCCGGCACCAGCGACTCATTAATAAACAGTGGCGCCATCTCTGACTGCGCCGGAGCACCACCGCGGCTATGAGAGACCCGCTCTCCGGCCATGCCACGCCCCGGGAACAGCTCAAAGCGGCGTTCTCAAACAGTGTCCCGGACACTCCTCCTTAGAAATTTTACGATGACTTTCGAGTCCGACTCCAAGCGATGGGCGACTTGGATATCATCTGACGAAAGCAGGAGTCCTGGGAAGCGAGAATTGAGGACCTCGACCACTCTAGGCACTATATCTTCTCCCTGAGTGCGGTTCCCAAATGCCCCACAAGTCAGAATCAGAGATGAAAGACGCCGATTTCGGTCAATTCCATCCAGCCTGTCACGCAGCTCCTCGTTTTCCTCCTTTCTCTGCTGGTATTCCTTCTTCAGATCAGTTATAGCCCTATCTTTGTCGAAAATTTCACTTTCCAATACCTCCAGTCTTTTTTCCATACATTCAAATTTCCTTTCTAGCGCTTTGATGATTTGTTCGTTGCCTTTCTCTATGAGGTCCTTAATCGCCTCTATAGTGACGACAGCTCTGGCCGAACCCACCTCAGTATGCGGACGTGGCGATTTGTGATCATCTGGTTTTCTGATATTTTTTGACGCTTCCTTTCCAGGTTACGTGTCATTTCACTCACTGATAGTTGTCGTTTCGTCCTGGAAGCCGTATCAGTGCCGGTACCGGATGCTGCATCGGTAAAAACCGAATCTCGGTCATTATCACTGAACTCAGTGTCCGACATGCTGATCTGTCACGCACTCGCACAATCAAAATTCGCAACAGATTATATCTAAGCTGGAAAGCATCCGAGTCCACACCATCTAGCTCACAAAGCGTATTCCACTGTGAAAATCAGCGCCCCGCAGACACCAAGCCGCCCGGCGCCCCGCGCCTCACACCTATCGGTTCACAACATGCCCGGGAGCGACCCGGGCACGTCCTAACCCGGCGACCGGTCAGTGCTGACTGGGCTTGATTAATTATTTTTTGTCCGTTTCTAGGGTAAACTAATTAAATTTCTATTTTTTAAAGGCTTTGTAAAATTAATTGAAATACAAATACAGGAGAACAGACATTTTTATTAAAAAAAACATTTCTTTTCAACTTTAACTAGTTTTCGAAAAGTAAGGGATGGGTGAAGGTTTCAGCATCTTATCGGAACTGGTAACCTATTTCGATAATAAGTGAGTGGCCTCCCAAAATTTTGCCGAAGATACAACAATAACTGACGGTTTCGTAATCGGGATTTTTCAATAGCAAGAGATCATAAAAATTATTTTTCACATATCTCCCTTCAACACATACACTGCGGTACAGTATCCCTAGACATGCCAAGAAAATTTTCAGAACATGCATGTCAAATTAAATGTCCGGAAATTGATGGATTATTAAGCATTGATGCTAACTTTTCCCGTTGTATGCGGGATGATATGGAAGCATTCAGACAGGTACTCACCTCGATGTTTGGCACATGTACAAATTGTTTGCAGTCTCCTCAAAAGCTATTTGTACCTTAATACCACTCTTGCTGGTATATTCAATGTTACCTGCAAATACATGGTGAATAACTTGTTTTACTTGTTTTTCGTCTGGCAAGGTCAAAACTCTAATACCATTCAATATTTTGTTTTCAAATCAAAATGTAACACTGCACAAAACAAGAAAACAAACAGAAGATGTTACTGGAGACGACTTATTTTATGGTGCCAATTTTGGACATGAAGCTAGTTTATATCTAACGGTCTTTCTCCCTGAAATCAACCTCAAATTTTATCAAAGAGGCATTTTCGAGATTCCTGCGCGGAATTAATCAGACTGAAAAATTAAAAGAGAGAGAGAGAGAGAGAGAGAGAGAGCGAGCGAGAGCGAGCGAGAGCAAGGAGGAGAGAGAGAGAGAGAGAAAGAGAATCTTCCGTACCCCTTATGATTTTCCATATTTCCAAAATGGTTCTGGATAAGCTTTTCAAACCTTCTCACTTTGAAAAAGATGAACTTTGCAGATTCTCTGAAATCTTCAAGATTATTTCTTCACAGGGTTGGAGCTATGGCTTTGCATTTAAAGTGGGTCTAGCCTAAAAGATGTCAGGTGATAGTTCATTTACATTCTCATATTTTTACAGTGGCGGCATAAGTAACTCAAAACGGGGTTTCTAATATAACGCCATTTTACTGTTGCAGATAGACTGAAGATACTCGCAACAGACGGCTTACAGGGCAGCCGCGAGGAACAAAGGCTTATATATTTTAACTAAGTTTTAACATCACACTCCCAATCCGATAATATATGACAACATACCACCTACCAGTTTCACCTCTTCCAGATAGTGAAGATACCTTGCCGATAGATGTCGATGACGACCAGCATGACGACCATGTTGAAGGACTGCCTTCGACGGTTGGGGGGCGAAGAGGTGGCGCAGCAAATGGATAGCTCTGACAGCACAGAATTTGAATGCCAGTCAAGCGAGACAACAAATAGAGAGTACCATCTACTAAGTTGGGATGGATTTATTTATCTGATATATGACATCGACCTTTCGCAGAAAATCTGAGTTGATTGTTACTCGGCTGCGTCAGTTGAATTTACTAAGTCCTGGCAGACACGTAACGACATCTAGAAAGCGACAGAGACAGGGGAAAAGCTAAAGAACTGCCCTTGGCATGGCTAAGTGAAAAATTACCTACTATGTCTGTATGTATGTACAGTCAGTGCATATCTATGTATGTACATACATTATACATAAGTGCGGATGACGCGTCACTTTAACTGTGGTTCCATGCGTCTAAGCTGGGCGCGTGTCCAACGAAAAATTCAGTGGGGTACTGAGACAATACTGGATTTGGTTGTTTCACAGAATGCAAGCTGTTGTCAGGAAAAGCGTTTCTTCCGTTTTTTGCGCTGTGGCCCTATATTACCACTTATCCCAACAAACTCCTCCCTAGCACCGCCAGTGTTTTTTCCTGACATGCCTGGAGCTGAAGGACACAGGGAGGAACATGTTGCTGGCTGTGACCTGCTATTCTGTGCCTTTTAAATTCCCGTGTAAACTACATTGTAAATGGATTAAGTATTGATCTGACTGGAATGGAACCAAAATTGGTATGTATTTCATTGACTATTACAAATCTAAGGTAAGAGATTAAGTTTTGAAGTGGTGCGGCGAGGAGCATGATGATGAGTTGCTAAGATGTTCCCTGGCCTCTCCCTTCGAATCCGGAAATGTAAAAAACACTGAAGATTATATATTCGGGCACAGCCCTTCATCAGAATCATGGAGTAAATATCAATAATTCTCAGTCCTAGTATAGTCAGACCTCGAATTGAGCTTCACACAAATGCCTTTTAGAATGAACAGTTAAAAATAAGATTGGATGTCGTGACAACAACGATATTGGCACCTCTAACCTAAAAGCAATGCCGACAATACAACAAACCTAGACCAGTATTTGTGTGAGAGACTTTTCTTGGTCTTAACGAATCTTGGATGAAACCAGGAACTAAGCATTCTCTTCGGCAAGCAGTAAGGAACTCAATACGAAGAACTGTCTTGGCTAGTTTTTCGGGATTTTTTAAAGTTTCTGCCAGCACTCTTTGACGGCCAATTTTGGATTCAAACGTTGATAAGTTTTGAAGTGCTGCGGCGAGGAGCATGGTGATGAGTTGCTTAGATGTTCCCTGGCCTCTCCACTCGAATCCGGAACTGTAAAAAAACACTGAAGATTATATATTTGGGCACAGCCCTTCATCAGAATCATGGAGTAAATATCAATAATTTCTCAGTCCTAGTATAACCAGACCTCGAATTGAGCTTCACACAAATGCCTTTTAGAATGAATAGTTAAAAATAAGATTGGATGTCGTGACAACAACTAAAAGGCATTTGGGTGAAGCTCAATTCGAGGTCTGGCTATACTAGGACTGAAAATTATTAATATTTACTCCATGATTCTGAAGAAGGGCTGTACCCAAACGTATATTCTTCAGTGTTTTTTACATTTCCGGATTCGAGGGGAGAGGCCAGGGAACATCTTGGTAAGATATTAAGTTGATTTTGCTGATTACACCAGTAAAGCACGCGTGTAGGCGAAACCCGAGCGGGGACCTAATTAAATATGAAACTAAAATCTTAATGGGCGAATGTTTCTTGCAGCGGGCCCCTATGTAGAATGTGACATTTTCATTTATTGCATGACATTCGCTAAAACTAGTTTTAAGGTTAGGTCATCTCAGGTCAGCACACAAGTACAGGTCAAGTGACCTGACCTAAAAAAAGTTTAAGATAGCATAAGTCAGAACAGGGTGAACGTATCCAATTCATACTCATATCACATAACGAACCCACTGATTTCTTTAAAATATGTTCGGGTATTTTTGATATTGATGACCTAAGATCAGGCAAGAGCAATGACCTCCCCATTGGAAATACATGGGAAAATGGTTTTAAGTGAATAACTTAGTAACAGATGGTGACCGACCATTTAATTTAGCTGTATTAGAGTAGCCTTGTGTTTGCAGTTCTAATGATATGTATTTTATCTGATGTTACCTTCACCTGACCTCAGGTGAGGTCAAATCCTTGATTTGACCTAGCTAGGTCAAATCATATATCATTCGATTCGGCTTGCTGCAAGGATTCGTACAGTTTAAGTCATTTTTGCTCTATCTTTACTTGTTCAGATGTTATGACCGAAAACCTTCATTTACATGTTATCCCTATGACGGCATGTTTTGACCTCTTGCGACCTTAAATGTGACCTGACAAATAATTGCTTAAATATTTTCGATGTAAAAGTGGATGGGCTACCTAACGCTGTTTATTGTTTTTCGCTATCTAGCGTAGTTTTCGAGATCTTAGGGGGGCGTGTACCCGCCACCCCCGACAAAGCAAACGTGGCTCAGACCCCCGTCAATGCGCGTGCTAATATTTCTGCATACTTTCTGGGGTCTTGGTCGTAGTGACTTGGTATAAATTCAGTTCAAATTCCCAAAAGCCGTGAGAAATACAAAATGAGAATTGAGTTTTTTTATTTTGTCTTCTTGTCGCGAGTCATTGACTTTTTATATCCGAAAGCGTGAAAAATCAGGAGATTGGCAGTGCCTTGCCTGAACTTTGCTGAGCACTGGCACGTGCTTCACAGAGCGCTCCTTGTATTCATATCGAGTAGACGGTTACCAGATTTGGCTCCCTGATACCCAACATCCAGGTTCAATGCACACCCTTTAATCTTCAGTTAGCTATGCATTGACAATGTACAGCATTGTACATATACAGCAAAAGCCGAAACAGTTCAGAGAAATATTTAGCTTTAGCATTTTTCTACCACACTCCACCGTTTTTATTTGAGCTTTTGTATATTTCTTTACCTACGTTCGATTGTCACGTAACATTGCAAAGATATGTCTTACAAATAGGGTAAGCTAGCATGTCTCCAAGGCAGCCATTCGTAATCGAGGGATAGTCTCTATAAACTGGTGCAGTTTTAAACAGAGGATTCGCCGCTTCCACATTTTTGAAACCACTACCCCACCAGCGGTGCGTTTTCAAAATCGCGAAACGGCTATCCGCCACTCCGCTTATTTTTTATTACAAAGCGCTATAAAATACCGCATTTACCGCATGCAGTATTTTACCCGAGCCTTCCACGTATGGCATTCATAAATAACCCGAGCATAATCAAACAACGGTGTGTATTTGTTTTGAGCGTCTCACTAAAAAACGTGTTGCGAAACAGACAGACAGCCAAAATTGTAGATACCACATTTAAAAAGCCACTTTCTAGTCCAGCTTGAAAGATTAGGATAAGACCATTATTTCTTGTCACAGACGGTAGCGTATTCTCCCTGGCAGAGGGCGTAGTTGATGACGTGGTGGATCACGTTTTCCTCCAGACTGCCACGCAGCAGGTGGGCGCCGGGACCGCGGGCGAAGATGCCGACATCCTCGCCGCCGTGGGTCTCCTTGGGCAGGTAGATGCCGGCCACCTGCTTGTAGTGAGGGTCGCGCCACTCGGCGTGCTCGCTCTGGTCAGCCAGACGTGCGCGCTTGGCCTCGTACTCGTTCCAGTCCTCGGAGCCGCCCGGACCGTTGGCGTACTGCATGATAGGGTAGGGCAGCTTGGGCGGCGGGCCACCCTTCTGCATGCCACCGGCCAGGAAGGAGGCAGGGCCAAACATGTCCAGCTCACGCTCCGGGTATCCGTTGATGGAGAAGGTATGGGAGTGGTCGGATGAGACGACGATGAGAGTCTCGGTCTCGTCAGTGTTGTCCATGACGTGCTGAACAACCTCCTCCAGCTCAATGGTCTCATCGATGGCGGTGTAGGCATTACCGTAGTGGTGTCCGTGGTCAACCTTGGCTCCCTCGACAAACATGACGAAGCCATTGGGCCCGCGCTTCAAGATCTCAAGACCCTTCTTCACCATCTCAGTGAGGTTGACATCGTCGGGAGTCTGGAAGGCGCGGTACTGCATATGGCTGCGTCTGAACAGACCCAGAACGTAGTCGGCAGAGGTGGCATCAAAGTTGTTCAGCTCATCTTTGGTGGTGAGGTAGGCGTAGCTGCGTCCAAGGGAGGCCTGTTTGTCTTTCCACTCCTGAATCAGGTCACGTCCATCCGTACGAGAGCCACCCTCAACCTCCTTCGGCGTGAACTTGCCCCAGCCGCCACCGAAGGCGACGTTGATGTCGATACCTTCACGCTCGACGAACTGGGTGGACAGGTCCTTCATGACGTTCTTGCACGAGTCTTGGACGGGACCGGTCATCCAGGCCATAGCTTCGAAATCAGCATCCGACTCCCAGGTACGGTAGGCGGTGTGGCCGAAGGTAGCGGCGGGCGAGGCATGGGTGATACGGGCAGTAGACACCAGGCCGGCCCACTTACCAGCCTCAACTCCGTAGCGGAGGATCGACTTGGGCGAGGAGTTCTCGTTGACGGCGTCGCAGTTCCAGATCAGGACAGAGCAGTCAACACCAACTGTGAGGAAGTTACCCTTGGCGCCAGTCAGGTAGGCGGTGGCGGTGGAGGCAGAGTCAGCGGTCCAGCGATCGCAGTTGTATGTCTTGGATAGACCGAGGTAAGGGAAGGTCTCCCACGACAGCATGGTGTGCTCAGGCACGTCAGCGTCATGAGCGAGACCCTTGCGCTTCCTGGCGGCAGCCAGCGTGGCGATGGACATACCGTCACCGATGAAGAGCACGGCGTTCTTGGCCTGGTGGTCGTAAACGGGATCGGCCAGCTTGGTCTTCAGGATGTCCTGAGCGATCTCCTTCCAGAACTTCTGGTCGAGAACCTTACCTGAGCGGGACAGGCTCTTAGTGCGGCTAGCACCGAGACCAGCCTTCTCCTGGACCTCCAGGTAGGTGGGGGCGTTCATCTCGTGCATCTCCAGCTCATCTTGGTCCTCGACCCGGGAATCGAGAGGAACGGCCACGGCCAGGGCCACCAGGCAGGCAGCAACAAAGAGCTTCATGGTTGTTGTAGCTGGTTGCTGTGACTGTCTCACTGTGAGGTGAGGTGCGCTGAGCAACTGTGTGCTTGAGCTTTTATACCTCACATACGGTCGATATAATTGGCCACAGGTGATGTCTTGTGTAGGACAGTCAGAAGTGTTCCAGGTATGGTCGCCGGACCACAGCAACATAGACCAGAACCACAAGAATGAAGCGTAAGTCACGGTGTTTGTGAACTCGCGTTTATATTTTGTTGGTTCTTGAATTTTAGATGGTAGAGTGCAATTTGGCAGGCCAGTTTCAATGTTGCGATCTGCCGCAAGAAAGATGATTCATTCAGTCCTGGACGATACAAACATCATAAAAGTAGCAAAAATGTTATAATTTCTACAACAAGAACTGAAGTCTGCATGCAACAGGAATCCACCAAAAATGTGTCACCATGACTCAATCATGTTAATAATAACTGTCTCACTCCTGTCTAAACGATTTTGAGCGTGCAAATGAATTTTTACTTTCAGCTTGTGAAATGTTAAATCCAATCCTGCTGCGCATCAAGAGATCGACCCCGGTCTGCGACCAGGGCTAACGCCCCACCGGCGCAGGAGAGCCACATGACAATGTGCTGAAGGCAAACCATATTTCTTTCTCAATGTATCTCTTCATAAGTCTATAGGTCAGTTTTATTCTTTCCTTCGAAATAACTAATAAAGAGCGCACGGTCAACCTTGGACTCCAACCGTGCACCCCTTGATTAAGTGATCACGAGACGGGGCTTACAACCACTAGACCACTGCACCACACTCTGCACCGTCTCACTAGCCCTACGACTGTGACCCGTCAGGTCACTGGTAGGTATCATTCAACCAAGGATGCTGTGACCGTGGCGCCGGTTGCTGTGTTCGTACAGATGAGGCTCGGTATAAAGCTGCTTCTAGAATAAGAATCAAAAATTATTTTGGCCTGAAATCAGAACCACATGACGAAATGCATGGAGCGCAGCGCAATAGTATTTCTCAGAGTGGTTCTAATCTGGCCGCTTTACCGGTCTCGTCGTGGTCTGTCTGTCTGTCTGTCTGTTGTTGCCTGTCCCGCCTGAGAATTGATGCCAGGGCCCTGCAATTTTGTAGGGTGATAGCCCTCCTACACCAGACTCCCAAACTAAAGCCCCGAGTCGAAATCTACAATAGTTTTTGAAAAATTTTGACGCAAACTTTTTCTGTTTTATATTTTTCTTATTTTTACTCCTTAAGCTACGAGCTTGAAATTTATGTCCTTTTCAATAGGTAACAAGGGCCAGCTAAGGAATAAAAATTGAGCTGGTCCGACATTATTTATCGCGCGAAAACGCGGTATTTCTCACGCGAGAAAAATACCAATTTTTGGTCATATGTTGTGAAATGTCTTATCCTAGAGGCATGCAAAGCGATGCGTCTCTCATTTAAATCGGTCTGGCATTAGTTTAAAAAAACGAAGGGGTCCAATGCCCACCCCCCCTGGGCGGCTAAGAGTAAACTGTGGCTGGAGGAGAACTAGGGCAAGGAGGCTGGGGGTTGGGCAGTAACGGCCGAACGTCTGAATTTAGGGAAGCACCATTAGCTTTTGAACCCATTTCTTTCCAGTCAGCGCTATAGGGCGGTGTAACAATTTCTTATTTAAGGAAGGGGCACCATGCCCCTTCCCCCAGTTCCGCCGCCAATGGGGCTGGGACTATGGCATGACATCTAGTGCTGCCTCTGGGTGGGTTCGATTCTGCGACAGTTTGCTTTATTGTTACGGTCTGCACGAGGAATATTCATTTTTAATGAAAAAATGCTTTGGAACAACCCCTTCGGACTAAGTTTTGTAACAGATAACCCCTTGAACTTTTTAGCGTAGCATCGAGACTAAGATACGCTCTCCACGTATGAGAAACAAAACACAAACATTATGAAAGGGAACAGGCAACCCGTTATTTCTATTGTCCTGTAGCACCCTGTGTGTAGCAAAAGATAGTGAAATCTTTAGCCCAAAAATTGGCAAAGAATTTATACTTAAAGACGACTTATCTACTTTTCTGTTATATAAAATGTGATACGTCGGGACAGTCGCGAATACCTGGAGCAGCAGCTCACTGAGGCCGGCCCGAGCCGAACTTGGCGTGTTATGCGACCAATACTAGGGAGCAATAAAACAACCTCCACAGTACTGAATGCATCGCCTGACGCCATAAATGACTATTTGGTGAACGTCGGTCCTAGAACCGCCGCAAGTGTTACACCTCCCCGTGAGCACCTGCCTGTTCGATTGCCTCGCGTACCAGCTTGCATCCTCTTCTCTAGATATTTTTGGTTTTAGTTTATCACTTTTTCAGAAGTTCTTTTACGGTATTCAGCATGTGTTGCTCGGCATTGTTAACTCTAGTTTCACCTCCGGGGTTGTGCCACGACTGTGGAAACACGGTATTGTTGTACCGATACCGAAAGGGGGGAGACACTTCTGATCCTTCAAATTGGCGCCCCATCACAACATTACCTGCGATCACAAAAATTTCCGAGCGCTTGGTGCACAGGCAGCTGAGCACTTACTTTAACGAAAGGGGACTTTTTTCCCAAACGCAACACGGTTACAGGAAACACTATTCTACCGAGACAGCGCTCACTGTGGTGACAGACAAGGTATACCAGGCTATGGATGACGGACAAATCTCGATTCTCGCATTATTGGACCTGTCCAAATGTTTTGACGTCATTAGCCATGCCAAATTACCCGAAAATTTGATTTATACGGAGTAAATATTCATTGGTTTCAAGACTACCTAAAAAACCAGTAGCAACAGGTCAAATGCATCTCACATGGGTCTAAAATTCTGTCGAAATCTCTCCCGAACACATCTGGCCTTTTTCAAGGCGGATCTACCTCTTGTCTGATGTTTTCTATCTTTGCGAACGAACTAAGTCTGTACGCCGAGAAGACTTCCATAATTAAATTCGCCGATGATACACAGCTGTTGATATCAGGCCATAAAGTAAACCTGCCCGGAATGATTTCATCTCTTGAAAAAGATCTGTCCGTCCTGCTAAGTTGGTTCTCTCAAAATTCGCTGAAGATAAATGCGTCCAAAACACAGGTCATGGTTATGGGTACCAGAGCTATGCTTAGGGGCATTCCGCAGGTGAGCATACGTGTGGGTGATACAGTCGTTTCAGAATCACGTGAAGTAAAAAACCTCGGAATTTACATGGACCGTCATCTTTCGTTCCAAAACCATATTGACCATATGACAGCTAAATGCACTGGAGTCCTCATTGCACTTACTCATGCGCGCCACCTTATACCAAAGTCAGTTCTGAAACAAGTCGTGGAAAGTCTTGTCAGATCTGTCATAAGATATTGTACTTCTGTTTATGGTACATGCGGGACCACACAACTGCTTCGTGTTCAAAAACTCATTAACTTTAGTGCCCGCGTAATCACCGGAAAGCGCAAGTTTGACCATATCTCTCGTGATGTGAAACAGCTTGGTCTGCTCAATTATCATCAACTCACCGAGTACCATTAACAGTGTCTTGTACATAATATCATAATATTCTAACCACTGGTGAGCCATACACTCTGAGAACAATGTTTAAACATTTTAATCATCATCATGAAACTCGCCAAATAGGTGACCTACGTCCCCCACGAGCGAAGACGAACGCAGGTAAGCGCAGGTTGAGTTTTGCGTGTGCAGCCCGCTACAATGCTCTTCCGCCTGAAGTACGTCCCTCTGCTAGTCGTTCAGGCTTCAGACAGTCTATGGAGGGTTTTAAGAGGCGATGTTTTGAATGTCTGATTTAACGAAAGTATGGAGTGTGTCTACACTTTTACTCTGTCACGCATGTTTTACACAACCACTCGATTTTTTCTCTCTTACTTGACGTGGTGCATGAAAAGCCTTGTTTTGTGGGATATACCCAAATAAACTGACAATGATAAATGTAAGCAAAAATGGGGGTGGAAAATACAATATATCCTCTTATTTTTCTGGCCCTGATAAGAAATATTTGTTTATAGTGGCTCGAACGTCTAGGGATGAATGTAAACATCATTTCTGTCTCTTATAAGCATGCAGCTAATAAAGTCCACCAGGAAAAATATTTGGGAAATGACAAATATTCATCATTTGAAATGCTTCGAAGCCGGTTTTAGAAAATAGTGCTGGCATATTCGGTAATTTTCTAGCAATATTTTAGAAGTCCAGAATGGGGACTGATGCAAACATTCAGCAGAAATATATAAGAAAACAAAAACTAGACGTTCAGTACGTCCAGTCTTCTGAAGCCGCTACTGGCAAAAATGAGGAGAAAAGAATAATTTTGATTAGATCCAACTTCCAAATTCTGGAAAGACCAGCACAGACCATAAGTGGGAGGCCGCCGGGGTAGCCGTTTTCGTGCGTTTTTTATCAATGAATGCATGGGAATCAGCTGTTTTTGAGAGTGAAAAATTCAGTTCGAAAAAGTGTTTCACATTGCAGTTTCTGTGACCGCATCTGGTAGGGTATGACCACGAGGCTAATTGCTGACAGATGTTGATAATTTCACTCGCACCCACGTAGTCGTGGACAACTGGTGAACTATCGCCACACATGGTCTGAATGTGACCACGAGGCTAAATACCGGCACCTGTTGGTGGTTTCATATCGCTTACTGTGACTGCGGGGGCCGCCAAGGTGACCGCGGTCAAGTGTTATTTTATTTCAAACTGTACAATTATCTGCGTGTTGTGGCAGTAACAATGATAGAGAACACTCGGTAGTTCGGTCACATTCACATAAAAGTGTTGGGAGCATTTTCACGGCAATGGAGTGAATGACTTCCGCGGAAATCGTCCATCCCAAGGCGTTGGAGTCGCAGTAGATCACATAACAGCCTGTAATGTCTGTCGGCCGCCGACTTCTTAATGGTGGCTGAATCTGCTTTATGCTGCATGCACATTTACGATATGATAATGTGATGTTACTAAAATATGTTCCAGGCTTAACTGTCTGCAGACATCTATTTTGGACCCCCATTTGCGTTATATTGTCATGTTATACCTTTTCAAGATACCGGACCTTTCACGGACTTATTGAGTCATGGTTTTTTCCAAAGGCCGGACTTGTGGTGGCCTTCTGAAAACCGGATCAGGCCGGGCCTGGGCCTCGAAACTTTCTCGAAACTCCCACCACTAGCAGAAACATCAGAAATACGTTCGGCGTCGGCTTCTGACCTCAATTGACATGTGAGTAGTAGCATGTACCGGAGGTATTTACAAGTAAACATATCTTGAGGAGGTATTCCAGGCCAGATGGAACACTTCCCGGTTGTATATTTGATTTGATCTGTCACATGAAGAATGCTCCGACTTCTGCATCCTGAAAGTATAGCATTTCAAGGGATGCCACAGACAAGTCATGGGTGCTGAGGCAAACATGAAGGGATCCAGGATTAACGATCGGGGAAGGGGAAATAGGGGTTTGAGGAGATCCTTGGACCAAGGAAGAACCATGAACAACTATTATATTGGGTGGGATGCGGATGGGAAGCGGCGTTTTAGGAGTTGCCGGGGTGGTCCCATGGGGTGCAGAGTTCTGGATCTGGATGGCCCATGTTCCCTGGATACACAGCTTTGGCCGAGGAAGCACTGCTTATATTCTCTTTAGACGTAGGCAGATCCAGGGGTAAAGGTCAGGACATACGCAAATCAAGGAGACCCAAGCTTCTCCCAATCAAAACTTCGTGCCCTCATAAAATGTCATTGGTACCGCTCTGTTACGGATCCAGCCACCTCCTCAACACCCTCTGATTGGTTGGGCCATCCAAAATGGCGCCCCTTTGTTCAAAATGGCTCCGCTCGAACAGATGTACCCACAACCCACTCCCTCATTATAAATTCTAAAGCCACCCATACGCAAGGAGAGCGCAGTTCGGTGAGTCACCAGGACGGTAAGATGTAGCGGTGGCACGTGCCCCCAGATGACGCTCCCCTGGATCCGCCCATGGCTTATGGACAGGCTCAACCCGCCACCTGGCTGCGCTTGAAATTCCTGTTCCTGGAACGAAAAACATATTTGTTTTTTATAAATCTTGTTCAAGTTGCTTCTAGTACGGCTGCCAGAGTCAAAGTCTCACTCAAGTCATTAACCGCACCGGGACGATGGCCCCAAGGTTTTCGGATAGCAAAAAACGACGAGGCGCACACCGCAGTTGAGGGCCACCTCTTACTGCATCATTTTCCACCATCTCAAAATTTTCACTCGGGTCGCCCAAGGTCAGGTCACCAGGTGAGGTCAACCAAGGTCACCCACTCAACTTTAGAGCTCGTAAGAGCTACATTTCGAAGTTGATCGATTTGAAACTTCCTACACTCATGAGCCCTCCAGGGTCACAAGGTGTATATCCGGGATTTTTCGATTTCGTGACCTGAGGTCATGTCACGAGGGACCTCCCTTGACAAAGCATGGGAAAAGCGTCTTATTATATAAAAATCACAAAAACGATTGAAAATGCTCGGCTTCGTCAGAAAAGCGTTCTGGACACCCTTCACGGATTCCAGGAGCCATATTTGCCCTTGACCTTCCAAGGTCATCCAAGGTCACCAGGGTCAAAAACAGTATTTACAATAACTTGACCTATAAAGCTAGAGCGCTGAATCAAACACCATCGTGTATGTCCGTCAATGGCGTTCGTTTGATTTACGGCAAGGTTACTTTCTGGCCTTCCGTGACCTCAGGTCATCTTAGGTCACGAGGTGACCTATGCAGGTCAAACCACTGGCGGGAGGTCATTAAGTTCAACATAGCGGGATAAGGTCTGACATTGTCCTATCCAATGTACTTACCACATCTCAATAGCTCTAATGGCACAAGAGTTATGCCCAGTTTGCTTAAGCATTGCATATTTGAGTGAAGATAGCCGATCTTGACATAATTTGACCTCTGGAGGGCAAACCATTGACCTGAGCCTAAAACATGCCAAGTATTCTTACTGAATTCACGCGAGCTTTCAATGCACTTTGCAGATTTGCGCTAACGCCCATACTTTGGGAGTTAGAGGGGGACCATCGATGCCCCGGTGGGGCAAAGGTGGCGCCAGACCCCGGTGGGGCGCGGTTAAGGCACTTGACACGTAGACCCCGACACCACCACCTGAACGAGCAACTCCCTCAATGGAGGGTTAAATTTGAAGCCAAAGTTTAACGTCCCACAAAGCACATGGACGGCTGGCTGCCCCGCTCAGGTCACCCTCTCACCAGTCAGTTTCCAGCCGACCCACGTCGGGTAAATTATTAATCGCCGGAGCGTCTCAGCGGAACCGATTCCAAGCCTGGACATGCACTGCCACTGCATGCTTCTGAGCAGCGGGCCGGAGCCCAACGCTCTACCAACTGAGCTACCGGGGTGGCTATGGCAGCTATGTTTTTAAAAGATGTCCAAAAAGAGATGTGCTGTGAAAGTAAGCAATGCAAAAACGAAAAAAATGAAAATACAAAAGCGAGAAAAGGAAATGGTAAAATGCGGGAACTCGAGAGACCGTCAAAATGTAATTAACAACCAAAAACGGGAAAATTAAAATATAAGGTGCAAAGTGTACTGTAAGCGTTATTAGAAAATTAAAACGTTTTTGAGTCATAGTCTGATTCCTGAATTCAGCACTTGAATTTTTCCCTATTGTTACAAAACAACTCCCTAATCTTTTAATCTCAACAAAAACACAAGCATCGCCACCGATACAAAGGTGGGAGTGCCACCCACTCTTCAAGCTTCTACTGACAATTACTTTTGGGTTCAGGGCTCGACAGCAAAATAGCCGTTTTCTCCTCAGAATCCCCAATTTTTGCCGATTTTTCTGAGAAGTCATAAGTATTTGATGATTTGGGCCAACTTTATAATCTCCACGACAAACCATTGGCTAGGATCCGGCTTTGCGGACAAAAACTTTCTCCTTTAGAACCAAACATTCAACAGATTTGGGTTCGTTCTTGCCCTCGACATCGACTGGTCTCCAAATTTTAGTATTTTCCCTAATTTAGCTAAAAAATAGGATGCAAAGTAGGAGGCCGCGCCTCTCTTCTTCCCCTATTTCAACACAAATGTTTAAAAATGTCAATTTTACATAGGGCAGCTGGATCTACACAGCCTAAGCCCCATGCGGCAAATTAATACATTTTAACACAAGTGTTTTCCACACGTGCCTACACGGGCAGTCGGTATAAATAGCCAGCCATCTAGATCCAAAGCATCCTCGTCTGACCACCGTCAGCCGACGACAACCAACCATGAAGCTGTTCGTGGGCGCCTGCCTGATCGCCCTCGCTGCCTCCGTGCCCCTGGACTCCAGGGTGGAGGATGAGGACGAGATGCAGATGCACGAGATGTGGGGCTCCTCCTACCAGGAGGTCCAGGAGAAGATGGGTCTAGGTAAGGGTGGTTCTCTCTCCCGCTCTGGTAAGTCTCTGGATTCGACCTTCTGGAAGAACATGGCTCAGGAGATCATCGCCGAGAAGCTGCAGGATAAGGTCTACCACAAGCAGGCCAAGAACGCCATTCTCTTTATCGGTGACGGCATGTCAATCCACACTCTGGCAGCCGCCAGGAAGCAGAAGGGTCTGCTGCACGGTGCCGATGTGCCCGAGCACACCATGCTCTCCTGGGAAAAGTTTCCTTACACTGGTCTGTCCAAGACCTACAACTGCGATCGCTGGACCGCTGACTCTGCCTCCACCGCCACCGCCTACCTGACTGGCGCCAAGGGTAACTTCCTCACTGTTGGTGTTGACTGCTCTGTTCTGATCTGGAACTGCGATGCCGTCAACGAGAACTCCTCGCCCAAGTCCATCCTCCGCTACGGAGTTGAGGCTGGTAAGTGGGCCGGTCTGGTGTCCACCGCCCGTATCACGCACGCCTCTCCCGCTGCCACCTTCGGCCACACCGCCTACCGTACCTGGGAGTCCGACGCCGACTTTGTCGCCATGGAATGGATGACCGGACCCGTGAAGGACTCGTGCAAGAACGTCATGAAGGATCTGTCCACCCAGTTCGTCGAGCGTGAGGGTATCGACATCAACGTCGCCTTCGGTGGCGGCTGGGGTAAGTTCACACCCAAGGAGGTCGAGGGCGGCTCCCGTCTGGATGGCCGCGACCTGATCCAGGAGTGGAAGGACAAGCAGGCTTCTCTGGGACGCAGCTACGCCTACCTCACTACCAAGGACGAGCTGAACAACTTTGACGCCACCTCTGCCGACTACGTGCTGGGTCTGTTCAGTCGCAGCCACATGCAGTACCGCGCCTTCCAGACTGCTGATGATGTCAACCTCACCGAGATGGTAAAGAAGGCGCTGGAGATCCTGCAGCGTGGACCCAATGGCTTCGTCATGTTTGTGGAGGGAGCCAAGATTGACCACGGACATCACTACGGTAACGCTTACACGGCCATTGATGAGACCGTTGAGCTCGAGGAAGTCGTACAGTACGCCGTCGATCACACCGACATCGAGGACACTCTGATCGTGGTGTCGTCCGACCACGCCCACACCTTCAAGATCAACGGCTACCCAGAGCGTGGCCTGGACATGTTCGGTCCTGCCTCCTTCCTGGCTGGTGGTATGCAGAAGGGTGGCCCGCCTCCCAGTCTGCCCTACCCTATCCTATCCTACCAGAACGGACCCGGAGGCTCTCGCACCAAGGAGCAGTACGTGGCTAAGCGCGCCGGTCTGATGGATGAGGGCCCCGATGCCGAGTGGCGCGACCCGCATTACAAGCAGGTGGCCGGCATCTACCTGCCCAAGGAGACCCACGGCGGAGATGACGTCGGCATCTTCGCCCGCGGTCCCGGCGCCCACCTGCTGCGTGGCAGTCTGGAGGAGAACTACATCCACCACGTCATCAACTGGGCCCTCTGCCAGGGAGACTACGCTACTGTCTGTGATGAGTAGGAAGATGATTGCTACCAACTGATAATTAAGGAATGTTTCATCATATGCTGACACATGTCTCAGCGCCTAGTTCAGATTTTTATGTTCCAAGATTTCTTTGGATTTGGTTGCTCCGTTGCATTGGAAAAGAGCATTTGATCTTTGTCTCGATAAATCACGTTGGCATACGAGCGTGGTCTCCGTAACGTGACGAGGTGCCGCAAAGCATTTCTCAGTTACAGCAATGTAGTCGCGGTTTTATTCATGCTAATAAAACTTGACCGCTGTTTCTTGTGTCTGTCATCTTGAGATCGGAAAGGAATACATGGGGTCGATTTAAATTTTAAACCATATCCAACAAAGTGGTTTGCTTTTAAATAGTTGTTATTCATATCTTAGTCTCTTTATCTTTGTTTCAATAAACACAGTAATAGCATCTCTTGGAAAAGTTCAATTCCGACGATAGAGTTTTTCTTCTGGGTTCTTGTTCTTTAACACGCGCATTGACGGGGGTCTGAGCCACCTTCGCTTTGACGAGGGGGCGGGTACCCGCCCCCCTAAGATCTCGAGAACCACTGTAGGTAGCGAAAAACGGTAAACGGCGTTGGGTAGCCCATCCAGTTTTCCATCGAAAATATTTGTACCATTTCTTGTCAGGTCACATTTGAGGTCACGAGAGGTCAAAACATGCCGTCATAGGGATAACATGTAAATTAAGTTTTTCTGCCATTACATCCACACAAAAAGATAGAGCAATACGACTTAAACTATATGAATCCTCTAAGCAAGCTGAATCGAATGATATATGATTTGACCTTGCTAGGTCAAATCAAGGATTTGACTTGACGTAAGGTCACGTCAGGGTCAAATTATATAAAATTCATATCATTAGAACTGCAAAGCCAAGGCGAGTCCAATGCAGTTAAAATAAACGCTTTATGACCATCCGTTACTGAGTTATTCAGTAAAAACAATTTCCCCATGTATTTGCAATGGAGAGGTCATGCCTCGTACCTGACCTTAGGTCATCGATATCAAAAATACCGGAATATATTTTAGAGAACTCGGTGGGCCCGTTATGTGATATGAGTTTCAACCGGATAGGTTCACTCTGCTCCGTCTTATGCTATTTTAAACTTTTTTTAGGTCAGGTCACTTGACCTGTACTGGTGACCTGCCCTGAGATGACCTAACCTTAAAATTTTTTACAAAAGTTGTAAAAATGATGAGGAAAAAGGCATGCCGAGTACGGTGGCGCTACGCGCCGCCGTTTTTCTGCTATCTCCGAAAAACTCGATGGGGGCGGGTACCCACCCCCTCCGTCAATGCGCGTGTTGATAATTACTAAACCAAACATGCAACAGCTGACGTGCTGCACCTTCAAACAGCACCTGTGCTGTTTGCTTTTACGCACCCCTCGTGTTTTTCCACGATGTGACCAAAAGGCTTGTTTAAGGCTCGCTTAAGGCCAAAAGGCTCTATTCAAGTTTTTTAGTTTTGCTAAAAAAATTGTAGATTTTCTGAATGCTTAACAATATTTTCTTTACAGAGGTGGAGCTACAACTCGGTAATTAGAGAGGATCTATTTGCAAACCAAGTATTATAATCGAAGGCGCTGTCTTGGATTAACAAAGCAATCATAACAAAAATGAGGACATTTCAAAGCTCTGAATATTATGAATAAGCTGTGGGTTTATAGTTCATTTACATTTTGTTTTTCTGTGGCGGCTCAAATAACTCAAAGTGGGGGTTTGTAATGTAATTGGATTATACTCTTGTAGATAGACTGCATCAACAAGGGTTTGATATTATACTCTCAACCCTATGATATATGATAATAAGAGGATAACGATGACGAGCTAGTTAGTTACGGACTCTATGTCCAAGGCCTGCCTTCAACTGTTGAGGGCGAAGAATTGGCGTAGCAAATGGATAACTCTGACGGCACAGAATTTGAATGTCAGTCAAACGAGACTTGGTCCTGGCAGACACGTAACGAATTCTAGAAATCGACAAACAGATAGGGAGAATGGCTTATGAACTCACCTTGGCATCGCTAAGTGAAACATTACAGACTGTGTGTTAAGTACATTCATACATATTAATATTGTATGTACCTATATTGTACATACATACATACACCAGCGCCGATTACACGGTAATTTAAAAAGGCGCGGCACGGCAAAGTATAGCCACGCATGTGTCAGTGATGCCTGGGATGTCTTTCGGGCGTTTAAGTGGTGAGAGAAGATTCTAAAGCAAAAAGTGTAAGCTCTTTCTAGCAGTTACTTACGTTCTTTAAAAACACCAGATCCAGCGTTGTCTCAATACCCCTCTGGATTTCTTGCTAAACATTAGCTTAGGTTGGTTTGGTTTGTCGCGTCCAAGCCAGGCGCGTGTCCTGTGAGGAATCTAGTGGGGTATTCAGGGAATACTAGGTTTGCTGTTTATAAAGAACGCAAGTTGCTGTCAGAAAGAAAACTTACCGTTCTTCGCGCTGTGAGCTATCTCACCACTTATCCCAACAAACTCATCTCTGACACCGCTAGCACGTATTCCCCCGACATCCCTGGCACAGCAGGGCAACGGGAGGCACATGTGGCTTTCTGTGCCCTGCCTTTTAAATTGCCGTTTAAACAGCACTCTGGACGGAGTCACTTATGACTGGAATGGAACGAACGTTAGGATTTATTTCATTAATCATTACAAACCTAACGCAAGAGACTAAGTACATTTTGTTGAGTACACCTGTAAAACTCCTGTATAGGCGAAACCCGAGCGAGGACCTAATAGAAAAATGAAGAAAAAATCGTATTGGACGAATCTTCAATACCGCTGACTCCTATTTTCAACGTGACAGTTTCTTTTTTTACATAAAATTGACAACGCAGACATTGTTTCGCAGGTCTAATTTCTTGTTTGAAATGCAATCTGGACATAGTTCATGTTGTGACAAATATTTTGTGCACAGGCACAATATAGCGAGAGTTTTTTTAGCTTGAACTTTGGGCTTTCCGAATATCGTATTATTCCAGGAAAGAAGCTTGTACTAAGGATGGAAATTGACAGGAGATGAAACTCATCAATAATTGTTTCACCAATATTCCAGCTTACTTCCGAACTTGTCGCTCGTAGTGGCTTTATAGGAATTCGATGATGGTTCTCAAAGTCTGTGAGATTTTTAATTTTTGTGCTTAATTTATCTTCTTACCACGAGTCATTTACTATTTATATCCGAAAAGGTGCAGAATCCACAAATTGACAGTGCATTGCCTAAATCTATCTGAGGACTGGCGCGTGCCTCAGAGAGCGTTGCTTGTATCTGTATCGTGTAGACGGCACATGGGTGCAGATTTGATTCGCTGATACCCACGATTGTGCATGAATGGATTTGCAAACACATACCCCGATTTAGATTCAAAATAATTTATGTAAATTGTTTGTAATAAAAAATTAATGAGCCTACGAATTCGGACAACGGCACAGCATAGTGCATACCGTTTGACCATTCACCTAGCGGTGAAGTTTTTTTCACCACTACAAATAGTTTCCGGGTAATGGAAACAATTATATCATATGCCCTACCTGGGACAAGCTGTCTTTGTTAATGCTGAATGCGTGCGCTCACGCAATTTGGTATCCACAGTTCCACCGTGTAGCGAACAATCAGAACAACAGTTCAGAGCAAAATATAGGCTAGTCACCTCCTTGTGTTTTCCCCAAAATTTCACATATCATCATTGAAGGGGGTGAGCACGTGCACATGTGATGCACGATTCTCATGATGATCAGTGCTGTCTAGTAATTTTTCTGGCGCAAATACAGATATTATATTTCAGCCTCAACAAGCCAGTAGTTTCGAATATATCGAACAGGGGTACGCACATGCGCGCGTGGAATATTACCTCAAATTTAATCAATACCATCTTGTTCTTAGATCTTACCGAATATGTGGTTTCAATTTTATCACGATAGGATTCATAGTTTCTGAATTATCTGCACACCTCTTTCCCGTTGCACCTGAGGAAAAGCGTTTTGACTCAGGCGAAAGCCGACCTCCACCTTTTGACTCACAACATTTTGCTTCTTGCACACCATGTTTGAGCCTGCCACGAGCTTCGCCAGAACCAAACCCATCCCTTATGTGTTCAATCAGTAATTGAATCAGGCTGGCTATAACATGATGGAGACCGGTCAAGGTATGTTGCACTCTTTCGAGATATAAGCTTTTTCGTTAGCGTGACGGTCGGGCCGGGCCCGCCGGCTCGTGCGGCTCAGATGTATTTTATCCAGAAGGGAGAGACCTTCAGGACGCCACACGCCCCCATGGTGAAACACCGGGGAAGGGGCATGTTACCACGTTAGATAAAATAAATTAAAAATAATGAATTAATTAATCTAGCCTTATGAAATTCACGAGAAAGAAATGAGTTGAACACACCCCGTTTAGAGTAAGTTATCCTTGAATTAAGAATATATAACAAAAACCGACTGAGTTCAGTTAATTATTCACCTTTATTATTTTTGCAGTCTTCCGCCGTTTTTTATCCGCGGATACGTTTGTGATTTCGTTACCTACGTTCGATTTCCACGAAAAATTGCCAAGACATGTCTTACAAATAGGGTAATCGAGGATGTCTCCACGGGGCAGGGGGAGTCTTAATCAAGGCATAACCTCTATCATCTGCTGCAGTTTTGAACAGAGGATTGGCCGCTTCCAATTTTTTAAACCACTACCGCCACTAGCGGTACGTTTTCAAAATCGCGAAACGGCTACCTGCTACTGCGTTCTCGCTGTTTTTCATTATAAAGCGCTCCTTAAGCACTATCAAATTTTTCCATTGTTCTTTCTAAATAAATTTCAAGGAAAGCTTCTGCTTGTCTGTATATTACACTATAGACTAGCAAGATTGTTCCAGGATACGAAACAGCATATCATGGCGAAACACCTTCATTCGATCTCCTATTTTTCTGATGGACAACAATATTTACCTCAATTCTTATATAACGGCTATTTTTCTGTTGTAAGCCTCTAAACAGGCTGTCAGTGCCGGTAGCGGTCTTCAACCCTTTGGAGTCGGCCACCACCTTTGGCACTCATGTTTAAGGCTAGAAACTGTTATCCCTACTCCGTTACTCAGGACCATATTTTTGGGTAACGCTCCTTTATGCGACCAGCGCCTCTTGCGATGGTATGCCTCCCCCTTGTCGAACTTCTGGGTGACCACTGTCTGACAGGTAAAGTTCAATGCCCAACATGGAGTTTTCTCGGGCGAATATGCCTTTAGCAATGCCTTGATTTTGGCAGGATTTTTGTTCATTGTTAGATTTCTACTTCCAGGGACCGGCATCAAACTATTTATAGGATAGAAAGCTTGGGGCGAAGATGTGTCACCGAGAGTGGGTGAATACAGGGTTTCACATCTTCTCGGGGTAATTTCAATGTTCTTCTCGGAGGGAAAAGCGGGTAATAGAGGATAATTCCTCCATTTTGATGACAAAAAAGCCTTAAGGCACGATTTTAGAAATATTTTCTTTTCTGCTTGAGTTTTCCCGATGCAACAACTACGAGGCTAAGTGGCATCGAATGGAAGGTCCCACTAACTAGCTTGGGGCTAGGGTAGGGCGCCTGAACCTGCCCCTGGGCGGGCTTGATCCCGCAACCTCTGGCTCATTGCAGAGGTGATGTGATCGAACTGGACACATGCGTTACCCGACTGCGCCACCAGGACCCCTTGACCCTTCGAAAATACATGAATATTCTAATTTTAAATCTTTGCACGTTAAATAAAAATTATTCTTGACGGGTGCAGTATCTTACCGGAGCCTTCCCTGCATGGCATCTATAAATAACGCCAGTATAATCAAACAATGAAAGTATTTATTTTGCGAAGGTCACTAAACAACTTGCTCCTAAAACAGACAGCAAGCCAAACTTTTATATACCACACTTAGTAAACATTCCAGAAATCTAGTCAAGCTTGAAAGATACAGATTAGGCTATTATTTCTTGTCACAGACGGTAGCGTATTCTCCCTGGCAGAGGGCGTAGTTGATGACGTGGTGGATCACGTTCTCCTCCAGACTGCCACGCAGCAGGTGGGCTCCGGGACCGCGGGCGAAGATGCCCACATCCTCGCCGCCGTGGGTCTCCTTGGGTAGGTAGATACCGGCCACCTGCTTGTAGTGCGGGTCGCGCCACTCGGCGTGCTCGCTCTGGTCAGCCAGACGTGCGCGCTTGGCCTCGTATTCGTTCCAGTCCTCGGAGCCGCCCGGCCCGTTGGCGTACTGCATGATGGGGTAGGGCAGCTTGGGCGGCGGGCCACCCTTCTGCATGCCACCGGCCAGGAAGGAGGCAGGGCCGAACATGTCCAGGCCACGCTCCGGGTAGCCGTTGATGGAGAAGGTATGGGAGTGGTCGGATGAGACAACGATGAGAGTCTCGGTCTCGTCAGTGTTGTCCATGACATGCTGAACAACCTCCTCCAGCTCAATGGTCTCATCGATGGCGGTGTAGGCGTTTCCGTAGTGATGTCCGTGGTCCACCTTGGCTCCCTCGACAAACATGACGAAGCCATTGGGCCCGCGCTTCAGGATCTCCAGAGCCTTCTTCACCATCTCGGTGAGGTTAACATCATCAGCGGTCTGGAAGGCACGGTACTGCATGTGGCTGCGGCTGAACAGACCCAGTACGTAGTCGGCAGAGGTGGCGTCAAAATTGTTCAACTCATCCTTGGTGGTGAGGTAGGCGTAGCTGCGTCCAAGGGAGGCCTGCTTGTCTTTCCACTCCTGGATCAGGTCACGTCCATCCGTACGGGAGCCACCCTCGACCTCCTTGGGTGTGAACTTACCCCATCCACCACCAAAGGCAACGTTGAGGTCAATTCCCTCGCGCTCAACGAACTGGGTGGAGAGGTCCTTCATAACATTCTTGCAAGAGTCCTTCACGGGTCCAGTCATCCAGGCCATAGCCTCGAAATCAGCATCGGACTCCCAGGTACGGTAGGCAGTATGGCCGAAGGTGGCAGCGGGAGAGGCGTGAGTGATACGGGCGGTGGACACCAGGCCGGCCCATTTACCAGCCTCAACTCCGTAACGGAGGATAGACTTGGGCGAAGAATGCTCGTTGACGGCATCACAGTTCCAGATCAGAACAGAACAGTCAACACCAACCGTCAGGAAGTTGCCCTTGGCGCCGGTCAGGTAGGCAGTGGCGGTGGAGGCAGAGTCAGCCGTCCAGCGGTCGCAGTTATAGGTCTTGGACAGGCCCAGGTAGGGGAAGGTCTCCCAGGAAAGCATGGTGTGCTCGGGAACGTCAGCGTCATGGGCGAGACCCTTGCGCTTACGGGCAGCGGCCAGGGTAGCAATGGACATACCATCTCCAATGAAGAGGACGGCGTTCTTGGCCTGGTGGTCGTAAACGGGATCGGCCAGCTTGGTCTTCAGAATGTCCTGAGCGATGTCCTTCCAGAACTTCTGGTCCAGCACCTTACCTGAGCGGGAGAGGCTCTTGGTGCGGCCAGCACCGAGACCAGCCTTCTCCTGGACCTCCAGGTAGGTGGGGGCGTTCATCTCGTGCATCTCAAGCTCATCTTGATCCTCGACCCGGGAGTCAAGGGGCACGGCTACGGCCAGGGCCACCAGGCAGGCGGCAACAAAGAGCTTCATGGCTGTAGCTGGTGTGTGCTGCTGTCCCACTGTGAGGTGAGATGTGCTGAACTATTGGGTGCTCACGCTTTTATACTACACATACAGTCGATATAATTGGTCACAGGTGATGTCTTGTGGAGAACGGTCAGAGTGTTCCATCGATGACTGGCGAACTACCACACCATATGTAGATGGTAACCACTAGAAATAGAATTAAGCTTAACCCGCGCCCCACCGGGGGTCCGGCGCCACCTTCGCCCCACCGGGGGGCCATCGATGGCCCCCTCTAACTCCGAAAATATGGGCGTTAGCGCAAATCTGCAAAGTGCAATAGAAAGCTCGCGTGAATTCAGTAAGAAATTACTTCGCATGTTTTAGTGCTCAGGTCAATGGTTTGACCTCCAGAGGTCAAATTAGGTCAAGATCGGCTATTTTCACTCAAATATGCAATGATTAAGCAAACTGGGCATAACTCTTATGTCATTAGAGCTATTGAGGCCTGGTAAAGTACATTTGATAGCGAATTGCTAGTACTTTTTCCGCTATGTGGAACGTAAAGACCTCCCGCCAGTGGTTTGACCGCCAGAGGTCACCTCGTGACCTAATATGACCTGAGGTCACGAAAGGTCAAAAAGTGACCTCTGCCGTATATCAAATGAAAGCCAGTGACAAGACAAACACGATGGTGTTTGTTTCATCGCTCTAGCTCAATTAGGTCAAAAGTTATTGTCAAAATACTGTTTTTGACCTATGGTGACCTTTGATGATCTTGGAAAAGTCAAAGGGCAAATATGACCCCTGGGATCCGTGAAAGGGTGTCCAAAAACGTTGTTCTGAGCAGTCTGAGTATTTGCAATCATTTATGTGGCTTTTATGTCATGAAATAGCTTTTCCCCATGCTTTTCCAATGGGAGAGGTCGCCTCGTGACCTGACCTCAGGGCACGAAATCGAAAAATCCCGGATATACACCTTGTAGACCCTGGAGGGGTTATGAAGTGTAGGAAGTTTCAAATCGATCGACTTTGAAATGTAGCTCTTACAGAGCTCTAAAGGTGAAGTGAGGTGACCTTGGTTGACCTCGTCTGGTGACCTGACCTTGGGTGACCCGGGGTTAAAAATTTCAGGGATGATGGGAAAATGATGCAGTGAGAGGTAGAGCCCTCAACCGCGGTGCTGCACCTCGTCGTTTTTCTGCTATCCCGGAAAAACCTTAGGGGGGCCATCGATGGCCCCCCGGTGGGGCGAGGGTTAAGTCACGGTGTTTGCGAATTTGTATTTATGCTTTGCTGGCTGCTGGATTTCAGATGGTAAATTGGTATGTGGCCGAAGAGTTCAATGTTTTAATCTGCCCCAAGAAACGTGATTAATTTAGCCTCGGGCGGCACAAGCATCATAAAAGAAGCAATGAAGTTACAATGTCTACGGCAGGAGCTAAACTCTGCATATAAGAAAAAGCCACTAAAAATGTCTCACCATTATGTAGTCATGTTGGGAATAAAAGTTTACTCCTGTGCCAGTGGCGTAGCTAGGATTCGGCCAAGGAGGGTCCGACAAACGTCGGGGGCCCTCCGCCGGCGGGCCCCTTAGTAACCGGGGCCATCTTCTATACTTTTTGTATAGTATTTTAAAATTACAACATTTACACAGTGAAAATTTTGTTGTGCCTCTTTAAGTCTTTGTTCTTATTTTGTTTATAGCTGGTTTTTTCGACCCGACCAAGTGTTGGCAAATTTAGGTTACCAAATATTAAAGCTGGTTCGTACCTTATGACAGCGTGGATGTTATAAGAGCCTTATGGTATATTTTGAGAACTTAAGTGTTGCTGCGTGTATGATGTTAACCTGACCGTATACCTCAATTCACTCTGGTAATCAGACTGAGCAGTGTTACAAGCTTTGATCATGAGGTTATTGAGGGTCATTCGTTTTGAGCACAAAGAAATAATCCTGTACGGTAAATGATTACCAATTCTTTCGGGGTGTCGAATTCATAAACTCTTAAATCAGGAAATTTCCAAAGAAATCAAAAGAAAGCTGAATCAAAATATAAGGGATATGAGAGTGTGTCCCAGACGTTATATAACGTCTGTTCCGCGGAGCCATCAATTTGAATTCACCAGTTATTTTCTTGCCCTTGCTATGTTGTAAATGACTAAATTACCATGGCAATTGGCGCCCGAGATATCAATCGCCTTGGCTCACCCTGTTATTGTTATTTTCATCTTTGCATACCTCTTTTCTTCTTGGAATTATGTTCATCAATTTCTGCAATTCCCCGCGGGCCCTGATGACCACTCTCTGGAATCCCCTGGGACTATCTAAGCCCCCCTGAGACCGACCCTCGGGGCTCCCTGAGACAGACCCTCGGTGCCCCCTGACACCGAGTCTCGGGGCCTCTAAGACCGAATCTCGGGGTTCCCATAGACCGACTCTCAAGGTCCCCTTGACCGACTCTTGGGTTTCTCGGAGACTGATCCCCAGGAGACCCCCTGAAATAGAGCTTCGTGGGGCCCTGAGACCCACTCTCTGGGGGGCCCCTGGGACTAGCACGGGCGGGGGCTTCCTGAGGTCGACTCTCGGGGCACCCTGAGGCCGACTTTTGGGTCCCTGAGACAAACTCTCAGGGGCCCTGAAATCTATTTCTGGGGGGCTTTGAGACTGACTGTCGGGGCGGAGCCTTGAAGCTGACTCGGAACCCACTGTGAGCAAATTTTCGGAAGTCTCCGAGGCTGGCTCTGGGGGGCCCCTGGATCAGAGAATCCTTTGCAATGGTTTAGGTCGGCCCAACAGCGGGGGGCGGGGGGGTCCACGGACCCTTAGGACCCCATTTGGCTAGCTACTGAATCCAACCATTTGGGGGCCCTCCGAGATCAGCATTTGGAGGTCCCTGAAATTATTGCTTGGGTCCCTCCTTCCCCCCCTCCCCGAGACCAATACTCGGGAGCCCCTTGATACTGATGCCCGGGGGGCTCCTAAGACCAAGCTCGGGGTTCCACGTAGATCAGGCTCGGGGGCACCCTTAGACCCATGCTCGTGCTTTTATCAGGAGTAACTCGACACCGATGTTTGGGGGCACCCATGATCAATATCCGGAGCCCCCCTCCCCTCTGAGACTAATGTTCGGTACTCGGGAGTCTCTCAATATCGATGCTCGGAGGCCCTGAGCCCCGGGTTGAGGGTCCTTGGGATCAAAACCTGCGTCTCCTGAGGCCAATGCTCGTGTTTCCCTCATGAATCCCTCGATATCGACAGTCGGATGCACCACGAGATCGATATGCCTCACCCCGAGATCAATTTTCTGTACTCCGGAGCCATCGATCCGATGCTCGGGGGCCCACTGAAACCAAACTCGGGGGTCACTGTGACCAAGCTCGGGAGGGGGCCCTGAGACCAAGCTCGGGGGCCCCTGAGACCAGGCTCGGAAGGCCCGTAAGACCAAGCTCGGGGCCCCTGAGCCCAAGCTCAGGGGGCCCCTGCGACCAGGCTCAGGGGCCCCCCGAGACCAAGCTCGGGGCCCCTGTAACCAAGCTCAGGGGACCCCCTGAAACCAAGCTCGGGGGCCCCTAAGCCCAGGAGCTCCTGAGACCAATATCGGAAGCCTCTGAGACCAAGCACAGGGGGCCCTCCTCCCGAGACAGATGCTCGTGTTTTCCAATGCATAAGGTCAGCCCAAAGGGGGCCCGCGGACTCGATGGACCCTCTTGGCTACGCCACTGTCCTTTGCACGCGATTTTAAAGATGTAAATTAATGTTTTCTTTAGGCTTGCGAAATTTTATACCCAATCTTGTCACAGGCCAAGAGATCAACACTGAAAGGTTTCTTGTTGAATCTAATTTATTTGTGATAGGATGCAGTATGGTGCGGTGGGGTTCCGTAGAGTACGGGGCGGTATGTTGTGCTAGGATGCGGTATGGAAGGATACGGTATGGTTGAGAGCGGAATGGTGCGGTATATAATGTTCTTCGGATAGGGATACGACTCTTCCAGTTCGATTCCCGCGTGTGTTCACCGGCTCTCCCAGTGCAATTGCTACGTGTGTTCACCGGCTCTCACAGTGCAATTTTTAGTGTGTTCACAGTGTTTCCCAGTGCGATTGCCACGTGTGTTCACCAGCTCTCCCAGTGCAATTTTTTTAGTGTGTTCACAGTTTTTCCCCAGTGCGATTGCCACGTGTATTCACAGTCTTTCCCAGTGCGATTCCCGCGTGTGTTCACCAGCTCTCCCAGTGCGATTGCCACGCGTGTTCACAGTCTTTCCCAGTACGATTGCCACGTGTGTTCTCCGCTTTTCCCAGTGCGATTTCCACGTGTGTTCTCCGTTTTTCCCAGTGTGATTTTTTAGTGTGTTCGCCGTTTTTCCCAGTCCGATTGCCACGTGTGTTCACCGTTTTTCCCAGTGTTATTTTCGCTCGAGTTCACCGGCTCTTTCAGTGTGATTGCCGCGCGTGTTCACCAGCTCTCCTAGTGCGATTTTTTAGTCTTTTCACCGTTTTTCCCAGTGTGATTTTGCTCGTGTTCACCGGGGCTTTCAGTGCAATTGCCCCGTGTGTTAACAATAGTATATTGTTGAAATTACGTTTCCTTTGAAGCTGAGTTTCAGCACGTTCGAGAAATATGCTTCATATCTTTTGAAGAATGTTCCCAATTTACCGACAATTATGTCTGCTGTCGTAAGACTTCTATCATTTCACTAACCTTACCGAGGTGCTTTTCTTTTCTTTGGCACTATAGCACTAAAAACGATTGTGTCCAGACTAGAATGGAAAAATATTACGTCAACTGTGTGAAAAGATTGAGAGCTCGGCAGGAAATATCATCAGGATTTTGTTTGCATCCACTGAAAATGCATAAAGTGCAGAAAAATTCACACTCATGTATACTATTGTCGATTTATCACTACCCGCTCGGCGCAGACAGGTGCAGTTGGGGAGAGAAACTGGTCTTCAACATCTTCAAAGGCTGTCCGTTCGCCAATTCAACTTCCAAAAGTAGTCTAGATGGAGTGCCCTGTTTCAATTTGTATTTGTTTGAAACATCAACAATACTCTGCAGGGGATCAGCCAAGGGGAGGCAAGCGTAGCTACTCCCTATGCTCCCTATGCACTATCCTCCTTATCCTCCCTATGCACTTTGCTCTGTGACCAAATGTGGAACTTGTACCAAACCGGGCTCTGTTAAGCCCTCTCCATACTCAATTCTGTGACAATGAGGGGCCTTTTTACCCATCCGAACCGTCTGCAAAAGGGATGCCCTTTGAACCTGGGGGCCCGGGCCCCCTGTCCACAGAAGGACTCGTTCTGGTCAGCTGGGGCCCCTAACCGAAAAAGTCACGATGGCCAGCGGGACAATTTATGCAACAGGGCCCAGTGCGACTCGTAGATCGTCAGGGCCCTGTCTATAGCCCTCAGAGTCATGTCTAGCCACACTAGGTCCTCTGGATGATAAATATTTTATTTGATACTATCATGTTTGGATTGCTATTGCGAGTCGATTGATATGCATATTGAATATGCTGGATTAGATGGTGACGATGGGGCCATTTCTATGTTTTGGCCTAGTTTTGACAGTCGAAGTTTTGACATAACATAGGCATATTTATTACTGGGTTTACTGCAACAAGAGGAAGCGAACGGTGTTAAATCAAATTATTTATTTATTATTATTTATTATTTTAACACAACTTTGTCAGACGCGGGTGTCCAAAAGCTCTTCTCGAACTAGCCACCTTCTTTGATTTGTCATGATCTCAATATTGACCTGAGCCAAAGAAGTGGCTGATGTAGTTTCTTCATAAACTTTCATGAGCTATACACCAGTGTTCAAGTTTTTCGCTATCCCGCATAGGAGCTGAGTTCGAGAGGGTGTTTAAACCACCTTCACCAGGGCGAAGGTGGCTCGGAGGCCCATCGGGGCGGTTGTTAAGTAGCCCCAGATGACCTCTTGAAAGTCCCAGGCCCAAGCTTGCCCCATGAAACTATAAAGGAGCCTAGGATACTGTGACTTGGAGAATATTGAAGTATTTCAAGCAGTATCTACAGAAATGGAGCAATTATCCGGCCAATTTCCGTTTTTCCCATGCATTTGCCATGAAGAGGTCACGATCCGTTCCTGACCCTAGGTCATTTATATGAAAAAACGGAGAATATTTTGCAGCACTCGGCAGGCCCATTATGTGGTATAAGTTTCAATTTGATAGATTCACCTTTTTCTTTCTTATACCATCTTAAAAATTTTTGGAGATGAGCTCACTGGTGATCTTACCTGAGATGACCCAGCCTTTAAGATTTGGAACAAGTTGCCGAATCGATGAAGATAAGGCGTGCCAAGTACGGCGGAGCTTCGCGCAGCCGTTTTTTCGTGACTCCAGAAAAACCCGAGGGGGTGCTTAATCACCCCCCACCGGGGCGAGGGTCAATAGACAGGTTCTGGGAAGATTGCCACATTGTGACTTACCATAATGGGGATATAATCGAAATAAAAGGTTTCGTGTGTTTCTGACCACTGAATGTATTGGAACTAGCTGTTATGAGAGTACAAAATTTAGTTTTGACAAATATTTTATCTTGTCGTGTATGTGACAGCATCTGGTAAGGTCTGACCACGAGGCTAAGTGCTGACATATGTTGATAATTTCAGTCGCACCCACGTAGGCGTGGACAGTTGGTGAAGTATCGCCACACATGGTCAGCTCGGGTGACCACGAGGCTAAATACCGGCACCTGTTGGTGTTTTCATATCGCTTACTGTGGCTGTGGGGTCACCGGGGTAAACGCGGTCAAGTGTTATTTAATTTCAGGCTGTGCAATTATCTGCCAGTTGTGCCAGGCACAATAGCCAACGAGCCCTCGGTAGCTCGGTCAGACTCAGGTATGTAAAAGTGTTGTGGGCACGGCAATCGAGGAAATGAATTCCGTGGAAATCGTCCCTCTCAATGCGTTGGAGTCGCAGTAGACCACAAGTGGGCACTGGATCTCCACAACAGGAAGAGACAGGGAACGGTCAACCGCCTACCCCTGATAGGGTAAGGGCGGGTAAGAGCACGCAGGAGATAAGAGTACGCAGGAGATAAGAGTACGCAGCAGCTGTTTTGGTTACTTAGCAACCACTGAGATGGTGGATGCCCTGGTATAAAAAAGCAAGGTCAGTGCCTAGGCCGTGCACCAAAATTCAACGTGCTCCTGTTCTTCCCGCGGGAGTACATAGCAGAATAAGTTTCTGGGCACCCTTGAAGTAACATTTCTTAACTGGGTAATCTTGTAGACCGTGCTTCTATTATCAAAACTATCGTATTTTCGTCTGTCATCAGTAAGAAAGCTGAGCTAGGAGTGTGCTCCAGGACCGGAGCTCACGCTAAAACGCCTGCCAACATGTTTATGAAGAATTTCTTCCCAAGGGAGCATATCCAGCAAGAGTACGCAGTAGACCATTGGGCAAGAGAACGCATGCTTAAAAGATAAGAAAATTTAATTTTTGCTCGGAACAGAGTCCGCAATTCATATTTGGAAAACCAAACGTTGCAACATAGTTCTTATATATTCAGAACGATAAAAAATCTAAAAATCACCTAGTTTGGCGACAAAAAATCTTCGCGACATGGCCTGTGCACCTAAAGCACAGCGGGGCATCAATGCGTACTCCAGCCGCCTCTCTTGCGTACTCTTACCGACCCACTCCGGCAAGAGTACGCACGTGACTTTTTATTTTTGATGGGCTCGTGGCGAGTTCCTTTCAGAGACACCGAGTTGAAACATGGACCATACGTCGATAATTCTTCAGGCTAAACAACCACATACAAATTTTTGCTGTCAGACTTATAGGAGAAAAGTTAAAGCCTTGAGAAAGTTAAGTGCGTACTCTTGCACAGACTTCCCCTAACTTTGGCACGGGCTTATTGAGTCGTTTTCCCTGAATGGCCAGGCTTGTGATGGGCTTCTACAAATACCCTCAGGCCGGGCCCGGGTCTCTAAAATTTCTTGGAACTCGCATCTTTTGTACATACATGCATCAGGAGCACCTCAAGTGACATTTAATTAGGAGCATGTACGGGAGCTATCTACAATTAAATATATCGGGGAGGTATTGCAGGCCAGGTTGAAAATGTTCTCGTTTTATATTGGATTTGATGTGTCATATCACGAATGCCTCGACTTCCGCATCCTAAGGGGATATCATTTCAAGGGGCGCCACACACAAGTCATGGGCGCTGAGCTGAGCATGAAAGGATTCAGGATTTACGATTGGGAAAGGGGAAGAGGGGGGGTTTGAGGGGCGCTTGGACCAAGGAAGAGCTACGAAAAACTAAGTTTTCGGGTGGCACATTGGGGTAGGAGATGGGAAGCGGCGTTTCAGGAGTTGCCGGGGTGGTCCCATGGGGTGCAGAGTTCCGGATCAGGATGGTCCACGTTCCCTGGATACACAGCTTCGAACGGGGAAACACTAGTCAAATTCTACTTGGACATGGGAAGATCCGGGGGGCAAATGTCAAGACATAGGGAGATTAGGAGGACGCAAGCCTCTCCTAATCGTGACTCCGTGCCCTCATATCTAGGTCCTCATCGATTTCCCAGCTCCTCAGGAGGACCTGCAAACTTGTCCAGAGCAAACGTACAGGTGGACTGTCTCTAATTCCACAGCGGTAAAGCTGTAGATTTGAGGCACAAATACGGGTTACAATTTCATAATGCAAAGCCGAATAGTATGTCGGTTTTGAGCAGCTTCTAACGGCACCACAGCTGTCGGGCCATGATGGTTCGGGAAAAATTCTACTCCTGTATACCTCCCATAACTTTGTCTCACGTTCTTGGTTATTTACGAGCAATCGACAAATATATGGTTCTTTTCGAGGTAGTTGACTAATTGATTCCGAATGACTTTTCTAACAGTTCATCGGTGGTGGGCAGATAGTAATTGGTCTCGTGCTGGCTGGTCCAGCTATACCTTTAGCTTTTGGATTGGGGGTTGTCAGCGCACGTTTCCATTCATAGAGAATTTGGCCGGTAACAAGGCTCGATTTAATGATGCCCAAAACCAAAAATCCGACAGAAGAAAATAATTTAAAGAGCATAACCATGGTCAGACCATCACTTCCAGTGCTGATGGATGGCTTCATGCTGAGAGGTGTGGTGTGCAGAGTCTGTATGTTTATGTGCTAGACGGTGAATGTGGAGGTGGTGACGCGAGGTAGTCACAATGGAATGCGCGTCGTTCGAGTGGGAATAGAGGTCGTGGTGTTTGGTCCAACCGAAACATAATAGTCGTTAACACCCGCACTGGAGGGGGGTCTGGCACTAACGCGCACTGGAGGGGGCCTGGTAGGCCCCCCCCTAAGATCTCGGAAACTAAGAGGGTTAGAAAAACGCCACTTATTAGGTGGGTGGGGGCTATGGTGATCTACATGATGACCAATTTCCATTGACCTAGGTCAATATCTTCAAGGTCAAACGAGGTCGTAAAGGTCAAATATTGGCCATGCTGGTATCGATTGATAAATGCTGTGATTATGCAGGAAAATGGCGGGAATAAGCTAAAGGCGGACAAGGTTCATAGAGAAGAGGTCTCAAAGAGGCTTCCCCACAACTTTTGGGTCAAGGTCATTCAAGGTCATTGACCTTTAAGGTCACCATATGGTATACTACTTATTATTTACACTTTGACTAACACTGTAGCCACTGTTTGGCGGGAAATGAGAATTGACCTTTAACAATGACCTTTGACCTTGACCTTTGACCTTGACCTTTGTATTGGGGTACCCTACCGATGACGTCATAGCATAATATATGTCAGACGGGGTAACCTCATTTGGCCGGATGCGCAGTGGTCAGTGACCTTGAAAGTGCCGATATGACCTTGACCTGTGACCTTTGACCTTGACCTTGACTTTCATGTGAAGTGACCTTGACATATAGTCCCGCTTATATAACGTTATGACGTCACCACTCGGTCTTCAATGCAAGCTAACTGGTCCGACCGCGCGTTTACGGCGATCTCAAAATGCAGGTCTGACTTTGAAAGCCTATAAGTCAAAAAATTTTCGGCCGATTTTTAAAAAGTCTTCACCAATCGACGCGCTATTAAATTCTGTTAAATGTGGCCATGTTTCGTTTTTCCGCTGCAAGCAGTTCTCCGGCCACCTCGGAAAAACAGGTGGGGGGGCCTCCGAGGCCCCCCTCCAGTGCGCGTGTTAAGTGCATCTGGGGTCATATCAAAGAGTTGAGCGTTCATCTTTTTCATCAGGACGGATCATAAAAGCTGCCAAAACTTACCACGACCTTTCTGCAGAATTTGTTCCGAAAAAGATTAGCGCAAATCACGGCGAATAGCGACTTTGCTCATACGGCTCACATTTTTCTACCTGGGCGGGAGCCCTGTACCAGTGCTACGTGCCCTGGTGAATAATGCGACGTGTATGGCGTGAGAGTGGCAACACAACCGGCTTACTAGCAGGAACGGAGCGGAGTGGGACAACACGATGTAGTTCTAGGAAGAATGTTTCTTCAAGAATATCACACTTGCCTTTGGTGGAGACACATGGCATGGACGACCAGTCTATTGAAGCAGTCTGGAGATGAAGAAGGTTTGCCTCAACCTGTTCCTGATAAGCACCGGCGGATCCAGGGGGATAGGGAAAAAGTAATTTTTGCCGAAACCCCCGGTTCTCGACAATTTTCTTTAAAACAATTTCCCACGATTTTGAACCCAATTACCTATTCCATTCCATTCCAATACCCAATTCCATTGCCCAGGATCCGGCATTCGTGACCGAAAACTCTCTCCACTGTAGCATAAAACTCCTCAAATTTGGGCTCCTTGTTGACGTCCCCACGGGCTGGTTTATTATTTAACTTCTTACCAATTTACTAAAATCGAAACATTTTGGTAAGAAAAGTGGGAGCCAGAACTCCCTAACCCTACTATTCGGACATGAATGTTAAAGAGGGTTTATTTTACATGTCACGGCCGCATCTACGTAGCTTTAGCCCTATGCGGCAAACCAATACACTTCGCACAAGTGTTATGAACACGTGTCCACAACACCATTGGTATAAATAGCCAGCCATCGATAGCCAAAGCATCCTCGTCTGACCACCGTCAGCCGACGACAACCAACCATGAAACTGTTGGTGGCCGCCTGCCTGATCGCCCTCGCTGCCTCCGTGCCCCTGGACTCCAGGGTGGAGGATGAGGACGAGATGCAGATGCACGAGATGTGGGGCTCCTCCTACCAGGAGGTGCAGGAGAAGATGGGCCTGGGAAACGGCGCCTCTCTCTCCCGCTCTGGTAAGTCTCTGGATTCGACCTTCTGGAAGAACATGGCTCAGGAGATCATCGCCGAGAAGCTGCAGGATAAGGTCTACCACAAGCAGGCCAAGAACGCCATTCTCTTCATTGGGGACGGTATGTCCATCCACACCCCTAGCTGCTGCTCGTAAGCAGAAGGGTCTGCACCATGGCGCCGATGTTCCCGAGCACACCATGCTGTCCTGGGAGAAGTTCCCCTACACGGGTCTGTCCAAGACCTACAACTGCGACCGCTGGACCGCTGACTCTGCCTCCACTGCCACCGCCTACCTGACCGGCGCCAAGGGCAACTTCCTGACGGTCGGTGTCGACTGCTCTGTCCTCATCTGGAACTGCGATGCCGTCAACGAGAACTCCTCGCCCAAGTCGATCCTCCGCTACGGAGTGGAGGCTGGTAAGTGGGCCGGTCTGGTGTCCACCGCCCGTATCACTCACGCCTCTCCCGCTGCCACCTTCGGCCACACCGCCTACCGTACCTGGGAGTCGGATAGTGATTTTGAAGCCATGGCCTGGATGACCGGTCCCGTCAAGGATTCCTGCAAGAACGTCATGAAGGACCTCTCCACCCAGTTCGTTGAGCGTGAGGGAATCGACCTCAACGTCGCCTTTGGAGGAGGATGGGGTAAGTTCACACCCAAGGAAGTTGAGGGCGGCACCCGTCTGGATGGCCGTGACCTGATCCAGGAGTGGAAGGACAAGCAGGCTTCTCTGGGACGTAGCTACGCCTACCTGACCACCAAGGATGAGCTGAACAACTTCGATGCCACCTCTGCCGACTACGTTCTGGGCCTGTTCAGTCGCAGCCACATGCAGTACCGCGCCTTCCAGACTCCCGACGATGTCAACCTCACTATGATGGTAAAGAAGGCGCTGGAGATCCTGCAGCGTGGACCCAATGGCTTCGTCATGTTTGTGGAGGGAGCCAAGATCGACCACGGACATCACTACGGTAACGCTTACACGGCCATTGATGAGACCGTTGAGCTCGAGGAAGTCGTACAGTACGCCGTCGATCACACCGACATCGAGGACACTCTGATCGTGGTGTCGTCCGACCACGCCCACACCTTCATCATCAACGGATACCCACAGCGTGAGCTGGACATGTTCGGCCCTGCCTCCTTCCTGGCTGGTGGTATGCAGAAGGGTGGCCCGCCTCCCAGTCTGCCCTACCCTATCCTATCCTACCAGAACGGACCCGGAGGCTCTCGCACCAAGGAGCAGTACGTCGCTAAGCGCGCTGGCCTGATGGATGAGGGCCCCGATGCCGAGTGGCGCGACCCGCATTACAAGCAGGTGGCCGGCATCTACCTGCCCAAGGAGACCCACGGTGGAGATGACGTCGGTATCTTCGCCCGCGGCCCCGGCGCCCACCTTCTGCGAGGCAGTCTGGAGGAGAACTACATCCACCACGTCATCAACTGGGCCCTCTGCCAGGGAGACTACGCTACTGTCTGTGATGAGTAGGAAGATGATTGCTACCAACTGATAATTAAAGAATGTTCCATCATATGCTGCCACATGTCTCAGCGCCTAGTTCAGATTTTTATGTTCCAAGATTTCTGTGGATTTGGTCGCTCCGTTGCTTTGGAAAAGAGCATTTGATCTTTGTCTCGATAAATCACGTTGGCATACGAGCGTGGTCTACGTAACGTGACGAGGTGCCGCAAAGCATTTCTCAGTTACAGCAATGTAGTCTTAGTTTTATTCATGCTAATAAAACTTTACACCCGTTTCTTGTGTCTGTCATCTTGAGATCGGAAATGAATACCTGAGGTAGATTTAAATTTTAAACCGTATCCAAGAAAGTGGTTTGCTTGTAAACGGTTGTTATTAATATCTTAGTCTCTTTAGCTTTGTTTCACTAAACACATAAATAGCATGTCTTGGAAACCTTCGCTTTGACGAGGGGAGGGTACCCGCCCCCCCTAAGATCTCGAGAACCATTGTAGGTAGCGAAAAACGGTAAACGGCGTTGGGTAGCCCATCCACTTCTCCATCGAAAATATTTGTACCATTTTTTTCAGGTCACAGTTGAGGTCATGAGAGGTCAAAACATGCCGTCATAGGGATAACATGTAAATTAAGTTTTTCGGTCATTACATCTACACAAAAAAGATAGAGCAATACGACCTAAACTATATGAATCCTCGCAGCAAGCCAAATCGAATGATATATGATTTGACCTTGCTAGGTCAAGTCAAGGATTTGACCTGACCTGAGGTCAGGTCAGGGTCAAATTATCTGAAATGCATATCATTAGAACTGCAAAGCCAAGGCGAGTCTAATGCAGCTAAAATAAACGCTTTATGACCATCCGTTACTGAGTTATTCAGTAAAAAAATCCCCATTTATTTCCATGGAGAGGGCATGCCTCGTATCTGACCTTAGGTCATCGATATCAAAAATACCGGAATATATTTTAGAGAACTCGGTGGGCCCGTTATGTGATATGAGCTTCAAACGGATAAGTTCACCCTGCTCCGTCTTATGCTATCTTAATTTTTTTAGGTCAGGTCACTTGACCTGTACTGGTGACCTGACCTGAGATGACCTAACCGTGAAATTTTTTACAAGAGCTGTAAAAATGATGAGGGAAAAGGCACGCCGAGTACGGTGGCGCTACGCGCCGCCGTTCTTCTGCTATCTCCGAAAAACTCGAGGGGGCCGGTACCCATCCCCCCGTCAATGCGCGTGTTGAAAATTACTAAACCAAACATGCAACAGCTGACGTGCTGCACCTTCAAACAGCACCTATGCTGTATGCTTTTACGCACCCCTCATGTTTTTCCACGATGTGACCAAAAGGCTCGTTTAAGGCCAAAAGGCTCTATTCGAGTTTTTGAATTTTGCTAAAAAAATTGTAGATTTTCTGAATTCTTAACAATGTTTTCTTTACAGGGGCGGAGCTATGGCTCGGTAATTAGAGAGGGTCTATTTGCAAACCGAGTATTATAATCTAAGGCGCTTTCACGGATTAACTATGCCATCATAACAAAAATTAGGGCATTTCGAAGCTCTGAATATTATGAATAAGCTGTGGGTTTACGGATCATTTACATTTTATTTTTCAGTGGCGGCTCAAATAACTCTAAATGGGGGTTTGTAATGTAATTGGATTATACTCTTGCAGATAGACTGCAGATACTCTTGCAATTGACTGCTTACAGGACTGCCGCGACGAACAAAGATCTATACATTTCAACAAGGGTTTGATATTATACTCTCAGCCCTATGATATATGATACTAAGAGGATAACGATGACGAGCTAGTTAGTTACGGACTCTATGTCCAAGGCCTGCCTTCAACTGTTGAGGGCGAAGAATTGGCGTAGCAAATGGATAACTCTGACGGCACAGAATTTGAATGTCAGTCAAACGAGACTTAGTCCTGGCAGACACGTAACGAATTCTAGAAAGCAACAAACAAATAGGGAGAGTGGCTTATGAACTCACCTTGCCATCGCTAAGTGAAACATTGCATACTGTGTGTTAAGTACATTCAAACATATGAATTTTGTAGGTACCTATATTGTACATACATACATAGACCAGCGCCGATTACACGGTAATTTAAAAAGGCACGGCACGGCAAAGTATAGCCAGGCATGTGTCAGTGATGCCTGGGATGTCTTTCGACCGTTTAAGTGGCGAGAGAAGATTCTAAAGCAAAAAAGTGTAAGCTCTTTCTGGCAGTAACTTACGTTCTTTAAAAACTCCAGATCCAGCGTTGTCTCAATACCCCTCTGGATTTCTTGCTAAACACCAGCTTAGGTTGGTTTGGTTTGTCGCGTCCAAGCCAGGCGCGTGTCCTGTGAGGAATCTAGTGGGGTATTCAGGGAATACTAGGTTTGCTGTTTATAAAGAACGCAAGTTGTTGTCAGAAAGAAAACTTGCCGTTCTTCGTGCTGTGACCTATCTCACCACTTATCCCAACAAACTCATCTCTGACACCGCTAGCACGTATTCCCCCGACATCCCTGGTACAGCAGGGCAACGGGAGGCACATGTGGCTTTCTGTGCCCTGCCTTTTAAATTGCCGTTTAAACAGCACTCTAGACGGAGTCACTTATTACTGGAATGGAACGAACGTTAGGATTTATTTCATTGATCATTATAAACCTAACGCAAGAGATCAAGTACATTTTGTTGAGTACACCTGTAAAACTCCTGTGTAAGCGAAACCCGAGCGGGGACCTGATAGAAAAATGAAGAAAAAATCGTATTGGACGAATCATCCATGACGCTGACTCCTATTTTCAACGTGACAGTTTCTTTTTCTACATGAAATTAACAACGCAGACACTGTTTCGCGGGTCTAATTCCTTGTTTGAAATGCAATTTGGATATATCTAATATTGAGACAAATGTTTTGTTCACAGACACAATATAGCGAGTTTTGTTTTAGCTTAAACTTTGGGCTTTCCGAATATCGTATTATTCCAGGAAAGAAGCTTGTACTAAGGATGGAAATTGACAGAAGATGAAACTCGTCAATAATTGTTTCACCAATATTCCAGCTTACTTCCGAACTTGTCGCTCGCAGTGGCTTTATAAGAATTCGGTGAAGGTTCCCAAAGTCTGTGAGAATTATAATTTTTGTGCTTAATTTGTCTTCTTACCACGATCCATTTACTATTTATATCAGAAAAGGTGCAGAATCCACAAATTGACAGTGCATTGCTTAAATCTATCTGAGGACTGGCGTGTGCCTCACAGAGCGTTGCTTGTATCTTTATCGTGTAGACGATACATGGGTGCAGATTTGATTCGCTGATACCCACGATTGTGCATGAATGGATTTCCAAACACATACCCCGGCTTAGATTCAAAATAATTTATGCAAATTGTTTGTCATAACATTCAAAATTGTTTGTCATAATTGTTTGTAAATTGCCTACAAATTTGGACAACGGCACAGCGTAGTGCATACCTTTTGACCATTCACCTAGCGGTAAAGTTTTTTTACCACTACAAATAGTTTCCGGGCAATGGAAACAATTATATCATATGCCCTACCTGGGACAAGCTGTCTTTGTTAATGCTGAATGCGTGCGCTCACACAATTTGGTATTCACAGTTCCACCGTATAGCGAACAATCAGAACAACAGTTTAGAGCAAAATATAGGCTAGTCACCTCCTTGGGTTTTCCCGAAAATTTCACATATCATCATTGAAGGGGTGAGCACGTGCACATGTGATGCACGATTCTCGTGATGATCAGTGCAGTCAAGTAATTTTTCTGGCGCAAATACAGATATTATATTTCAGCCTCAACAAGCCAGTAGTTTCGAATATATCGAACAGGGGTACGCACATGCGCGCGTGGAAAATTACCTCAAATTTAATCAATACCATCTTGTTCTTAGATCTACCCGAATATGTGTTGTCAATTTTATCACGATTGGATTCATAGTTTCTGAATTATCTGCGCACCTCTTTCCCGTTGCACCTGAGGAAGAGCGTTTTGACTCAGGCGAAATCCGACCTCCACCTTTTGACTCACAACATTTTGCTTCTTGCACACCATGTTTGAGCCTGCCACGAGCTTCGCCAGAACCAAACCCATCCCTTATGTGTTCAATCAGTAATTGAATCAGGCTGGCTATAACATGATGGAGACCGGTCAAGGTATGTTGCACTCTTTCGAGATATAAGCTTTTTCGTTAGCGTGACGGTCGGGCCGGGCCCGCCGGCTCGTGCGGCTCAGATGTATTTTATCCAGAAGGGAGAGACCTTCAGGACGCCACACGCCCCCATGGTGAAACACCGGGGAAGGGGGCATGTTACCACGTTAGATAAAATAAATTAAAAATAATTAATTAATTAATCTAGCCTTATGAAATTCACGAGAAAGAAATGAGTTAAACACACCCCGTTTAGAGTAAGTTATCCTTGAATTAAGAATATATAACAAAAACCGACTGAGTTCAGTTAAATATTCACCTTTATTATTTTTCAGTCACCCGCCGTTTTTTATCCGAGGATACGTTTGCGATTTCGTTACCTACGTTCGATTTCCACGAAAAATTGCCAAGACATGTCTTACAAATAGGGTACTCGAGGATGTCTCCACGGGGGAGGGGGAGTCTTAATCAAGGGATAACCCCTATCATCTGCTGCAGTTTTGAACAGAGGATTGGCCGCTTCCAATTTTTAAACCTCTACTGCCACTAGCGGTACGTTTTCAAAATCGCAAAACGGCTACCTGGTACTGCGCTCTCGCTGTTTTTCATTATAAAGCGCTTCTTAAGCACTATCCAATTTTTCCATTGTTCTTTCTAAATAAATTTCAAGGAAAGCTTCTGCTTGTCTGTATATTACACGACAAACTAGCAAGATTGTTCCAGGATACGAAACAGCATATCATAGCGAAACACCTTCATTCGATCTCCTATTTTTCTGATGGACAACAATATTTTCCTCAATTCTCATATAACGGCTATTTTTCTGTTGTAAGCCTCTAAACAGGTTGTCAGTGCCGGTAGCGGTCTTCAACCCTTTGGAGTCGGCCACCACCTTTGGCACTGATGTTTAAGTCTAGAAACTGTTATCCCTACTCCGTTACTCAGGACCATATTTTTGGGTAACGCTCCTTTGTGCGACCAGCGCCTCTTGCGATGGTATGCCTCCCCCTTGTCGAACTTCTGGGTGACCACTGTCTGACAGGTTAAGTTCAATGCCCAACATGGAGTTTTCTCGGGCGAATATGCCTTTAGCAATGCCTTGATTTTGGCAGGATTTTTGTTCATTGTTAGATTTCTACTTCCAGGGACCGGCACCAACCCATTTATAGGATAGAAGCTTGAGGCCAAGATGTGCCACGGGGAGTGGGAGAATACAGGGTTTCACATCTTCTCGGGGTAATTTTAACGTTCTTCTCGAAGGAAAGGCGGGTAGTAGAGGATAATTCCTCCATTTCGATGACGAAAAAGCCTCAAGGCACGATTTTAGAAATATTTTCTTTTCTGCTTGAGTTTTCCCGATGCACCAACTAGGAGGCTTAGTGGCATCGAAAGGAAGGTTCCACTAACTAGCTTGGGGCTAGGGTAGGGCGCCTGAACCTGCCCCTGGGCGGGCTTGATCCCGCAACCTCTGGCTCATTGCAGAGGTGATGTGATCGAACTGGACACGTGCGTTACCCGACTGCGCCACCAAGACCCCTTGACCCCTTGAAAATACATAAATATTTTGATTTTACATCTTTGCACGTTAAATAAAAAATTATTCTTCCCGGCCGCAGTATCTTACCAGAGCCTTCCCTGCATGGCATCTATAAATAACGCCAGTATAATCAAACAATAAAAGTATTTATTTTGAGAAGGTCATTAAACAACTCGTTCCTAAAACAGACAGCAAGACAAACTTTTAGATACCACACTTAGAAAACATTCCAGAAATCTAGTCAAGCTTGAAAGATACAGATAAGGCTATTATTTCTTGTCACAGACGGTAGCATATTCTCCCTGGCAGAGGGCGTAGTTGATGACGTGGTGGATCACGTTCTCCTCCAGACTGCCACGCAGCAGGTGGGCTCCGGGACCGCGGGCGAAGATGCCCACATCCTCGCCGCCGTGGGTCTCCTTGGGCAGGTAGATGCCGGCCACTTGCTTGTAGTGCGGGTCGCGCCACTCGGCGTGCTCGCTCTGGTCAGCCAGACGCGCGCGCTTGGCCTCGTACTCGTTCCAGTCCTCGGAGCCGCCCGGGCCGTTAGAGTACTGCATGATGGGGTAGGGCAGCTTGGGCGGGGGTCCTCCCTTCTGCATTCCACCAGCCAGGAAGGAGGCAGGGCCGAACATGTCCAGCTCACGCTCCGGGTATCCGTTGATGGAGAAGGTGTGGGAGTGGTCGGATGAGACAACGATGAGAGTCTCGGTCTCGTCAGTGTTGTCCATGACATGCTGGACAACCTCCTCCAGCTCGATGGTCTCGTCGATGGCCGTGTAGGCGTTGCCGTAGTGGTGGCCGTGGTCAATCTTGGCACCCTCCACAAACAGGACGAAGCCGTTGGGCCCACGCTTCAGGATCTCCAGACCCTTCTTCACCATCTCAGTGAGGTTTACATCGTCGGCGGTCTGGAAAGCACGGTACTGCATATGGCTGCGCCTGAACAGACCCAGAACGTAGTCGGCAGAGGTGGCGTCAAAGTTGTTCAGCTCATCCTTGGTGGTGAGGTAGGCGTAGCTGCGTCCAAGGGAGGCCTGCTTGTCCTTCCACTCCTGAATCAGGTCACGTCCATCCGTACGGGAGCCACCCTCGACCTCCTTTGGTGTGAACTTACCCCATCCGCCACCAAAGGCAACGTTGAGGTCAATTCCCTCTCGCTCAACGAACTGGGTGGAGAGGTCCTTCATAACATTCTTGCAAGAGTCCTGGACCGGACCGGTCATCCAGGCCATAGCCTCGAAATCGGCATCTGACTCCCAGGTACGGTAGGCGGTATGGCCGAAGGTAGCGGCGGGCGAGGCATGAGTGATACGGGCAGTAGAAACCAGGCCGGCCCACTTACCAGCCTCAACTCCGTAACGGAGGATAGACTTGGGCGAAGAGTGCTCGTTGACGGCGTCGCAGTTCCAGATCAAGACAGAGCAGTCAACACCAACTGTGAGGAAGTTACCCTTGGCACCAGTCAGGTAGGCGGTGGCGGTGGAGGCAGAGTCAGCGGTCCAGCGGTCGCAGTTGTAGGTCTTGGATAGGCCCAGGTAGGGGAAGGTCTCCCAGGACAGCATGGTGTGCTCGGGCACGTCAGCGTCATGAGCGAGGCCCTTGCGCTTACGGGCGGCGGCCAGAGTAGCAATGGACATGCCATCTCCAATGAAGAGGACGGCGTTCTTGGCCTGGTGGTCATAAACAGGGTCGGCCAGCTTGGTCTTGAGGATGTCCTGAGCGATCTCCTTCCAGAACTTCTGGTCGAGAACCTTACCTGAGCGGGACAGACTCTTGGTGCGGCCAGCACCGAGACCAGCCTTCTCCTGGACCTCCAGGTAGGTGGGGGCGTTCATCTCGTGCATCTCCAGCTCGTCCTGGTCCTCCACCCGGGAGTCGAGCGGCACGGCCACGGCCAGGGCCACCAGGCAGGCGGCAACAAACAGCTTCATTGTTGTAGCTGGTGACTGTTACTGTCCCACTGTGAGGTGAGATGTGCTGAACTATTGGGTGCTCACGCTTTTATACTACACATACAGTCGATATAATTGGCCACAGGTGATGTCTTGTGGAGAACGGTCAGAGTGTTCCATGGATGACTGGCGAACTACCACACCATATGTAGATGGTAACCACTAGAAATAGAATTAAGCTTAAGTCACGGTGTTTGCGAATTTGTATTTATGCTTTGCTGGCTGCTGGATTTCAGATGGTAAATTGGTATGTGGCCGAAGAGTTCAATGTTTTAATCTGCCCCAAGAAACGTGATTAATTTAGCCTCGGATGGCACAGGCATCATAAAGGAAGCAATGAAGTTACAATGTCTACGGCAGGAACTAAGCTCTGCATATAAGAAAAAGCCACTCAAAATGTCTCACCATTATGTAGTCATGTTGAGAATAAAAGTTTACTCCTGTGCCAGTGGCGTAGCTAGGATTCGGCCAAGAAGGGTTCGACAAACGTCGGGGGCCCTCCGCCGGGGGGCCCCTTAGTAACCGGGGCCATCTTCTATACTTTTTGTATAGTATTTTAAAATTACAACATTTACCCAGTGAAAATTTTGTTGTGCCTCTTTAAGTCTTTGTTCTTATTTTGTTTATAGCTGGTTTTTCGACCCGACCAAGTGTTGGGAAATATAGGTTACCAAATATTAAATCTGGTTCGTACCTTATGGCAGCGTGGCTGCTATAAGAGCCTTATGGTAAATTTCAGAACTTGAGTGTTGCTGCGTGTATGATGTTAACCTGACCGTATACCTCAATTCACTCTAGTAATCAGATTGAGCAGTGTTACAAGCTTTGATCATGAGGTTATTGAGGGTCATTCGTTTTGAGCACAAAGAAATAATCCTCTACGGTAAATGATTACCAATTCTTTTGGGGTGTCGAATTCATGAACTCTTAAATCAGGAAATTTCCAAAGAAATCAAAAAGAAAGCTGAATCAAAATATAAGGGATATGAGAGTGTGTCCCAGACGTTATATGACGTCTGTTCCGCGCAGCCATCCCTTTGAATTCACCAGTCATTTTCTTGCCCCTGCTATGTCGTAAATGACCAAATTACCAAGGCAATGGGCGCCCGAGATATCAATCGCCTTGGCTCACTCTGTTATTGTTATTTTCATCTTTGCATACCTCTTTTCTTCTTGGAATTATGTTCATCAATTTTTGCAATTCCCCGCGGGCCCTGATGACCACTCTCTGGAGTCCCCTGGGACTATCTAAGCCCCCCTGAGACCGACCCTCGGGGCTCCCTGAGACAGACCCTCGGTGCCCCCTGACACCAAGTCTCGGGGCCTCTAAGACCGAATCTCCGGGTTCCCATAGACCGACTCTCAAGGTCCCCTTGACCGACTCTTAGGTTTCTCGGAGACTGATCCCCAGGAGACCCCCTGAAATACACCTTCGTGGGGCCCTGAGACCCACTCTCTGTGGGCCCCTGGGACTAGCTCGGGCGGGGGCTTCCTGAGGCCGACTCTCAGGGCACCCTTAGGCCGACTTTTGGGTCCCTGAGACAAATTCTCAGGGGCCCCTGAAATCTACTTCTGGGGGGCTTTGAGACCAACTGTCGGGGCGGGGCCTTGAAGCTGACTCAGAACCCGTGAGCAAATTTTCGGAAGTCCCCGATGCTGCCTCTGGGGGCCCCTTGATCAGAGAATCCTTTGCAATGGTTCAGGTCGGCCCAACGGGGGGTCCACGGACCCTTAGGACCCCATTTGGCTAGCTACTGAATCCACACATTTGGGGGCCCTCCGAGATCGGTATTTGGAGATCCCTGAAATTATTGCTTGGGCCCCTCCTTCCCCCTCCCCGAGACCAATACTCGGGAGCCCCTTGATACTGATGCCCGGGGGCTTCTAAGACCAAGCTCGGGGTTCCGCGTAGATCAGGCTCGGGGGCACCCTTAGACCCATGCTCGTGCTTTTATCAGGAGTAACTCGACACCGATGTTTGGGGGCACCCATGATCAATATTCGGAGCCCCCCTCTGAGACTAATGTTCGGTACTCGGGAGTCTCTCAATATCGATGCTCAGGGGCCCTGAGCCCAGGCCTGAGGGTCCTTGGGACCAAAATCTGTGTCTCCTGAGGCCAATGCTTGTGTTTCCCTCATGAACCCCTCGATATCGACAGTCGGATGCACCACGAGATCGATATACACCACCCCGAGATCAATGTTCTGTACTCCGGAGCCATCGATCCGATGCCCGGGGGCTACTGAAACCAAACTCGGGGGGTCACTGGGACCAAGCTCGGGAGGGGGCCCAGAGCCAAAGCTCGGGGGCCCCTGAGACCAGTTTCGGAAGGCCCGTAAGACCAAGCTCGGGCCCCTGAGCCCAAGCTCGGGGGCCCCTGCGACCAGGCTCAGGGGCCCCCCGAGACCAAGCTCGGGGCCCCTGTAACCAAGCTCAGGGGACCCCCTGAAACCAAGCTCGGGGGCCCCTAAGCCCAGGAGCCCCTGAGACCAATATCGAAAGCTCCTGAGACCAAGCACAGGGAGCCCTCCTCCCGAGACAGATGCCCTTGTTTTCCAATGCATAAGGTCAGCCCAAGGGGGGTCCGCGGACTCCATGGACCCGCTTGGCTACACCACTGTCCTTTGCACACGATTTTTAAGATGTAAATTAATGTTTTCCTTAGGCTTGCGAAACTTTAAACCCAATCTTGTCACAGTCCAATAGTTCAACACTGGAAGGTTTCTTGTTGAATTTAATTTATTTGTGATAGGATGCAGTATGGTGCGGTGGGGTTCCGTAGAGTATGGGGAGGTATGTTGTGCTAGGATGCGGTATGGAAGGATACGGTACGGTTGAGAGCGGAATGGTGCGGTATATAATGTTCTTCGGGTAGGGATACGACTCTTCCAGTGCAATTACCGCGTGTGTTCACCGGTTCTCCCGGTGAGATTGCCACGTGTGTTCACCGGCTCTCCTAGTGAGATTGCCACGTGTGTTCACCGGCTCTCCTAGTGAGATTCCCACGTGTGTTCACCAGCTCTCCCAGTGCGATTGCCACGTGTGTTCACAGTCGTTCCCAGTGCAATTGCCACGTGTGTTCACAGTCTTTCCCAGTGCGATTGCCACGTGTGTTCACAGTCTTTCCCAGTGCGATTGCCACGTGTGTTCACAGTCTTTCCCAGTGCGACTGCCACGTGTGTTCACAGTCTTTCCCAGTGCGACTGCCACGTGTGTTCACAGTCTTTCCCAGTACGATTGCCATGTGTGTTCACCAACTCTCCCAGTGCAAGTACCACGTGTGTTCACCAGCCCTCCCAGTGCGATTGCCACGTGTGTTCACAGTCTTTCCCAGTGCGATTGCCACGTGTGTTCACAGTCTTTCCCAGTACGATTGCCACGTGTGTTCACCAGCTCTCCCAGTGCGATTGCCACGTGTGTTCACAGTCTTTCCCAGTGCGATTGCCACGCGTGTTCACAGTCTTTCCCAGTACGATTGCCACGTGTGTTCACAGTCTTTCCCAATACGATTGCCACGTGTGTTCACCGGCTCTCCCAGTGCGATTCCCACGTGTGTTCACCAGCTCTCCCAGTGCGATTGCAACGTGTGTTCACAGTCTTTCCCAGTGCGATTGCCACGTGTGTTCACAGTCTTTCCCAATGCGATTGCCACGTGTAATCACAGTCTTCCCCAGTGCGATTTCCAAGTGTGTTCACCAGCTCTCCCAGTGCGATTGCCACGTGTGTTCACAGTCATTCCCAGTGCGGTTGCCACGTGTGTTCACCAGCTCTCCCAGTGCGATTGCCGTGTGTGTTCACCAGCTCTCCCAGTGCGACTACCACGTGTGTTCACAGTCTTTCCCAGTGCGATTGCCACGTGTAATCACAGTCTTTCTCAGTGCGATTTACACGTGTGTTCACCGGCTCTCCCAGTGCGATTGCTGTGTGTGTTCAACAGCTCTCCCAGCGCGATTTCCACTTGTGTTCACAGTCTTTCCCAGTGCGATTTCCACGTGTATTCACAGTCTTTCCCAGTGCGATTTCCACGTGTGTTCACAGTCATTCCCAGTGCGATTGCCACGTGTGTTCACCGGCTCTCCTAGTGCGATTGCCACGTGTGTTCACTGGCTTTCCCAGTGCGATTGCCACGTGTGTTCACATTCTTTCCCAGTGCGATTTCCACGTGTGTTCACCAGCTCTCCCAGTGCGATTGCCACGTGTATTCACAGTCTTTCCTAGTGCGATTGCCACGTGTGTTCACAGTCTTTCCCAGTGCGATTGCCACGTGTAATCACAGTCTTTCCCAGTGCGATTTCCACGTGTGTTCACCAGTTCTCCCAGTGCGATTGCCACGTGTGTTCACAGTCTTTCCCAGTGCGATTGCCACGTGTAATCACAGTCTTTCCCAGTGCGCTTTCCACGTGTGTTCACCATCTCTCCCAGTGCGATTGCCACGTGTGTTCACAGTCATTCCCAGTGCGGTTGCCACGTGTGTTTACCAGCTCTCCCAGTGCGATTGCTGCGTGTTCACCGGCTCTCCCAGTGCGATTTCCACGTGTGTTCATCGGCTCTCCCAGTGCGATTTCCACGTGTGTTCACCAGCTCTCCCAGTGCGATTGCCACGTGTGTTCACAGTCTTTCCCACTGCGATTGCCACGTGTAATCACAGTCTTTCCCAGTGCGCTTTCCACGTGTGTTCACCAGCTCTCCCAGTGCGATTGCTGCGTGTGTTCACCGGCTCTCCCAGTGCGATTGCTGCGTGTGTTCACCGGCTCTCCCAGTGCGATTGCCACGTGTGTTCACCAGCTCTTCCAGTGCGATTGCCACGTGTGTTCACAGTCATTCTCAGTGCGGTTGCCACGTGTGTTCACCAGCTCTCCCAGTGCGATTGCTGAGTGTGTTCACCGGCTCTCCTAGTGCGATTGCCACGTGTGTTCACCAGCTCTCCCAGTGCGATTGCGGCGCGTGTTCACCGTTTATCCCAGTGTGATTTTCGCTCGTGTTCACCGTTTTTCCCAGTTTGATTTTCGCTCATGTTCACCGGGTCTTTCAGTGCAATTGTCACGTGTGTTAACAATAGTATATTGTTGAAATTACGTTTCCTTTGAAGCTGAGTTTCAGTACGTTTGAGAAATATGCTTCATGTCTTTTGAAGAATGTTCCGAATTTACTGACAATTATGTCTGCTGTCGTAAGAATTCTATCATTTCACTAACCTTACCGAGGTGCTTTTCTTTTCTTTGGCACTATAGCACTAAAAAGATTGTGTCAAGGCTAGAATGGAAAAATATTACGTCAACTGTGTGAAAAAGAATTGAGAGCTCGGCAGGAAATATCATCAGGATTTTGTTTGCATGCACTGAAAATGCATAAAGTGCAGAAAAATTCACACTCATGTATACTATTGTCGATTTATCACTACCCGCTCGGCGCAGACAGGTCGAGCTGGGGAGAGAAACTGGTCTTAAAAATCTTTAAAGGCTGTCCGTGCACCAATTCAACTTCCAAAAGTAGTCTAGATGGAGTGACCTGTTTCAATTTGTATTTGTTTGAAACATAAACAATACTCTGCAGGGGGATCAGCCAAGGGGAGGCAAGCGTAGCTACTCCCTATGCTCCCTATGCACTATCCTCCTTATCCTCCCTATGCACTATGCTCTGTGACCAAATGTGGAACTCGTACCAAACCGGGCTCTGTTAAGCCCTCTCCACACTCCATTCTGTGACAAGGAGGGGCCTTTTACCCATCCGAACCGTCTGCAAAAGGGATGCCCTTTGAACCTGGGGGCCCGGGCCCCCTGTCCACAGAAGGGCTCGTTCTGGTCATCTGGGGCCCCTAACCGAAAAAGTCACGATGGCCAGCGGGACAATTTATGCAACAGGGCCCAGTGCGACTCGTAGATCGTCAGGGCCCTGTCTATAGCCCTCAGAGTCATGTCTGGCCACACTAGGTCCTCTGTATGATAAATATTTTATTTGATACTATCATGTTTGGATTGCTATTGCGAGTCAGTTGATATGCATATTGAATATGCTGGGTTAGATGGCGACCTTGACCTGACCTTAGATGGGGCCCTTTCTATGTTTTGGCCTAGTTTTGACTGTCGAAGTTTTGACATAACATAGGCATATTTATTAATGAGTTTGCTGCAACAAGAGGAAGCGAACGGTGCTAAATCAAATTATTTTAACACAACTTTGTCAGACGCGGGTGTCCAAAAGCTCTTCTCTAACTAGCCACCTTCTTCGATTTGTCATGATCTCAATATTGACCTGAGCCAAAAAAGTGACTGATGCAGTTTCTGCATAAACTTTCATGAGCTATACACCAGTGTTCAAGTTTTTCGCTATTCCGCATAGGAGCCGAGTTCGAGAGGGGTGTTTAAACCACCTTTACCAGGGCGAAGGTGGCTCGGAGGCCCATCGGGGCGGTTGTTAAGTAGCCCCAGATGACCTCTTGAAAGTCACAGGCCCAAGCTTGCCCCATGAAACTATAAAGGAGCCTAGGATACTGTGATTTGGAGAATATTGAAGTATTTCAAGCAGTATCTACAGAAAAAGAGCAATTATCCGGCCAATTTCCGTTTTTCCCATACATTTGCCATGAAGAGGTCACGATCCGTTCCTGACCCTAGGTCATTGATATGAAAATAAACGGAGAATATTTTGCAGCACTCGGGAGGCTCATTATGTGGTATAAGTTTCAATTTGATAGATTCACCTTTTTCTTTCTTATACCATCTTAAAAATCTTTGGAGATGAGCTCACTGGTGATTTTACCTGAGATGACCCAGCCTTTAAGCTTTGGAATAAGTTGCGGAATCGATGAAGAAAAAGGCGTGCCAAGTACCGCGGAGCTTCGCGCAGCCATTTTTTCGTGACACCAGAAAAACCCGAGGGGGTGCTTAATCACCCCCCACCGGGGCGAGGGTCAATAGACAGGTTCTGGGAAGATTGCCACAGTGTGACTTACCATAATGGGGATATAATCGAAATAAAAGGTTTCGTGTGTTTCTGACCACTGAATATATTGGAATTAGCTGTTATGAGAGTACAAAATTTAGTTTTAACAAATATTTTATATTGTCGTGTATGTGACCGCACCTGGTAAGGTCTGACCACGAGGCTAAGTGCTGCCAGATGTTGATAATTTCAGTCGCACCCACGTAGGCGTGGACAGCTGGTGAAGTATCGCCACACATGGTCAGCTCGGGTGACCACGAGGCTAAATACCGGCACCTGTTGGTGGTTTCATATCGCTTACTGTGGCTGCGGGGGCCACCGGGGTAAACGCAGTCAAGTGTTATTTAATTTCAGGCTGTGCAATTATCTGCCAGTTGTGCCAGGCACAATAGCCGACGAGCCCTCGGTAGCTCGGTCAGATTCAGGTATGTACAAGTGTTGTGGGCACGGCAATGGAGGGAATGAATTCCGTGGAAATCGTGCCTCGCAATGCGTTGGAGTCGCAGTAGACCACAAGTGGGCACTGGATCTCCACAACAGGAGGAGGCAGGGAATGGTCAACCGCCTACCCCTGATAGGGTAAGGGCGGGTAAGAGTACGCAGGAGATAAGAGTACGCAGCAGCAGTTTTGGTTACTTAGCAACCACTGAGATGGTAGATACCCCGGTATAAAAAAGCAAGGTGAGTGCCTAGGCCGTGCACCAAAATTCAACGTGCTCCTGTTCTTCCCGCGGGAGTACATAGCAGAATAAGTTTCTGGGCACTCTTGAAGTAACATTTCTTAACTGGGTAAACTTGTAGATCATGCTTCTATTATCAAAACTATCGTATTTTCGTCTGTCATCAGTAAGAAAGCTGAGCTAGGAGTGTGCTCCAGGACCGGAGCTCACGCTAAAACGCCTGCCAACATGTTTATGAAGAATTTCTTCCCAAGGGAGCGTATCCAGCAAGAGTACGCAGCAGACCATTGGGCAAGAGAACGCATGCTTAAGAGATAGGAAAATTTAATTTTTGCTCAGAACAGAGTCCGCAATTCATATTTGGAAAACCAAACGTTGCAACATAGTTCTTATATATTCAGAACTATATAAAATCAAAAAATCACCTAGTTTGGCGACAAAAAAATCTTCGCGACATGGCCTGTGCACCTAAAGCACAGCGGGGCATCAATGCGTACTCCAGCCGCCTCTCTGCGTACTCTTACCGACCCACTCCGGCAAGAGTACGCACGTGACTTTTTATTTTTGATGGGCTCGTGGCGAGTCCCTTTCAAAGACACCGAGTTGAAACATGAACCATACGTAGATAATTTTTCAGGCTAAACAACCACATACAAATTTTTGCTGTCAGACTTATAGGAGAAAAGTGAAAGCCTTGAGAAAGTTCAGTGCGTACTCTTGCACAGACTTCCCCTAACTTTGGCACGGGCTTATTGAGTCGTTTTCCCCAATGGCCAGGCTTGTGACGGGCTTCTAAAAATACCCTCAGGCCGGGCCCGGGTCTCTAAAATTTCTTGGAACTCGCATCGTTTGTACATACATGCATCAGGAACACCTCAAGTGACATTTAATTAGGAGCATGTACGGGAGCTATCTACAATTAAATATATCGGGGAGGTATTGCAGGCCAGATTGAAAATTTTCTCGTTTTATATTGGATTTGATGTGTCATATCACGAATGCCTCGACTTCCGCATCCTAAGGGGATATCATTTCAAGGGGTGCCTTACACAAGTTATGGGCGCTGAGCTGAGTATGAAAGGATTCAGGATTTACGATTGGGAAAGGGGAAGAGGGGGTTGGAGGGGCGCTTGGACCTAGGAAGAGCTACGAAAAACTAAGTTTTCGGGTGGCGCATTGGGGTAGGAGATGGAAAGCGGCGTTTCAGGAGTTGCCGGGGTGGTCCCATGGGGTGCAGAGTTCCGGATCAGGATGGTCCACGTTCCCTGGATACACAGCTTCGAACGGGGAAACACTAGTTAAATTCTACTTGGACATAGGAAGATCCGGGGGGCAAATGTCAAGACATAGGGAGATTAGGAGGACGCAAGCCTCTCCTAATCGAGACTCCGTGCCCTCATATCTAGGTCCTCATCGATTTCCCAGCTCCTCAGGAGGACCTGCAAACTTGTCCAGAGCAAACGTACAGGTGGACTGTCTCTAATTCCACAGCGGTAAAGCTGTAGATTTGAGGCACAAATACGGGTTACAATTTCATAATGCAAAGCCGAATAGTATGTCGGTTTTGAGCAGCTTCTAACGGCACCACAGCTGTCGGGCCATGATGGTTCGGGAAAAATTCTACTCCTGTATACCTCCCATAATTTTGTCTCACGTTCTTGGTTATTTACGAGCAATCGACAAATATATGGTTCTTTTCGAGGTAGTTGACTAATTGATTCCGAATGACATTTCTAACAGTTCATCGGTGGTGGGCAGATAGTAATTGGTCTCGTGCTGGCTGGTCCAGCTATAGCTTTAGCTTTTGGATTGGGGGTTGTCAGCGCACGTTTCCATTCATAGAGAATTTGGCCGGTAACAAGGCTCGAGTTAATGATGCCCAAAACCAAAATTCCAATAGAAGAAAATAATTTAAAGAGCATAACCATGGTCAGACCATCACTTCCAGTGCTGATGGATGGCTTCATGCTGAGAGGTGTGGCGTGCAGAGTCTGTATGTTTATGTGCTAGACGGTGAATGTGGAGGTGGTGACGCGAGGTAGTCACAATGGAATGCGCGTCGTTCGAGTGGGAATAGAGGTCGTGGTGTTTGGTCCAACCGAAACATAATAGTCGTTAACACCCGCACTGGAGGGGGGTCTGGCACTAACGCGCACTGGAGGGGGCCTGGTAGGCTCCCCTAAGATCTCGGAAACTAAGAGGGTTAGAAAAACGCCACTTGGTAGGTGGGTGGGGGCTATGGTGATCTACATGATGACCAATTTTCATTGACCTAGGTCAATATTTTCAAGGTCAAACGAGGTCGTAAAGGTCAAATATTGGCCATGCTGGTATCGATTGATAAATGCTGTGATTATGCAGGAAAATGGCGGGAATAAGCTAAAGGCGGACAAGGTTCATAGAGAAGAGGTCTCAAAGAGGCTTCCCCACAACTTTTGGGTCAAGGTCATTCAAGGTCATTGACCTTTAACCCTCGCCCCACCGGGGGGCCATCGATGGCCCCCTAAGGTTTTTCCGGGATAGCAGAAAAACGACGAGGCGCAGCACCGCGGTTGAGGGCTCTACCTCTCACTGCATCATTTTCCCATCATCCCTGAAATTTTTACCCCGGGTCACCCAAGGTCAGGTCACCAGACGAGGTCAACCAAGGTCACCTCACTTCACATTTAGAGCTCTGTAAGAGCTACATTTCAAAGTCGATCGATTTGAAACTTCCTACACTTCATGACCCCTCCAGGGTCTACAAGGTGTATATCCGGGATTTTTCGATTTCGTGCCCTGAGGTCAGGTCACGAGGCGACCTCTCCCATTGGAAAAGCATGGGGAAAAGCTATTTCATGATATAAAAGCCACAAAAATGACTGCAAATACTCAGACTGCTCAGAACAGCGTTTTTGGGCACCCTTTCACGGATCCCAGGGGTCATATTTGCCCTTTGACTTTTCCAAGGTCATCCAAGGTCACCAGAGGTCAAAAACAGTATTTTGACAATAACTTTTGACCTAATTGGGTTAGAGCGGTGAAACAAACACCATCGTGTTTGTCTTGTCACTGGCTTTCATTTGATATACGACAAGGTCACTTTTTGACCTTTCGTGACCTCAGGTCATATTAGGTCACAAGGTGACCTCTGGCAGTCAAACCACTGGCGGGAGGTCTTTACGTTCCACATGGCGGAAAAAGTACTGGCAATTTGCTATCAAATGTACTTTACCAGGCCTCAATAGCTCTAATGACATAAGAGTTATGCCCAGTTTGCTTAATCATTGCATATTTGAGTGAAAATAGCCGATCTTGACCTAATTTGACCTCTGGAGGTCAAGCCATTGACCTGAGCACTAAAACATGCGAAGTAATTTCTTACTGAATTCACGCGAGCTTTCTATTGCACTTTGCAGATTTGCGCTAACGCCCATATTTTCGGAGTTAGAGGGGGGCCATCGATGGCCCCCCGGTGGGGCGAAGGTGGCGCCGGACCCCCGGTGGGGCGCGGGTTAAGGTCACCATATGGTATACTACTTATTATTTACACTTTGACTAACACTGTAGCCACTGTTTGGCAGGAAATGAGAATTGACCTTTCCCAATGACCTTTGACCTTGACCTTTGTATTGGGGTACCCTACCGATGACGTCATAGCATAATATATGTCAGACGGGGTAACCTCATTTGGCCGGACGCGCAGTGGTCAGAGACCTTGAAAGTGCAGATATGATCTTGACCTGTGACCTTTGACCTTGACCTTGACTTTCATGTGAAGTGACCTTGACATATAGTCCCGCTTATATGACGTTATGACGTCACCACTCGGTCTTCAATGCAAGCTAACTGGTCCGACCGCGCGTTTACGGCGATCTCAAAATGCAGGTCTGATTTTGAAAGCCTATAAGTCAAAAAATTTTCGGCCGATTTTTAAAAAGTCTTCACCAATCGACGCGCTATTAAATTCTGTTAAATGTGGCCATGTTTCGTTTTTCCGCTGCAAGCGGTTCTCCGGCCACCTCGGAAAAACAGGTGGGGGGCCTCCGAGGCCCCCTCCAGTGCGCGTGTTAAGTGCATCTGGGGTCATATCAAAGAGTTGAGCGTTCATCTTTTTTCCCAGGACGGGTCATAAAAGCTGCCAAAACTTACCACGACCTTTCTGCAGAATTTGTTCCGAAAAGATTAGCGCAAATCACGGCGAATAGCGACTTTGCTCATACGGCTCACATTTTTGTACCTGGGCGGGAGCCCTTAACCAGTGCTACGTGCCCTGGTGAATAATGCGACGTGTATGGCGTGAGAGTGGCAACACAACCGGCTTACTAGCTGGAACGGAGCGGAGTGGGACAACACGATGTAGTTCTAGCAAGAATGTTTCTTCAAGAATATCACACTTGCCTTTGGTGGAGACACATGGCATGGACGACCAGTCTATTGAAGCAGTCTGGAGATGAAGAAGGTTTGCCTCAACCTGTTCCTGATAAGCACCGGCGGATCCAGGGGGATAGGGAAAAAGTAATTTTTGCCGAAACCCCCGGTTCTCGACAATTTTCTTTAAAACAATTTCCCATGATTTTGAACCCAATTACCCATTCCATTCCATTCCAATACCCGATTCCATTGCCCAGGATCCGGCATTCGTGACCGAAAACTCTCTCCACTGTAGCATAAAACTCCTCAAATTTGGGCTCCTTGTTGACGTCCCCACGGGCTGGTTTATTATTTAACTTCTTACCAATTTACTAAAATCGAAACATTTTGGTAAGAAAAGTGGGAGCCAGAACTCCCTAACCCTACTATTCGGACATGAATGTTAAAGAGGGTTTATTTTACATGTCACGACCGCATCTACGTAGCTTTAGCCCTATGCGGCAAACCAATACACTTCGCACAAGTGTTATGAACACGTGTCCACAACACCATTGGTATAAATAGCCAGCCATCGATAGCCAAAGCATCCTCGTCTGACCACCGTCAGCCGACGACAACCAACCATGAAACTGTTGGTGGCCGCCTGCCTGATCGCCCTCGCTGCCTCCGTGCCCCTGGACTCCAGGGTGGAGGATGAGGACGAGATGCAGATGCACGAGATGTGGGGCTCCTCCTACCAGGAGGTCCAGGAGAAGATGGGTCTAGGTAAGGGCGGCTCTCTCTCCCGCTCTGGTAAGTCTCTGGATTCGACCTTCTGGAAGAACATGGCTCAGGAGATCATCGCCGAGAAGCTGCAGGATAAGGTCTACCACAAGCAGGCCAAGAACGCCATTCTCTTCATTGGGGACGGTATGTCCATCCACACCCTTGCTGCTGCTCGTAAGCAGAAGGGTCTGCTGCATGGAGCCGATGTGCCCGAGCACACCATGCTCTCCTGGGAGAAGTTCCCGTACACTGGTCTGTCCAAGACCTACAACTGCGACCGCTGGACGGCTGACTCTGCCTCCACTGCCACCGCCTACCTGACCGGCGCCAAGGGTAACTTCCTCACTGTTGGTGTTGACTGCTCTGTTCTGATCTGGAACTGCGATGCCGTCAACGAGAACTCCTCGCCCAAGTCCATCCTCCGCTACGGAGTTGAGGCTGGTAAGTGGGCCGGTCTGGTGTCCACTGCCCGTATCACGCACGCCTCTCCCGCTGCCACCTTCGGTCACACCGCCTACCGTACCTGGGAGTCGGATAGTGATTTTGAAGCCATGGCCTGGATGACCGGTCCCGTGAAGGACTCCTGCAAGAACGTCATGAAGGATCTGTCCACCCAGTTTGTCGAGCGTGAGGGCATCGACATCAACGTCGCCTTCGGAGGCGGCTGGGGTAAGTTCACACCCAAGGAGGTTGAGGGCGGCTCCCGTCTGGATGGCCGTGACCTGATCCAGGAGTGGAAGGACAAGCAGGCTTCTCTGGGACGCAGCTACGCCTACCTGACCACCAAGGATGAGCTGAACAACTTCGATGCCACCTCTGCCGACTACGTTCTGGGCCTGTTCAGTCGCAGCCACATGCAGTACCGCGCCTTCCAGACTCCCGACGATGTCAACCTCACTATGATGGTAAAGAAGGCGCTGGAGATCCTGCAGCGTGGACCCAATGGCTTCGTCATGTTTGTCGAGGAGCCAAGATCGACCACGGACATCACTACGGTAACGCTTACACGGCCATTGATGAGACCGTTGAGCTCGAGGAAGTCGTACAGTACGCCGTCGATCACACCGACATCGAGGACACTCTGATCGTGGTGTCGTCCGACCACGCCCACACCTTCATCATCAACGGATACCCACAGCGTGAGCTGGACATGTTCGGCCCTGCCTCCTTCCTGGCTGGTGGTATGCAGAAGGGTGGCCCGCCTCCCAGTCTGCCCTACCCTATCCTATCCTACCAGAACGGACCCGGAGGCTCTCGCACCAAGGAGCAATACGTCGCTAAGCGCGCCGGCCTGATGGATGAGGGCCCCGATGCCGAGTGGCGCGACCCGCATTACAAGCAGGTGGCCGGCATCTACCTGCCCAAGGAGACCCACGGTGGAGATGACGTCGGTATCTTCGCCCGCGGCCCCGGCGCCCACCTTCTGCGAGGCAGTCTGGAGGAGAACTACATCCACCACGTCATCAACTGGGCCCTCTGCCAGGGAGACTACGCTACTGTCTGTGATGAGTAGGAAGATGATTGCTACCAACTGATAATTAAAGAATGTTCCATCATATGCTGCCACATGTCTCAGCGCCTAGTTCAGATTTTTATGTTCCAAGATTTCTGTGGATTTGGTCGCTCCGTTGCTTTGGAAAAGAGCATTTGATCTTTGTCTCGATAAATCACGTTGGCATACGAGCGTGGTCTACGTAACGTGACGAGGTGCCGCAAAGCATTTCTCAGTTACAGCAATGTAGTCTTAGTTTTATTCATGATAATAAAACTTTACACCCGTTTCTTGTGTCTGTCATCTTGAGATCGGAAATGAATACCTGAGGTAGATTTAAATTTTAAACCGTATCCAAGAAAGTGGTTTGCTTGTAAACGGTTGTTATTAATATCTTAGTCTCTTTATCTTTGTTTCACTAAACACATTAATAGCATGTCTTGGAAACCTTCGCTTTGACGAGGGGAGGGTACCCGCCCCCCCCTCCTAAGATCTCGAGAACCATTGTAGGTAGCGAAAAACGGTAAACGGCGTTGGGTAGCCCATCCACTTCTCCATCGAAAATATTTGTACCATTTTTTTCAGGTCACAGTTGAGGTCACGAGAGGTCAAAACATGCCGTCATAGGGATAACATGTAAATTAAGTTTTCGGTCATTACATCTACACAAAAAGATAGAGCAATACGACCTAAACTATATGAATCCTCGCAGCAAGCCAAATCGAATGATATATGATTTGACCTTGCTAGGTCAAGTCAAGGATTTGACCTGACCTGAGGTCAGGTCAGGGTCAAATTATCTGAAATGCATATCATTAGAACTGCAAAGCCAAGGCGAGTCTAATGCAGCTAAAATAAACGCTTTATGACCATCCGTTACTGAGTTATTCAGTAAAAAAATCCCCATTTATTTCCATGGAGAGGTCATGCCTCGTATCTGACCTTAGGTCATCGATATCAAAAATACCGGAATATATTTTAGAGAACTCGGTGGGCCCGTTATGTGATATGAGCTTCAAACGGATAAGTTCACCCTGCTCCGTCTTATGCTATCTTAATTTTTTTAGGTCAGGTCACTTGACCTGTACTGGTAACCTGACCTGAGATGACCTAACCTTGAAATTTTTACAAGAGCTGTAAAAATGGTGAGGGAAAAGGCACGCCGAGTACGGTGGCGCTACGCGCCGCCGTTCTTCTGCTATCTCCGAAAAACTCGAGGGGGCGGGTACCCATCCCCCCGTCAATGCGCGTGTTGAAAATTACTAAACCAAACATGCAACAGTTGACGTGCTGCACCTTCAAACAGCACCTATGCTGTATGCTTTTACGCACCCCTCATGTTTTTCCACGATGTGACCAAAAGGCTCGTTTAAGGCCAAAAGGCTCTATTCGAGTTTTTGAATTTTGCTAAAAATTTGTAGATTTTCTGAATTCTTAAAAATGTTTTCTTTACAGGGGCGGAGCTATGGCTCGGTAATTAGAGAGGGTCTATTTGCAAACCGAGTATTATAATCGAAGGCGCTTTCACGGATTAACTATGCCATCATAACAAAAATTAGGGCATTTCGAAGCTCTGAATATTATGAATAAGCTGTGGGTTTACGGATCATTTACATTTTATTTTTCAGTGGCGGCTCAAATAACTCTAAATGGGGTTTGTAATGTAATTGGATTATACTCTTGCAGATAGACTGCAGATACTCTTGCAATTGACTGCTTACAGGACTGCCGCGACGAACAAAGATCTATACATTTCAACAAGGGTTTGATATTATACTCTCAGCCCTATGATATATGATAATAAGAGGATAACGATGACGAGCTAGTTAGTTACGGACTCTATGTCCAAGGCCTGCCTTCAACTGTTGAGGGCGAAGAATTGGCGTAGCAAATGGATAACTCTGACGGCACAGAATTTGAATGTCAGTCAAACGAGACTTAGTCCTGGCAGACACGTAACGAATTCTAGAAAGCGACAAACAGATAGGGAGAGTGGCTTATGAACTCACCTTGGCATCGCTAAGTGAAACATTTCATACTGTGTGTTAAGTACATTCATACATATGAATTTTGTAGGTACCTATATTGTACATACATACATAAACCAGCGCCGATTACACGGTAATTTAAAAAGGCACGGCACGGCAAAGTATAGCCAGGCATGTGTCAGTGATGCCTGGGATGTCTTTCGACCGTTTAAGTGGCGAGAGAAGATTCTAAAGCAAAAAGTGTAAGCTCTTTCTGGCAGTAACTTACGTTCTTTAAAAACTCCAGATCCAGCGTTGTCTCAATACCCCTCTGGATTTCTTGCTAAACACCAGCTTAGGTTGGTTTGGTTTGTCGCGTCCAAGCCAGGCGCGTGTCCTGTGAGGAATCTAGTGGGGTATTCAGGGAATACTAGGTTTGCTGCTTATAAAGAACGCAAGTTGCTGTCAGAAAGAAAACTTACCGTTCTTCGCGCTGTGAGCTATCTCACCACTTATCCCAACAAACTCATCTCTGACACCGCTAGCACGTATTCCCCCGACATCCCTGGCACAGCAGGGCAACGGGAGGCACATGTGGCTTTCTGTGCCCTGCCTTTTAAATTGCCGTTTAAACAGCACTCTAGACGGAGTCACTTATGACTGGAATGGAACGAACGTTAGGATTTATTTCATTGATCATTACAAACCTAACGCAGGAGACTAAGTACATTTTGTTGAGTACACCTGTAAAACTCCTGTATAGGCGAAACCCGAGCGAGGACCTGATAGAAAAATGAAGAAAAAATCGTATTGGACGAATCTTCAATGCCGCTGACTCCTATTTTCAACGTGACAGTTTCTTTTTTTACATAAAATTGACAACGCAGACATTGTTTCGCAGGTCTAATTTCTTGTTTGAAATGCAATCTGGACATAGTTCATGTTGTGACAAATATTTTGTGCACAGGCACAATATAGCGAGAGTTTTTTTAGCTTAAACTTTGGGCTTTCCGAATATCGTATTATTCCAGGAAAGAAGCTTGTACTAAGGATGGAAATTGACAGGAGATGAAACTCATCAATAATTGTTTCACCAATATTCCAGCTTACTTCCGAACTTGTCGCTCGTAGTGGCTTTATAGGAATTCGATGAAGGTTCTCAAAGTCTGTGAGAATTATAATTTTTGTGCTTAATTTATCTTCTTACCACGAGTCATTTACTATTTATATCCGAAAAGGTGCAGAATCCACAAATTGACAGTGCATTGCCTAAATCTATCTGAGGACTGGCGCGTGCCTCACAGAGCGTTGCTTGTATCTTTATCGTGTAGACGGTACATGGGTGCAGATTTAATTCGCTGATACCCACGATTGTGCATGAATGGATTTACAAACACATACCCCGGTTTAGATTCAAAATAATTTATGTAAATTGTTTTTAATAAAAAATTAATGAGCCTACGAATTCGGACAACGGCACAGCATAGTGCATACCGTTTGACCATTCACCTAGCGGTGAAGTTTTTTCACCACTACAAATAGTTCCCGGGCAATGGAAACAATTATATTATATGCCCTACCTGGGACAAGCTGTCTTTGTTAATGCTGAATGCGTGCGCTCACGCAATTTGGTATCCACAGTTCCACCGTGTAGCGAACAATCAGAACAACAGTTCAGGGCAAAATATAGGCTAGTCACCTCCTTGGGTTTTCCTGAAAATTTCACATATCATCATTGAAGGGGTGAGCACGTGCACATGTGATGCACGATTCTCGTGATGATCAGTGCAGTCTAGTAATTTTTCTGGCGCAAATACAGATATTATATTTCAGCCTCAACAAGCCAGTAGTTTCGAATATATCGAACAGGGGTACGCACATGCGCGCGTGGAAAATTACCTCAAATTTAATCAATACCATCTTGTTCTTAGATCTACCCGAATATGTGTTGTCAATTTTATCACGATTGGATTCATAGTTTCTGAATTATCTGCGCACCTCTTTCCCGTTGCACCTGAGGAAGAGCGTTTTGACTCAGGCGAAATCCGACCTCCACCTTTTGACTCACAACATTTTGTTTCTTGCACACCATGTTTGAGCCTGCCACGAGCTTCGCCAGAACCAAACCCATCCCTTATGTGTTCAATCAGTGATTGAATCAGGCTGGCTATAACATGATGGAGACCGGTCAAGGTATGTTGCACTCTTTCGAGATATAAGATTTTTCGTTAGCTTGACGGTCGGGCCGGGCCGCGCCGGGTCGTGCGGCTCGGATGTATTTTGTCCAGAAGGGAGAGACCTTCAGGACGCCACACGCCCCCATGGTGAAACACCGGGGAGGGGGCATGGTACCACGTTAGGTAAAATCAATTAAAAATAATCAATTAGTTAATTTAGCCTTATGAAATTTACGAGAATGAAATGGGTTGAACACACCCCGTTTAGAGTAAGTTGTCCTTGAATTAAGAATAAATAACAAAAACCGACTGAGTTCAGTTAATTATTCACCTTTATTATTTTTGCAGTCTTCCGCCGTTTTTTATCCGAGGATACGTTTGCGATTTCGTTACCTACGTTCGATTTCCACGAAAAATTGCCAAGACATGTCTTACAAATAGGGTACTCGAGGATGTCTCCACGGGGGAGGGGAGTCTTAATCAAGGGATAACCCCTATCATCTGCTGCAGTTTTGAACAGAGGATTGGCCGCTTCCAATTTTTAAACCTCTACTGCCACTAGCGGTACGTTTTCAAAATCGCAAAACGGCTACCTGGTACTGCGCTCTCGCTGTTTTTCATTATAAAGCGCTTCTTAAGCACTATCCAATTTTTCCATTGTTCTTTCTAAATAAATTTCAAGGAAAGCTTCTGCTTGTCTGTATATTACACGACAAACTAGCAAGATTGTTCCAGGATACGAAACAGCATATCATAGCGAAACACCTTCATTCGATCTCCTATTTTTCTGATGGACAACAATATTTTCCTCAATTCTCATATAACGGCTATTTTTCTGTTGTAAGCCTCTAAACAGGTTGTCAGTGCCGGTAGCGGTCTTCAACCCTTTGGAGTCGGCCACCACCTTTGGCACTGATGTTTAAGTCTAGAAACTGTTATCCCTACTCCGTTACTCAGGACCATATTTTTGGGTAACGCTCCTTTGTGCGACCAGCGCCTCTTGCGATGGTATGCCTCCCCCTTGTCGAACTTCTGGGTGACCACTGTCTGACAGGTTAAGTTCAATGCCCAACATGGAGTTTTCTCGGGCGAATATGCCTTTAGCAATGCCTTGATTTTGGCAGGATTTTTGTTCATTGTTAGATTTCTACTTCCAGGGACCGGCACCAACCCATTTATAGGATAGAAGCTTGAGGCCAAGATGTGCCACGGGGAGTGGGAGAATACAGGGTTTCACATCTTCTCGGGGTAATTTTAACGTTCTTCTCGAAGGAAAGGCGGGTAGTAGAGGATAATTCCTCCATTTCGATGACGAAAAAGCCTCAAGGCACGATTTTAGAAATATTTTCTTTTCTGCTTGAGTTTTCCCGATGCACCAACTAGGAGGCTTAGTGGCATCGAAAGGAAGGTTCCACTAACTAGCTTGGGGCTAGGGTAGGGCGCCTGAACCTGCCCCTGGGCGGGCTTGATCCCGCAACCTCTGGCTCATTGCAGAGGTGACGTGATCGAACTGGACACGTGCGTTACCCGACTGCGCCACCAAGACCCCTTGACCCCTTGAAAATACATAAATATTTTGATTTTACATCTTTGCACGTTAAATAAAAAATTATTCTTCCCGGCCGCAGTATCTTACCAGAGCCTTCCCTGCATGGCATCTATAAATAACGCCAGTATAATCAAACAATAAAAGTATTTATTTTGAGAAGGTCATTAAACAACTCGTTCCTAAAACAGACAGCAAGACAAACTTTTAGATACCACACTTAGAAAACATTCCAGAAATCTAGTCAAGCTTGAAAGATACAGATAAGGCTATTATTTCTTGTCACAGACGGTAGCATATTCTCCCTGGCAGAGGGCGTAGTTGATGACGTGGTGGATCACGTTCTCCTCCAGACTGCCACGCAGCAGGTGGGCTCCGGGACCGCGGGCGAAGATGCCCACATCCTCGCCGCCGTGGGTCTCCTTGGGCAGGTAGATGCCGGCCACTTGCTTGTAGTGCGGGTCGCGCCACTCGGCGTGCTCGCTCTGGTCAGCCAGACGCGCGCGCTTGGCCTCGTACTCGTTCCAGTCCTCGGAGCCGCCCGGGCCGTTAGAGTACTGCATGATGGGGTAGGGCAGCTTGGGCGGGGGTCCTCCCTTCTGCATTCCACCAGCCAGGAAGGAGGCAGGGCCGAACATGTCCAGCTCACGCTCCGGGTATCCGTTGATGGAGAAGGTGTGGGAGTGGTCGGATGAGACAACGATGAGAGTCTCGGTCTCGTCAGTGTTGTCCATGACATGCTGCACAACCTCCTCCAGCTCAATGGTCTCATCGATGGCCGTGTAGGCGTTTCCGTAGTGATGTCCGTGGTCAACCTTGGCTCCCTCGACAAACATGACGAAGCCATTGGGCCCACGCTTCCAGGATCTCCAGACCCTTCTTCACCATCTCAGTGAGGTTTACATCGTCGGCGGTCTGGAAAGCACGGTACTGCATATGGCTGCGCCTGAACAGACCCAGAACGTAGTCGGCAGAGGTGGCATCGAAGTTGTTCAGCTCATCCTTGGTGGTGAGGTAGGCGTAGCTGCGTCCAAGGGAGGCCTGCTTGTCCTTCCACTCCTGAATCAGGTCACGTCCATCCGTACGGGAGCCACCCTCGACCTCCTTTGGTGTGAACTTACCCCATCCGCCACCAAAGGCAACGTTGAGGTCAATTCCCTCTCGCTCAACGAACTGGGTGGAGAGGTCCTTCATAACATTCTTGCAAGAGTCCTGGACCGGACCGGTCATCCAGGCCATAGCCTCGAAATCGGCATCTGACTCCCAGGTACGGTAGGCGGTATGGCCGAAGGTAGCGGCGGGCGAGGCATGAGTGATACGGGCAGTAGAAACCAGGCCGGCCCACTTACCAGCCTCAACTCCGTAACGGAGGATAGACTTGGGCGAAGAGTGCTCGTTGACGGCGTCGCAGTTCCAGATCAAGACAGAGCAGTCAACACCAACTGTGAGGAAGTTACCCTTGGCACCAGTCAGGTAGGCGGTGGCGGTGGAGGCAGAGTCGGCCGTCCAGCGGTCGCAGTTGTAGGTCTTGGACAGGCCCAGGTAGGGGAAGGTCTCCCAGGACAGCATGGTGTGCTCGGGAACGTCAGCGTCATGAGCGAGGCCCTTGCGCTTACGGGCGGCGGCCAGAGTAGCAATGGACATGCCATCTCCAATGAAGAGGACGGCGTTCTTGGCCTGGTGGTCATAAACAGGGTCGGCCAGCTTGGTCTTGAGGATGTCCTGAGCGATCTCCTTCCAGAACTTCTGGTCGAGAACCTTACCTGAGCGGGACAGACTCTTGGTGCGGCCAGCACCGAGACCAGCCTTCTCCTGGACCTCCAGGTAGGTGGGTGCGTTCATCTCGTGCATCTCCAGCTCGTCCTGGTCCTCCACTCGGGAGTCGAGCGGGACGGCCACGGCCAGGGCCACCAGGCAGGCGGCAACAAACAGCTTCATTGTTGTAGCTGGTGACTGTTACTGTCCCACTGTGAGGTGAGATGTGCTGAACTATTGGGTGCTCACGCTTTTATACTACACATACAGTCGATATAATTGGCCACAGGTGATGTCTTGTGGAGAACGGTCAGAGTGTTCCATGGATGACTGGCGAACTACCACACCATATGTAGATGGTAACCACTAGAAATAGAATTAAGCTTAAGTCACGGTGTTTGCGAATTTGTATTTATGCTTTGCTGGCTGCTGGATTTCAGATGGTAAATTGGTATGTGGCCGAAGAGTTCAATGTTTTAATCTGCCCCAAGAAACGTGATTAATTTAGCCTCGGATGGCACAGGCATCATAAAGGAAGCAATGAAGTTACAATGTCTACGGCAGGAACTAAGCTCTGCATATAAGAAAAAGCCACTCAAAATGTCTCACCATTATGTAGTCATGTTGAGAATAAAAGTTTACTCCTGTGCCAGTGGCGTAGCTAGGATTCGGCCAAGAAGGGTTCGACAAACGTCGGGGGCCCTCCGCCGGGGGGCCCCTTAGTAACCGGGGCCATCTTCTATACTTTTTGTATAGTATTTTAAAATTACAACATTTACCCAGTGAAAATTTTGTTGTGCCTCTTTAAGTCTTTGTTCTTATTTTGTTTATAGCTGGTTTTTCGACCCGACCAAGTGTTGGGAAATATAGGTTACCAAATATTAAATCTGGTTCGTACCTTATGGCAGCGTGGCTGCTATAAGAGCCTTATGGTAAATTTCAGAACTTGAGTGTTGCTGCGTGTATGATGTTAACCTGACCGTATACCTCAATTCACTCTAGTAATCAGATTGAGCAGTGTTACAAGCTTTGATCATGAGGTTATTGAGGGTCATTCGTTTTGAGCACAAAGAAATAATCCTCTACGGTAAATGATTACCAATTCTTTTGGGGTGTCGAATTCATGAACTCTTAAATCAGGAAATTTCCAAAGAAATCAAAAGAAAGCTGAATCAAAATATAAGGGATATGAGAGTGTGTCCCAGACGTTATATGACGTCTGTTCCGCGCAGCCATCCCTTTGAATTCACCAGTCATTTTCTTGCCCCTGCTATGTCGTAAATGACCAAATTACCAAGGCAATGGGCGCCCGAGATATCAATCGCCTTGGCTCACTCTGTTATTGTTATTTTCATCTTTGCATACCTCTTTTCTTCTTGGAATTATGTTCATCAATTTTTGCAATTCCCCGCGGGCCCTGATGACCACTCTCTGGAGTCCCCTGGGACTATCTAAGCCCCCCCTGAGACCGACCCTCGGGGCTCCCTGAGACAGACCCTCGGTGCCCCCTGACACCAAGTCTCGGGGCCTCTAAGACCGAATCTCCGGGTTCCCATAGACCGACTCTCAAGGTCCCCTTGACCGACTCTTAGGTTTCTCGGAGACTGATCCCCAGGAGACCCCCTGAAATACACCTTCGTGGGGCCCTGAGACCCACTCTCTGTGGGCCCCTGGGACTAGCTCGGGCGGGGGCTTCCTGAGGCCGACTCTCGGGGCACCCTTAGGCCGACTTTTGGGTCCCTGAGACAAATTCTCAGGGGCCCCTGAAATCTACTTCTGGGGGGCTTTGAGACCAACTGTCGGGGCGGGGCCTTGAAGCTGACTCAGAACCCGTGAGCAAATTTTCGGAAGTCCCCGATGCTGCCTCTGGGGGCCCCTTGATCAGAGAATCCTTTGCAATGGTTCAGGTCGGCCCAACGGGGGGGTCCACGGACCCTTAGGACCCCATTTGGCTAGCTACTGAATCCACACATTTGGGGGCCCTCCGAGATCGGTATTTGGAGATCCCTGAAATTATTGCTTGGGCCCCTCCTTCCCCCTCCCGAGACCAATACTCGGGAGCCCCTTGATACTGATGCCCGGGGGCTTCTAAGACCAAGCTCGGGGTTCCGCGTAGATCAGGCTCGGGGGCACCCTTAGACCCATGCTCGTGCTTTTATCAGGAGTAACTCGACACCGATGTTTGGGGGCACCCATGATCAATATTCGGAGCCCCCCCTCTGAGACTAATGTTCGGTACTCGGGAGTCTCTCAATATCGATGCTCGGGGGCCCTGAGCCCAGGCCTGAGGGTCCTTGGGACCAAAATCTGTGTCTCCTGAGGCCAATGCTTGTGTTTCCCTCATGAACCCCTCGATATCGACAGTCGGATGCACCACGAGATCGATATACACCACCCCGAGATCAATGTTCTGTACTCCGGAGCCATCGATCCGATGCCCGGGGGCTACTGAAACCAAACTCGGGGGGTCACTGGGACCAAGCTCGGGAGGGGGCCCAGAGCCAAAGCTCGGGGGCCCCTGAGACCAGTTTCGGAAGGCCCGTAAGACCAAGCTCGGGCCCCTGAGCCCAAGCTCGGGGGCCCCTGCGACCAGGCTCAGGGGCCCCCCGAGACCAAGCTCGGGGCCCCTGTAACCAAGCTCAGGGGACCCCCTGAAACCAAGCTCAGGGGGCCCCTAAGCCCAGGAGCCCCTGAGACCAATATCGAAAGCTCCTGAGACCAAGCACAGGGAGCCCTCCTCCCGAGACAGATGCCCTTGTTTTCCAATGCATAAGGTCAGCCCAAGGGGGGTCCGCGGACTCCATGGACCCGCTTGGCTACACCACTGTCCTTTGCACACGATTTTTAAGATGTAAATTAATGTTTTCCTTAGGCTTGCGAAACTTTAAACCCAATCTTGTCACAGTCCAATAGTTCAACACTGGAAGGTTTCTTGTTGAATTTAATTTATTTGTGATAGGATGCAGTATGGTGCGGTGGGGTTCCGTAGAGTATGGGGAGGTATGTTGTGCTAGGATGCGGTATGGAAGGATACGGTACGGTTGAGAGCGGAATGGTGCGATATATAATGTTCTTCGGGTAGGGATACGACTCTTCCAGTGCAATTACCGCGTGTGTTCACCGGTTCTCCCGGTGAGATTGCCACGTGTGTTCACCGGCTCTCCTAGTGAGATTGCCACGTGTGTTCACCGGCTCTCCTAGTGAGATTCCCACGTGTGTTCACCAGCTCTCCCAGTGCGATTGCCACGTGTGTTCACAGTCGTTCCCAGTGCAATTGCCACGTGTGTTCACAGTCTTTCCCAGTGCGATTGCCACGTGTGTTCACAGTCTTTCCCAGTGCGATTGCCACGTGTGTTCACAGTCTTTCCCAGTGCGACTGCCACGTGTGTTCACAGTCTTTCCCAGTGCGACTGCCACGTGTGTTCACAGTCTTTCCCAGTACGATTGCCATGTGTGTTCACCAACTCTCCCAGTGCAAGTACCACGTGTGTTCACCAGCCCTCCCAGTGCGATTGCCACGTGTGTTCACAGTCTTTCCCAGTGCGATTGCCACGTGTGTTCACAGTCTTTCCCAGTACGATTGCCACGTGTGTTCACCAGCTCTCCCAGTGCGATTGCCACGTGTGTTCACAGTCTTTCCCAGTGCGATTGCCACGCGTGTTCACAGTCTTTCCCAGTACGATTGCCACGTGTGTTCACAGTCTTTCCCAATACGATTGCCACGTGTGTTCACCGGCTCTCCCAGTGCGATTCCCACGTGTGTTCACCAGCTCTCCCAGTGCGATTGCAACGTGTGTTCACAGTCTTTCCCAGTGCGATTGCCACGTGTGTTCACAGTCTTTCCCAATGCGATTGCCACGTGTAATCACAGTCTTCCCCAGTGCGATTTCCAAGTGTGTTCACCAGCTCTCCCAGTGCGATTGCCACGTGTGTTCACAGTCATTCCCAGTGCGGTTGCCACGTGTGTTCACCAGCTCTCCCAGTGCGATTGCTGCGTGTGTTCACCGGCTCTCCCAGTGCGATTGCTGCGTGTGTTCACCGGCTCTCCCAGTGCGATTCCCACGTGTGTTCACAGTCTTTCCCAGTGCAATTTCTGAGTGTGTTCACCGGCTCTCCCAGTGCGATTGCCACGTGTATTCACAGTCTTTCCCAGTGCGATTGCCACGTGTATTCACAGTCTTTCCCAGTGCGATTTCCACGTGTGTTCACCAGCTCTCCCAGTGCGATTGCCACGTGTGTTCACAGTCATTCCCAGTGCGATTGCCACGTGTGTTCACCAGCTCTCCCAGTTCATCATCATCATTGTTGGGGTTTTGGGGTTTTTGGGCGCACCGACAGCTGGGTCATATGGCGCCCATAACATTAAATGAAGTACTGTGAGGGCTGTAACAGGTCAGGTGCTAATAAAAAGGAGGTTTATACGTAAAAAGTACTAACCCTGTGGTGTTACCATTTGTGTGTGTCTGCTACATAAATGAAGTGAGAAAAAAAACTACGAGGGTGAATAAATGACATTGAATGCGATACTCTTTAGAAAAGCCGATATTGTTGCCACATCGACTGACGGCGACTCACCAATAAGGGACCCGAGTGAAAAATCTGCGGGGAAGTGAGCCCTCCTCTCAATCTCAAAGTCCCGGCAGTCAGTGAGAACATGCTTAACAGAGAGGTGTTCCCCACATCGCGGGCATTCCGGTGGCTCCTCTCCTCTCAGAAGGAACGAGTGAGTGGAGTGTGTGTGTCCTATACGCAATCTGGCTAAAACAACCTCGTCCGTTCTGCACCTGGCATTGGCCGATGACCACGCGCCGATCCTGGGCTTCATAAGGCGCAATTTGGAGCCCTTGGGATCATTGTCCCATCTCCGTTGCCAAGACTCGAATGCATACTGCCTGATGGCAGGGAAACAGTCAGAGTAAGGCACTTTTATTCCTGACGGCACGATACCCCGTGACGCATCCTTCGCCGCAGTGTCACATTGCTCATTGCCAGGCACTCCCACGTGGCTGGGCACCCATGCCAGTGTTAATTGTTTTTGTTGGCAGTGTGCTCTGTGCATCTTATTCCGAATAAGTTCCAGAATATATGACGATGAGGGGTGAAAATCAAATGATGTTAGTGCTTGCAAAGACGACAGTGAGTCAGTAAATACAACGTATTTGCGTCTCCTCGACCGTAACACCTGGTCTAAAACTCGGAAGATAGCGTAAAGTTCAGCAGTAAAAACTGATGCTGTCACAGGGAGTGTATAACGTTTTTCAATTCCATCACTTACATACGCACATCCGACACCGCTCTCCGTCTTAGATCCGTCTGTATAATATATCTCAAAACCTGAATACATGTCATTTACGTGTTCCCAGAAAATCTGCCGGACCGCAACAGGCGGCAGATTCTTGGTCTTAACAAGCAAACTGGTGTCCACCTGAGGCTCTGGGAGAGTCCATGGTTCTAATAAGGGATTCTGGAAAGTCTCAACCTGTTCACAGTCAACTCCTGCTTCCCTCAGCCACGCTCCAATTCTGAGACCAGGGTGTCTGTTTCGGGATAGATTTTCTTCCGAGTGTCTGATGTCATCAGAGAATAGCTTACTGTATGTTGGATGGTTTGGAGACTGTTTTATTTTTAGAGCGTATTTCATCGCAAGGACACGACGTCGCAAGTCTAACGGCATCTCGTTTGCCTCGACGAGTATGCTGGCGGTAGGCGATGTGCGGAATGCACCGATGATAATTCGAATGGCATGGTGATGTATGGTATTTAGCATAGATTTTGCTGTCTCCGTGGCTGAATCGTATACCATGCAGCCATATTCAATTTTTGATCGGATTAGCGATCGGTACAACATCAAAAGTGTTTTTCTGTCTGCGCCATACTTTAACTTAGTTATAACCTTCAGAATGTTCAGATCCTTGAAGCACCTTTCCCTTACAACCTTAAAGTGGTTTATATAGGTCAACTTAGAGTCAAAAGTCAGGCCCAGGAACCGTGCATGTGCGACTACCTGGATTCTTTCTCCATACATAGTTAATGTGGGATCATCACACGGACTGCGTCTGCGGCAAAAATGTATACATTTCGTTTTTGTCGTTGAGAATTGTAGACCATTTTTGGAGCTCCACCGCTGCAACTTTGTGAGTCCGAGCTGTAGCTGCCTTTCTGCAGCGGCTGTGGACGACGCCGTTACCCACATGCTGAAATCGTCTACGAATAGAGCTGTGTTGATATTACGTGGTAGGTTATGTGATATGTCGTTGATTGCGATAGCGAACATGGTCACAGAGATCACGCTACCTTGGGCCGTTCCGCTTCCCTGCGCTCGCTCCTCTGACTGCACGCTACCTATCCTGAATCTAAACCGACGGCTTCGCAAGAAATTTGAGAGAAACCAGCCCATATGACCCCGTATGCCCAATCCGAACACCTTTTTCAGGATGCCATGCCTCCATACCGAATCATAGGCCTGCTTTACGTCGTAGAAAATAGCTATTGTGTGTTGTTTTTCAGAGAAGCCTTTACGGATATCAGCATCGAGAGAAAGAAGATGGTCGACAGTACTTCTGCCTCGGCGAAAACCACACTGGACGTTCGAAAGCAGTTGATTGGTCTCCAAGAACCACACGAGCCTAGTATTAACCATTCTTTCAAGCAGCTTACACACACAGGAGGTGAGAGATATCGGGCGAAAGTCATCAGGAGACACTCCTGGCTTTCCTGGCTTGAGGATTGGTATTATGGTGGCCTCGCGCCACTGGTCTGGGAAGTCATCCTGCGTCCATATATAGTTAAATATGTCAAGCAGTGATACAAGAGAGCAGTCAGGGGCGTGTCGCAACATCTCGTAGGTAATTGTGTCAGGTCCCGGAGATACGTTTTTTGTATTGTTTAGTGCAGCCCGGAGTTCACGCATTGAAAAAGGAATGTTGTATGCAGCCGAACTGTCGTTACCAAAATTAATCGGTGTTCTCTCTTCTCGCTCCCGAAAGCGAACAAACTCGAGATCCTGGGACTCCCTGCTACATCTTGCCTCGAATGCTGCAGCCATACGGTCAGCCACTGCCTGTGGATTGCTAATTTTGACGCCGTTTTCCTCTAATACTGTGGCAGGTGTTGATCGATGCTTTCCTTGTATACTTTGAATACGAGACCAGACCTGTGTAGATGGAGTAAAACGGTTGATTGTATTGACATATGCCACCCACCATCTCCTTTTAGAGTTAACAACTATACGTCGCGCCAACGCTCTCGCGCGCCTAAACGTTATTATGTTAGGCGTCGTTGTGTGTCTTTTAAGTACTCTGTAAGCCCGTTTCCTTTCTAAAATCGCTTGTCGGCATTCGTGGTTCCACCAGGGGACAGGAGTTCGTTTGGGTTTGCCGGAAGTCATTGGGATAAAACGTTTGGCTGCTGAGAGAATCATGTCATTAAAATGCTTTACTGCTGCCGTTGCCGAACCCTCAGCACTTACATCCAAGGGGCCACATGCGCCCCGGAAGCCCTCCCAGTCAGCCCTTCGGAGGTTCCACCGGGATGGCAGAACCAGCGGTGCAGCCGACCGGGCTAAACGGATGTTTATTGGAAAGTGGTCACTCCCATGGAGGTCTTCAAGGGTGCACCAGCTGAGCTGGGTAAAGAGTGAAGGTGAGCAGACAGAGAGGTCTATAGCCGAGAGCGATCCAGAAGGCAGGGTAAAGTGAGTGGGACGACCAGTGTTCAGCAGGCAGAGAGAGTTGAGATGGAGGAAACGTTCCACTGTTCGGCCTCGGGGACACGAGCGGTCCGAGGACGCTCCCCATGATGGGTTGTGAGCATTAAAGTCGCCCAATAGAACAAAAGGGGTTGGCAGTTGGTCAACAAGAGCATTAAGACTATGCAGATCAATGTTGCCACCAGGAGGGAGGTAAATAGAACAAACTGTGATTTTCACAAATCCTAAATCTACCCGGGCAGCCACTGCCTGCAGAACCGTGTTCAAGCGAACAGGGAAGCACGGGGTGCAGTGGTGAACTGCCACCATAACACCACCGTAGGCAATGGTGCTACTGAAAACGTCCTTTCTGAACGTCTGGAACTGTCGCAGGTTAAAAAGGCTTCCAGGCGACAGTTTTGTCTCTTGAAGGCAAAGCACACTAGGGTTATACTGTGATATAATGTGTTGCAGGTCAGAAAGATTCGCGCGAATACCACGGCAGTTCCACTGAACAATAGTCATTTAAATAAAGGGAAACGGGCTTAGTGAGTGAAAGAAAAGGAACTGGCCTACGGTAACTGACCCTAGCCCTTCCAAGGGGGCCGGAACCCCCGTATGGCCCTCTGGCTAGTCCCACGTTTGAACCACCCAGCCGGTTGCGAACCGGTCCGCGGCCTCGCCCGCTTTCGGTGGAATTACCGCGGGCGCGCGAGGTCTGGGGCTGGCTGAGAGGACTGCCCGCCGGACGTTTTGTCGGAGACCTACCGCGCGGCACTTCCTCAAAAATTTTTTCGCATTGTTGCGACAGTGGACGAGGCAGTGTCGGTAGGAGGCTGTGCTGGCTGCGTCTCGGTACCCGAAACGGGTGGTGGCTGTGGCGCTGCAGCAGCATCGCCAACGGGTGGGATGACAGGGGACGGCGGGCGGCGCCCTCCCGCGGGAGAGGCTTTTCCCCCTCGTCCCACGACTACCCATCCCTCTGAAACCGGCGGGAATCCACCGGGAGGCGCACCAGGTGTTGGTGCAGAGTCACCGGCACCAGGAGACGGCTGGTGCTTAGGGGCGGTGACAGACCCCTTTCCCCCATCCCTGGCGGGGGCCGAATGAGGAGATACAGAAGCGGGGGCGATGACCTGCCCCTCACCCCCCACGGAGGGGGCGCGGAGGAGGTACCGCCGTCGGCCCAGGAGCCGGGGCGGCGGGCTGGCGTGAAAACACCAGCCCCATCCTCCCTGCCAGGCGAACAAAGTCCGCCACGGTTAGGGAGCGGATGACCTCCTCCGCGGTCATCCTTGGGGTGTTTGGTATACCTGTAGAGGCTACCTGTGCGAAACTTTTCCGCGGGTGGGACGCCTCGTATGCGTCCCGTGCCTCACGAAAACTGATACGTTGTCTGGTCTTTATAGATAGTATTTCTTTTTCTCGGAGAAACTCTGGGCATGATCGGTCTGTTACCTGGTGGCAACCCCCACAGTTTGCACATTTCAATGCTTCGGCATCACACTCAGTGGTGCAGTGGTGTAACGATGAACACTTCCCACATACACCTTTACCTTTGCAGAATCGGGCACTGTGTCCATATTTCTGGCACGTAAAGCATCGCATGGGGCTTGGCACGAAGGGCCTCACCCCGACTCTTGAATATCCAACAAAGATGTGATTCGGTAACTCTTCTGTGTCAAACGTAAGTATAACAGTGTCAGTGTCGAGCATAGCATCTCCACTTTTCCTACGAATCCTCCGCACCTCCACCACTCCGAGTTCCTCAAGTCCTTCAACAATCTCTTCCTCAGACAGCCCCCTTAGCTCCTGACTATTCACCACGCCTTTCTTAAAGTTCTTAGTTCTGTGTGGCTCTACTGAAATGTTGATTTTGCATGTCTTTTTCGATCCCGAGTCCTTCCTCGTGAACGTCAGTTCCGTCACGGAGAGTGCACGCTCGGCATCCTCGGTTCGCGCAAACTCAACTTCCAACGATCCGTCCCGTAACTTGTCACATCTCACGACCTTGCCCAGACGATCTAGTGCCTCCTTTCGCTTAAATGGTGACAGTGCTGCAAGGGATGAGGATGTGTCCAGTCCCCTCATTACCAAAACGCGAGGACAGGAAGGCTGGCTCATCGTCTTTTGCGGTTTGGGCGCAGGTGTCTGCATGGTCCCTTCCCCTCTAGGGGGTTGAGAGGTGTCTACCTCCAGTGGAGGGTGCGGAGAGGGATTTGTGGTGCGTGTGTTATCCATGAGAGTATGATTAATTTCGGCCAGCCACGTGCGCCCCCCTTCCAACGAGGGTGCTACAGGGCGAAACGACGCACGGGCTGGCTATACGGGGGAGACGCCGCCGTTACAGAGGGGGAGAGAGACTCACCAAACCCCCACTGCCCCGACGACGGTCCCCCCTTGCACCTAGCCTGGACGACCCCGGGCGGGACGCGGACACCCCTCCCTCCCCGGGTGAAGTCGGGACCTCACCAAAGGAGGGAGGGACAGCCGAGCCCCACCAAAGGCCGGCAGACTTTTACAGGCTCTCCCAGTTCGATTGCTGCGTGTGTTCACCGGCTCTCCCAGTGTGATTGCTGCGTGTGTTCACCGGCTCTCCCAGTGCGATTGCCACGTGTGTTCACATTCTTTCCCAGTGCGATTGCCACGTGTAATCACAGTCTTTCCTAGTGCGATTTCCACGTGTGTTCACCGGCTCTCCCAGTGCGATGGCCACGTGTATTCACAGTTTTTTCCAGTGCGATTGCCACGTGTGTTCACAGTCTTTTCCAGTGCGATTGCCACGTTTGTTCACAGTCTTTCCCAGTGCGATTGCTGCGTGTGTTCACAGTCTTTCCCAGTGCGATTGCCACGTGTATTCACAGTCTTTCCCAGTGCGATTTCCACGTGTGTTCACCAGCTCTCCCAGTGCGATTGTCACGTGTGTTCACAATCATTCCCAGTGCGATTTCCACGTGTGTTCACCAGCTCTCCCAGTGCGATTGCCGTGTGTGTTCACCAGCTCTCCCAGTGCGACTACCACGTGTGTTCACAGTCTTTCCCAGTGCGATTGCCACGTGTAATCACAGTCTTTCTCAGTGCGATTTACACGTGTGTTCACCGGCTCTCCCAGTGCGATTGCTGTGTGTGTTCAACAGCTCTCCCAGCGCGATTTCCACTTGTGTTCACAGTCTTTCCCAGTGCGATTTCCACGTGTATTCACAGTCTTTCCCAGTGCGATTTCCACGTGTGTTCACAGTCATTCCCAGTGCGATTGCCACGTGTGTTCACCGGCTCTCCTAGTGCGATTGCCACGTGTGTTCACTGGCTTTCCCAGTGCGATTGCCACGTGTGTTCACATTCTTTCCCAGTGCGATTTCCACGTGTGTTCACCAGCTCTCCCAGTGCGATTGCCACGTGTATTCACAGTCTTTCCTAGTGCGATTGCCACGTGTGTTCACAGTCTTTCCCAGTGCGATTGCCACGTGTAATCACAGTCTTTCCCAGTGCGATTTCCACGTGTGTTCACCAGTTCTCCCCAGTGCGATTGCCACGTGTGTTCACAGTCTTTCCCAGTGCGATTGCCACGTGTAATCACAGTCTTTCCCAGTGCGCTTTCCACGTGTGTTCACCATCTCTCCCAGTGCGATTGCCACGTGTGTTCACAGTCATTCCCAGTGCGGTTGCCACGTGTGTTTACCAGCTCTCCCAGTGCGATTGCTGCGTGTTCACCGGCTCTCCCAGTGCGATTTCCACGTGTGTTCATCGGCTCTCCCAGTGCGATTTCCACGTGTGTTCACCAGCTCTCCCAGTGCGATTGCCACGTGTGTTCACAGTCTTTCCCACTGCGATTGCCACGTGTAATCACAGTCTTTCCCAGTGCGCTTTCCACGTGTGTTCACCAGCTCTCCCAGTGCGATTGCTGCGTGTGTTCACCGGCTCTCCCAGTGCGATTGCTGCGTGTGTTCACCGGCTCTCCCAGTGCGATTGCCACGTGTGTTCACCAGCTCTTCCAGTGCGATTGCCACGTGTGTTCACAGTCATTCTCAGTGCGGTTGCCACGTGTGTTCACCAGCTCTCCCAGTGCGATTGCTGAGTGTGTTCACCGGCTCTCCTAGTGCGATTGCCACGTGTGTTCACCAGCTCTCCCAGTGCGATTGCGGCGCGTGTTCACCGTTTATCCCAGTGTGATTTTCGCTCGTGTTCACCGTTTTTCCCAGTTTGATTTTCGCTCATGTTCACCGGGTCTTTCAGTGCAATTGTCACGTGTGTTAACAATAGTATATTGTTGAAATTACGTTTCCTTTGAAGCTGAGTTTCAGTACGTTTGAGAAATATGCTTCATGTCTTTTGGAAGAATGTTCCGAATTTACTGACAATTATGTCTGCTGTCGTAAGAATTCTATCATTTCACTAACCTTACCGAGGTGCTTTTCTTTTCTTTGGCACTATAGCACTAAAAAAGATTGTGTCAAGGCTAGAATGGAAAAATATTACGTCAACTGTGTGAAAAAGAATTGAGAGCTCGGCAGGAAATATCATCAGGATTTTGTTTGCATGCACTGAAAATGCATAAAGTGCAGAAAAATTCACACTCATGTATACTATTGTCGATTTATCACTACCCGCTCGGCGCAGACAGGTCGAGCTGGGGAGAGAAACTGGTCTTAAAAATCTTTAAAGGCTGTCCGTGCACCAATTCAACTTCCAAAAGTAGTCTAGATGGAGTGACCTGTTTCAATTTGTATTTGTTTGAAACATAAACAATACTCTGCAGGGGATCAGCCAAGGGGAGGCAAGCGTAGCTACTCCCTATGCTCCCTATGCACTATCCTCCTTATCCTCCCTATGCACTATGCTCTGTGACCAAATGTGGAAACTCGTACCAAACCGGGCTCTGTTAAGCCCTCTCCACACTCCATTCTGTGACAAGGAGGGGCCTTTTACCCATCCGAACCGTCTGCAAAAGGGATGCCCTTTGAACCTGGGGGCCCGGGCCCCCTGTCCTCAGAAGGGCTCGTTCTGGTCATCTGGGGCCCCTAACCGAAAAAGTCACGATGGCCAGCGGGACAATTTATGCAACAGGGCCCAGTGCGACTCGTAGATCGTCAGGGCCCTGTCTATAGCCCCTCTCAGAGTCATGTCTGGCCACACTAGGTCCTCTGTATGATAAATATTTTATTTGATACTATCATGTTTGGATTGCTATTGCGAGTCAGTTGATATGCATATTGAATATGCTGGGTTAGATGGCGACCTTGACCTGACCTTAGATGGGGCCCTTTCTATGTTTTGGCCTAGTTTTGACTGTCGGTTTTGACATAACATAGGCATATTTATTAATGAGTTTGCTGCAACAAGAGGAAGCGAACGGTGCTAAATCAAATTATTTTAACACAACTTTGTCAGACGCGGGTGTCCAAAAGCTCTTCTCTAACTAGCCACCTTCTTCGATTTGTCATGATCTCAATATTGACCTGAGCCAAAAAAGTGACTGATGCAGTTTCTTCATAAACTTTCATGAGCTATACACCAGTGTTCAAGTTTTCTGCTATTCCGCATAGGAGCCGAGTTCGAGAGGGTGTTTAAACCACCTTTACCAGGGCGAAGGTGGCTCGGGAGGCCCATCGGGGCGGTTGTTAAGTAGCCCCAGATGACCTCTTGAAGAAAGTCACAGGCCCAAGCTTGCCCCATGAAACTATAAAGGAGCCTAGGATACTGTGATTTGGAGAATATTGAAGTATTTCAAGCAGTATCTACAGAAAAAGAGCAATTATCCGGCCAATTTCCGTTTTTCCCATACATTTGCCATGAAGAGAGGTCACGATCCGTTCCTGACCCTAGGTCATTGATATGAAAATAAACGGAGAATATTTTGCAGCACTCGGGAGGCTCATTATGTGGTATAAGTTTCAATTTGATAGATTCACCTTTTTCTTTCTTATACCATCTTAAAAATCTTTGGAGATGAGCTCACTGGTGATTTTTACCTGAGATGACCCAGCCTTTAAGCTTTGGAATAAGTTGCGGAATCGATGAAGAAAAAGGCGTGCCAAGTACCGCGGAGCTTCGCGCAGCCATTTTTCGTGACACCAGAAAAAACCGAGGGGTGCT